>CM046667.1:54796643-55396643 GCA_025594165.1 Tamias sibiricus | reverse complement strand
CTGTACATAGTTCAGGATTAAGATCCACAGTTCGTTCTACCTAAACTTTTGCCTTTCTGCTTGATTGAATTATTTTCAGAGCCATGAAAAGCCCACCTAGGGAAGAATCATAGAATCATGGGAAGCAGGGACAGTGGGAAAAAAATGAAATGAGAATGTAAAATTTTCCAGATTGTGTCACTTGGATTTTGGCAAACAAAGGAGCAAAACATTTCAATCCCTGGTACATGGGCCAATTGGTGGCAAGAGTGGAAATGTGTTGCCTCTTTTACTTGTACCCGCCACATCTTCCCTTAAGTCCTTTTCCCCTTCTTGTTTAAAAAAAATGGATTCTAGTTAAATCCCCATGGCATGGGGTTCTGGGTGGCAGTTTCATTTTAACAAACACTTTTAGCTATTGTTCTAAGAGTCTGTCCCTGTTAACTCATAATTCTGTTTATTCTTCCAGATGGTAATCTCTAAGAATAACATAATGCAAAAAATACAAAACCACACTCTGATTAGCTTCATAATTAGAAGAAGTTTCCATAGGTAGAATGGTCCTTGGCATTGTTTGGTTTGCTTCTATAGTAAAGTGATGCTATTGAAGATGTAATTCCTTTATGTTTCTACTATTTATTGAGGTATGGTTTCCATTCTTAGACTGGCCACCAGTCATGTTCCCAAATTGTTGCCAAGAGTGCCTGAATCATAAATAATTATTAGTCACAATTAGGAAAATAGATTTTTTTCTTAAAATTTCTAATAAGAGTCGTAAAATTCAGCCTGAGAAACCAGTGTGGATTACATGCCTACTCAAAACAATGATTTGTGGCTAGAAAAATGAAATGAACAAATTGGCTTATGTAAATTAGATATTACTTCTGAAGATTGACAAATAGGGCTGAGGTCTTTTCCCCATGAAGTCCATGGGCTGTTTAGGGAAGAAAAGGAAATACCTGAAGGAAAATCTGAGTCTTAACTAGAAAGTCAAGAGGAGGCAATACATACTGGGAAGAGAATCAACAAATGTCTGCTATGCATCGTGATAAGATTTCTGAGGAAGGCTTTAGCCACAGATTTGCCTATAGGAGAACCAAGCAATATTTCAATTGAAAAAGGGCCCCAAATAGTCTTTCTTAAAAAGAGCTAAGGATATGAACTCTTATTGACCACACATAAAACACACATTCCAAATGGTTTTTTAAGTGAGCATTCATTTGTATATTTTCAGTTTTGAAATCTTAGGATAGCTTTAGGGTTAGTAGGGTTCTTCAAACATTACAAGCTCCTCCCATTCTGTGAGTACGAGTAGATCTGTCAATGGCATGTAGAGAAATATAACTCTGAGTTTTCCTGGCCCCACCAGTAAGCAAATGACATGAATGGCTTTTGCATCAATTTTTATCCTTATATTTTTGATTTAGTGAAAATATGGTATTTTTAAAAGTCAGAAGATATATTCTCTTTCTTTTTGTGTATAATCATCTGGTTCTCTATTTTCCTCTCTTTTATAAATTATGGCATAATTTTGTTAAATTTTGAAGGCAATTGGGTACAGTGGGAAAATCATGATAGTAAAAGTCAGGTTCAATTCTAATACTAATTGTATGTATGACTTTAATTTGGACCTTCCTTCTCTTGGCTTTGGTGTCTTCATCTATTAAATAAAGTAATTGAACAACATGGACTCTAAGGACCTTCCTTGCTCTTTTAAGTACATTGCATAAACAAAAAACACACTAATAAATAACCTACAAATATCTATGCAGCTAACTTAGTGATAGGTCTCATTGCAAATAACAGTCTTTTTCCATCTCAGCATGTGAGCATTTATAATTTAGCTTGTAATCATTCTCACTTGTTCATACAGGACAAGAAGTTTGGATAACACAAATGCACAGATGATCTGTCTGCCTCACTTGGAATAATAACTGCTACTTAATTTCCTCCACTTATTACCAGAGCTGTGGAAAGGGAGCAAGATGCCTTAGATTTGAGATTCATTTTAGATTTCTCCTGATGATTTCTTCTGGAGGAGGTATTGATAGACAGTAATTTGGTTCACAAATGCAGCAAGACAGAGGGAAAAGACTGAAAGCTCATCCCCTTGCTGGATAATGAGACTATGAAGAATAGTGAGTTGACAGTATTTAGAAGTCAATGAGCTTGGGAAGGGAACAGAAAGAATGGGTCCTGATACTCTTTCTTTACCTAGTATTATAACTGCTGAATGTCTCTAGCTATAAGGATAATTGTTTCAACTACTATAATCCAAACTAATGTAGTTGATATTGAAGTTAGAAGGTTGGAAACAGGCAGACAGCTGCTTTCTTCCTGGACTTGAGCAGTGATAGACTTCTTATCCTCATCCCATGGACTACTTTACAGCTTCAACAGCTGTGTAACTAGAAATCTTCCAGCCTCATGTGAAGTAGTGAAGGTCTCCATAATTTTATATTATATAAGGAAGAATGGTTTCAAATATATCCTTGCTCTTAGACCCTAGAATTATGTCATGAAGAAAACAGCACATTCATTATTTCTACAAATATATCTTGAGTGTCTAGTATGTGCCAGCAATTTTCCCAGGCCCTAGGTTTATAGTGGTAATCAGTAAAATAACTGACAGAGGGAGACAGATATTAAGACAATGCATAAATTATATAGTATATTAGAAGGTGGTTAGTGCTACGGAAACAAACATAACAGGAAATGGGATTGGATTAGAGACATTGGCAGGAAGAGGTAGATGAGAATATGATAAGAAATGAACTAGAGTAGCTCTGCAGGTTTTCCCCTAACTTCATCTTCAGTTTTTAAGAATGTAGGGTTGGTTTGCTCTTATTTAAAAAGTAACAATAAAACCCCAAACAAACAAAACAAAAAACAAAGCAAAGAAACAAACAAGCAAAAACATATCAACTAGTTTGGCTTCCCCAACAGCAAAAATGTCTATTGAACTAAAAAACAAGCAAATAGAAGTTTGAAATGAGAAATACAGTCTTGGTTAAAAACAGATTTTGATGTCAGTACCAAAATTTTTCATGATTTTAAATCTAGTTGTTCTCTATTTCTCTGTCTTCTCTCTCTTTTCCATCACCATCACTGTGTCTATCCCACAAATACTTGAAAAATATAAATTAATCAGAATCTGTAGAAGGAGGTCAGCACCTCCCCTGTCATAGTGGTGATGTTTTTTCCTTTGTTGTAGAAAAGTAGCGGAGGCAGTGTGGGGTAGAACAGCTTCCTGTCTGTTTTAATATCTTTTTCAACAACAATGGTCAAAACAAATTTTGACTGTCTCTTAAAGAATAGTGCCAATGTGACTGCACATTATTTCCTTCTCTTCCTATTCCTGAGAGTAACACTCACTTGAAGGCTCAAAGAAACAGAATACCAGGCTCTGGTTTGTTATTCCTTCTATAGACCTCTCATATAATTTCTTTCCTTTTTTTCCTCCTCATGTTTTTAGCTCATAGATTGTAAGCCTCAGGATAGAATGGAGAAGATCCTGAAATGTAAAATGACTAAACTTAATATATCTTTTATGATTTTTATGTATGTCTCTCTAGTTCCTTTCTCTCTCTGGGTTTCAGTTCTTTAAGGTATAATTATTTGAACAGTTATAATTGTTAGAGATTGCTGAGAGGATTATATGACAATAGAAAGGAATGCACTTTAAAGCTATCATGAACTGTCCAGATGCAGAGGCTTACCTTGAGTTATCACAGTTAATGCCCCAGAACCAGATAATGGCAATATGGGAAAGATGGGCCATCCCTGGCTACCTTCAATTTACTGTTTTGAGAGGAGGTGGTCACGTATAAAAATGACCCACAATTCAGTAATAATACAATGTATGCATGTATGGAAAAATCATATTTTACCCAATAAATATATACAATTATTATGTGTCAATCAATAGTAAAAACAATTTTAAAATAACACATGAACAGAGATACAAACTGCGTGGGTGCTCACCTTTTGTTGCTAAATTATACAAATGAATAAGTTAACAAAAAGCATGTACATCTTTTAGCATGTACATGCTAAAAGCCATTAATGGAGACCATAGCCTCTCAAGGGAATAAAAAATCATTTCATTAAGAACAGATATGCCAAGGAGTCATTTCTCTAAAAGAGAATATGTAAAGGGTAATTAGTGCATAAAAAGATATTCAACATCCTTATCCATTAGGGAAATGCTAAGAATCTGATTCCACTATATATCTGAGTGTCTAAAATACTGAAACTACCAAATGTTGATGAAGATGCAGAGAGAGTTTATCACTTATAAATTTTTAGTGTGAATTTAAAATTGAGCAGGCACTTTGGAAAATCAGTCTGGAAATGTTTTAGAGAATTAAAAATGTAATATACTATGACTCAGCATTACCACTCTTGCACATTTATTCCAGAGAAGTAAAAATTAATGTTCACTCAATAACGTTTACACACATTCAGAGAAACTTTGCTCATAATAGCTCCCAGTTGGAAGCAACCAAAATATTAAAAAATTGTGGCATATCTATACCATGGACTAACAATCAGAAATACAGAGAAGCCAACTATTGATATACACAATGATTTGGATGAGTCTCCTGAGAATTATGCTGAGTGAAAAAAGCCAATGTTACACATTATATGCTTCTTATAATGTTCTCACAGTTAAAAAATATAGAAATGAAGAACAGATTAGTAGTTGCCAAGAGTTAGACATGTTGAAGGCAGAGGGGAAAGGTCAATGGGTATGAATATAAATGAGATCTTTGTGATGATAGAATATTTCTGTATCTCAATTACAGTGGAGTTTATGCAATCTATACATGTATCAATGTCAGTTTCCTGTTTTGGACATTGTTCTATAATTAAGTTTTAACCATTGGGGTAAACTGAGTATAACATATATAGGGCCTTTCTTACTCTCTTTGAAACTTCCTGTAGCTCTACAATTAAAAAAAAAAAAGAACAAAAGCAGATATAACAAGGTTTGTAATCTAAGTTCAGTGATTTATCTAAGACAGACATAAAATGGATCATTAACTTATGTCAGTTCTTCAGCCCATCCTATCCTAGAATCAGGGCAACACAGAAGACAAACTAAGAGTTAGACATCCAGTTGGAGAAGAAACCAATACACTAAATGTCACTGTTGCCCTTTAAATGTGGTTGGGGGGAGAAATTCAAACCTACAAAATATATGGCAAAAGGTGCTTGTGAGGGCTCATAATGTCTAAGTGACTTTCAGTAGTGAGACTAGTCCAGCCAATAAACCGAGAACAAGATCCTTCCTTTAAACCCACTCTTCAATTCCACCCTATTGCTTCTCTGCACATGGATGAATATGTAACTTGTTTGTGGCTGGTGAGCCTGCTTGTTCAGTCCTCTGAAGGACTTAACAGGGCCAGTGCAGAGTGAACTTGAATTTTACCTATTAGGTTTGTCCAATTTCTAACTTTTGTTTGCTGTATTTATGTTCAGTGTCTATTTTTTGTTGTTCACGAGCCTAAGTGAGATTCTTAAATCTTCTGTGTTTTGAGATAGCACATGACTCAACTTGTTCAATATAGATTGTCTATGCCTAATGTTGAGGCTCAGTATTAAAACCCAAAATAGCCAAAGAACAAAGTGATTGGGCATAAAGTGTTCATTTTTTGCCTGGATATTGATTGTTCACAGAGCTTTGAGTTGGTGGTATGGTATGTAGTTCAATTATCCCAACCTGAAAGCACTCATCCTTCTGCTCTGTGCAGCAGTGATCTTCTGCATGCCCAAATGTATCCTTGTAGATTTTTCTGTCTTTGTCATTTGCCTCATGATACTCCCCTATTTGAAGAGCCCTGTACTTTCCTGATAGCAGAATTTCATTAAATCTTTAAGACCTAGCTCAGAAGCTACTTCCTCTTGGGATACATAAGATACATAATAGTGGGGTTCATTTTCACATATCCATACACACAAAGAATATAATTTGCTCCATTTAATTCCCCAGTACTTCTTCTTTCCCTCCCTTCCTCCCTTTCCCTGTTCCTCTTCCTCTACTCTTCCTTCCATATAGTTAAATGGTTTTTAAATTGGTACTTTGTAGATATTCATAAAGGTGGAATTCATTGTTGTATATTCATATATGCACATAGAATAATTTGGTCCATTTCAGATTGAAGTTCCTCTCTTTTCCCATCCCTCTTCTTTCCACCTCAATCCCCTTCCTCTACTGATCTCACTTCTATTTTCATGGGGTCTTCCCCGCCTTTTCTCCCCTTATTTTGTTCTGTCTTCTCTATATGAGAGAAAACATTGAACCCTTGACTTTCTGAGTCTGGCTTCATCACTTAGCATGATGTTCTTCATATCCATTCATTTACCAGAGACCAAATCTCTGGAGGAATGGCCTTGAACTCTTTAGACTTCCAGGACAAATGTACTTGTTCCATAGTGTCAGCTGCTTTACTAAGCAAACCTCCTTATCTGTTCAGGCTATTGCTCTTGTCAGAAAAGCCAGATCATTTGATCACTGGCATGAATCCACTGAGGGTGGTTTATATGCTCCATTTTATGAGTTTTTAATGCTACAGCATGTCAGCATGAATTTTTTTTTTAAACCTAGCTGGCCTAGTCCCCCTGCTTTTATGGATAAGAAGCTATAAAACTATCATCCAAAGGACAAGAGAAATGGTATATCAGAGATCACACAGCCAGTCAGAGCCAGATCTGGCCTAGAAAATAGGCCTTTTGGATTGAGTGCTGCTGTGTGTCAGATACTTGTTCACTTTATACATGTTAACCCTAATCCACACAATATTCCTATCAGATGGATGCTATTATTATCATCTCCATTTTACAGATAAGGAAAATGAGGTACAGTTTGGCTAAGTAATTTGGCCATAATCACAGAGCTAATGGGTTGGAGAGTCAGAATTCAAATCTAGGAAGTTGACTCCAGATTCTATACACTTAAGCGCACGGTTTGCCTGCCACTCAGAGCCTGATAGGACCTGGAAGATAATTTACCCCTGCCCTTCCTGACACTTGAGTTGCCTCCTCAGTAAGCATGTTACCAAATACCAAAGGTAACCCCAAGTGCAGTGCTCTTGACTTATCATGATTGTCCTATTGTAATCAGAGAAGTTTTTTTGAGCATCAGCACTGTAGGAATGATTGATTTTTTTCATCTGGGGCAACAATGGAATTGGATGTTTAACCAGAATTGGCAAAGGGAGATTCAGAAAGATTTAGGGCCATGAATGACAGCACTTTCACCCAATCCATCCTACCATATCTGCTAACCATCTGGACCAGACTGGTAGAGACCAAGCAGAGCACCCTTTGTCTGTAAATGAACTCAACTATGTTCTGCTGATCAAGAAATTTCCCACCAACAGTTGATATACATATAAAAGCAACCCAGATTCTGTGAGATTGAACTATGGAACACTTTATGCCCTAGGCTCACTGCTTCTTCAAAGAATCAGTTGTCCTCTACTTGGTCGTACTTATAGTACTTAAAGAATGCTATTTCTGGAGGATAATCTTAGCCTAGGGGAAGTCAGATGAGAGAACAAATAAACAGTAAGTTGTAGTTTATGTTTTCCTTTGTAACCATTGCTTCAAGAAAAGTGGAGAGTTATACAGAGTCATTTATACAATTCAGAAATTGTAAAAATGCATTGTATGCATCGTTTAATCATAGGTGACACAGGCTTATCTATAGTACTGGGAAATAAAGGGAAGCAGAATACCTAAATAGATAGCCTGTGGGGGTGGGAGGGAAAGGAAGGTACTTTCATGGGTCTCGGAAATGCTATGTTAAGAACTGTCTCTCCCTACTTCCCCAGCCTCCTGCATGGTGTTTCCCCCTTTTTCACCAATTGACTACCCAAGGAAGCCTTCCCAGACAGTATGCAAGGTCAGGAAAGAACATGCCTGACCTTGGCCCATGATTAACAAGAAAGACAATTTCTGTCTACGATGCTCCTATAGAAGGTCACACACTTCCCTGCTTCTGATGTATTGGCAACCTGAGCCTGGATTTTCCTCTTGGCGAATGTTAATATGAAGAATTTGAGGTGAATTTTCTCATCACTGGCAGCTCTAGGGTTTGGGGTGTGATATGGAAGAGACTTAAAAATAGCTTGCCTGGGTTGTCAACTTCAGGTGGAAATGATTTTTCAGTGGGCCAACTCTATGGGCTCTAGAAAGAACTTGGTTAGAGGCTCCTTTGTTCCCCCAGTTCTTTTAACTCTAAGCCACATATATCTAACAGAGCTACAAGAGATTTGATCTCACTCTTTTTCTAGGGTTATATTTCTCCTAGCATCAAAGTAGGCTGAGAAATAGAGACAGAACTGATTTTTAATCACAATGTACAGGTTCAGCCCTACCAGTGGCTATTTGTTATGATAGTATGCTATACTGGTTAGGAGTCCAGGCTTTGTAATCAGCTGCCTGGATTAATCATAGAACAATAACTTACTAAGTGTGTAATCCTTAGTGATGTAACCTCTGTGTCTCAGTTTTATCAGTGGTAAATTGGAGATAATGGTAGTACTTATTGATACTCACAATACTTCTTGATGAATGTTAGCCATGCTTTTTCCCTACTGGCTGTCAAGGGACTGAGATCCTTTCTGTCTGGGCCCCATGTCAATGCTTCAAATTTATATCAATATTTTTATCTTTCAAGATATTAGATTCTAGCTACTGACTTTTCCTAAAGTTGTTTCTTTTGGTCCAGCAAATATATTTATATAAAAGAACTTCTTTTGCCTTCTATTATTTAATCCCTTTCCATATATTTTCTCTTCAGCTTCTTCGGACTTCTGAAGTATGGTTTCTTCTATAAGCTCATCTTCCCTCACCAGTTTGTCTTACACAGACACATAAATAATCAAAAGGAGCAGCAATTCCAGATTTTTAAAATTTATACATTAGTGCATCTAAATTTCAGGTGCATTTTCATTATTTTATCTCTGTCCGATATAGACTATTGCTCTTGTTAAAGACTAATGTATTTAGAAGGAGAGGGAACACACACTATGTGCTCTATGTACCCTTTTTGTATGTGCTGAACTGTCAGCACTTGTTACTCACATTGAATTTGAAAATATTCTGCTATAACAAGACAACTCCCAACTCTTTTACATCCTACTTCCTGAGAAGGCTGCTACATCATCTCTAAGAAAAACAAATTCAGTCAACAAGACAAAAGTCCATAAAACACAAGTAGGCTCAAGATGAATGGAGAAAAGCTAGGAACCAGCAAAGGAGGATAAGTTAAGTTAATGGGGCTTGGGAGGTATAACCCCCAAACTTAGAGAGGCATGCCCATTTCTTCTCCTCCTTTTTCCTCCTCTTTCTACAGTTGATTCATGGGATGGCTGAGGATGATGATATTGATGTAGCTGAAAATGAACCTCATTAGAGCCAAATATTTCAGTTTTGAATCTACTTTGTCCTAGGTATTTCCTCTAACATGTTGTATAGCTTTTAAGCATGGTCACATCCAAGCCTTACATTTCATAAGCAAAGTGGAATCAATAATATATTTTTCCATGAAGATGACAATTAACTTATGACAATGTATATTTAATGTGCTTGGCAAAATGGAGAACAATAAGTAAAATATGAGGAGCACTCCTTCTTCTGTTCCCTGTAGCCTAGAGATAATACTAGTGAAAACTCTCTCTCTGTATATAATTGAAAGTATTTGTATGAGCATGTGTATGCATGTGTACTTGCATTTTTGTGGTAAAGTCTTCCTTGCATAAAGAGATCATATTCCAGGCATACCTGGCTCATCATTTGATAGAACTTCTCCCACCAGACAAGACAAATTCCTTCACAAAATGGGAACTAGTGACCATTAACAGTGTTATTGAAGAATTATAGTTTCAAAAGCATTTTCTAAACACAAAATCAAAACTGACAGCTGTACTGATCTACAATTTTATACTGAACACAAGAGCTCTGAGGGTCATAAAACTGCTTCCCACTCTTTCTCAAAAACACGCTATTCCCAGGGAGGATCCAAGTTCAAAAGGCACATCTTTAGCTCTGAGTAGTGATGCTAATGATAGAAGTTATAGATACTGAGGCAGAAAATCAAGGGAAACACTTCTGTTTTATAATAATAATATAAAACTTACTGAACAAATAATGTTTTTGATGTATTAACCTTTAAAATCTTTTTAAATCAATTAATCTATTTGTTCTAATTTGTTATACATGACAGCAGAATGCATTTCAATTCATAGTACACAAATGGAGCCAATTTTCCTTTGAAATCTTAACTAGAAATATATGTGATAATTTCTACTTTTATTCCCATTATATACATGAGGCAATTGCAAAGAGGTGACACATGATGGAAATAAGTCATAAAGCTAGATTATCTGCCTTCACAGTCTGTGTTCTCAACTTCTGCATTAGATGTGATGAATTATTAAAATTTTTCAAAGTACATCACTTATTTATTCACTGAACATTTATGGAATCAATCACTCCCTGTGCAAGCTCCCAGACCTCTTTTTCATACCTTTTGTAGTACTTTAACAAATTCAATAAAATCATTTGTTGTCATGTGGTGTTATCAGTAGATTGAGTGCAATGACCATATCTGAGCCTTCTGTTGCACTTATATCATCTAGCCCATTACATGGTTCATACCTTGAATTGGTCATGAGACAGACTCTGTTGGATATTTGAAAGTATGGAGTAAAGTGAGGAATAAAATCAGTCTCCAACATGATGTTTCTCTCAATCTCTGAGAGGGTCAAACAAAGGAAACATAGTATTCTCCCATGGGGAAGAATGAAATAAGGTCTATAATTATGGTATTTGTTGCTGGAGCCTCAGATAATCAGTTAATTATCATTGGAACTTGAATAAAAAAATGAGGAGTTCAAAGGTTCTCAGCAAAAATAAATTATAAATGTTTAAGGAGATGGAAATATAATTAACCTGATTAGATAATCACACATTGAATATATGTATGAAATTATCACACTGCACCTTAAAATATGTGAAAACAACAAAAAGATAAAAATATTCTAGAGAACATTGATATGCAATGTAATGTGAAATAATACTCTGTCTGAATATAATTAAATTTTAGCACTTTGCTTGGTTGATTTGGCACTACACCATTAACACTACATGTGGGAAAAAAGATGAGCCAAACTCTATAGATGCCAACAGCAAAGCTTACTAAGAAATAGCACATGCTTTGAAGGAAGATAGAACCAAGGTTGATTATAAGCCTCAGTTTTTATATTTTTTTAGCTTCAGTTTTCTGATTTTCAGGATGAAGGATCATACTTGCATCTACTGACAGGGTTGTTGTGGTGATCTAGTGAGCAAGTGTAACTATTAGCATATTTAGTAGGTACCCAATATTAGTTTCATTACACTTGAAATGATTGACAATAAATAGTTGTTTCTTGGCTTGTTTATTTAAATTATGTTTACTTAATTTTATTAGATTTATTTTCATGGCATATAATCAAAAGTTTATAGTGAGAAAACTTCTTTTTTTTCCATACAATGAAATATTATTCCGCTTTATAAAGGAAAGAAGTTCACAATATGCTACAACATGTACAATAAATTACCTTGAAGACAGTATGCTCAGTGAAAATAGCCAGTCACAAAAAAGATAAATGCTGTGTGATTCCAATTATGTGAGTTACTTAGAGTAGATAAGAAATAGAATAATGGTTGGTTGCCAGGGTTAGAGGAAAGGAAAATGGTAAATTACTGTTTAATGGATATAGAATCTCACTTTTACAAAATAAAAAGAGTCATGGAGATGCACAGTGGCTGTGGGTGCACAGCAGCATGAGTGTATTTGATACTACTGAGCCACAGACTCAGAAATGGTTAAGATGGAAAATTTTATGTTGTGTTAATTTACCTCAACAAAAAATGGAAATATATGTTTGCTTAGATTTAACCCAAGTAAAATTAGCTTTAGTAGACCTGGACAGGGTTCTAGAACTTTTTTTGTTAATTTATTTTTTATTCTAAGTTATTATAAATGACAACAGAATGCATTACATTTCATATTACACATATAGAGCACATTTTTACAAATCTCTGGTTGTATGCAAAGTATATTCACACCATTCGTGACTTCATACATGCACTTAGGGTAATGATATCTATCTCATTCTACCATCTTTTTTTCTTTTTACCCCTTTTCCCCCTCCCTTCCCATCACTCCCCTTTGGCCATTCTAGTGTTCCTCTAATCCTCCTATGCTCCCCATCCCAACCTGACTGTGAATTGGCCTCCTTATATCAGAGAAAACATTTGGCATTTGGCTTTTTGGGATTGGCTAACTTCACTTAGCATTATATTCTCTAACTCCATCCATTTACCTGCAAATGCCATGATTTTATTCTCTCTTATTGCTGAGTAATTCTCCATTATGTAAATGTATTTTATAGGTCACCTATATTCCCCCAAATATTGTGTAAAAAAAACCAGTCCAAAACCTAGAGCCAGGATCACATATATCAAACATAGGACTTCTATTCAGAGTTTCCAAAGAACTCTTGCAACTCAAAAATTTTTAAAAAATCCCACAAAAGGGAGCAAAGATTTGTACAGACATTTCTCAAAAGAAATGATGAAAAAGCACATCAACTTATATGCAACTATTAGTAACTTGGAAAATGCAAATCAAAACCACAATTAAATACCTCAACATACTCATTAGTTTGGTTAAAATACAACAGGCTCTATCATACCAGGTAGGAGTTGTGGCTCAGTGATAGAACTCTTTCTTGTCTAGCATATGGGAGGCCACCAGCTTCAATTCTCAGCACTGCCAAGAAAAATGCCATATTTAATATTGGCAAGAATATGAGTCACACCTGGAGGAGGAGCAGGCTCTGGCAGGAAGGCCCTGCTGCCCACCTGCCTGACCCCAAACACCACACCTCGACTGGGAGGAGACCAAAGAGGAGGAGAGTGGGGAGAGGAAAGCCAGACCACCTGCTCCACCACACAGCAGCCAGGAGGAGAGCCAGAAATAGAGGCCCACCCCACACTTGCAACTCAGAGAGGCAACCTGTGCCTACCTGGAGAGGCACTGCACACTGGGTTTCCATGGCTACACAGCGCAACATCCAGATAATTATAGGTTTGAGGCTGCCAACACCACAGAACTGAGATAGTGCTGCTACTATCAAGGGACAACAATAAGGTCCTGGTAAGACATTGCTAAGGTCCCTGTGGACCAGGCTACACCAGATGGTGCTCTACTAGAGGTGCTAACAATTATCCTGTTGTGAGTTAACATGGAGTCTTACATGGTGATGCCTAACTCTAGTTTCTCCTTATTTTTCCAAATTCTTATGATTTTTCTCTCACTAGTCGAATAATCTAATACCTCTATTTTCTCATATCCTACCTCATAAACGTCTTAGCCAAACCCTACGTTACACCTTCTACCATTAGATACTATAAACCACCATGCAAACATAGTGATTATATTGTAAAATATAACTGATCTCATCATTTCTGTTTATAGTGAAAAAACTGTAAATATAAAAATAGAAGTTAAATCATGTGTGGCTACACAATGGGTACATTGAATGCTGTAATATTGATCTTTCCCTTTTAATAGAAGTTAAATCATGTGTGGCTACACAATGGGTACATTGAATGCTGTAATATTGATCTTTCCCTTAAAAGTGAAGTATCAGGTAACCTGTAGGGACGCTAAAAGACAATAGTGCAAAAGCTGTAATACCTCAGACTTACACTGCAAGAGAGGAAAACACATAGACATCATGAAAAAACAAGCCAAGATACTGACACAATAGAATCCACAGAAAGCACAGTAGGTAAAATGTCAGAGAAGGATTTCTGAATATACATAATTAAAATAACTTGGGATTTAAAAAATGACCTAAGTGAGCAGATACAGGCAAAAATTGATATCCCTAACAAAGAGATAAGAGATCAAATACAGGCAACCATTGATCACACCAAAAAAGAGATATGAGAACAAATACAGGTAGCAAAAGATTACTTCAAGAAAGAGATAGAGAATCTGAGAAAACAAACAAAC
This sequence comes from Tamias sibiricus, assembly GCA_025594165.1. Taxonomy (NCBI): domain Eukaryota; kingdom Metazoa; phylum Chordata; class Mammalia; order Rodentia; family Sciuridae; genus Tamias; species Tamias sibiricus. Next base: position 55,382,584 of record CM046667.1, on the reverse strand, counting down.
AAACAAACAAACAGAAATCCTTGAAATGAAAGAAACAGTAAGCCATTTAAAAAACTCAATAGATAGCATCACCAACAGATTGCATCACTTGGAAGACAGAACCTCAGAAAATGAGGACAAAATATATAATATTGAAAATAAAGTTGACCACACAGTGAAGATGGTAAGAAACCATGAACAAAATATCCAAGAATTATGGGATACCATCAAAGCACCAAATTTAAGATTTATTGGAACAGAGAAAGGTACAGAGATTCAAACCAAAGGAATGAAATAATATCAGGAAAATCCCCAAGCATAAAAATGAATTTGAAAATCAAATACAAGAGGCCCTGTAGGACACCAAATATACAAAATTACAACAGACCTACAACAACACACATTATAATGAAAATACCTAGCATACAAAATAAGTATAGAATTTTAAAGGCTGCAAGAAAGAAAAATCAGATTACCTATAAGAGAAAAACAATTCAGATCTCAGCAGATTTTTCAACCTAGACCCTCAAAGCCAGGAGATACTGGAACAACATATACCAGGCTGTAAGATAAATGATGCCAACCAAGAATGTTATATCCAGCAAAATTAAGGTTTAGATTTGATGATGAAATAAAAACCTTCCATTTAACAAAATTCCTTTAAACAAAAGCTAAAAGAATTCACAAGAAAGTCTGCACTACAGAACATTCTTGGCAAAATATTCCACGAAAAGGAAATGAAAAACAACAATAAAAGTCTACAAAGGAAATAACTACAATAAATTAAAAACCAACCAAAGGAGAATCCAAGTCAAGCTAAATACAAATTAATTAATTAATAAAAAAAAGACTGGTAATACAAATCATCTCTCAATAATAACCCTGAATGTTATTGGCCTAAACTCATCAATTAAAAGACATAGGCTGATAGATTCAATTAAAAAAAAAAAAAAGACCCAACAATATGCTGCCTTCAAGAGACACAACCCATAGGAAATGACACCCACAGACTGAAGGTGAAAGGATGGGATAAAATATGCCATTCACACAGTCTACATAAGCAAGCTGGGGTTTCCATCATCATAGCAAATAAAGTAGACTTCAAGCCAAAGTTAATCAAAAGAGATAAGGATGGACATTCCATACTGCTTAAGGGAATCATATATCAAGCATAACTGTTATAAATGTTTATGCCCCAAATAATGGAGCGTCTACGTTCATCAATCAAACTCCTCTCAAGTTCAAGAGTCAAATAGACCATAACATAATAATTCTAGGTGACTTTAACACACCTCTTTCACCACAGAATAGATCTTCCAAACAAAAGCTATACAAAGAAACCACAGAACTCAATAATATAATCAATAACTTAGACTTAACTGATATATATAGAGTATATTATCCATCAATGAGCCAATCTCCTTTCTTCTCAGCAGCACATGGATCCTTCTCTAAAATAGACCACATATTATGTCATAAAGCAACTCTAAGCAAATATAAAAAAAAAAAAGAGATAATACCCTGCATTCTATCAGATCATAATGGAATGAAATTAGAAATCAATGATAAAACAAGAAACAAAAGCTACTCCAATACCTGAAGACTAAATTATATGCTACCAAATGAACAATGAGTTGCAGAAGACATCAAAGAGGAGATTAAAAAATTCTTAGAGGTAAACAGAACACTGATACAACATATCAAATCTCTGGGACACTATGAAGGCAGTTAGTTCTAAGAGGAAAGTTCATTGCATGGAGATCATTCCTTCAAAGAAGAAAAAGTCAACAAATAAATGAACTAACATTACATCTAAAAGCCCTAGAAAAAAGAACAAATCAACCCCCAAAGCAGTAGAAGACAGGAAATAATTAAAATCAGAACTGAAATCAATTAAATTGAAACAAACAAACAAACAAACAAAAATTGAAAAAAATTAACAGAACAAAAAGTTGGTTCTTTGAAAAACAAATAAAATTGATAAACCATTAGTTATGCTAACAAAGAAAAGGAGAGAGAAAACTCAAATTATCAATATCTGTGATGAAAAAGGAAATATCATGATGAACACTACAGAAATACAGAAGATAATTAGAAATTATATTAAAAATTTATACTCTAATAAAGTAGAAAATGTTGAAGGCATTGACAAATTACTAGAAACATATGATATGCCCAAACTAAATCAGGATGATATACACAATTAAAATAGTTCAATTTCAAGCAAAGAAATAGAGAATGCCATCAAAACCTACCAACCAAGAAAAGCCCTAGGACCTGAGGGATACACAGCTAAGTTCTACAAGACCTTTAAAGAAGAACTAACACCAATACTTCTCAAAATATTTCATGAAACAGAAAAAGAGGGAGCACATCCAGACTCATTCTATGAGGCCAATATCACCCTGATTCCAAAACCAGGCAGAGAAACATCAAAGAAAGAAACCTACAGACCAATATCTGTAATGAATATAGATGCAAAAATTCTTAATAAAAATCTGGCAAATCAAATACAAAAACATATGAAAAAGATAGTACACCACAATCAAGTGGGGTTCATTCCAGGGATGCAAGGTTGGTTCAACATAAGGAAATCAAAAAATGTAATTCATCACATCAATAGACTCAAAAATAAAAATCATATGATCATCTCAAGAGATTCAGAGAAAGCATTTGACAAAATACAGCAGCGCTTCCTGTTCAAAATGCTAAAAAAACAAGGATAATAGGAACTTACCTCAACATCATAAAGGCCATTTATGCTAAGCCACAGGCCAACATCATCCTAAATGGAGAAAAATTAAAAGCATTCCCTCTAAATCTGGAACAAGACAGGGATGCCCTCTTTCACCACTCCTATTTAGCATAGTTCTTGAAACTCTAGTCAGAGCAATTAGACAGATGAAAGAAATTAAAGGGATATGGATAGGAAAAGAACAACTTAAATTATCACTATTTTCAGATGATAAGATTCTATACATAGAAGATCCAAAAAATTCCACCAGAAATCTTCTAGAACTAATAAATGAATTCAGCAAAATAGCTGGATATAAAATCAACACCTATAAATAAAAGGCTTTTTGTACATCAGCGACAAATCCTCAGAAAGAGAAACTAAGAAATCCACCCCATTTTCTATAGCCTCAAAGACAAAACAAAACAAAACAAACAAACAAAAAAAAAAAAAAAAAACAATGACAACAACAACAACAACCAAAAAACAAAAAACAAAAAACAAACAAACAAAAAAAAAACCCTTGGGAATCGACTTAACAAAAGACATGAAAGACCACTAAAATAATAACTACAGTATGCTAAAGAAAGAAATTAATGAAGATCTTAGAAGATAGAATGATCTACCTTGTTCATGGATAGGTAGAATTAATATTGTCAAAATGACCATTTTACCAAAAGCACTATACAGTTTCAATGCAATACCAATCAAAATCTCAATATCAATCCTCTAGAAATATAAAAAGCAATCATGAAATTCATCTGGAAAAATAAGAGACCCAGAATAGCCAAAGTAATTCTTAGCAATAAGAGTGAAGCTGGTGGCATTAATATTCCAATCCTTAAATTGTATTACAAAGCAATAGTAACAAAAACAGCATGGTATTGGCACCAAAATAGACCAGTAGACTAATGGTACAGAATAGAAGACACAGAGACCTACTCACACATCTACAATTATATTAGACAAAGGTGCCAAAAACATACATTGCAGAAAAGACAGCCTCTTCAACAAATGGTGTTGGGAAAACTGGAAATTCTCATGTAATAAAATGAAATTAAACCTCTATCTCTCACCATGCACAAAACTCAACTCAAAGTGGATCAAGAACCTAGGAATTAAACCATAGACCTTGCACCTAATAGAAGAAAAAGTAGGCCCAAATCTCTGTCATGTTGGATTAGGCCCCAACTTCATCAATAAGACCCCTATAGTGCAAGAATTAAAATCAAGAATTAATAAATGGGATGGATTCAAACTAAAAAAAACTTTTTCTAAGCAAAAGAAACAATCACGGAGGTGAATAGAGAACCTACAGAATGGGAGCAAATCTTTATCACAAGCACATCAGATAGAACACTAACCTCAAGGATATATAAAGCTCTCAAAAACCTTAACATAAAAAAAAACCAATCAATAAATGGGCCAAGGAACTAAACAGACATTTCTCTAAAGGTGATATACAATCAATAAACAAATATATGAAAAAATATTCAACACCTCTAGCAATTAGAGAAATGCAAATCAAAGCTACCCTAAGATTTCACCTCTCTCCAGTCAGAATGGCAGCTATCAAAAACACAAACAACAATAAATGCTGGTGAGGATGTGGGGAAAAAGGCACACTCATACATTGCTGGTGGGATTGCAAATTGGTGCAGCCAATCTGAAAAGTAGTATGGAGATTCCTAGGAAAACTTGGAATGGAACCCCCATTTGATCCAGCTATCCCACTCCTTAGTCTATACCCCAAAGACTTAAATACAGCTTACTACAGGGACACAGCCACATCAATTTTTATAGCAGCACAATTCACAATAGCTAGATTGTGGAAACAACCCTGATGTCTATCAGCAGATGAATGGATAGGGAAACTTTGGTATATATACACAATGAAACACTACTCAGCACTAAAAGAGAATAAAATGGCATTTGCAGGTAAATGGATGGAGTTGGAGAAAATAATGCCAGGTAAAGATAGTCAATCCCGAAAAACCAAAGGTAGAATGATTTCCTTGTTATGAAGATACTGACTTATAATGGCAAGGGGCGGTATGAGAGGCATGAAGGAAATTTACATAGAATAAAGGGGAGGGGGAGGGAAGGGGGCAAGGGGATAGGGATAATGGCAGAATGAGTTAGACATCAATACCCTAAGTATATGTATGAAGACACAAATGGCATGAAAATACTTTAAGTAAACTTGGAAAAAAAAAAGTCAACTGAAACTCTCATTCTTTGATGGTGGGAATGCAAAATGGTACAACTACTTTAGAAAAAGGTGCCTAAAAGGCTAAATAAATACAGATAGATTTACCATGTAGACCATGTGATCATTCCATTGTTGTGTGTTTTTCTAAGGTAAGTGATGATCTATGTCTACACAAATATTTAAGACATGAATGTTCATAGTAGCTTTATTCACAGTAGCCCAAACTTGAAACAATCCAGATGTCCACCAACAAATGAATAGCTAATCATTGCAGAGGGCCAGCCTCTGCGGAGATGACAGGGTGGATGCGATCAATGCTGGAGGGTAAAGTCTGCGAAATGGGAATGATGAATACGAGTCAGGTTGCAAAAATACTTCTCTCTTTACTTTTCTCAGCAATGGTTTTTATACATCCCAACAAACACAGTGATTTACATTTCAACTATAGGAGATTACATTAAAGAATTCCAGTAAAGGACGTTACAATAAAGAATTCCAGTAAAGGAGGTTACATTGAAGAATTCCAGTAATTAACTATAGGAGGTTACTTTAAAGAACTTCAGGACACTCCAGAGTCAATCAGGGAAAAACAAAATAGTTATCCTAAGTACATACTACTGATTAATCTTATCTATCCTAAATTTTCTGAAGGATGAGGAAGAGTCCTTTACAGACACACAAAAAGACCATTAGCTTTTCAATGGAGAGAAGTTTAGACATTGGGTAATGCTGCACCCTGTAGGGAGGGGTTATTTGCATAAGCTAATCTTTAGGTGAAAAAACCTATCTTGCTGGTTTAGCTAGCTTCTGGCTAGATTCCACAGGGCCATAGAACTGGTTTTATTTTTGATTATGAAATATATTCAAACCTGGTGGCCATGCAGCAGAAATACAACAAGAGCAGACAAAGTTAATTCCTCTATAGTTGCATAAAGGTGGCATCTCATCAGCAAAGAGGAGCCAAGTTCAAACTTCCAGGCATTTAACTGGAAGGAGCTTGGGCTCAAACTCATTTGCATAAATGAGGAAGAACTCAGGTTCAAACTGCCCCGAATTAACGAGGTGGAACCCAGCTCGATTCCTGGTTGAGAGACGCCACAAATCATAATGTGATATATCCAACCAATGGAATACTGCTATGAAATAAGAATTGATTAATTATTGATAGATTCTATGACATGCCTGCATTTCAAAATAATTATTCTGAGTTATTGAGACTAGGCATAAATAAGTATATACTGTATAACTAATTTTTTTGAAGTTGTAGGAATTTCAAAATGATCTGTATTGGAAGAAAGCAGATCTGAGAATAGGGAGAGATGGATTACAAATGGAGCACTTTGTAGAAAAATATAAACATGAAAATTTGTAGGAAAAATTTTTGGGTGTTGGATATATTCACTATCTCCATAGTGGTGAGAGTTTCCTATGTGTGTACATATATGTTTAAATGATCAAATTTTACACTAAATTTGTGCAGTTTGTTGTATTTCAATTATACCTAATAAAGTTATTTTTAAGAACTCCAGTGTCTGTGTTGCATATTAAGCATTTATGAACTTGGAATGTATATCAGTGGTAGAGTGCTTGCCTAGCATGAGTGAGGGGCCCTGGGTTCAATTCCCAATATATTGGAGAAACAAACATTTGCATCTTACTTATGCAACTCGGAGGTTGTGATGATTCAATCTGAATTCCATTAGATTTGGTTTCAGCCTATGAACAAAATTCTCCAATTATCTCCAATTCTCCTTAAAATACCAACCTAACTAGGTCAAGTTCTCTTCATGATAACAGAGTAAGATGAATAAATTAAACAGAAATGTGGAAGATCTCAAAACCTCACATTAAAAGTGAAGTACTATTATTTCCCTATTTAAATGGTTAAAATTAATGGGCATATTCATATTCAACATCAAGGAAGCTATTAATTAGACTATTCTCACTCTCAGGAGTAGTTCTGAACAATAATTGCAAACAATTCAGTCTATCACAGGTATTCACACTGAAAAGTGCCATTATATTACCTATCCTCCTACTTTCCCTGCACTGAGACAACCAAATGTATCAAATTTCATGTAGTTTTAAATTATATGTGTAAGAGCCTTTAATGAGGAAGTAGCTAAGATGGCAGCTGGCTGAGAGCCAAGAGGAGGCATTTACTTGTTTACACCTGACCGTAATAAATTTGACTAAGAATCTTTCTGTGCCACACCTGTACATGTGTATGCTTAATGGGTAAAGAGTATTTAACCAGGCCAGGGGCGTCAGAGAGGGATAAAGGAGAGAAGGAGAAGCAAGAATAAAGAAACCACTCATTCCCAGTCTGCCTCCGATTTCTTTCCCGCGGTATCATTGCTGTAGGCGGCAACAAGTGGTGGCCCGTATGGGGAATCAGCATAGCAGGTAAGTACTGAGGAACCTCGCAGGAGTCTCTAGTCAGAGCGGTTAAGGGCGAGGGAAAATGGGTTTGAAAATTTCAAAGATCCGAATTGTCAAGGCTATTGAAGATTTGTTAGAGATAGTTAGGGAATGCCTGCTCTCAACTAGACCTGGGATTCAGGAAAGAGTTACTGAGTCAGTTAGGGCCAGTGAGGGTAGTATTAGTAAGGAGAAATTAAGTGAAAGTGATCTTGAGAGCACAGTCTCCGATAAAATGAGCAAAAGGGAATTAAAAAGGACCAAGATAGAGGACCGTCAAGTGGAGGAACCACTTGTGCCCTCTGCTCCCCCATGGAATGAATCAATTGTAGAGACTATTAGGGGTTTTCTAGGTGCTTGCGTGCCCTTGAGTATCAAAATTCACAGGAACTATGGGATATCCCAGTGTTTGAAGATCAAAATGAACAAAGATACCATCAATATCTAGATTTCAAAATTATAAAAAATTTTAAAGAAGCAACAATGACATATGGGCCCCAAGCTCCTTTCACTATAAACATGTTAGAATCTCTTAATACTTTGAATTTAACTCCTACAGATTGGAAAGGCTTATGTAAGGCAGTATTGAGCGGGGGACAATATTTAGTTTGGAGGTCACAATTTCAAGAGTTCTGTGTTGAAACAGCTTGAAGAAATGCGGCTACAGAATTTCCAGATTGTAACATAGACATGTTAACTGGAGAAGGGCAATATGCTGATTTATAGGTTCAGATTCAGTACAATCCTGGAGTTTATGCTCAAATATATGCCGCAACTGTTAAGGCATGGAAATCATTACAAGGATCTGGTGACTTACAGGATTGCTTGTCTAAAGTAACTCAGGGACCCAATGAACCTTATGCTGAATTCCTTGATCGTCTTTTACGGACAGCAAGTAGGGTTTTTGGAGATGTTGATCAAGCCATGCCATTAGTTGTTCAGCTGGCATATGAAAATGCCAACAAATATTGTCAAGACGCTATCAGACCTTTGAAATCTAAAAAGGACCTTTCTGTTTATATAAAGTCTTGCAGGGACATAAATGATGCATTTATTACAGGTAGTGTAATCTCAGCAGCCATGAGAGGTGCTTCTCCTCTTAATTTTACAAGAAGGGCTCGACCTAAAAGTTATTATCAGTATAGTCAACCAGGTTATTTTAGAAAACAATATCCCCAAAGAAGGCAAGAGACAATAGAAATAAAACCAAGCTCGTTTCGTGCCCCAGGCCGCTGCCCCAGGTGTAAAAAGGAAACCATTGGGCTAGTGAGTGCAGATCCCAAACGGATATTGATGGTAACATTTTGTCTGGCAATTCAAAAAACGGGGCACAGGGCCCAATGCCTTGGGGCCCACAAATATACGAGGCATTAGAGAAGGAGTATCCTCAAACATTTATCCAGATGATTCCTCGACACAATCCCTTTTACCCATTAACTGACTTGTCAGAGGGACAAAAGGAAGTGCAGGGCTGGACTTCTGTTCCACTGCCCGAATAGTGCTAACACCTCAGATGGGGGTTCAACTGATTCCCACGGGAGTCAGGGGACCTCTTCCCTTAGGGACTGTAGGACTTATCCCGGGGCGAAGTTCTAAAAGCTTATACAGACTTCAAGTTACTCCAGGTGTGATAGATTCTGACTATCAAGGAGAAATCAAGATTATGCTCAGTTCACCTCGAGGCATTAGCTCTGTTAACCAAGGTGATAGAATTGCTCAGCTGCTACTTCTTCCTAGTCTACATGATTCATTTAAGTGTATGCCTCAAAATAGGAAGAATACGGGATTTGGTTCCACTGGCTCAGGATCTATGGCTTGCTGGGTTCAGGATTGTTCACAGAGGCCTATGTGCAAAATAAAAGTGCAGGGAATGCAAATGGAAGGGTTGATTGACACTGGGACTGACTCTTCTATTATTAACTTCCAACAATGGCCCAAACATTGGCCTTTATGGAAGGCTTCAACTAGTTTGAGAGGCTTAGGATATTCTGATAGCCCAGAACAAAGTGCAACAGTTTTAAAGTGGGAGGATGATGAAGGGCATCAAGGAACATTTCAATCTTATGTTCTGTCCAGCTTGCCAGTTACCTTATGGGGAAGAGATATATTAAACCAAATGGGAGTACACCTCGCAACCAAGCCCAAAGGTGTTACAAATAAAAGCTGGAGTGTCATGGAAAAACAGGGATATATTCCAGGTAAAGGACTAGGAAAAAATTTACAAGGTGATCCTAACCCTCTTGAGCTTAAAGGAAATCGTCATTGACAAGGTATAGGATTTTTTTTTTTAGGGGCCAGTGAGAAAACAATTTTGAAAATACCATGGCTTTCTGATAAGCCAGTTTGTGTCCCTCAGTGGCCTATCTAGAGGGAAATTACAAGTGGCCCACTTACTAGTCCAAGAACAACTAGAGGCAGGACATATAGAACCTTCTACCTCTCCCTGGAATTCCCCCATATTCGTGATTAGGAAAAAAAAAAAACCAGGAAAATGGCGATTGTTACATGATCTTAGAGAAATCAATAAAACTATGCAAATTATGGGCCCTACCCAACCTGGGCTTCCTAATCCTATAGCTATTCCTAAAAATTTCCATCTTATAGCCATTGACATAAAAGATTGTTTTTTTTTTTTCCATTCCTTTACATCCTTTGGATGCCCCCAGGTTTGCTTTTTCAGTTCCCTCTATTAATAATGATGGACCTGACCAAAGATTTCAGTGGAAAGTTTTACCCCAGGGAATGGCTAATAGCCCCACTATATGTCAAATCTATGTAGATAAAGTTATTCAGCCTATCAAGAACAAATACCTGGAGCTTATGTGCCTCCATTATATGGATGATGTTTTGCTTGCTCATCCTAATCAAGAAGTCTTATTCACCATATTTAGCGATATATCAGAAAACTTGAAATGATATGGACTAAACATTGCTGAAGAAAAGGTTCAAACTAGATCTCCAATATTATATCTAGGATTCCAAATTATGGATACTTTTATTAGGCCTCAAAAAATCTTAATAAATAAGGAACATCTAGCTACTCTTAATGATTTTCAAAAATTGCTAGGAGACATTAATTGGCTTCGCCCTACACTAGGTTTCACTACTGGCCAATTTAAGACCCTTATTTGATATCCTTCCTGGGAACCCTGATCCATCTTCACCACGAACATTGACTCCTGATGCTAGGGAAGCTTCAAAGTTGGTAGAAAAGGCCATTGAAGGATCCCATTGTGATAGAATTGATTTTACTCGACCGCTGATATTGATCATTATTTCTTCACAATATACACCCACAGGAGTATTTTGGCAATAGGAGCCTTTATTATGGATACCTCATTGTTTACAAGCTTTTGCTGCATTGGGCATTCCCAAAATGCTTAAGACATACAATGGCCCTGCATATAGGTCCTCATCTTTTAAAGAGCTTTGCTCCAAATTCAATATACTTCATAAGACTGGTATTCCGTATAATCCTCAAGGCCAAGGTATAATTGAACGAGCTAATCACACACTCAAACTTATGCTTTTGAAACAAAAAGAAGGAGATTGGATGACTCCTAAAGGTAGATTAGCCATTGCCCTTTTTACTTTAAATTTTTAAACTTTGGATTCCAAAAGATATTCGGCTAGAGACAGACACTGGAATCCACATCAACAACATAAACCTTTGGTTTATTGGAAAGATGTTCTTTCAGGCACATGGAAGGGCCCAGACCCAGTATTAATTTGGGGGCGAGGATCTGTTTGTGTCTTTCCATAGCACGTGTCCTCCCCAGTGTGGATACCATCAAGATTGATAAAACAGGTGCCAAATCAAAAGGGCCAAGATAAAGTTGTTGTGGAATGATTCCCTTATCAATCCGCACACCTGCGCAAGTTCATCTCTTTTCCGACAATGGGACCTCATCTTTGCCTTTTCAGCTAAGAAACTTTTAAACTGTGTGCTTTTTCCTTCAATAAACTCACAACTTAAGTCTCATTCCTCCCGCCCGGGACGAGAGGATCTCTCTTTAGTGTGCACATAATTGTGTTTTTCTTTTTTATATATGTCTTTATGTCTGTGCGTCTGTCTAGATTTCATGTAAATGTGACGTCACAAATAACAAAAACCAAGCGCTCATGAAAATTAATTTTAAAAATATGGATCCAAATACCTTTAATTCATTTAAGTAAAAAATATTCAAATTGGGTAAACAAATAATAAATGAAGGTACCTTCAAACTTAATTTATAAGTATCTCTAGGACTTCTCTTCAGCAAGGAATATGACTAATACTGTTCAGCCTGATATTTTGCTATTTGATTTGTAATTAACTTTATTTGTTAAATAGCTGATTAATTTACAAGGTTAAATTGTTTCATAACAGGTATATTCATAAAAGGTTGCTATGTATGCAGAGGCTAAAAAGTTCCAGCTAACAAAATATTTTTCTAAAATGCTCTTAGCCTTTCTTTAATCTGTCTTAAATGTAATATTTTGTCAGCTAAATACTCTCAGCCTTTCTTTAATCCATTCTGAATGTGATATTTTACCAGCTAATGTTCATGGGAGCTCAAGCAGCAATGTATGTGAGCAGAGATCAACTTCAGAACTAAACCACCTGACCTAAGATCTAATAGTTCTATTTTTTAGTTTGAATTGCACTCCTACAACTCGCTTCTTGACTCAGTGCTGGAATGGCACTGCCTTTCCTCTAATGATTGTTGCTTGAGTTTCTAGGTACATCCTTATGGCAGTCTTAGCGGGCCCTGAAGACTTGCTGGTGGCATTGTCTAGATATAAAAGAGACGGCTGCTGCTGCTACAGCTGCAGGGGTCACAATTGCTACAAGCATTCCTACTGCTCAAGCATTAAACAACTTCACCAGCAATATGGCCTCTGCTCTGCATGCACAGGGCCTCCTAGATCAGCACCACATTTTGAAATTGTCAATCGATGTGTTGATCTTCTCCAAGAGCAAGTGGAAATTTTGGCAGATCTTTCTACTATAGGATGTTTAGGACATTACACAGGACAATACCTTATGGGTATCCCTTTTCTTAACCTTAATAGGGCAGCTAATTTGTCTAGAGAACTTAGTACGCTACTTAATGGAACTTAGCTCATCAGCGCAAAGCTTGCCGCCTTAGAACCGGAGCATCTCCTCATGATTGGTTGGCTCGATTGGACAGCTGGTAGTAAAAGATGGGAAAGTCTCATGTGACCAACATAACAACCTAAGACAGGAGTCAAGGGCACTTTATTTACAACCTTGATTATCCGATGACAGGTAAAAATGTTGGTTGCACATGCAGACACCTAAGACAGGCACAGTCGATCCTGATGTGGTGAGGGTCGTCACCCATCCATTTAAGCTATTCCCTCTTTTAAAACAAAAGGGAGGAAATGTAAGAGCCTTTAATGAGGAAGTAGCTAAGATGGCAGCTGGCTGAGAGCCAAGAGGAGGCGTTTACTTGTTTACACCTGACCTTAATGAATTTGACTAAGAATCTTTCTGTGCCGCACCTGTACACATGTATGCTTAATGGGTGAAGAGTATTTAACCAGGCCGGGGGCGTCAGAGAGGGAGAAAGGAGAGAAGAAGAAGCAAGAATAAAGAAACCACTCATTCCCAGTCTGGCTCCAATTTCTTTTCTGCGGTATCGTTGCTGTAGGCGGCAACATATGTACATGAATTAATTTATTTTCTTCTTTTGCAGAAATGGTTATATACTATTATATAATATTATATACTTTACATACTATACATGGTTTATATTTTTATCTTCATTTGAATTATTTTGGAGACTGTCCTTTATTGGTATATAAAAAGTCACTTATTACTATTCTACAGATATGTAGCCCATTATGTGCATATATTATAATCCATGCATATATATCAATCCACTTTCTATTGGCATTTGGTAGTTTCTAATTATTTTCTCTTATAGAAAGTGTAGTAATTGACTTCATATACAGATCAATTTGTACATGTGGAATGATATTTGGACACATTTGAAGACAAATTTTGAAAAGTTCTAATGTCAAGAATTTTATTTTGGTTCAGGTCTTCCAGTGAAGAGACCCTGATGAAACCAAAACTGAACATTTCTGGAGACCAAGTGGTGATCCAGGATGGTGGAAAGTTTAACATTACTTGCAGGTAATAATATCAAGACTTTTATTTTCTTGTCATTAAAATACCCATGTAGGAAGTTTACAGAAATATGGTTTTGTTCCTACTACAAATTTTAAAAATTATTTTATAACTATAGAGAACAGGTTTTGGAAGGTAAGATTTATTGATATTTTTTCCACAAAAATGGATTTCTTGGAAGTGGAGAGGGCTAGTTCTTCAGTTGAATCCAGGTGCTTTTCTTCTTGGCTCCCTTTTTCTTTCACAAATTTTAGGAATCTACTTTAAACTCATACAGCATTTTATCTGCCTAACATGTGCATTAATTCTCTTGAAAATAATCTTGCTCTTGTTTGTTTTGAATAATGCCAAAAGCATGGTGTGTGACACTATAGTCTTGGTTTGGTAGTAGTTAAATTAATGGTACCCATTTCTTGAATGGTATCTATTTCTTCTCTATCAAAGCATCACCTTTCTTGTAGATGTGCCAGATGCAGAACTCCGTATTTCCAAAAATATCTAAAAAATATGTAATTGGTAACCCTTGTCTTTACCTTCATGCTCTTTCTCTTGGTGAATTAAATAGCACTTCTAGAAGAAAGAGGGCAGTTTCAGTTTGAAATAACCAACTAGAATTTCTTAATTTAAGAACAATAGGCATGGGTATATGAGAGATTCCGTAGGCTAGTATTGGAAATATAAGAATCATTAATAGAAACTGGAGAGAAATTGAAACTATATAAATAGAAGAGGATAATAAGAGAGTGTGTAAAGTGAGGAGAGACCAGTGTAAAGGTCATAATCCTGAGGAGACCCTGTATTTAAGGAAAGGGTCAGCAGGAAGGGGAATTGGGAAAGTGTATGGATAATGAATAGAAAAGAAAAACAAGGGACAATCAAGGTAGTTTCAAGAAAGAAAGAATAGGCAAATTCTGTGATAGATATAGGTATAGGTGCTCAATAAATTTATATTGGGTTTAATTAAACTGAAAATAAAGCATATTCTCCCTCATTCTTTAAAATAACCTATGGCCCAATGTATCAATAAAATAATGTTGGAGTATATGCAATAGAAAAATCCAAATTGACAGTGGTTTTAGACACAAGGTTTAACTATTTGATGGAAAAATTCCTAAAGGTGGGTATCATAGCCATTATTCTACTTCCATAAAATAATTAATTAGAAATTTAGATTCTTTCTATATTGTAAATCTGTCTTCCTTAACTGATGACTTACACCACATTGTCCAAAATGGTGTCCTGAATTCCAGTCATCATGCCTATATTCCAGCTAGTTAAAAAGAAGAATGACAGAGAAAGACATGCCTTCTCCCTTTAAGGATACATCAAAATTTTACACACTAATTTGTGCTTCTATCTTCTTGGCCAGAACTTAGTTCCATAGCCACACATAGCTGCAAGAGAGGCTTGGAAGTGTAATATTTTTTTTCCAGAATGCTAAATGCCCAACTAAAACAGTGAAGATTTGATGTGAAAGAGGAGAACATAGTGACTTACACTAGGTATATTTTAGTGGTATTGGTGATATGTGACTTGTTTTCATATATCATTGGAGGGTGAGGTCTTCCATCCTAGCTACTGTGAATTCTTATACTCTTCTTCATGAGCTAAACATTTTCCCTAGCTGTGTGGGATTCTAAAGGTATACTTTAGTCTTGACTGGCAGATTTGAGTCAGAACTGAAGGTCACAAAAGCTGTCTTTTCCCTAGCTGTGGGCCTTTCCAGCCACATCTTTAGGTATAAAGCATGATTGAGAAGGCTGTTTCACTTCATTTTTAGCTTCTATCCATATAGGCCCACTTTACCCCAGTACTCCTGAATGGCATCTTACCTGTAAACCAGCAATTACGGGAGCTGCCTCCATTGCCTGCCTGTGCCTTGTCATGTCATATTCCAATAGGTTGTAATTGTTTCCAAGGACTCTTCTCTGGGCCTTGTAAATCACAGCTGTCTCATTAACTATTAATTTTAAACAATTAACCCTAGTTGATGCATGTGAAACAGGTTTGGCTCTGGGTGGATGATAGATTGCTACTTCAGTATAGATCTGTGTCAGTTCTAGGAGGATTCAAAAGAAAGCTAATTGGTGAAACATGTTAATAGGGGCTGAGGTGGGGGTAGGAATAAAATGAAGGAGGAATGGCTTCTGAAGACAAATGATTTCTCAGAAGTTTGGGAACTATAGGGGCTCCCACATTTATTTATTGTATATAAATGTAAATAATCTGTCATTTATTTGCTGTATGAAAACATTTTATTGATGAAGGCAAATTCTAATACATCCCCTTAGTGTCAAAAAGTAAATAAATTATTGATTAGAAAAACAATTCACTGCTTGTGTGCTGTAGTAGAAGAGTGCTCTGTCTGATGTTGGGAATTTCCACATATGCATAACTGTGTAAGTCATATTCTTTGCTTTCTAGGGGATCACATCACAATTCAATGAACAAGACAGCTACTCTCAAAAGGGAGGTTAAAAGGAGTAAGAACTCTCAACTGGAAGTTTCAGGATATATTTGGAGTGGAGGGCATTTAAGAAAAAGGAATAACCTCAAATAAGGCTTAGAAGTTGGACTATACATATTTCAAAAAGTTTCAAGTGCCTGATATATTTAGACCCACACCAGCCTTATGGAGTAGAAGCAGGGATGGTTATCTTAGTGTATTTACTCAATACATATTTATTTAAGACTTAACTAAGTGCAGAAAATGTGATAGTGTATACGGTATAAAGATACTTGCTCTCGGGCTGGGGTTGTGGCTCAGCGGCAGAGCGCTCGCCTCACACGTGCGCGGCCCGGGTTCGATCCTCAGCACCACATAAACATAAAAAAAAAAAAAAAGCATTGCATTGTGTACAACTAAAGTAAATAAATAAATTAAAAAAAGATACTTGCTCTCATGGACCTGAAATCCAAGTGGGAAAGACAGATAATAAATATAAAATTATAGGGTATATTTGAAGATGTCAAGCACAGTTGAGATAGTAGCAAGGCAAGGTGATGGAATGAAGAGAGTTATTTCTTCAAAATGCTTGGTCAGATTAGAAGTGTCATTTGAACAGAGGCATAAAGAAGAGAGAACCATGCAGCTATCTGGAGGAAGAGGGTTCCAGATAGAAGGCATAGAAAAAGTGCAAAGACCTACACATAGGTGTAATTTTGATATGTCAAGGAACAAAAAGAAGGATGGCATGAATTAAAGTAATAGGGAAAAAGATAGATTATACTGGAGAGTTAGCAGGGTCTTGTAAACCATAAAGAGGTTTTTGAATTCTGGGTATCATGGGAAGCCATTGGAAGAATTAAGAAGAATGATTTGATCTGATGCATCCTTTAAAAGGCTTATTCTGACTTTACAGTGGATATAGTTCACAGAAAAAATAGAAGGTTACTTTAGTTATCTATGTGAGAGATGAAGTGGGCCAAGAGAGAAGTAGAATGTGAAACAGTAATAAGATTAAAGGATGATTTTCATGACTGATAATGTTGATAATCATAATGGTTACCATTTTGGGGGTACTTCATTCTGTGCCAGACTTTGTTCTAAGCATGTTGCATGAATTAGCTTATTAAATTGTCACAATAACTCTGTGAGGTACGTTCTATCAACTCTACAAATGAGGAAAGCAAGGCCTAGAGAGAAGACACTTATGATTTCAAATGGTAGAACTAAGGGCTTCTGACTCCCAATGCTTTTCAATTGTGCCAATGTACCAGCAACCCTCCACACTTTCTGAGGCTTGGCAATTCTATGAAGCAGGCTGAGCTTACATTCTTTTGCCCAGCTTTAGCTTGGATTTTTCACTTTTTTTTTTGGTGTGTGTGTGTGTGTGTGTGTGTGTGTGTGTGTGTGTATGTGTGTGTGTTGGGGTTTAGTAGTTTCCTTTTGCAAGTTGCTCAAGTTCTTAAACTCTAAACTGCAGAGATTTAGTCTGATAGGCTAATTCAACATCTTATACAAGGTGGATAAGGTAAATAAGTCATACTTTGATAAAGCCCAAGCTTTTAGACTGTGATTCTCCACAGAAAGTTATTGGGAATGGAATCCTAGTCATTCCAAGCTTCCAACTGTTCAGGCATATGCACATGAATTGGCTGCCAGAGTCTTCAGAAACCAGACTGTAGTATAGTATTCTTCCTTTTTTTAAAAAAATTTATTTTTTCTTTTTCTTTTTTATTTATAATAGTAGTATGTATTACAATTCATAATGCACATATATAGCATCTTTTTACATACAAGTGTTTGTATACAAAGTATATAAGTACCATTCAGATCTTCAATCATGCATTTAGGATAATGATATCCATCTCATTCAACCACCAATTTTTTTCTTTTTTTCCCCCCCTCTCCCCCCT
Organism: Tamias sibiricus; assembly: GCA_025594165.1. NCBI lineage: Eukaryota > Metazoa > Chordata > Mammalia > Rodentia > Sciuridae > Tamias > Tamias sibiricus. The sequence goes on along the minus strand of CM046667.1, from coordinate 55,364,740 downwards.
TGCTCCCTCCCTTCCCCTCCCTTTCCTTTGACCATTCTAGTGTTCCTCTAATCCTCCTATGTACCCCCATCCAACAACACTGTGAACTAGCCTCCATATATCACAGAAAACATTCAGTATCCCAATTTGAGATTGACTAATTTCACTTAGCATTATATTCTCCAACTTCATCCATTTACCTGAAAATGTCATTATTTTATTATCTTTTATTGCTGAGTAAAATTCCATTTTGTATATATACCACATTTTCTTTATCCACTCATCTACTGAGGGACATCTAGGTTGGTTCCACAACCTAGCTATCGTGAATTGTGCTGCTATAAACATTGAAGTGGCTGTGTCACTGTAATATGCTGTTTTTAAGTCCTTTGAGAGTAGACCCAGGAGTGGGATAGCTGGGTCATAGGGTGGTTCCATTCCCAGTTTTCCAAGAAATCTCCATACTGCTTTCCATGGCGGTTGCACCATTTTACAATCCCACCAGCAATGTGTGAGTGTGCCTTTTTATATGTAGAAGTGTCCACTCAAAATCATCCAAATATCCAGGAAGGTGAATGGAAGAACCTAAGTGATGGGAATTGATAATGATTCTAAATCAAGGTATGGCATATGAACACACTCAGCCAAATTCTTCTTTTCCACTCCCTGGTCTATAAATCCAAGGCTTTTATCCTTGATCTTCTATCAAGGGATGCTCTGTCTAAAGATCCTCATATCCTGGCCACCCCTCCACACTACTATAAATAATTAGTCATATGCCCTATTTTCAATAAATCTTATAATTTAAATGTCTAACTTATGATTGATTTTTATGGTATGGCATATTATCATAGATTCTTTCTATAGGAAATGGAACTTCATCCATTAATAACTAAGTTATTCTTTATGTTGATGCAAAAAGTTGTCAGAGATTTTATTGGTAATATAATGGTATACCTTGAGGGGAAAGACAGTGGTGTGAGTTTCTCAACACTATAGGTATTGAAACTGAAGTTGGAATTCTGTGGTAGGAATTCAAGCATCAAATAGGGGCTTGAATTGATTTTTGGCCAAGCAAATCATAGAACAGACAGCCAATTTCTGTGGGCCATAGAAGCTAAGAATGATTTTTGAATTGTTAAATAGTTATAAAAATGTACATTTTGTGATAGAGACTTGCACAGAAAGATATTTATGTGGCACTTTAAGGAAAACTTTTGCCTATCCATGAACCCAAGATTCTGTCGGCTTGTCTAATTCTTTGTGTCCAAGGACAGGACAAATCATGTGGGCTGTTCCTGAGTGAGGATTTCACAGGCTAGTTTGGGTTGGACTTGGGCATTACCAAGAGCAGTTAGAGGTACTGCACAGATGGATGAAATCCATAAGGGTAGTATCTTCTGTTGGCTCTAAAAGTCAGTTTTCAGACTCTAATCAGGTAAGGCAAGAAGGAATCAGGAAATGGCAACACTGGGAACAAGTTTTCATGGAATTCAAGAATCAACAATGTTTGTTTAATATGGCAACTCTGACTAATTCAGGGAGTGTATTAGTTTTTTAGAGTTGTCATGACAAAATTCCACAGATTGGGTGACTTCAATGCCAGAAATTTACTTCCTCATAGTTCTGGAGGCTAGAAGTTGAAGATAATGTGTTAGCAGGATTGGTTTCCCCTGAGTCCTCACTCATTGGCTTGCAGATGCCCAACCTTTCTCTTTCTCTTTTCTGTGTGCACACATCCCTGGTGTTTCTGTGTGTCCTAATCTCCTCTTCTTATAAGGAGACCAGTCACATTGGATTAGAACCCAAAGCAATGAACTCATTTTAACTTAATCGCCCTTTAAAAGATCTACCTCTGAATGAAGTAACATTCTGATGTGTTGGGCGATAGGGCTTCAAAATGTGAATTTTGGAGTTATACAATTCAGACCCTCATAGTGAGTTTGGCATGATTTCTCTTAGGATGTTTGGTTCTGAGGGCACTCAATTTATTCAAAGACCCCATAATTGGGCAAAACATACCTTATAGAAGCCATGTTTCTAGTGGGAGTATATAGAAAGTGGAAAGAAAAAACAGGATTCAGACTGAGGAACTATTACTTGAATTCATTTCCTTCCCACTTATGTGGAAGCTTCAGGGTACAAGATTCTTGGGAGCAAAGTTTGCAACGTTGCTTTGTAACCAATCTCTATCTTGATTTTGCTTTCTCATGGCATTATATAACAATCATCATTTTCAACAGTCTGAACCACAATCATGGCAACATATTATATTTTCAAAATGATGAAAGGATATTGCATTTGTAGAAGGTGCTTTGTCTCTCACATTCTACTTTTTGTGTACTGTAGTAAAATTATGGGCTATGATAAACAGTATTCAAGCAAATATGTGAACACTACAGATGCTATGATATGATATGGGGAAATGTGTCTGTCTTTGACTTGAGAACTGGAATCAAGTCTGGCTTACCCCATTACCACTGCCTCTCACACATGTGGTTTCCTTCCATTGATAAACCTTTTCAAAGTTTTCTGAATGAATCTTCACAAGCTTCAGTGGGAGAGGAGGATTATAGTCCCTGTTTTACAGATAAGCAACATAAGCTTAAGTAACTAGTCAAGATTATGTAATTAAACATCAGTAATACTGAGAATCAATACCCAGGTTCTTTGCCCTGCCTACTTTTTTGTTTTATTACAATGGTTGTTTTTGTTGTGCAAATGCTGAAGGAGGTAGAATCATCCTTGGTGTGTGTTTTAGTCAGCTTTTTCATTGCTGTAACCAAAAGACCTGACAAGAACAGTTAGAGAAGGCAAAGTTTATTTGGGAACTCATGATTTCAGAGGTCTTAGTTCATAGATGGTTGACTCCATTCTTTGGGGCTTGAGGTGATGCAGAACTTCATGGTGGCAGGGTGTGGTAGAGGAAAGCAGCTCAAGACTGACTCCAGGAAGCAGAGAGAGAGAGAGAGAGAGAGAGAGAGAGAGAGAGAGAGAGAGAGAAAAGCTCTGCTCAACAAAGACAAAATATCATTATTCTAAATGCATGAAGACTTGAATGCTACGAATATACTTTGTATACAAACTGTTTTGTGTAAAAAGATGCTCTATATATGTGGTATGAACTGTAATACATACTACTACTATAAATAAAAATTTTAAAAAAGACAAAATATATTCCCCAAAGGCATACCACCAATGATCCACACCATCCAGATACACTGCACCTGCCTTCAGTTACTACTCAGTTAATTCCTATCAGGGGACTAATTCACTAATTGGGTTAAGGCTCCTGTAACCCAATAATTTTGCTTCTAAATGTTTTCAATTTTTTAACACGAGATTTTTTGGGGCACCCAATATCCTTAACCATAACAGTAGGAGGAGGTAGATTCCATTCATTTTGTCTGCATGTGGAAGATTTGTAATGGAATTAAACGTAACTTTGTCCCTGGTGCTTTCTCACAGAATGCAGGGAATATCATCCAGGTGCGTAGCTGCCTGATAACATTCTTATTCTTCTTTTTGCTGTTGCAGTTACAACACCGCGGGAGGAGATTCAGTGGCAGGAATCTTTTATTCTCTTTTCTCTTTGGCTTCTAAGCTAAACTCTTTTTCTCATAATATTCTTCTTTTTACTAAACTCTTTTCCTTATCTTACTAAAACTCTTTCTTCTTTTTCTCTTTGGCTTCTCATTCTTTCTCTAGCTTCTTTCTGACTCTTATTTCTTCTTCTGACTATGTTCTGATCGCTCTGACTCTTTTCTTCTTCTCCAACCCGAACTCTTCTTCTGACTGACTGAACGATGACTGATTCTCTGACCCCTTTCACCCGGTTATATACCTTTAGCTTTACAGGTGTGTCACGTGCATACTTAATGTATGATTATTATCAGGTGGAAACTAGAACATCTTTTTATGGCTCCCAGGTAACCGCAATAGCCATCTCCCTGATTAGGGCTTCTTCACAGGTGCATATCTTTTCAGTGCTCAAATCATTTCCCAGAAGAGATTCTAAAATTTAGTGAGAAAATAAATGTGGAAAAAAATCTAGACTGGGATCTAGCATACACAATGTTGGCCCTATCAGCAACTTCCTAGATAAGGCATTTTGCCTTCCTGAGGTTTGGTATTCTTATTTGCCAAGTGGAAACAGTAGAGCCAGAAAGGACATCAGAAATGACTTAATATAATATTTCCTTGCACCTTTGTAAGTTCTTTTCCCCAAATGTCAAAGCATCCCTATTGGAGAGAAAGCTGGGTGATTAATGGGGAGAAGAGGAACTGCAGTGGAAGATAGAGACAAAGACTTGACATGTCTTGTCTTTGAATCTTACTTGCTTTTCAGATTCTCATCCAGCCCAGAGCTAAGTGTCCCAATTTCAGTTGCCAATTCTTTCATGTGCATCAAGCTACCTGCTACAGTTAACCCTTCAGAACCCAGGTTAGGGTCTTAGAGTATGGCTACTTCTGCACTGTCCGCTCCCAGACCTGCTTTAGTGTGGCTTGCTTGCTTAATTAATTTGTTTGTTTGTTTATTTATCTTTTGCATTGTTTTCTCAGAGGATTGGCTGCCATGACCTGGACCTGGGGCATTGGACCTACAGGTAGACGGACTTGCATCTTGGAATATCCCTGTTCTGAAAACTACCTTTTCACCTGTAACCAGCTGACCATCTTCCACACAGATGCTGGCGTCACTGTCTACTTCACATGTAGTTACAAGGATGTTGCTGGCACCAAGGATTCTAATGGCAAGGCCATTGTATATGTGTATGTAAAAGGTGAGTGGGTGCCTCCTACCTTTGGACTCAAGGATTTGGATTTTTTTCTGTCTGTCTAGATACATATATCCCTAAGTGATTTTGGAACAAGTTGGAGTGTTTTTTTTTTTATGGTAAGAGAAGGAAAGGAAGATTTTGATAAAGGAGGGACACACTTGTACTTTTTGACTTCTGTGTGGTTTGCCTTGACAGCTTCATATTTTACAAAGATAACATTCTTTATCTCTGATCCATGGAAACAAACAAACAAAAACAATATAAACTTGATCTCAGTTGCATCCAATAATATTTTTAATAAAGAAAAAAAATACTTTTGCAGTACTTACCATGTAGCAGGGACTTTTCTAAAAGATTTAAAAGTATTAACTTATTTATTTCTCATAATGATCCTATGAAGTAGGTATGAACTTTACCCATTTTATAGGTGAGGAAAATGAGGCATACAGAGGTTAAATAATTTGCCTAAAATCACACATCTGGCAAGTAGCAGGACAAGGATCAAGACACTCTTGTTATAGGGTTTATGTTCCTGTTAACTACTATGCTGATCTTTATGCAGTACTTATGATGTGTTAGCCACTATTCTAAGTATATCATGTATTTTGTACCTCATTCAATATTCACAGAAATCCTATAGTTTCAGTGCTATTAAGATATGTCACAAATGGCAAATCTGAAGCACAGAAAAGTCAAGTAATTTGATTCAGGTCAAAACACTATGAAGTGGTGGATCCAGCATTTGAATCAAAGCAAAGTATCTCCAGTATGAGATACTCTGCTTTTAATCAAGTAGCTTTTCTTGAATTCAAGGTAGAAAAATATTACACATTATCAAATCACAATCAGCATGCAATTCTAACAGGATAGCTTGTTAAGATTCAGATCCCCAAACCTCATTCCTAGAGATACTAGTTTCAACCCTGCTTGGGCTAGCATGAGCTTGCACTCCAACACTGTCATTAAGCTGATGGGAAAAGTGTGTCACTTTTTATTCTACATACTCCTTATCCCCCTCCTCTGATTTCTCAGACATCAGATGGCCAATGTTGGATCTGGCCTTGTTTTCATTAGCAGTTCTTCCTTCTGCGAGACTCCAGAGCTATGAATCCTTAATCAGATCTACCTGGAAACATGAACAGTTTCCAGTGTTGTGTGAGAAAGAGGGACTGTGAAATGACAGATGTCCCTGAAAAGATACAGTTAAGCTTACCTTGCTCTTCCTTCATCTTTGTCTGATGAGGAAAACCTATTACTAGATGGTCACCTCTCTAGCACCTCTGAGGATTGAGATCATGGTTCTGGGGCCTGGAAGTTTGCTCCTTTTGAATTCTAATTACCTCTTTAACTGCACAGTGGATATTTCTCAGGAGTCTGTTTTTAATTGATTTATGTTTTAATGGTGCATTGCAGTTATACTTAAAAGTAGTATTCATTTTGGTATGTTTATACATGTGCATGATATAGTTTGGTTAATTTCATTCTTCTGTTTCACCCTTTTCCCATCCCTCCTGCTTGCTCCTTACACCTCATTCTCCTTCCTCTACTACATTGTTCTCCCTTTTATGTTCATGAGATTCATCCCCCTTTTTAAAAATTCCTTTTTCTCTCTAGTTGGCAAATATAAACATTTGGCTCTTGGCATTCTGAGTCTGACATATTTCACTCAGCATGATGTTCTCCAGTTCCATTCATTTTCCTGAAAAAGACATAATTTCATTATTCTATATGGTTGAGTAAAACTCCATTGTGTATAAATACCACATTTTGATTATCCAATCCTCTATTGAAGGACACCTAGGCTGGTTCCGTAACTTGACTATTATGAATTGTGCTGCTACAGGCATCTGTATGTAGGCATTACTATAGTATGATTATAGTTCTTTTTGATAAATATCAAGGAATGGGATATCTGGCTCATAATGGTGGGTCCATTCCTAATCTTTTTAGGCATCTCCATACTGCTTTCCAAGGTGGATGAACTTATTTGTAGTACCAGCAACAGTGAATGAGTGTACCTTTCCCTCCATATCCAAGGATCTATTATTATTCTTTGTATTCTTGATGATTGCCATTCTACTGGAATGAGATAAAATCTCATGTACTTTTTTAAAAATTCATTTATATACTCTAATTGGTTTCATATGACAATAGAATGCATTTAAATTCATAGTACACTTAAAGAGCAATTTTTCATGTCTATGGTTGTACTCAAAGTAGAGTTACACCATTCATGTCTTCACACATGTACTTGGGGGAATGATGTCCATCTAATTCCACTGTCATTCTACCCACTGGCCCCCTCCCTGCCACTCCCGCCCCTTTGCCCTATCGAAAGTTCCTCCATTCCTCCCATACCCCCCATCCCCATTATGTATCAGCATCCTCATAACAGAGAAGATATTTGGCATTTGTTTTTGGGGATTGGCTGACTTCACATAGCATTATGTTTTCCAGGTCCATCCATTTACCTGAAAATGCCATGACTTTATTAACTTTTATGCTGAGTAATATTCCACTGTGTATATATACCACAGTTTCTTTATCCATTCGTCTACTGAGGGGTATCTATGTCGGATCCACAATTTAGCTATTGTGAATTGTGCTGCAATAAACATTGATGTGGCTGTGTCCCTGTAGTATGCTCTTTTTAAGTCCTTTGGGTATAAACCAAGGAGTGGGATAGCTTGGTCAAATGGTGGTTCCATTCCCAGGTTTCCAAGGAATCTCCATACTGTTTTCCATCTTGGTTGCTCAAATTTGCAGTCCCAAGAGCAATATATGAGTGTGCCCTTTTTCCCACATCCTTGCCAACACATATTATTGTTTGTATTCTTAATAGCTGCCATTCTGACTGGCATGAGATGAAATCTTATAGTAGTTTTGATTTGCATTTCTTTAATTGCTAGAGATGGTGAACTTTTTTTTCATATATTTGTTGATTGTATATCATCTTCTGAGAAGTGTCTGTTTAGTTCCTTTGGCCCATTTATTGATTCGGTTAGCACTATTTGCTGATGACATGATAATATACCTAGAAGACCCAAAAAACTTCACCAGAAAAGTTTTACAAATAGTAAATGAATTCCGCAAAGTACCATGATACAAAATCAATACCCATAAGTCAAAGGCATTTTTGTACATCAGTGACAAAGCCTCTGAAAGGGAAATGATGAAAACTACCCCATTTACAATAGCATAAAGAAAATACCTGGGAATCAACTTAACGAAAGAGGTGAAGGACCTCTATAATGAAAACTATAGAACACTAAAGAAAAAAATTATAGAAGACCTCAGAAGATGGAAAGACCTATCTTGTACTTTGATAGGTAGAATTAATATTGTCAAAATGTCCATACTACCAAAAGCATTATACGGATTTAATGCAATTCCAATCAAAATCCAAATGACATTTTTCAAAGAAATAGAAAAAGCAGTCATGAAATTCATCTGGAAAAATAAGATGCCCAGAATAGCTAAAGCAATCCTGAGCAAGAAAAGTAAATCAGGTGGCATCACCATACCAGACTTTAAATTATACTATAGAGCAATAGTAACAAAAACAGCATGGTATTGGCACCAAAACAGACGGGTAGACCAATGGTACAGAATTGAGGACACAGAGACTAATACATATAATTTCAACTACCTTATATTAGACAAAGGCACCAAAAATGTACAGTAGAGAAAGGATAGCCTCTTCAACAAATGGTGCTGGGAAAACTGTAAATCCATATGCAACAAAATGAAATTAAACCCTTATCTCTCACCATGCACAAAATTCAATTCAAAATGAATCAAGCACTTAGGAATTATACCAGAGACAAATACACCTAATAGAAGAAAAAGTAAGTTATAATTTCCAACATGTCGGACTAGGCCCCAAATTCCTTAATAAGAATCCTGTAGCACAAGAATTAACATCAAGAATTAATGAATAGGATAGATTTAAGCTAAAAAGCTTCTTCTCAGCAAAAGAAACAATCAGTGAGGTGAATAGAGAGCCAACTAATTGGGAACAAATATTTAATACATGCACATCGGATAGAGCACTAATTTCTAAAATATATAAAGAACTCAAAAAACTTAACACCAAAAAAAAAATCAAAAAAAACACAAAAACAAATAAGCCAATCCATAAATGGACTAAGGAATTCAAAAGACACTTCTTAGAAGAAGATACACAATTAATCAACAAAGACATGAAAAAATGCTCAACATCGCTGGCAATTAGAGAAATGCAAATCAAAACTACTCTAAGATTTCATTTCACTCCAGACAGAATGGCAGCTATCAAGAACACAAACAACAATAAATGTTGGAGAGGATGTGGGGAAAAAGGCACACTCATACTTTGCTGGTGGGACTGCAAAATGGTGCAACCGCTATGGAAAGCAGTATGGAAATTTCTTGGAAAACTGGAAATGAAACCACCCTATGACCCAGCCATCCCACTCCTGGGTCTATTCCCAAAGGACTTAAAAACAGCATATTACAGTGACACAGCCACTTCAATGTTTATAGCAGCACAATTCACAATAGCTAGGTTGTGGAACTAACCTATATGCCCCTCAGTAAATGAGTGGATAAAGAAAATGTGGTATATGTATACTATGGAATTTTACTCAGCAATAAAAGAGAATAAAATAATGGAATTCGCTGGTAAATGGATGAAGATGGAGAATATAATGCTAAGTGAAATAAGTCAATCTCAAAAATCCCAATACAGAATGTTTCCTCTGATATAAGGAGGCTGGTTCACAGTATTGTTGGGTTGGGGTACATAGGAGGATTAGAGGAACACTATAATGGTCAAAGGGAAGGGAGAGGAAGGGAGGGAACTAGGGGGGATGGAGGGGAAAAAAGTAAAAGTGGTTGAATAAGATATGTATGTCATTCTAAATGCATGTTTGTAGGCTTGAATGCTATGAATATACTTTGTATACAAACTGTTTTGTGTAAAAAGATGCTTTATATGTGCAGTCAATTGTAATATATACTACTACTATAAATAAAAAAAGATTAAAAAAGATTTGTTTTTAATATCCTATCTGATGTGCGTGTGGCAAAAATTTGCTACCATCCTATATGCTCTCTCTTCACTTCACTGATTGTTTCTTTTCCTGAGAAGAAGTTTTTTTAGTTTGAATCCATCCCATTTTTTTATTCATGATTTTAATTATTGAAGTATAGGAGTCTTATTAAGGAAGTCATGGCCTAATCCAACATGATGAAGATTTGGGCTGACTTTTTCTTCTTTCAAACTCAGTGCCTCCAGTTGAATTCCTAGGTCCTTGATCCACTTTGAGTTGATATTTGGGCATGGTGAGAGATAGGGGCTTAATTTCATTTTGTTGCATATGGATTTCTAGTTTTCTCAGCACCATTTACAGATAACTGTATGTATGTGTGTTTGTCTCTGTGTCCTCTATTCTGTACATTGGTTTTACAGTCTATTTTGCTGCCAATAGCATGCCATTTTTGTTACTAAAGCTCTGTATTAGAGTTTAAGTTCTGGAATAGTAATGCCACCTGCTTCACTCTTGCTAATGATTGCTTTAGCTATTCTGGGTCTCTTATTTTTCCAGATGACTTTCATGACTGCCTTTTCTATTTCTGTGAGGACTGTCATTGGATTTTGGTTGGAATTGCATTAAATCTGTATAGTTCTTTTGGTAGTATGGTCATTTTGACAATAATAGTTCTGCCTATCCAAGAACAGGGTAGATCTTTCCATCTTCTAAGGTCTTCCATAATTTCTTTCTTTAGTGTTCTGTAGTTTTCATTATAGAGATCTTTCATGTCTTTGGTTAAGTTGATTCCCAAGTTTCTTTTTCTTTTTTTTTTTTTTTTTTTTGATGCTATTGTAAAAGGGGTAGTTTTCCTCATTTCCCTTTCAGAGGATTTGTCACTGATATATAGAAATGCAATTGATTTATGGGTGTTAATTTTGTATCCTGCTACTTTGCTGAATTCTTTTATGAGTTCTAAAAGTTTTCTGGTGGAATTTATTGCATCTTCTAGGTATAGAATCATATCATCAGTGAATAGTGATAATTTAAGTTCTATTTTATCTATCTATATCCCTTTAATTTCTTTTGTCTGTCTTATTGCTCTGGCCAGTGTTTGAAGAACTCTGTTAAATATAAGTGGTGAAAGAGGTCATCCCTGTCTTCTTCCAGTTTTTAAGGGGAACACTTTTAATTTTTTCTCCATTTAGAAGGATGTTGGCTTGGGGCTTAGCATAGATAGCTTTTACAATGTTGAGATATATTCCTGTTATCCCTAGTTTTTCTAGTGTTTCAAATATGAAGAAGTGCTGTATTTTGTCAAATGCTTTTTATGCATCTATTGAGATAATGATATGGTTCTTATCTTTGAATTTATTGATGTGATGAATTACATTTATTGATTTCCATATGTTGAACCATCCTTGCATCCCTGGAATTAACTCCACTTTATCGTGGTGTATTATATTTTTGATATGTTTTTGTGTCCGTTTTGCCAGAATTATATTGAGAATTTTTGCATCTATGTTCATTAAAGATATGGGTCTGAAGTTTTCTTTTTTTGATGTGTCTTTGCCTTGTTTGGGAATCAGAGTGATGTTGGCCTCATAGAATGAGTTTGGAAGTGCTCCCTCTTTTACTATTTCCTGAAATAAATTGAAGAGTATTGGTATCATCTACTTTAAAGGTCTTGTTGAACTCGGCTCAGTATCCATCTGGTCCTGGGCTTTTCTTGGTTGGTAGGCTTCTGATGGCATCATTTATTTTGTTGCTTGAAATTGGCCTGTTCAATTCTGTATATTATCCTGCTTTAGTTTGGGCAGATCATAGAACTCTAGAAATTTATCGATGCCTTTGTTGTTTTGTATTTTGTTGGAGTACAAGTTTTCAAAATAATTTCGAATTATTTTCTGTATATCCATAGTGTTTGTTGTGATGTTTCCTTTTTTATCACATATGTTAGTAATTTGAGTTTTCTCTCTCCTTCTCTTCATTAGCCTGGCTAAGGGTCTGTCAATTTTATTTATTTTTTCAAAGAACCAACTTTTTGTTTTGTCAATTTTTTAAATTGTTTCTTTCATTTCAATTTCATTAACTTCAGCTCTGATTTTAATTATTTCCTGTTTTCTACCACTTTTGGTGTTGGATTGTTCTTCTTTTTCTAGAGTTTTGAGATGCAATTTTAAGTCAATTATTTGTTGACTTTTTCTTCTTTTGAGGAATGAACTTAATGCAATGAACTTTCCTCTTACAACTGCCTTCATAGTGTCCCAGAGATTTTGATATGTTGTGTCTGTGTTCTCATTCACCTCTAAGAATTTTTAAATCTCCTCTTTGATTTCATCTGCAACCCATTGTTCATTCAGTAGCATATTATTTAGTCTCCAGTTGTTGGAGTAGATTTTTGTTGTGGCATTTTCTATAAAGCCCTCTCCTTTTTCAGGAAAGATATCATGGTGTTGAAAGAGTTAACTTTGACTTCTACTTGCTGTTCAGTTGTTTATTCACATATATGGCCACCAGGTATTGCTATTTCAATTATTTAGATCCAGACTAACTCTGTACATTTATCTTTTCTTAAAAAGAGTAACACAAACCTTTTTCTACAAGTACTTAATTTCTAGTTAATAAGTTTTAAGAGTCTTTTTGCGATTAAAAATAAATTTCTCTTACTTTTAAAGTAGATATAAATCCCTTAGAACAAAAAGCCTTTGATGAGCTAACATTCAGCCTTGTCTCCCTCTTTTCCCTGCTTCTAGGTTTTATAAACAACTGCTATAAAAGAAAAACAATAGTGCTTTGGAATCCCAGATAGAGAGAGTTGACTTTTATCAAACAAGTTCAAACAGTATACAGAAAGAATGACTAAGTTAGAGGTATGAGGTAAAAATTATAACATACGCAGATAGTTACGTACAGTTCTTGTAACTCTCCATCTGTACAAAACATGTATGTCTGATATGTAATCAGTAAATGATTCAACCTCTTTCCTAAGTTTTATGATGTAAAAGAATGTGTAATGCCAAGAAATGTTGCTTATATACTTGTACAAACTGAAAATAAACCAGCAGAAGATTCCACAGCCTGACTCGTGTGTCAGTGTGTTATTTTCCCCATCGCTGCTTCTTTGCCTCTGTACTTCACTGAGCGCTCGCATTGTACCCCCTGACTGGGGCTGGCCCCCAGCAGATTTTATTTCTTATTTTATCATTGATTTCTAATTTCATTCCTTTATAGTCTGATGAAATGCAGGGTAGTATGCCTACTTTTTTTATATTTGCTAAGAGTTGTTTTGTGGCCTAGTATATGCTCTATTTTAGAGAAGGATCTATGTGCTGCTGAGAAGAAAGTGTATTCGCTTGTTGAAGGATAAAATAGTCTATATAAGTCAGTTAAGTCTAAGTTTTTTATTGTATTTTTGAGTTCTAAAGTTTCTTTGTTCAGCTTTTGTTTGGACGATCTATCCAGTGGTGAAAGGGGTGTGTTAAAGTCACCCAGAATTATTGTGTTGTGGTCAATTTGAATTTTAAACTTGAGGACAGTTTGTTTGATGAACATGGATGCTCCATTGTTTGGGTCATATATATTTATAATTGTTAAGTCTTGTTGGTGTATGTTTCCCTTGAGCAGTATATATATTATATTCTTTATACCTTTTGATTGACTTTAGCTTGAAGTCTACTTTATTAGATATGAGGATGGAAACCCCTGCTTGTTTCCTCATTCCATGTGAGTGATAGGATTTCTCCCAACCATTCACCCTCAGCTTATGGATGTCTTTTCTTATGAGATGAGTCTCTTGGAAGCAGCATATTGTTGGGTCTGTTCTTTTGATCCAATCTGCTAGTCTATGTTTTTTGATTGGTGAGTTTAGGCCATTAACATTCAGAGTTATTATTAAGATGTGTTTTGTATTCCCAGCCATTTTTTTATTATTTTTGTTATTTAACTTGACATGATTTCTCTTCTGATTGTTTTTTTTTTTTCCTTTAGTGTAATACCTCCCTCTGTTGATTTTCATCATTGTTTTTCTTTTCCTTTTCAAAGAATATTTTGCTGAGGATGTTCTGTAGTGCTCACTTTCTACTTGTAAATTCTTTTAACTTTTGTTTATCATGGAAGGTTTCTATTTTGTTCTCAAATCTAAAGCTTAATTTTGCTGGGTATAAGATTCTTGGTTGGCATCCCTTTTCCTTCAGAGCTTGGGATATGTTGTTCCATGATCTCCTAGCTTTGAGTGTCTGAGTTGAAAAATCTGCTGTGGTACACATTGGTCTCCCCCTATATGTGACCTAATTCCTCTTTTTTGCAGCCTTTAAAATTCTATCCTTGTTCTATATGCTAGGCATTTTCATTATAATGTGTCTTGGTGTAGATCTGTTATAATTTTGTACATTTGGTGTCCTATAAGTCTCTTCTATTTGGTTTTCCAATTCATTCTCCATGCTTGGGAAATTTTCTGATATTATCTCATTGAAGAGGTTGTGCATTCCTTTGGTATGAAACTCTGTGCCTTCCTCTATCCCAATTACTCTTGGATTTGGTCTTTTGATGCTGTCCCATACTTCTTGGATGTTCTGCTCATGGTTTCTTAGTATCTTCTTTGTGTGGTCAACTTTATTTTCAAGATTATATACTTTGTCTTCATTGTCTGAAGCTCTTTCTTCCAGTTGATCTAGTCTGTTGGTGATGCCTTCAATTGTGTTTTTTATTTGGTTAATTGTTTCCTTCATTTCAAGGATTTCTGACTGGTTGTTTTTCAGAGTTTCTATCTCTTTTTTGAAGTAATCTTTTGCTACCTGTATTTGCTCTCTTCTATCTTTGTTGTAGTGGTCAATTTTTGCCTTTACTTGCTCATTTAGGTCATTCTTTGATTCACAGATCATTTTAATTATGAACCTTCTGAACTCCTTCTCTGACATTTCATCAACTTCGCTGAGCATGGGTTCTGTTATTGTAGAAACCTGGTTTGTTTGGGGTACTTTCCTTCCTTGTTTTCTCATGTTGTCTATTTGCCTTACTTTCTTCCAGTGTAGATCTGAGTTATTACAGTTTCTTCCCTATATTCTTATAATATCCTCGCAGGTTGTCTGTGCCTCCCCTTAGTGTTGGGCTATCAGAACCTGCTGCTGTTCCTCAAAGTATGCTACCTGGGGCTGGGTCCATGCAGGTTGGTGTGGGTCAAACTGATTAAGTCTGAGCTCCTGAGGTGGTCTGGGGCTGGCCGCACTGGGCTGAATGAAGGTCAGAGGGACTGACCTAGGCCTGGTGGCACTCCAATATAGTTCCCCAGGACTCTCCTCAGCCTGCTTGAACTCAAGCAGAGTTTGCAGGTCTATCCTTGCTGGCTCCTGCTCTGGGGCTGAGGTCAGTGGGACTGGCTAGAGCCTAGGCCTGGTGGCACTCTAATGTAGGTCCCCGGGACTGCCCTGGGTCTGCCTGAACTCAAAGCAGAGTTGGTAATTCTGTCCTTGCTGGCTCCTACTCTGGGGTGGAGGTTGGCTGGCCTGGCTGGAGCCTGGTCACACACCTGCAGGGGGTCAGTGGGACTGACCTGGAGCTGACCGCACTGGGATGAAGGTCAGTGGGACTGACCTGGGCCTGCCTAGACTCAAGCAGAGTTGGCAGGTCAGTCCTTGCTGTCTCCTGCTCTGGGACAGATGTTGGTGGGCATCTATGTCTTTTAATTGGAGAGTCAAAACCATTTACATTCAGTGTAATTATAGAGAGATGATCATTTCCATTCATTTTGATTTATTTCTAATGTTTTATTTAGAGTTGGCTCTCTCTCTAGTATGCCAGGGAGAATTGTTCCTTTGCTCTCTTCGAAGTTTGTTTGACTTTTCTCTACATCCAATACTTCTTTAAGTTGTTGCTGTAGTGCTCGTTTAATAGTCATGAATTCTTGTAACTGATCACATGGAAGACGAGAATTTTTATTTCTTCTTCAATTCTGAAGCATATTTTTGCTGGATAAAGCAATCTTGGTTGGCATTTGTTATCTTTGAGAGCTTAGTATATATTATTCCAAGTCTTCCTGGCTTTTAAAGTCTGGGTAGAATGATCAGCATTGACTTATATTGGTTTCCCTTTAAATGTGACCTAACATTTTTCCTTACATCTTTTAAAATTGTATGCTTTTTCTGTATGTTAGACATTTTAATTGTAATGTGTCTTGAAGAGGGTCTTTTTCATCTTGTCTATAGGAGTTCTGAATGTCTCCTCTATTTGAATATCCATCTAAATTCCAAGGTTTGGAAGAAATCCTGATATTATTTCACTCAAAAATTATGCATCCCCTTAGTTTGCATCTCACTTTCTTGTTTGATGCTAATAATCATTTGATTTGATCTCAGAATGTTGTCCCAGATTTCCTATTTTGGTCATGATCTCTAATCATCTTTATCACTGAATAAGTTTTTAAGATGATATATCTTGTTTTTGAGGCCTTAATATCTATCATCAGGATGATCTAATCTGTCAGGGATACTTTGCATTGAATTTTTAATTTGATTGATTGGTTCTTTTATTTGCAGGATATCTGTTTCATTCTTTTTCAGTATATGTATCACCGTTGAAATTACCTTTGACCTCCTATATTTTCTGTCATAGTTCATTACTTAGATCATCATTTAAAAATATTTTTAGTTGTAGATGGACACAATATTTTTATTTTATTCTTATGTGGTGCTAAGGATCAAACCAAGTGCCTCACACCTTCTAGACAAATGCTCTACCACTGAGCCACAACTCCAGCCCACTTACATCATCTTTTAGATCCTTATTCATTTTATCAATCAAATTTTTAATTCTTTATCTGGTATTTCATCCACTTTGATATCTGAAAATTCAGTTATGGGGGATTATAGACTTCTGGAGGCAGTTTGTTTCCTTGTTTTCTCATGTTTCCTGCATTTCTGTGTTTACCTTTTCAAATCTGCTGGAATGAATCTCTCTCCCACTGTTGACTGTAGAACTCATTAGTATGCTGCTTTCACTTTACTGTGTGTTCCAAAACAGGGTCACATCTCTGTGTCAAATGGTCCAGTCAATGTTTTCTTGATATTTTGATGAATCACATAAAGTTCTTTATGTGCAGCTGATGATGACCTGTAACAGCAAATACTTAGGAGCAAACCACATACTAGTATGTCTTTAAACTTATTAAAATGTTTTTCTACAACTCTAATACATCTAAAATAAAATGGGGATAGTACACAAAAATGGCTGGAATATTGGTATTAAAGAAATGGACTGATTATACTATACAGGGAAAAAATTAGACTGGAGCAAAGAGAAAAATAATAATAGGGGAAGGAAGAGGCACAAGATGAAAAAGTGAGTAGGTGAAAAATGAGAGGGTGAGAATAAAGAATGTAGAAAGAAGAAAGTTTGTAATATATACATCTTATTTACATCTATCATAAATAAAATAATGATAAACAACTTCCCAATAAAAATTAAAGAAAACCACATCCAAACAAACCAAACTAAAAAGAAAACTAATACATAAAGAACAAAGCATCACACACAAAATATAAAAACACAAAGAATTAATGTAAACAAAGCAAAACCAAAAACAACAAGAAAACCTGAAGAATCCAGTAAAAGAAAAAAACTAAACCAAAAACCAGAACCCACTTATGCAACCCTCAAAAAATCACATATACTAAGGCATATATATATATATATATATATATACACACTTAAAAAATAACCCACAAAACCCTACAATAAGTCCATAGGGAGGTCAGGGATAAAGGCAAAATATGGAAAAGCAATGTGTGAGGATACAGAGTGTATAAGTAAGTGTAAGATAATGTTGAAAATAGTAAGAAGAGAAAGAGAATGAATATATCCAATCAGTACAAACTTTTACATAAATTAAAGAAAAAGTCAATGGTAAAGGCACCCATTTGGAACTGAAGTTGTTCTGTGGGTTAAGACAGTAGGATCACAGGGCTTAGGACCATCCTGGCTATTGAGGAAGATGCTATCCCAACAGTAGAAGCAGAACGGGCTGGAGATGCAGTTCAGTGGCTGAGTGCCCTTGGGTTTGATTCCCAGCACTAAAGCAACCAAAATGAAACAAAAAACAATCTCAATAATCATAAAACAACTATAGAGGAAATTGTAAAACAAAGGAAGTAGGGGAAGAGGGTGGGAAGGATAGGTAAGAGCAAGGAGATACCAAAAGGGGGAAGAGTTTAATCAAAATAGAGAATAGTAGCATGAGTATCTCCAATTAACACATTATAATATTATGGATAAAATGCATAAGAAGGGATTGAAGATTACAATTTCCAATTAAGTGGGTGAACCTATTAAATCAATATACAAAATTATAGCAGTGAAATAAAAAAGGTTAACATTAAAGAGTCAAAGTTATTCATGACCCATATGTGTGTGTGTGTGTATTTTTTTTTTTTTTAAATTTGGTACTGGGGATTGAACTCAGGGGCACTCGACCACTGGGTCACATCCCCATCCCTTTTTTGTATTTTATTTAGAGATAGGGTCTCACTGAGTTGCTAAGTGCCTCGCCATTGCTGAGGCTGGCTTTGAACTCCTGATCCTCCTGCCTCAACCTCCCAAGTGCTGAGATTACAGGTGTGTGCCACTGTGCCCAGCATGGCCCATATTTCTGAGGCGGAAGGAGTTTTTAGTGAGACTTCTTGTTTTGTTTTATGTATTGTGTCTGATATTGGATTGTTTAGTAGATATTCAAGCTTCCATGGCATAACATCAGATTTAATCAGGGTGTAGCAGCAAACTGCATTGGCGTAATCCACAGTATGTTTATATTAGACCCTTCTAGATCAGGATTTTACCTCAGAGAGTTAACTACACTTCTCCAGGCCAGCCTCCTGTCTTTCTCTGGCATGAGCTTATGTGGCTACATAGTTTTTATGGCATTCTTGGCCACCTAAATGTTTGATGGAACCTCCAGAGTGTGTTCAGCTTTGTTGCCTGCTCTTTCCCAGGTTGAAAGAAGAGCTTCGTATTCTCAGTGAAATTGCTTGTATCAGGGGCTAACAGCATGGTTCTTCTGGGTCAGAGAGACCCACCTGGTTGAATCTCTGCTGCTGAGGAGGGTGACCTTTTATCCTGGAGGGGAGGCTTGGGGGATGGGTGACTTTGACATACCTGGTAAATCCCAGCAGATGTGTTTAATTGCTCATTTCCCCAGGATGAACAGCCTGCGCATATGACCCTGTTAGCTCCATGTAAGAACTGATTATTCTCAGCTGCAGCTTGCTGCTTTGTACTGCTAAGGGACATCAGAATGGGTCTGAGAGTCACCAAATGCTTAATCTTGGGCAGTTGGTGGCAGGTGTCTTTCCATGTACAGAACTATTAAACTCCACTTCTGTGGTAGATGGCCCACAGTAGGCAGTTCTAAAAATTGCACACTATGAATTGCTGTGGATATGGTGGGTACATGGTGGGGCTCTCAGGTTGATAGTCACTCTTGTTCTTTCTCCAGCTATTTCCTCAGTAGCCAGTATGACTCTCAAAGTGCCAGGAAAATTTCCTCCACTCAAAACTCTGAACTTTGGAATTTCCAAACTGCTAGATTGTGGCTGCTGTACTTAGGGATCCTCTGGCACTAAGCCATCTGATTCTATGTTCCTACTTCAGTCTCTCAGACTTTTACAGTGCAAATCTCCCAGTGGGGTTGTACTACTGACTTTCCTCTTATCAGACTGATATTTGGGCTGGGGGCCTGCCATTCCAGTGGGATAAAGAAGAAAAGAAAAAGAGATGGAGACTGTTGGAATCCGTTGGAACTTGTGGATATTGAAATTAGGATACACAAAACATAGAAGAAAAGAGTTGGGAGGTCCCTGTTCCTCCATGCACACAAAGGTACCCCTTTTAAGATGGATCTTGGTCCCAGCTCTCACCATCTCCAGTGGGAAGTGTAGTATTGGTTCCAAGTCATCGCTCGTCTGTTGTTCTGTATTTAAATCTCCTTTCTGTTCAAAATGCATGTGTGATGTGAAGTTGGAGGTTCTTGAGCTCTTTATGATCCTTTTTTGTTTTCCCAGCATTCTGGAAGGAGATTCCCCCTCCCCCATTGAGCAGTTAAGTGCCTGTTGGTGGTGTAGAATAGTATTCTTCCCTCCACAACTCTTATTTTTCTAACACAACACAAAACAAACAAAAATATTTATCCCTTTGCTTCTGCTAATCACTATTTCTCTTGAGTTGGGTTCCAGCTTTACTCGCACCAGCTCAGTAACTGTTGATGTGATTCAAGTAGAGAGCATTCAGTATGTGGTGGTTGTTACTCCTCTGCCACACCCCCCACTCTCCCCCCCTACCCATAGGAATATCTGAGCCATGTCCTCACTTCCTTATACATTAATTGGCAGCCCAAATCTCCATAAAGCAGAAAGTATGGCCCAGAAGAAGACTTGAATCTCAACCCACAATTGTCTGTGATTTCAAGACATAGCTTAATCAGGTCTAGGGCATCACAAGAGGGATTAGGGTGTGATGGAAGTAGCCCTAGGCTAGTAAACCTGCATTCTAGTCTGGACTCCATTGCTTCTTAGCTGAAGGACCCTGTGCATGTCATATAATCTCTCTGGTTCTTGACTTACACATCATTTAAATGCATATTTTACATAAGGATTAGTGATAATGTGTATAAAGTATCTTAGTCCAGTGCCTGACAAGTAGGAGACACCACATAAAATATATGAAGATGCTTTATAAACTATATTGTCATACAAATGCAATCATGGGCTATTGTTACTATTTCATCTCTGAGAGAATAACCTCAGCTGCTCTATGATGAATGGAAGAAAGTAAGTGATGAATGGATGATAAGGAAGGAATGGAAATAGTGCTTTGAGCGTATCTAGTCATCCAGATAAGTTTATGATTCAGGGGCAGACCAACCTGCCATTAGATCATGGAGTTGGCAGGTAAATAGGCATAGACAGTGATGTTAGGCTCAAATTGGGGAGGCTCTAAGCTACCAGATTGAGAGGTTTGGGCCTTATACTGTGTGCTCCCTAACCCTTAATCCTCATGTTAGGCTGGGAAAATTTTTGGAGCATTTTAGGCTGACTTGAGCTTCTAACTCAGACTTGAGAATTAGGATGAGGATCCTGAGATTTGATTTGGATCATAAAGATTTATATTTTTAGAGGTGCTGAGATCCCTGAAATTCTTTTAGATAGGACCTTCAGAAAAGTAATTCATACCCTCACCTAACCAGCTCCCATGCTGGGAATTCATTTAGTCTGCTATCAGGAGCAATAGGAAAATGGAAACAGAAGATAAGACCAAAGTAAGACTGAAACCCATCTGGGAAATTAACAAATTCTACAGCTCTATATCCAGCATCCATATTATATGGTCATAGGATATGAGCTCCAAAAGACTTTGGAAACTCTATACCTAGAGCCTTGCTGGCTTCAGCCCATGTGTCCTCACTTGGGCTGTCTCTGCTTGCTACTTTTAGCTCCTCTTTGCAGGCATTTCACATTAATGGCACCTCTAATTTTCTGGGATCTGTATTGCAACTTTGGCTTACTCTCACAATTTTATGCATCACCTTGTCAGGAGCTGGTTGTGGGGACTTCTGACTCTTTCACACATCTCCTCATTTCCCATACTTTCCTTTGAAGCTCATTAGAGGCTTCCAAGGCCCTGTAACCCTTCCATTCTTCATGCTCAGAAAACTGGCACTATATGAATAATACCAAACTATTTTTCCAACAGAAGCAGTAGTTGGTAGCCTTGTACCATGGATATAGCATAATCTGAAAGCCTGGACTGCTGAACATGGGGGAAATCCTGGAGAAACAATTCTCTAGGGGGCCCTGTGTGAGGAGTGTGACCCAGAATTCCTTTATCAAAGCAAAATATTCCAAAGTTGTTTATACTTTTACAACTTTGACTCTGGGATGGGTGGGGTCTTCCAGATTCCTGGTATGCCCTCCAGGCAACTATCCCATTGTCCAGGTGTAAAGTTCTTGGCTTCTCTTTAGTTCTTCTAATATCTTCAGTAACCACATTTTCCCTTCCCCAATTTTACATTTTTACACTTTTCTGGCAAAACTACAGAATTTTTGAATCATTGCATACTCTTTCTTGTGCCCAATTATCACCATAACCCAAGTTAAAAGATGCCAGCAATATAATGCCACTGCCTGAATGCTGAGGTGCTTTAAAATTTTCTCTATAGGATAAACTATTCCAACATATTTAATATTTTTAAAATTACAAATTATTAACATTAATTGCACAAATTAATATTTTTCACTGTGACATTTCCATATATGCTTATTTCATACCTTGAAAATATCTACCCTTCCTTCTACCCTCTCTTTCCCTCTTGTCTAGATTACTTCAGTTAATAATATCTTCTGTTTCCATTCATTTTCCTGGAAAAGTCATTATTTCATCATTCCTTATGGTTGAATAATGTTCTGTTGTGTACATATACCATATCTTCTTTATTTATCAGTTCACAGACACCTACGCTGATTTCATATCTTAACTATTGTGAATAGTGCTTCAATAAACATTGGTATGTGAGTATCTCTTTTGATGCTCTCTTCATTTCCTTTGGATGCATACCTATGAGTATAGATGGGTCACATGATAATTCTATTTTTACTTTTTAAATAACCCTCCATACTGATTTCCATTGTCACTGTAGTGTTTACATTCCCATTAATGGTATATAAATCTTCATTTTTTTTCCTGCATTATAACCAGCATTTGTGCTTTTTGTTACTATTTTTTTTCCTTTTAACTGGAGTGAGATGAAATCTCAGTGTAGTTTTTATTTTTATTTCGCTGGTGGCAAATATATTGAGCATTTTCATATAATTTATCGGCCATTTTTCTTTATTTCTTTTTTTTGAGAAGAACTTCTTCAGATCCCTTGCCCATTTTGGGGCTGAATTATCATTTGTTGTGAAGTTGTTTGTGTTATTTATAAATTCTGGATATTAATCCTCTGTTGAATGAATAACAGGAAATATTTTCCCATTCTATAGCTTGTATCTTCACTCTGTTGTTTCCTTTACTATGCAAAAGCAAATTAATTTGATGTAATCCCATTTGTCAATTTTTGCTTTTGATTCCTGAGCTATTAGGGTCTTATTAAGGAAATTATTGGCTATGACAATATCTTCCAGTATTCTTAAGTTTTCTTCTAATATATTTTAAAGTGTCAGTTTTTATGTAAAGGCCTTTTATCCATGGAGTGTATTTTGCACAGTGTGAGATATAGATGTCTATAGATGTCTAGTTTCAATAGTCTGCATATGGTTATCAGTTTTCCCAGCACCATTTACTGAAAAGACTTTTTTTCTTTTCAATGTGTGGTTTTGGCCCCTTTGTTAAGAATCAGTAAATGATAGATTTTTGAGTTTATATCTAGGTTCTCCTTTCTGTTACTATGATATATATCAGTGTTAATGCCAGTACCATGGTGTTTTTGATACTATGACTTTGTAGTACATTTTGATATCAGGTGTTGTTATGTCTCTATTACTGTTCTTTTTACTCATGATTGCTTTGTTTATTTGTTTGTTTGGGGTTTTTTGTGTTTCCACATGAACAATAAGATTGTTTATATTTTCTATTTTTGTGAAGAAAGTTATTGGTATTTTCATGGGGATTGCATTGAAACTCTTGATCTCTAATGGTAATATGTACATTTTAATAATATGAATTCCCACAAGCCAAAAACATGGGAAGTCTTTTTACCTTATAATGTCTCCTTCAAGTTCTTTCTTCAACATTTTGTTATTTTCTTTGTAGAGGTCTTTAAACTCTTTGTAGCTGTCTTAGATATCTTATTTGTGTGGCTATCAAGAAAGAGATTGTTTTCTTTCTTTCTTAGTGAGTTTACTATTGTGTAAAGAAAAGATACTGGCTTGTGCATGTTCATTTTGTATTCCATTATTTAATGAAATTTTTTATTAGTTCTAAGATTTTTAGTGGACTCTTTAGGTTGTTCTACTTATAGTATCAGACCATCAGCAAACATGGGTAATTTGACTTCATCCTTACCTATTTGTATCACTTTTCTTTCCTGATTTTGCCTAATTTTATAGCTATATTTTTCTATTACTATATCGAATAAGAGTGGTGAGAATGGATGTGCTAATTTCTCTCTTGATCTTGGACTACTTTCAGTTTTTTTTTCCCATTCAGAATGATATTGACTTAAGAGTTTGTCATATATAGACTCTATTATATTAGCAAATGATCATTTTAAAAAATATTTACTTTTTAGTTGTAGTTGAACACAATACCTTTATTTTATTTATTTATTTTCATGTGGTGCTGAGGATTGAACCCATGTTCAATCCTTACATGTGCTAGGAGAGCACTCTACCACTGAGTCACAACCACAGCCCCCATATGATCATTTTTATAACTAATTTACTCAGAGGTTTTATTAGGAAGGATGTTGAATTTTATCAAAGACTTTCTGCTCTACAAAGATGATCATGTGATTTTCACTTTTTATTTTATTTATGTATCATGTTATGTTTATTGATTTGTGTATGCCACACCATCTTTCCACCCCTGGAATGAAATCATATTTGTCATGGCATATGATCTTTTTAAGGTTCATTTGAATTTGTTGTGATGGTATTTTTTTTTTTTTTTTTTTTTTTTTTTTTGTGCTAGGTATTGAACCCAGGGTTGCTGCATGTGAAGTAATCATTTTACCAGCTGAGCTATATCCCCAGCCCCTGATGGAATTTTTATTGAGGATTTTTAAATTTATGTTCATTAGTGATGTCTATATATAGTTTTAATTCTTGTTTTGTCCTTATAAGGTTTTGGAACCAGAATAATACTGGATTTGTTGAATGAACCTGTAAAAACTTCTTCATTTTTGGGTTCATGGAATAGTTTGAGGACCATTGTTCTCATTTCTTCTTTAAAATATGGTAAAATTCAGCAGTGAATCTATCTGGTACTGGGATTTTCTTTCTTGGGAGACATGTTATTACTGTTACAATCTAATTGATTGTTATCAATATATTTAGGGTTTCAACACTTTGTTTAATTTTTTTACATGATCATAAATTTGACTATTTCTTCTAGATTTTCCAATTTATTGGTAAATGTTTTACAAAATATTCTCTAATGATCCTTTCAATTTATATACTTTGTAAAGCCTTATGTTTCAACTAATTTATTTTTGTCTTCTCACTTTCTTTTGATGAATATAGCTAAATATTTGTCATTTTTAATATTTTCAAATAATCAGCTATTTGTTTAATTGAGCCATTGTATTGTTCTTTTAGACTATTTCTTTTATTTCTGCTGTTATGTACTTTCTTCTACTGATTTTGTTTGGTTTGATCTGTTTTTGCTAAGACTATAGAATACGTCATTGTTTTATTTATTTGAAAACTATTTGATGTAGGCATTCATTGCTTTAAACTTCCCTTTTAGTACTGCTTTCTATAGGTTCGTGTATGTCCTGATTTATATTCAATTAGTTCTAGAAAATTTTTAATTTCTTCCCTAATTTCATCAATTATCTGCTGCTTGTTCAAAGTATGTTGTTCAATGTCTGTGTTTATATTTTCTGAAGTTTCTTTTAATGTAAAAAACTACAAATATAGTTTCATTTCACTATGTTTAGATACTTGGGGCTTGTTTCTGGTTTCATTCCATTATGATCAAATAAGATACAAGAAATTATTTCTATTTCATAAAATATAGACGTCTTTTGTGGATTAATACATGGTCTGTTAGAAAAAAAGTTCCATGTGTTGATAAAAGGAAATTGTATTCTGCAGCTGTTTTGTGAAATAATCTGTGTGCATTAAGTCCATTTGATCTGTAATATAATTTAACTCTGCTGTTTCTTTGTCTGGCTGATCTGTAATAGGGTGCTATTGAAGTCGTATACAATGTAGTATTGGCCCAGTCTCTCCCTTTATGCTTTATATGTTTGTTTTACAAATTTGGGTAGCTCTGATTTTTTGTGCATATGTATTTATAATCATCATATCTTCTTTATAGTTTCCTTGATCAATATGTACTTACTTTGGTCTCTTCTAACTGATTTTGTCTTAAGTCCATTGTATTGGATATAAGTATAGCTACTCTTTTAGGTTTGGGATTCCATTCTTTTAATACATTTTTTCATCCTTTTACT
This sequence comes from Tamias sibiricus, assembly GCA_025594165.1. Classification (NCBI taxonomy): domain Eukaryota; kingdom Metazoa; phylum Chordata; class Mammalia; order Rodentia; family Sciuridae; genus Tamias; species Tamias sibiricus. The sequence continues at coordinate 55,338,809 of CM046667.1, read as the reverse complement.
TTCAGTCTGATTATACCTGTACAAAGGTGAGTTTCCTAAAGCCACATATTATTGGATCTTGTTTCTTAGTCCATCTAGCCAGTATTTTTCTTCATTTGAGAATTAAGACCATTTACATTCTGCATTATTATTGAAATGTGTGCTTTTTCTTACTGACATTTTGTTGATTTTCTTTATATTTTTTAGTATTCTACGTCAATTTCTTCCTATCTTATTCATCTGAGAGTTTTAGCATATCAATATTGTTTGATTCTTTCCTATTTTCCACCCTGCTTTTACTATTTTACTGAGAGTTATTCTTTCCCTTGTTTTCATGATTATATTTATCATTCTTCCTCGTATGGGTATAGGATTCTCTTACCTATCTTCTGTAATGCTGTCCTAATGATAATGAATTCCCTTAGTTTATACTTATCTTGGAAGTTATATATTTATAGTTTGATGATTCTGAAGGATCATTTTGCTAGGGAGAATAATTTGTGGTGGAAGTTCTACTCTTTCAGAATTTGAAATACACCATTCCATGCCCTGCTGGCTTTCAGAGATTTTGTTGAGAATTCTGCTGTTACCGTAATGAGGGGTGCTTTTAAATGTATCTCAATACTTCTGTTTTGCAGGATTTAATATTATTTCTTTCTTTATTCTGCAAATTTTCCAATTTAATTATAATTATGTTGCAGAATGTTTCTCTTATGGTCCTGTCTCTTTCAGTTTTATATGCTTTCTGAATCTTTTTTTGTCTTTCCCATCATTTGGGAAATTATTTGCTATTGTTTCACTGAATGGATTTCCTTTGTCTTCAACATGTAGCTCTTTTCCATCTGGTTTGCCAATTATGTGGATTTTTGATCTAGAAATTGGTGTCCCAAATATCTTGAATCCTTACTTTCTTTTTCTTCATTGTTATCTGAATGTAATATTTTGGCAGCTTTTTCTTTGTGCTCTAAAATTCTTTCTCCTTGATTTAGTCTATTGGTGGGGATTTTAAATTATTAAACTTTATATTTCCAATAGTTTTTTTTTTTTTGATACTTGGGATTGAATTCAGGGTTGCTTAAACCCTGAACCACATTCCCAGGCCTTTTTAATTTTTTTTTTTTAATTTGAGACAGGATCTCACTAAGTTATTTAGGGTCTTGCTAAGTTGCTGAGGCAGGCCTTGAACTTGAGATCCACCAGCTTCAGCCTACTGAGTTTCTGGCATTACAGGTGTGCACCACTGTGCCCAACCCATTTCCAGTATTTTATTTTTGGGGGGTGACATCTAAGGATTGAACTCAGGGGCACTCAATCACTAAGCCACATCCCCAGCCCTATTTTCTATTTTATTTAGAGACAGGAACTCACTGAGTTGCTTAGTGCCTCACTTTTGCTGAGGCTGGCTTTGAACCCTTGATCCTCCTGCCTCAGCCTTCTGAGCCACTAGGATTACAGGTCTGAGCCATCATGTGGCACTTTCCGGTATTTTAATCTGGTTCATTATCAATATCAATATCTCTATCTCTTTGTTGAATTGCTCTTTCATTTCCCTCAATGTCTATCTTAATTAATTCAGTTGATTATTTGTATTCTCTTGGATTTCATTGAGCTTTTTCAAAACATATATTTTTAATTTTTTGCAATTCATCCACTTTGTTATCTTTGTAATCTGTCACTAGAGACTTTGCAACTATGGAGAATATCATATTGCCTGTTTTTTCATATTTATTGTGCTTCATCTTTGAGATTTGTGTGTCTATTAGGATGGATTTCTCACTTTTATGTGACAAAATTCTTAGTAAGCAGCTTTCTCTTGATGATGTGTCATATGATATCAGTGTTTTTCATAGTGTTATTTAATTTCAATTTTACTTCACTATGTAGTTTCCTGAAGCTTCATTGGCTTTGATTAGTGTGTTTTGACACAATGAATACCATGTCAAAGCTTGAGGAACCCATTTTTTCCTGTAGGTCTCTCAAAAGTGGGATTCCTTTGATAGTTCTGACAGATGCAGAAAAGACAACAGAGTGTGAGTTTCGTTCTGTGGTTACTCCTAAAATAGGCATACAATCCCCTTTCAGGTGATCGGAGTTTCTTCAGGCTCTGTTGATATTGACACTATTACTTGACAACAATTCTTATTCTGACTGTTCTAATCATGGTGATATGGTAATATTTCTAATATTTTAATCCTCTGTTTAGACACCATCCCAACTCCAAGTGTTTCATGGGTAGATAGAGTGCCTTGGCATCACAGTTTCCCCTCTGTGGAATTCACATCCAGTTTTGCCAGCAATGTGCAATTTGATAGTGTATGTGAGTGACTGATACTGAGGGCCCTTGCATGTGTGGTGTGCACATAAGTTTTATTATTTCTGTCTGTTTTTGCTATTGTGGTGAAAATTCAGGATAGAGATTTCAGTGCCTCCCAAGTGATACCTACTGTGGAACAGCTTATTGGGGGGGACATTTTCCTCCCTATTCTTTCAGTTGAACTATCCTCCCAGGTTTAAGCAGGGCTATTTTGTGGCTGGAGAAAGGTGCAGTTCCTCTCAGGTGTGCTGGTAGTGTAGTTCAGTGGCAAAACACCCACCCAAAGCTTGACTTGATACCCAGCACTGCAAAAAAGAAAAAGTAAATAATCCAGGTAAAGAAATGAAGTAAAAACCAAATTAACATGATAAGAATAGCAACCACAAATACAACAGAAAATAAAAGGGGAAATAACATAGAGTAAAATAAAAAGTTAAAAAAATAGTAAATTGGAAGATTTTCACATAAGTAAAAAAAAGGCTAAAAATGTGGAAAAAATGAAATAAATTGAAAGCAGGAGAAAAATGAAAGAACAAAAGAGAAAGGAAAAACAGAAGAAAAGTAAAAGTTTAAAATTGAGAAATATAAAAAAATGAAAATCTAAAAGGAAAAAAAAATAAATAATAGTAACAACTATGAAGTCATCAGTGAAAATTCATTCTTTCCTCCTGTTTACATGAATGGGTAAGAATTGATTGTAAGCCAGAATGACAAAGCTTGTCTTCAAGTTGTATGATCTATAGACAGAGCAGTGCAAGGTCTGTTCACCCACCTCTAATTTTTTTATTCCCTAATGAACACCAGATGAATAGAGGGATTCCTGTGACTGGGGTAGTTGGAGTACATCTCAGCTGTTGTGCATGCCAGAATGATCTAAGGCAGAAAGGAGAGCTCCTCAGTTAAATATTTTTCCAGGGATTTTTGACCTGTGCATTCTAAGAGCAGGGTAGATGTGTATATTACCTTTCACACTAGCATGCCAAAAAGCTAGTATGGAATGTGGAACTCTTCTGGCAAAGAATCCAGATTTTGGGGAGCTGAATGCTCCAAGGTTGGGGCTAACACCTTTGATTCACTTTGTCAACAAGCTGGAATGGAAGGCAGAACTCCTGCAAGATTCTCTCCAGAGCCTACTGTGCTAATCTGGCCTAAGGGATAGTGAAACACCAGTTCTACAATGTTTTCCCAGATGTTTGTGAGGGCAGAGAATGGCAATGGAGTAAAATATATCTGTTCTGGAGTGGGGGTGGTAAGAGAATTGTACAGTCTCCAGCCCACAGTGTTCCCAGTGTTGGCCTTTTCATGAAATCACATGTGATTATTCAGTCTCCTGGACTCTGATAGTAGGCCTTGTGAACTGCTTATTTTAAGGACAAGCTCCTTCTGCTCCTCTCAATATGCCAGGCCAGTTTCACACTGCATAGAATTCTCAATGTGTCTATGTCAGAGTCTCCCCTGTGGGACAAATTGACTCTTGAGGCAATATCCCACTAAACCAGTGCAGTGATGTTGACATGATGTCTGGGAGACAGGAAAATTCAGGGGCCTTTGGCTCCCAGAGTAGTAAGTACAGACAATAGGACCTTTGTCATGATGGCTTCCAGTTATAGCACCATTAGAATATGATAGGAAGTGCAGATAACTGCAGAGCCAGCTTGCTCTCTAAACCAAAGGTCAATTGTCTGTTTAGACCATGTTTGTGCAGGGTGCTGGATTGTTAACTAGGGGAGCTCACTGAAACTCTACCTCTTTCACCTCTAGGCCTGATAAGCAGTTACTCTCCAAACCTCTACCACAGTATTATACAGAGGTAATGTGTTCTGTTTCACTGTCTATTCCACTATTCAAAATCTCTGGTCTCCAAGTTTTGGTCTGTGCACTATTGAATTCCAATGTGCTCCTATTGTTTCCCACCTCAATACTACACTCCTATTGTTTAGATTATATATCCTGGATATGATAGTGAGTGATGGGTGCTTCTAATCCTCCATCTTTAATTTCACAAGCAGAATTTCCACACCTTTAAACTTGGCCTCACACAAAGTCTCAGGGATGGCCAAAATGTATACAAGTTCTTTACCAAAATGTAACACAAATAGCCTGTAGTCCAGTTCCTAAAAGAGTGTTCATTTTTGTCTAAAACCTCTTGAACATAGCCTTTACTGTCTTTATTCCATGCAGCATTCTGGTCTTCTGAGTTTCTATCAGAATCACCTATTAAACACTTTTTACAAAATTCTAGGGTTTCTCTACCATGCATCTACAATCTTTTTTTCCAATTCCTCCTGCAAACCAATTCCAAAGGCTTCTGAACCATATTGACAGGTTTAGGTGTAGCAATGACCACACTTCTTGCTGGCAATCTTCTGTTGGTATGATAAAAATACCTGAGATAAGTGATTTCAAATGTGGACAGTGAACAGATTTATTTCCATTCAAGCTTTCAACAGTTTCAGCCCATGGTCACTTTGTTCCATCATTTTTGTCTGTGCCAAGGTAGAAAATTATTGTGGGGTGCTCATAGTAGAACAAAGCTGCTTATCACATGATGACCAGCCAGGGGGCAAAGAGTCAGAGGAATGGCAGGGTCTCAATATAGACCTTAAGGGCATGCTCCTGATGATATTCTTCTTTCAATTAGCCCTCACCTCCTATAGTTTCCACCACCTCCCAACAGTACTGCTAGCTAAGCCTTTATCACATAAGCTTTTGGGGGTTGGTTAAGATATAAACTGTAAGGGCAAGACATCTGTGGTTGGCATGTTTTCAATGTTGCAGTACTAGGGGTTAACCTAATCCCAGGTTTGTCCCAGACACACTACGTTTGTGTTGTTAAGAATGAACCAAGAGAACACCTAGAAATAATTCTGTCCCCACAATACTCTCCCTTGGGCCAGGGTAGACCTGGATGCCTTGTTCACAATAATCAGCCTATGGTCAGGTCCTGTAAGATTCTTCCCTGCTTTGTATAGAGTCATCATGAATGGCCATCCTCATATCTATGGCCACCAATGAAACCAACCTGTGTCACACCCTTAGTGCACATCATGCTAAAACTAGCACAGAGTTGGGGTACAATCAAGGCTTTCACTGCTATGGGGTTGCCTATTGCCAAGATAATCTAATGACCCCAGAACATAGCAACCAATTAGCGGTAATGCTATCTGGAATAGAAGTCTGATAAGGCTAAGTTTGTGTGTATTTCCCTGGTACTAGAACTGGTCAAGAGGCTCCCCAGGCCTGACTATTGATGGTACCATTATTATCTTCCAAGTATTAGGTATTGCCAGATCAGTACCAAGTGCTAGAGCAAGGTCTTTTGCTTATTACCCTGTCCTACCCACAATGAATAGGGCGTTGTACAGTTCTATGCTGCATGAGATTGGGATAACATTGGGGAGGGAAGTCCTTTGGCCACTGAGGCTGATGCTAATTTGGGTATTGCAAGAATATCACAGCCCAAAGTACATGCACAGTCTTGGGAGCTTCCTGGGCCCTATGATGCAGGTAACTTTGAAGGAGACTGAAACAAGAGTCTGTCCCAGTTGGGCACAAGTCTGCCTGATGCAGGAGCAGTTTTAGAACTCCAACTGGAAAAATGGACTTGCCACAACTGAGTTGCCTGAAGTTGGGGGATGGGTGATGAAAATAGTCCCAAGGCTACCAGCTAACTTTCTGCTGAGGGGCACCTGAGGCTCACAGGTACAGAGAGGGGCTGAGTATGCTCCAGGCCTACTACAAAGCTGGAAGAGATGGTGATGCAAGCCAAAGCTTGATTCTGTCTTGTTGGCACTAAGAGTTTTCTGCCTGACCCTTGGGCCCATCTAGAGATTCTTTCTGTGAACTCTGGCTTGCATGCAAGGACTTCAGTTTCTACCAGGTCCTTGTTCTAATTGCACGAAGCCTGGGCAGAGCTCCAAGACAAAACCCTATGCTAACTTGAATGGCCTTCTCCTCTATGGGTGGAGTCTTGCTCCCTGCTCTGCTGCCAGAGATTGATGGAGGAGTAGTGGGGCCAGTCAGCTGCCTGGCCCAAAATAATTCAAGTGATTTAGTCTGTGGGTATTGGCTCCTTGGTAGGGATTATGTGGCTTAGTCCAGCACTGGGTTTTACTTTGGCAGGCCTGATAGAAGCATTAAAGTCTAAGATGTGGATTTAATTCTGTTTCCTTACCCAAAGCTGGGGACTGCTCGGTTCACACTGGGCTTTTTAAGAGTTCAGGAAGTGTAACAAAAGCAACTCATTTATTTATTTCTTCTTCAATATTTCTTTTTATTTGTTATATGAAAAGCAGATACCATGGTCTCTCACCTTCTTTCCTGAGCTCTGGCTGAAGGTAGTTTGGTGCACGAAGAGTTGTTCAACTTCGTGTGTCTGTGGAGAGATGATCATTGGACATTTTTACATAGCTGCCATTTTGCTCTGCCTTTCCAGGGTAAATGCACATACATATATACATATGTATATATTTTCACACACACACACACACACACACACACACACACATATATGTATATATATATATATATATATATATATATATACACACACACACAAATATATTTATTTGCATGTAATTTTTTTCTTTTTTTATTTATAATAGTAGAATAGTAGTATGTATTACAATTCATAATGTACATATATAGCATCTTTTTACATACAAGTGTTTGTATACAAAGTATTAAGTACCATTCAGATCTTCAATCATACATTTAGGATAATGATATCCATCTCATTCAACCACCATTTTTTTTCCTTTCCCCCCCCCCTACCTCCCCCTTTGTTCCCTCCCTTCCCCTCCCTTTCCTTTGATCATTCTAGTGTTCCTCTAATCCTCCTATGTACCCTCATCCAACAACACTGTGAACTAGCCTCCTTATATCAGAGAAAACGTTCGGTATTGGGATTTTTGAGATTGACTAATTTCACTTAGCATTATATTCTCCATCTTCATCCATTTACCTGCAAATGCCATTATTTTATTCTCTTTTATTGCTGAGTAAAATTCCATTTTGTATATATACCACATTTTCTTTATCCACTCATCTACTGAGGGACATCTAGGTTGGTTCCACAACCTAGCTATTGTGAATTGTGCTGCTATAAACATTGAAGTGGCTGTATCACTGTAATATGCTGTTTTTAAGTCCTTTGGGAATAGACCCAGGAGTGGGATAGCTGGATCATAGGGTGTTTCCATTCCCAGTTTTCCAAGAAATCTCCATACTGCTTTCCATAGCAGTTGCACCATTTTGCAGTCGCACCAGCAAAGTATGAGTGTGCCTTTTTCCCCACATCCTCTCCAACATTTATTGTTGTTTGTATTCTTCATAGCTGCCATTCTGACTGGAGGGAAATGAAATCTTAGAGTAGTTTTGAATTGCATTTCTCTAATTGCCAGCGATGTTGAGCATTTTTTCATATATTTGTTGATTAATTGTGTATCTTATTCTAAGAAGTTTCTTTTCAATTCCTTAGCCCATTTATTGATTGGGTTTTTTTTTTTTTCTTTTTGGTGTTAAGTTTTTTGAGTTCTTTATATATTCTAGAAATTAGTGCTCTATCTGATGTGTATGTATTAAATATTTGTTCCCAATTAGTTGGCTCTCTATTCACCTCACTGATTGTTTCTTTTGCTGAGAAGAAGCTTTTAGCTTAAATCTGTCCCATTCATTAATTCTTGGTAATAATTCTTGCGCTACAGGATTCTTATTAAGGAACGTGGGGCCTAATATGACATGTTGGAAATTGGAGCTTACTTTTTCTTCTATTAGGTGTATTGTCTCTGGTCTAATTCCTAGGTCCTTGATCCACTTTGAATTGAGTTTTGTGCATGGTGAAAGATAAGGGTTTAATTTCATTTTGTTGCATATGGATTTCCAATTTTACCAGCACCATTTGTTGAAGAAGCTATCCTTTCTCCACTGTACATTTTTGGCGCCTTTGTCTAATATAAGATAGCTGAAATTATAAGTATTAGTCTCTGTGTCCTCAATTCTGTACCATTGGTCCACCAGTCTGTTTTGGTACCAATACCATGCTGTTTTTGTTACTATTGCTCTATAGTATAATTTAAAGTCTGGTATGGTGATGCCCCCTGCTTCACTTTTCTTGCTCAGGATTGCTTTGGCTATTCTGGGTCTCTTATTTTTCCAGATGAATTTCATGACTGCTTTTTCTATTTCTTTGAAGAATGACATTGGGATTTTGATTGGAATTGCATTAAATCTGTATAATGCTTTTGGTAATATGGACATTTTGACAATATTGATTCTACCTATCCAAGAGCAAGGTAGGTCTTTCCATCTTCTGAGTTCTTCTATGATTTCTTTCTTTAGTGTTCTATAATTTTCCTTATAGAGGTCTTTCACCTCTTTCATTAAGTTGATTCCCAGGTACTTTATTTTTTTAATGCTATTGTAAATGGGGTAGTTTTCATCATTTCCTTTTTCAGAGGCTTTGTCACTGATGTACAAAAATGCCTTTGAGCCTTTGACTTATGGGTATTGATTTTGTATCCTGCTACTTTGTGGAATTCATTTACTAGTTGTAAAAGTTTTCTGGTAGAGTTTTTTGGGTCTTCTACGTATATTATCTTATCATCAGCAAATATTGCAAATTTGAGCTCTTTTTTTCCTATCTGGATCCCTTTAGTTTCTTTCGTTGGTCTAATTGCTCGGGCCAGAGTTTCCAGTACTATGTTAAATAGCAGTGGTGAAAGGGGGCATCCTATCTTGTTCCAGTTTTTAGAGGGAATGCTTTCAATTTTTCTCCATTTAAGATAATATTAGCTCTGGGCCTTGCATAAATAAAAGAGTCTGGAAGAGCTCCCTCTTTTTCTATTTCTTGAAATAGTTTGAAGAGCATTGGTATTAATTCTTCTTTGAAAGTGTTGTAGAACTCTGCTGTAAACCCATCAGGTCCTGGACTTTTACTTGTTCGTAGTTTTTTGATGACATCTTCTATTTCTTTGCTTGTAATCGATCTGTTTAAATTGTGTATAGCCTCCAGATCCAGTTTAGGCAAATCATATGACACTAGAAATCTGTCAATGCATTCAGTATTTTCTATCTTATTAGAGTACAAGTTTTTAAAGTAATTTCTAATTATCTTCTGTATATCTGAGGTGTTTGTTGTGATATTCCCTTTTTCATCACGAATGTTAGTAATTTGAGTTTTTCTCTTCTTCTTTTTGTTAGCATTGCTAAGGGTCTGTCAATTTTGTTTATTTTTTCAAAGAACCAATTTTTAGTTTTGTCAATTCTTTGAATGGTTTCCTTAGTCTCAATTTCATTAATTTCTGCTCTGATTTTCATTATTTCCTGTCTTCTACTGCTCTTGGTGTTGATCTGTTCTTCTTTTTCTAGTGCTTTGAGGTGTGATGTTAAGTTATTTATTTGTTGGGTTTATTTCCTTTTAAGGAATGAACTCAGTGCAATGAATTTTCCTCTTACTACTGCCTTCATAGTGTCCCAGAGATTTCTCTTTTTTTTGTGTGTGTGTGTGTGGTACCAGGGATTGAACTCAGGGACACTCGTCCACTGGGTCACATCCCCAGCCCTTTTTTTTTTTTGTATTTTTATTTAGAGACAGGGTCTCACTGAGTTGCTAAGTGCCTCGCCATTGCTGAGGCTGGCTTTGAACTCGCAATCCTCCTGCCTCAGCCTCCCAAAGTGCTGGGATTACAGGCGTGTGCCACCGTGCCCGGCTTGTCCCAGAGATTTCTATATGATGTATCTGTGTTCTCATTTACCTCTAGGAATTTTTTAATCTCCTCTTTGATGTCTTCTTCAACCCCTTGTTCATTCAGTAGCATGTATTTTAGCTTCCAGTTGTTGGAGTAGTTTTTTCTTATTCCTTGCTTTGTCATTGATTTCCAATTTCATCCCTTTATGGTCTGATAGAATGCAGGGTAATATCTCTATTTTTTATATTTGCTGAGAGTTGCCTTGTGACCTAATATATGGTCTACTTTGGAGAAGGAGCCATGTGCTGCTGAGAAAAAATTGTGTTCATTTACTGAGGGATGAATTATTCTATATATGTCCATTAGGTCTAAGTTATTAACTGTTTTAAGGAGGCCTAAAGTTTCTTTGTTTAGCTTTTGTTAGGATGATCTATCCATTGGTGAGAGAGGTGTGTTGAAGTCCCTAGCATAACTGTGTTGTGGTCTATTTTACTCTTGAACTTGATAAGAGTTTGTTTGATGAATGTAGGTACTCCATTATTTGGGGCATATAGATTTATGATTGTTATATCCTGTTGTGAATGGTTCCCTTAAGTAGTAAGAAATATTCGTCTTTGTCCCTTTTGATTAGCTTTGGCTTGAAGTCTACCTTATTAGAAATGAGAATGAAAACCCCTGCTTGCTTCCGCAGGCCATGTGAATGATAAGACTTTTCCCAGCCTTTCACCTTCAGTCTATTGATGTCTTTTTCTATGAGGTGTGTTTCTTGGAGACAGAAAATTGTTGGGTCATTTCTTTAAATCCATTCAGATAATCTGTGTCTTTTGAATGGCGAGTTTAGGCTGTTAACATTCAGGGTTATTATTGAGATGTGATTTTTATTCCCATCCATTTTTATTTGTATTATTATCTTTAGCTTGATTTGGTTTCTCTTCTGGTTGGGATTCCCCTTAGTTTTATATCTCCCTTTGTTGATTTTCGTTGTTATTTTTCTCTTCTTCATGAAAAATTTTGCCCAGGATGTTCAGAAGTGCTGGCTTTCGAGTTGCAAAATCTTTTAACTTTTGCTTGTCGTGGAAGGTTTTTCTTTCATCTTCAAATCTAAAGCTCAATTTTGCTGGATATGATTCTTGGTTGACATCCCTTTTCTTTCAGAGCTTGACATATGCTATTCCAGGATCTTCTTGCTTTTAAGGTCTGGGTTGAAAAATCTGAACATAGTCGGATTGGTTTCCCCCTATATGTAATCTGCTTCTTTTCTCTTGTGGCTTTTAATATTCTCTCCTTGCTCAGTATATTAGGCATTTTCATTATAATGTGTCTGGGTGTGGATCTGTTGTGATTTTGTTTGTTATGTTTGGTGTTCAGTAAGCCTCTTGCACTTGGTTTTCCCATTCATTCCTCAAGTTTGGAAAATTTTCTGTAATTATTTCATTAAATAAATTACTCATTCCTTTGGCTTGAAACTCTGCCCCCTTCTCTACCCCAATCACTCTTAAGTTTGGACTTTTTATGTTGTTCCATAATTCTTGAATGTTCTGTTCTTGGTTTCTTACCATTTTTTGCTGTGTAATCTAGATTTTTCTCTAGCATATATATTTTGTCTTCATTGTCTGAGGTTCTTTCTTCCAAGTGATCTACTCTGTTGGTGATACTTTTGATTGAGCTTTTATTTTGGTTTATTGCTTCTTTCATTTCCGGAATTTCTGTTTGGTTTCTCTTTAGAACCTCTATCTCCCTATTGAAGGAATCTTTTACTTCCTGTATTTGTTTATGGAGTTTTTTGTCAAAATGATCTTTGACCACCTGTATTTGCTCCCTCATCTCATTTCTGAGTTCATTCTTAATTCCGCAAACATTTGGAATATGTAATTTCTAAATTCCATCTGTGGCATTTCACCAACTGTGCTTGCCATGGAATCTACTGAGGAGGTATATTGATTTGTTTGTGTCACTTTCTTCACTTGTTTCTTCATATTGCTTGTGTGTCTTATCTTCCTGCACTGTGGGACCTTGACTATTTTGATTTTACCTTAAAGCCTTATGTTGCTCCTGTAGCTCCTGTAGTACAATGCTATCGGATCCCCTAATATTTCCTTTACACTTTAAAATCAAACACTTTCTATTCAGAAAATCCCAGTTTGATCACAATGTGTATATATATATATATATATATATATATATATATATATATACATATAAAGAATCATAAATGATGTAAAAATAAAAATAATTGGAAGAAATCAAGGAATATACAACACAGCTATAATATAATATTCAGATGTCCCAGTCATCAAAATCCTAATTTATGGAAGTTACTTGATTTCACATATGTTGGGGTTGTGAGGGTGGGAGAATAGAGGGGGAGAAGAAAAAGTGGGAGAAAGTAAAAAATTATACAAAAAATCTCAAAGGAAGAAACCAGGATTGTTGATTGTTTCGATTGGAGATCAGTATCTTTCTGCTTTACTTCTCATGCAGTGAGTGGGCTTGTCTGTTGTTAGCTATCTTCTCTGCATTCAGGATGGTGAAGGTAACCAGGGTCAGAAGGTTGGTCCTGGTGCAGGGCACCTGGAAGTGAGGTGTGGTCCTTGCCAGTCCCTGAAGGGAGACTGCACCATGAGGGTCTCTTTTGGGGCCCGCTTGTATGAAATGAGCACCCGGTCCTATCTCCCTATATTATGTGAAGATTTCCCAATTCCTGGTCTCTCTGTTAGTCTCCAAACTGTTATGCCCTCTGTCTCTCCCTTACTAGTTCCCAGTTAAGGGATTTCTCTCACCAGGGCTCCTGTGGGTGGCACCCTAGTCACACTGCGCACCCCTCCCACTGAGAGCTGTTTGGTGTTGGGCAGTTACTGTGCCGGGTTACTGGCCATTGGGGAGGGGGGGAGTTGGAAACTGGGTACCTGGTCAGCTGGAGTTCCAATCTGGGAGCTGCCTCCACCAAATATGGTGAGGAAGGTCATTCAAGCTATAGGTGGGGCACTTCCAGTGCTGGGGTGTTGGGTAGTGTGCAGGGAGCCAGGCGATGACATTGTATGATGTGTTCAGAGATGAGCTCTGTGGCATGCAGTGTTGCACCTGTTGGCTGTCTTCAGAGCCTGTGGGATATCCCCAATTTTAGGCAGACTACCGTGTATAGGGAACTATGGCAGTAGCTGCAGAGTCACAAGATGGAGGTGAATGGGGGAATCCCCACGTTGGTAAATGTGGGTCCACAGGTGAGTGGTGACCAAAGTTCCTATGGGTGGGTAGCAGTTGAGTGTCCTGTCTGGGAGTGGCATCTGGGAGTTCTGTGTCAGTGCTGATGTGGTGATCCTGTTAAGGCACTTGCAAGTCCTGTGGGAGTTGGGAATCCTGCTTTAAAGCTGAGGCCTGGAGCCCTGCATGCGGTACAGCAGTGGTGATTTCTGCATGAGAGCAGCTGTGGAGTGGTTCTCTATCCCTCTCAGAGAAGGAGTATTTCACTAATTGAGACCGGGGTCACAGAGTGACACAGAATGCTTTCTCCCTCTGGCCTACCATCTTGGATCCCCCTTCCCCTGCTATTCTTGATAATCCACAGTGGTGATTTTTGTTTGTCTTATTCAATGTGCTATCCTTAGCACCTGTAACCATTTATGAAGTAGTTGTTCAATAAGTGTTTATTGAACAAATGAATATTATGGACTGAAATCATAAGGAATAACTTCTCTTGACTGTGGCATATTTGGCAGCACTATGTTAGTGCTTTTTTTTTTTTTTTTCTTTTGTGGTGCTGGGGATTGAACTCAGGGCTTTGTGCATGCGAGGTAAGCACTCTACCAACTGAGCTATATCCCTAGCCCTGTTAGTGCCTCTTTAATGTGCATCTGGTATAGGCAGAAGAGGTGTAATGTAGGAGTATACAAAATTACATTTACTTTCATCTGACCTGTGTATACCCAATTGTGGGAGATTGTGGTTGGAATCAGATATTTTAGGACAATGCTGTACAATAGAAGTATTATGGAAGCCATGGTTGCAGGCCATGCATGTCATTTAAAGTCATATATAGTTCAGGTATATAACCTGATGTCTTCATATTTGCATACATATGAAATGATTACCACAATCAAGCAGATTAACATATACATCTTCTCATATAGCTATCTTTTCTTTAATGTTTAGAGCACCTGAAATATACTTTTTAAGCAATATTCAACTATATGATAGTGTATTATTAAATATAGTCAACATGGTACATCAGATCTCTAGACCTACTCATCCTACATAACTATAACCTTATAAATGTTGACCAAAACCTCCACATTCCCTTCACCCCTTTGCCCTTGATAATCACCATGCAACTTAATGTTCCTATGTATTTGATGTTTTAGGGTTTCACATTTGAATGAAATCATGCAGGAGGATTTTTTAGAAAAATTTTTTGTTGTTGATGGACCTTTATTTTATTTATTTATACGTGGTGCTGAGAATCAAACCCAGTGCCTCACGCATGCTAGGCAAGAGCTTTTCCACTGAACTACAACTCCAGCCCCTGTAGCAGTTTTTGTTTGTTTGTTTGTTGTCTTCCTTATTTCATTTAGCAGAGTGTTTTACAGGTTCATCCATGGTTTTGCAAATGGCAGGATTTCCTTACATTTTAAGGTTGAATAATATTCCGTAGCATGTGTTATGTGTATAAGTCCCTCATAATATTTTTAAAAACATATATATTAGCACACTATAATGTGCTAATAAATACATTTTTATAATCTAGACATGAAATAAGAAATGCTACATAATTCAACTTATAGGAGCCTTCCAAATTACTCACATTATATTGTGCTAATAAGTATAATTTTAAAAAATTGTGGGCTTCATTGTGACATTCATTTATGCACACAACATAATTTGCTCTAGCTCATTCCCTAGTAGTTTCCTTTTCCCTGTCCTCCTCTTTCCAAGTTTCTCCCTTCCTCTACTCTTCTGATCCTCATATATATATACACATACATACTTATGTGTATATATACGTTGACACATATATGTATGCATACATATAGATAAATACACATACACACATGTATTCATTCACTCATTGTAATCATACCTATACATAGGATTCCTTGTGGCATATTAATACATGCTGTAGCATAATCCAGTCAATTTTATTCCTTAATTTTTCCATTCCCCTCCCTTACTCCCTAACTTTGATCCCCTAACTCTCCTCTACTTATCTTCCTTCTGTGTTCATAGTAGCATTATTCACAATAGCCAAGGAATAGAAGCAATATAATTGTTCATCAACAGATGAATGAATAAAACTGCTTATGCATGCCATTGAATATTATTGTTTTGAAATGAAATAAGAATTCTGCCTTTGTGACAACTTTAATGAACCTGGAAGATGTTATACTAAATGAAATAATCTAGACATGAAATAAGAAATGCTACATAATTCAACTTATCAGAGCCTTCTAAATTACTCTAAACCATAGAAGAAGAGAATGGAATGGAGTTGGAAGGGGAAAAGGGAGTTATTAGTTAAAGGTATGATGATTCAATTATTCAAGGCAATTTTGTTTTAGAAATCAAACTGCACGACATAGTTAATAATACTGTATTATATATTTATAAATTGGTATGAAGGTATATCTCATGCTAAATGTTCTTATAATATAGAATAATAGTTAATAGAGGCCTCTGCTATGTTGCATATTAATGCTTTAGTTTTTTAAAAATGTAGTTGTAGAAGGATAGCATGCCTTTATTTTATTTGTTGATTTTTGTACAATGCTAAAGATTGAACCCAGTGCCTCATGTGCTAGGTAAGCAGCCTGCCACTGAACTACAGCTCCAGCCTGCAATCCTGTAGTTTTTGAACCACAGAGATGTCATGGTGTAACCAGAGTTTTGAGATGAAATTAGATTTATACTTCTTCTGGCAGATGAGGTTTGTGCAGGCAGCAGGTTTCACCAGTTTCTTTCTGGGTTCTTGTCTCACAGATGTGAAGAATAAAATTTATATACAATAATGAAAGGGTAGAGTGAATAGCGTACAATGGTTTGAGAAGAGTTAGAACTCCCATGATGTGGAAGGGGATCTGATAGTGTTACAGGGCTTGGACCTTCTGGAAAAATGAGGCAGCATGAAAGTACCCCTTTTCAAACCCTGATTTTTATGATCAAATCAGAAATATTTCTGACATCTTAGTTCAGAGTAACAGGCATGAGTTTATTGCAGTAACAGGAAAACGGAAGAGGACACTTTAAAGTGAGGGGGTGAGTCCTCTCAGAGTTGTGAGGGACCTTGTGCCTCTCCTGCACTCCAGTTTTATTAGGGATCCCAAAGAAGTTTACAGTGAGTACTTGCCATGTCCAACTCTTGATTTTTGACTGACAGCAGGATAACATCAGACTTTCAAGTTCCCACTGCCATGACATCTCTAGGTCACCTTGAGCCAAGGGGACAGGTTCTAATTTGATTCTTTTTTATATTAAAAGCATTTTATTAGGGTATTATATATAATATTTGATTTCATTGTGACATATTCATACGTGCATAACATAATTTGCTCCATTTTCATTACCCAGTATTTCTTTTTTCCCTCCCTTCCTCCCCCTTTATC
Organism: Tamias sibiricus; assembly: GCA_025594165.1. Classification (NCBI taxonomy): domain Eukaryota; kingdom Metazoa; phylum Chordata; class Mammalia; order Rodentia; family Sciuridae; genus Tamias; species Tamias sibiricus. The sequence continues at coordinate 55,322,235 of CM046667.1, read as the reverse complement.
CCCTCCATTTACCAATCTTCTATTTATTTACTTTTTAAAAAATTGGTGCCTTATAATTATACATAAAACTGTGATTTGTTGTGATATCTTCAGATATGCACATAGCATAGTCAATTTCATTCCATTGTTGTTTTCTATCACATGTTTCCTACCTCCCCCTTGATTCTTTTCCTCTAATTCACTGTTCTCCTTCTTTGTCATGAGTTCTCCCTCTTTATAAACTAATGTTGATTAGCAAATTATAACTGCTGGTTGAGACTAATGTTTGATACAAACACATTGTTTGAACTGGAAATAAGATGTCTCTTTCTTAACAAGCCATAATTTTTTTTCAAAGTATAAAGTCAAAATTTAGACTTATAAACTCTTTCTATGAAGTAATAATGCAAATGAACTTAATTCTGAAATATTTTCTAAGTCTAATTGAACTCTTTTTTTTTCACATGAGCATTTTATTAAATCCTCATACTGTTATGCAGCCCCAGTTATTAGCCTCACTTAGAGACCATGAAAAAAGCCACACAAACTGGTACCTGTGAAAACTACAGCTGTTCTTAAGGTTGTGATCTGAACACCATACTGAATCAAATATGATTCCTGTCTCTTACTTTTTAAAAAAAATTATTTATTTATTTATTTATTTATTTATTTATTTATTTATTTATTCTAATTAGGTATATATGACAGCAGAATGCATTTTGATTCATTGTTCACAATTACAGCACAAGCTTTCATTTCTCTGGTTGTACACAATGTAGTGTCACACCATATGTGCAGTCATATGTGTACTTAGAGTAATGATGTCCATCTTATTCCACCATCTTTCCTGCCCCCATGTCCCCTGTCCTCCCCTCCCTCCCCTTTGCCCAATCACAGTTCCTCCATTTTTCTCTTGCCCCCTCCACCCCGCCACATTATGGATCAGCATCCATTTATCAGAAAGAACATTCAGCCTTTGGTTTTTTGGGATTGGTTTACTTCACTTAGCATGATATTCTCCAACTCTATACATTTACCTGCAAATGCCATAATTTTATTCTCTTTTAACACTGAATAATATTCCATTGTGTATATATATACCACAGTTTCTTTATCCATTCATCTACTGAAGAACATCTATGTTGGTTCCACAGTTTAGCTATTGTGAATTGAGCTGCTATGAACATTGATGTGGCTACATCACTATAATATGCTGTTTTAAAGTCTTTGGGGTATAGACCAGGAAGTGGGATAGCTGGGTCAAATGGTGGTTCCATTCCAAGTTTTCTAAGGAATCTCCATACTACTTTCCAGAGGAATTGCACCAATTTGCAGTTCCACCAGCAGTGTATGAGTGTGCCTTTTCCCCCACATCTTCGCCAACACTTATTGTTGTTTGTATTCTTAATAGCTGCCATTCTGACTGATGTGAGGTGAAATCTTAGAATAATTTTTATCTGCATTTCTCTAATTACTAGAGATGTTGAACATTTTTTTCTTATATTTGTTGATCAATTATATATCTTCTTCTGAACAGAAGTGTCTGTTCAGTTCCTTAGCCCATTTATTGATTTTTTTTTTTTTTTTTTTTTTTTTTTTTTTTTTTGTACTGGGGATTGAACTCAGGGGCACTCGACCACTGGGCTACATCCCCAGTCCTTTTTTGTATTTTATTAGAGACAGGGTCTCACTGAGTTGCTAAGTGCCTCACCATTGTTGGGGCTGGCTTTGAACTCGAGATCCTCCTGCCTCAGCCTCCCAAGTGCTGGGATTACAAGTGTGCGCCACCACGCCTGGCTTAGGATTTTTTGTTTTTATGGTGTTAAGTTTTTTGAGTTCTTTATGTATCCTGGAGATTAGTGCTCTGACATGGCAAAAATTTTTCTCCCTAAATGTAGGCTTTCTCTTCACCTCATTGTTTATTTTACGGATAAGAAGCTTTTTAGTTTGAATCCATGCAATTTATTGATTCTTAATTTTATTTCTTGCACTTTAGGAATCTTGTTAATGAAGTCAGGGCCTAATCAGACATTATGAATATTTGGGCCTACTTTTTCTTCTGTTAGGCTCAGGTTCTCTGATGTAATTCCTAGGTGCATGATCCACTATGAGTTGAATTTTGTGCATGGTGAGAGATAGTGGTTTAGTTTCATTTTGTTGCATATACATTTCCAGTTTTCCCAGCACCATTTGTTGAAGAGGCTATCTTTTTTCCAATGTATGTTTTTGGTGCTTTTGTGTAGTAAGAGATAACTGTATTTCTAATTGGATTCTTAGCCATGCATTCTTATAGAGCTTATGGTAAAGAGGGATTTTTCTTATCTCCATGATTTCTCGGATCTTGTTTATGAAAAGAGTCATGAATGTCTCCCCTTTTAGAGTAACTTGGGTTCCTTTCATTGACATTATTTTGGGCCTGCATTTCTCCTGCAGATAACAGGTAATTTGCTGAGGAATGTGACATATCTTGTCCTCTTAAGCCAGGCAGGGATACAGGTAAATTGCCTCTTGGTAAAGAAAGCACTTGGGAATCAGCACAGTGGAAACATTTTATAGAATTCTTCTCTTAACTTCATATTCCCACATCTTGCCCCCCTTCAATAGGAGAAGGGACAATTCGTGGGTAGGGTTTGACTAGTGTGGTGATAGAGAGAAGTGGGTTTTTAAGAGGGTGGAGATATCAACTACTTATCAACTACTTATAAACTGATCTAGAAGCATTGCAATGTTTTAATCAGTGGGATACCTGTACTGGTACCAGCCAAAATGTCAGCCTTAGTGTGTGATAAAAATCTCTGCTCTTTTCTCCTTTTGTCTAGAATAAACCTAAGATTTATGAGAAGGATACAGACTTGATGAACATTCATGCAGTATTCCTGGGCAGTGAGAACATCCTTTCACTGTATTGCAAGTGGCCTACCTGCATCCTCCTTCGTGTGGGCCTGGGAGCCCTGTATCTGGATAGATGAATTGTAAGTGACTTGCATGCCCAAGGACCTGGCATGATGTACATCTTCTGGATTTCCTGAGCTACATAAGGATCTGGTAGACTCAAGATCTTAGCAGAACATATTTTTTCCTTTAATCTGATGTGACAGCAGCTCCTGGGATCAGGGATATTAGATGGCGCCAAGGAACCTAAAAGAGGAAATACTCCAATTCCCAAGCTCCAGAGTTTTGCCAATTATTTTCTTCCAAAGTCATGGCTTAAATTAACCAGGGACATTTAGATGTACATTGTGACCTGATATTTTAGCAGGAAAGGTATAAAACAGGGAAGATTTCCAAACATCTGTCATTGCACAAAAAAATTCATTAATGAGTTTGGGAAGTGGACATGTCTCATCTGTTTGACAACTGCTTCTATGATAAGTCTTTGGAATAGTAATTATTGTCGGGGTTTTAAAGTTGCCGGGGTTTTTAACTCACCTCTGGCCAGCACAGAAGGCTGGGGGAGCAAGCCTCAGTGGTAAGGTCAAATCGGGAACAGCAGGAGCCTACTGGTAACCCACACCCGCCTTCAGAAGACACTGAGAGCTACCAGGGAGTCTGGTCAAGGCATGAGCTCATTTATTGAGGAAGTTGGATGGCCTTTATAGAAGACATGGGCAAATCAGCAGGAAGATCATAGGGGCACATAGGGAGCATGAGCAAATCACATTGGTGGAGCCATTAGCCTATCCTAGTGGCAGTCTGACCTCTGTCATACATCAGGGGAACACCCCTTGGCTAGGCCAAGTTCCCGTATCAGGAAGTGAGAGAAAGCCAGAGAGTTTTTATCTACTGGCATGTTGTTAATGTCCCCAACAATCATGATTCAAAAATTTGTCAGCATCTTTATATTCAAATACTCTCATTTTACCTTACTATGATCCTTGCGTAGGATGGAAGAAAGGGATTCCTCTTTCCCAGGAAACAGTGGAGAGACAGAAGCAAAACACAGTCAAAGCAGAAATCACAATGAGAGGTATCCTGACTGTTAGCCCTTTGAACTTCTATTTATCAAAATCCTACTCTATGTCTAGGACATATTAAATACTTTGTTTTTTGCTTTCATCCAATAAGTTCCATTTCAGAGTAGCTTCTTCAACAAGGAGTTTAAAGTGCCTACTACAAAAATCAGATAAAGGAAAAGGGAAACTCTGAGAGACCAAATGAATTGCCGCAAATTCCAGAATGATTAGCATTTAAGAATACTTGGTCTAAGAAGGACAAATATTTAAAAAAAAAAAAAAAAAAGAATGCATGGTCAATACTAAACTACCTTATATCTTAAAATTTCCCTACAGGCCTGCTACAGACCAGAAATTCTATGCCTTGGAATAACTCTGAAATTCTATAAGCAATTTATCTGAGTTCTAGTTAATGTCTAAAGGATGACATATTTTCTGACCAGGAAAGTTAATCTGATTTAAGTCATTGCTGCACTGTGCTGAATTCAAGTGGAGTTCAGAGCATGTTGTCATGAGTGGGCAAGAACCAATAGAAGCTGGCTAAGCTTTGGGTGTAGAGGCCTTGATTAAGAGGGAGAGTAGGGAATATGGCCTTCAGACCAAGACCTAGATCTTCAGGCAGGAAGGGCTTTTGGTCTCTCTCACAAGTACTGTCCAATAAACTTCCATAAGAGAGCTACATTCAGTTTGTCCCTGCCTAGAACTCTTTTGAAATCATCCTTATTTCTTCACAGTAGGCATTCCTGGGAATAGTAACAGTGCTGCTGTCTACTTGCTCACTTTTGGTTTTGTTTAGTTCCCTTGCTCACTCTGACATTCTATAATCCATAATTCATACCTATTGTTCTCACTTGATTGAAATGCAGTGAAACTAGTTGCATTATTTTTGCACCTTTTTAAAGAACTTGTTTGGATGTACTAGCAGGGCAGTGTAGCTACTCATATAACCTTGATTGAAGAATGCTCCTCCTCTATCAGGGAAGGTTATCTTCTTGACCAAGTACTCAGCTTTGGGGAGGAGGAACAAGAAGCAGTGAGGGAGGAAGGGGACACCCGCCTAGCCAGTCAGATCAGAAGAATCAACCCCGGAAACCAATGAGGTGATGGATGTTGCAGCCAGATTGCCCTCACATCCTGTTGCTTTTTAAAATTGGTTCTTTTTAGTTTTTCATGACAGGAGAATCAATTTTGACACAATTATAAAATCATGGAATATATCTTGTTATAATTAAGTCCCCAGTACTTCTCTTTACCCTGCCCCCACTCCCTGTTCTCTTCCCTCTAGTGATCTTTCTGCCATTTACCCATAGTTTTTTTTTTTTTAAATTAATTTCTTATAGATGTACACAATGGTGAGATTCACTGTATTATATTCATGTATATGCATAGGAAAGTTTTGTCAAATTCATTCCACTGTACTTCCTTTACCCATCTCCCTCCTTTCCCTTCATTCTTTTTTGTCTACTACACTGAACTTTTTGCACCTTTCTATCTGAAGGAAAGGAGGAGGACTGAGTAAATATTTTTCTGACATAAGTGCCTTCTCCAAGTGCCTTTCCTAAGAACATTTCCATTAAGTTAACAGTTACTGAACACTTAACAATATTCTATGAGAAATTCCAGTTCATATCTGACACATTCATTTGAAATTCAAGTCTCATTTAATTATTCAAACAAGCCCGTAATGTAGCTAATATTAGTTACACTTTATAGTTGAAGAAACAGGCTCAGAAGCGGAAGTAAGTTGTCAGAGAGAACAAAGATCTAACAGTGCCTGGATATTAATTTCATATCTGCTGAGTACAAGTCCAGTACTCCTATCATTTCCTCCAGTAATCTACCTTTCTGTGGATCTTAGTTGAACAACAAATGCCTAGAACTCTGCTCCTTTGACACTTTCTTCTTTGCTTAAGTTTCAGAGCAGGAAAGTTCATTTGGAAGGAGGTAAAAGTAAAGGAGAATCTCAAATGGCTTCATACTCTACAATAGTTTAGAAACAAGAAAATAGAAAAATACTCAAATCTTGAGCTCAGCTAAATTTCAGCTAAATGGACCTTTTATATTCTTTTTTTCTGACATTGTGAATTTTTAATTCCAACCACCAGCTACACAAAAATTGTTGTTGAAATTGGATTCACAAATTCCTATTTTCTCTGATGTCTGTTAGTTCTCAAAAGCTAATTGAGCTCACTGAAATTTCTTTTTATTGGCATATTATGATTATACATAATAGATTCATTGTGACATATTCATACATATACATAATTCTATCAATTTCATTCTGAGTAGCTCCTGTTTCCCTTACCCCCTCCCTCCACCTTTTTTTCTCTTCCTAAACTCTACTAGTCTCCTTTCTCTTCTCATGAGGTCTCTTTTCTCTGTAGCTTCCACATATGAGAGAGAATAAATGGTCTTTGACTTTGTGACTCTGGCTTATCTAGCTCCATTATTTTCATGAGTTCCATTCATTTTTCTTCAAATGACATATATGGGCCTTTTGTTTTTCCAACACTTAAGGCATGATTCCAGCTTAGTATATTTGCAATAGCTATTTATTCCACTTAAAATTATCTTCCCTGAGAAATCTTCATGGTTTATGTTTATTTCAGGACTCTACTCAAAAGTCACTTCCTCAGAAAGTTCTTTCCTGACCATACTTTCTTCTAGTATCTTCTAATTTCTTTCTCTCTCTCTCTCTCTCTCTCTCTCTCTCTCTCTCTCTCTCTCTCTGTCTATAAAAGAATACTAGAGACTGTGTAATTTATAAACAGTAGAATTTCATGATTATAAAAGTTATACATTTCAGAAGCATGGCTCTGGAACCTGGTGAAGGCCTTAGTGGAGCATTGAATCATGGAAGAAGGGGAAAGGGAAAAAGAATGAAAGAGCTAGTTAAAGCAGGCCTTGACTTTATCATAATACCATTCCCCTGATGATGATTTCAATCTATTCGTGAGAGCATGACTTAAATCATTTTCTATTAAAGGACCCAACACTTAGCACTATTGCATTGGAGATTTAGTTTACAACATATAAATCTTGAACAATATATTCAACCATAGCACCAACCCATTGTTTTTTTTTTTTTTTTGTCTTTAACTTACATGATGTTCAAATTAGTTGACTCAATAATAAAGGAGATTTGTCAGGATTCTCTGATAAAAGTCCTTCCCTGATTAGTAGAATGTACTCTCTGAAGTGCTTGATATATCTCGTACTCTTTGTAGTGAAAAGACTGAAAAATGCCATCTCAAATTTCTTTACCAGGTATAAGGAATGGGGCAAGCATATACAGCTTTCCAAAGAGACTTTGAAAAGTGACCTCCCTTTGAGCAACAGGATCCTCTCCATTGAAAAAATGGTATTGACAAATGGAGAAAAGACAAGGTAGATAGATGATTGAAAGTTTCTATGGTAGAAGTGATCTCAGAACCTCAATAAAGTAAGTCTATTCTTCAGGCAATGATATTACTTTCCAGAAATGCCTAGGGCCTAGGTTATGGTTTAAAATTATACTGATTATAAAAAAAAGCTTTATAGCTTATAAAAATAAATGATGCTATTGTAATTAAGATGTACCTTTCTTTCTTATAAAGCTTCTCTTTAGTCAGCTCCTTCTGTGTCCCAAGGTCATGAAAGTAGTAAAATTGTACTTTAATAAGAGTATTCTGATAGCCCTTGCTCATCTTAGATTATGGAGTCTCAGGTTGAATTGGGTAAAGGGGACTGCAAAAGGGCCTTAATGGTCCTATGGAGCACATATAACAGCACTCACAGCCAGTTAACCTTAGTGCCGTGAGACCTATGTTTAACCCAATGAGAGAGGTGAAGGAGAAAGCATGATGGAAGATGGAAAAAAACACATAAATTGTAATATTGATGAATCTTCCAAGGATGACAATGCTGTACGATGGAAAATTCACCAGATTGGGACCCAGAAGATCTCTGTTGGAATCTTGGTCCCATCAGTTACTCACTAACTGCGTAAATTTAAGCAATTCACTTACCTTCTCTGGATCTTGGTTTCGAAATCAGTAAAATGTATGTATTTATTCATTCATTCATCAAGCAGTTGTTCTACCTGGTGTGGTGATAAATATAAAGCAGACATCCCTTCTGTTTTCATGGAGCTTATTATGTATTATGGGATGTGGATAAAAACAGTAGGTCAATATTTTAAAAATACAAGTTATTGAAAATTTCACGAAGAAAAATGGAGCATAATAGGGGAGTAGAACCTACTATGGATAAAAATAGCTACTTTGGCAAAGAACGACTTTATGAGGAAAAAACATTTAATTTCTAGTTAAAAGATAGGGAGACATACATGTAATAAAGTAAACTCTAGGTTAGTTCTGCTCAACAGAAGTAAAATGTGGGCTACAAATAAATTCTGAATTTTCTGGTAGCTACATTATGCAAAGTAATAATAAACGGATGAAATCAATTTGATGACATATTTCCCAGCATATCTAAAATATTATTTCAATTAAAAACTAGTATAAAATATTCATGAAGTATTTTCCAATATTTTTTCATACTAAGTCTTTGAAATCCTTGTGTATATTCGATACTTAGAGAACATACCAATTTGAAGTAGCAACATTTTAAGTACTCAGTTAGCACTTGTGACATTTCATTACCATGTTGTACAGTTTATGTCTAGTCATTTTTCTAAGGCCTTGAGGCCATAGAGAGTTTTGTACATTTGAGTAACATTAAGAAAAATCCAGTGTGGCTAAAACATGATAAGTAAAGGAGAGAGCAAAAAAATTGAATTCTGAGAACAGACATGGACTTGATAATGTAGGGCCTTGAAGGAATGTTTGATATTGTACATTTCATTCTTAGCACAAAGGGAAGCTGTGTAGTGATTTTGAGAAACATGGCTAAATGAATTTTTAATGAGCTCACTCTGTTTGCTGTGTTATTTTCTTGGAAGCTCTATTTTCTTTGAAGGAAGCAAGAAAGGATGAAAAAATCAGAAGTCTTTTTTTATGATCTAGGTAAGAGTGATAACTGCTGATACTAGGATGGTTGTAGCATAGACGGAAATAAATAGATTTTTTATGCTTTAGAGTTTTTTTTGTTGATTGGTAAGCTGTGAAGATAGAGGAGGAAAATAAAAACTTATTAAGTATTCTTAGATTTCTTGCCAGGGTCCAGCCCCAGCAGGGTCGGGGGTCTTCCTGGTCCAGGGGATGTGACGGGGTAAACAGCGTCGGCGATGGATGGACAACAACCACACAGACTCACAGGCCAGTGCAGAATGCTGACAACTTTATTGAGTTCACACACAGTTTTTATACGTTTTTTAAAGTATAACATGCCAAGAATGTAGTTAACATAAAACCCATAGAATTCCTGGTACAGAACAGGCTTACTGGAAAAAGTGATTGTATGAGATAATAACATCCCTTGCTGTTGTTCTAATTTAATGTCTAAGCTATGAACGTAATCAGCAAAGTTGATCTTAAGTTTCTATTTCGTCATAGTGCTTAGCTCTTATATTTCATAATAGTAAGCATATTAGACCTTATGACTCTATTCTTCCCTAAGTTAAACTTTAAGTTCGGGTTAGTCAAGAGGGCAGTGATCTCAGTGGTTGCCATGGCAAGGGTCAGTCAAGAGGACAGTGACCTCAGTGGTTGCCATGGCAAATTTCCTTGTAGATAATTGCCATATTGTTTAGTAAAGCAAATCTTACTAGAACGGGGTCACAGGCACCAAAGGGACTTTTTCCCATGGGGTCTCTTTAGCAGGAAGTACTTTGACTTTATTCTGTTTCTAATTACTAACAGTGAGACTATGTGCTTTTTGCATACTCATGACTGGAGAAACAGGTGGCTCTGTGACTGTTCTCACATAACAATATGTGCTTATAACAATCACCCCAGGAAGTAGACACATCACACGGTGGCAGAGGATTATTTTACTGTTTGTGGTAGGGAAGGGGTTATGATGTCTAATGTTTTATTAATATTCTCAGAAAATGCTGTAATATTTCCCTCACCCCCAGCAATCACCACTAGAAAATTTATTGAGTATTATATTAATAAGAAGATAGTGCAGAAAAGGCACCAGAACCCAGAGGCAGACATCTGGCATTTTCCCGAGATGATGAGACCTTGCAAACATCATTCTCCCAGTGGATCCTTGTCAAACATTGGTTGGATTGCCAGGTGCCCTCGCAATTTCTGTCATGCCAATTGGTTGCTTCCAGTAACTGATAGGGGAAAGAGTAAGGGAGCAGCACATTTTCATTAATGGGAGGTTGAATCAAGGGCTCAATTTAGATGTGTTGAATTTAAGATACTGTAATATACATTGGCAAATGTCTGTGGATGTCTCAATATTTCACACTGCAGGGGTTGTGGGATTGAACTGATGGCTGTGAGGCAGCTCTCTTATGCAATGTGATTTTGCTGTCCATCTCTGGTTTTCTTCCTATGGAGTTGTTTGGGAGTTAAATAAAATAAAAAGAGAGAGAGTATATGTAAAATACTTAGCATTGCTTCCAGCACATTGTCAAATGTTTTATTAAATATTAGTCATTATTTTTTGAAACTTAATATGCTTTGCTGCAATATTGTTAATTCCTGTATGGTATGCTTGTGAATGATTCTATAAGTTGTTTGATTTCTGCTTGAAATTGGATTTTATCCTATTTATAGTCCGTTCCCAAGAGATCAAAGAAGACCTTGACTATAATGTTTGTCAAATGTATTAGTGAATAAGTAAATATATACCACTTCCTATATGGCTTGATGCATCAGTCAGGATAGCCTATGTTGTGCTGTGATAGTAAATGCCTCCAAAATCTGGTTAAAATTATAAATGTTTATATCTGCAGAAAGGCTTTTTAAATTTTAGCCATTTAGGGATACAGACTGACACATTACATTTTTACTTTAACCCTTTAGGGATACAGGCTGTTCAAACATTGGTAATCATCATGCCAGAGGGAAAAAGCTATGGAGGGTTTTGCAACAGCAAATAAATGCGCCAGTTTAGAAGAGACACACAACATTACCACTTTCAAATCATTGGCCAAAATAAGTCACACAGCCCCATTCAACCATGGAGGAACCAGAATGGGAATTCTTACTATTTGCCTGGAGGGGAAAATAATTAGAAATATTTAATGTTGTACACTAATGGCTACCTTATCTTGTAATAGTGATTAAGGCATTTCTTTCCTCTCTTTAAGACCCTGAGCTCACTGACCATACTGACCATCAACATTTCTGGTATTTATTACACCATAGCTGTAAACAAATTTGGCATTGATGAGCAAAGCATACAGTTCTTTGTTCCAGGTAAACTTTGAACTCGGTAAGATAAGGCGGTCCTCTGTGATTTGATTCAATATGCTGGGAAGTGTGACTTTTCATTGTTAGCATAACTACAGGCCAGAAAAGATGCCTGAGAATCTATCATTGAAAATTCATTGTTTAGGATTAAAGCAGAATCCTGATGAAATGAAAATACCCTGGTGGGGGAGGCAATGTATTGAGTTCTTTTAAAACCAGCCTTAGTCTGAGTCTGATTAATATGACTTCGTTTTGTGTATTAAGGTTAATTTATACTTTCCCAACTCTCTTCAAACCATGATCTAATTTGCTTCTTCCAGAGACTTTTGAAATTAATAATCTAGATGAGAAATGATGAGAACCAAAGCTCAAGGTTTGATTCTTAAAATGGCATAGAACTTAAATATATTATTGTTTATTGAAATTTTATTCATAATTTTCTTCAGTGCCTTCAATTATTCTTTAAAACTGAAAGCATTGTAATTTATTATAAATCATTTAAACATTAAATCCTATCTTATTTTGTTCCTATGGGCTAATGAAAGGACATGTGATAGAATTTAGAAAAGAAGGAAAAATGTGAGCAGGTCAGGTATGAGGACTACAAGAAAGCCTTATCATACCAAGATGGAAGTAAGGTGGTTAGCTAGTAGAGCAAATAGTTGAATAATTTCATGTTATCACATACTTGAATAATTTCATGTTATCACATAGTTGAATAATTTCTTAGGCCATTTACTTAGCTATTCATTTGGAGAAAGTGAACATAGGCTTTAGAATCAGATGGGTCTGCCTATTTTTAAGTATTGTTTCTCTTATTTTTCTGAGGAATTGTATGATTTGAGCAAGTCACTTCAGCTCCTTGATCTTGTTTCCTCATCCACAAAGTGAGAGTAATTGCATCCACTCCAGACGGATAATGATTAGTGAGATAATATCTCTTAAAGCATCTAACACATAGTAGCTCCTAAACAAATGATCAGTATTATGCACATAATCTTTAACAGTGAGCAATAATAAGAGAATGTATATAGCCTGTGTAGCACAGTGGTTGGCATAGAATCATGCTGGAAGATCAGTATGTATTTTTCTCTATGTGCCATCCTCCTATCTTATTTTGTTTCTATGGGATAATGAAAGGACATGTGATAGAATTTAGAAAAGAAGGAAAAATGTGAGCAGGTCAGGTATGAGGACTACAAGAAAGCCTTACCATACCAAGATAGAAATAAGGTGGTTAGCTAGGAGAGCAAATTCTGAAGTGAACTTTAGAGAACTTAGTACTTCTTGCCACTAGTTAGTGATATATAGTGAGGAACACAATTGTGTTTACCATTTAAATAATGAAAGAAGTAAGTGAAACTTCAAAGATAAAGAGTAGTGAGCAAATGGAACAAACACACTGTCTGAAATGTTGATGAAAGTCTTTACTTTTTAAAGTCAACATTACTTCCAAATTATCTTTCCTGGCAGACAGGGCTGAGGCCTCATATCAAAAGAGGGTGTTCCATGTCTAACTAACATTGATACATCAGATGAAGAATTGCTATGACTAAAAAGGTTTGTTTAGATGAGAGCTTGAACAAAAGCTATAGGGAGAAGTTGGAAAATTAAACAATGGATAATTTGCTGGCATAATTTAGCTGCTGGGAACTCAGTGGCTCACACCATCCCAAAAGCAAGGGCTTCTGAAGGCATTTTGTAACATCAGGTCAGTGATACTATCCTGTATACCATAGAGACTGGTAGAGTATAACAACAACAACAGCAGCAGCAGCTAACATTCACGAGGCACTTACAAGTGCCAGGCATTCTACTATGTGCTTTCCTTGGTTTAGCAAAAGTAATTCATACCACAATTCTGTTAAGCAGACACAATTATTCCCATTTTATGGGTGAAATTTCTGAAGTACAAATGTGAGATAGCTAGAATGGTGTGGGAGCTAGACAGAATAGCTTTTGACAGTATATACCCTTAAAACATGCTTAATATTTGGTCTCACCAAACACTGAATAACAACCACACCATATAGAGAAATTTGGTACGGTTTGCAAATGAATCTTCTTTTATCAACAGCAGTATGAGAAGAAATGCCTTGATGGATGAGAGCACAAGTCTTATGGGCTTGTCATCTGTCCAAAAGAGTCAATTTTCTTTTGACACATTTTCTCTCTGATAACCACTGCTATCACAACTCTGTCCCAGAAGGGTTCTTTTCCACTTAATACTCATGGTCAAAGATAGATACATTTCTTGGATCCTTTGTATCTTGGCTAGGTCAAAGCTGAACTGTTCAAAATTATTTTATTGAAAGCTATGAAAAACTCAAGGAATACTATTTCTAGGGTGGAAATCACAAAGCTGGACAATCCGGCTCATGTCCAGCTCATGGATTACCCTTTTCTTAGCTCACTCAGAAACCATTGCCATGCGGTATATAACATTTTATGTTTATGGGCCTGAGAAGGGCCCATCTAGATTCCTCAACTTTGTGACTGTTTTTGTTAAAGAACTAGATCCTGAAAGACTACTCCTGATAATGATATCAACTTTATTGTTCAGGGTGGAATTCACCAATATAGTCTTCATCAATATTAGCATGTCAGAATGACTTGATACAACAAATCACAACCCAACGTGCATTCTGAAAATGCACACAGACAAAAAAAGGTAATTTGTCATTTAAACGTAGGCCTCAAAAATTAATGGAAATAATTTAGAAAGGTAAGTTGATATGTATCTAAGAAGAAAACATTGAATATAATTAATTTGGACTTTCATTAAGTCCTCTGGCAACTTTGAGAAAGGTCCATCCCAGAGGCAAGGTAAAAAAAAATAGTCATAATGTTTAATATAAAAGCAATATAAAAAGACCTTCTCAAGTTGAGTGTATATAAATGAGAGCATGTTCTCTGGGATAGGCTTTGAGACCAACCTTTTAGATCTGAGGAGAGGGTTCACAAGGATAGTTGCTGAAACTACAGATGACACTAAACATTTCTAGACAATATAAAACTCAGCCTTCAGGGGGCACTACAAGCCTAAGAGCAAAGGGTGGCATCCAAGCCAGAGAATGGGTAGGGTGGTAAAGGCAATTTAAGTTTAAACCATCTCAATGCCTCTCTCCTTTTCTTTCAAGCTCTTTCTGTGTATGCATGTGTCCACTGGTAGACCTTCCTACCTTTTACTTAGACCACTTTCTACTACAGGACCATTCCTCAAAATTGGCCTGGGGTCCATCAGTGGACAGATGCATACCTACCCCCACTATGATTCATTGAGAAGAAAGATATGAATTCCACTCTTTTTAAAAGTCAAATGTTTTAATGGTACAATAATCAAATAAGCATTCAAATATATTTTAATATATTATTATTATTATTTTTTGTGCTACTGGGGATTAAACTCAGTGGCACTCGATCACTGGGCCACATCCCCAGCCTTTTTTTTTTTTTTTTTTTTTTTTTTTTTTATTTTATTAGAGAAAGGGTTTCACTGAGTTGCTAAGTGCCTTGCCATTGCTCAGGCTGCCTTTGAACTCATGATCCTCCTGCTTCAGCCTCCCAAGTGCTGGGATTACAGGCATGCAACACCACGCCTGCTTAATATATTAATTTCTTTAAAGTCATCTTCAGGCGAGGTGCTATTTTAAAAAGCAATATTAGCTTTGTCCACAGATGTGAGTTATTAAAAGTTACCCAACGTAATTTTGACATTAGTTGCAACTTTAAACAATAAAATATTGAATTAAGTTTACTTCTCAGAGTAAATTATACAATTAGAAAGCCCCCAAACTGGGTGAATGACACTCTTTTTCCCTTTTATTTTCCTGTTCAGCAACTGCTCTTCTATCCTGAACTGTGAAATATCTGAATGGGAAATAGATGAAGTGAGCTGAGAAACATTCAAGAAGGGATGTCTCAAAATGAAAATATTGCCTCACAGTTTATGAAAGGCTAGGGGAGAGGAGGATTTTGCATTCTAAAAAAGAGAGCATGTGCCCTTCATATCGCTGGAGTAATATTTCCCTGACACATATACTCATTGCACCTGATTATATGAGAAGACAGGCTGTTTCATGCCTTATGCTTTAACCTGAGACAGGCATAGAAAGGAATTTTAAAAAGTATGCAGACTCTTAGCATACCTGAGTGTAGAAACTATTTCTGTCAAAGGTGGAGTGCCAAGGGTGGAGACTGCCAAAAGCAACTCACATTTTTCTTCAAACCCCACTAATCATACATAGAATACATTGAATTTAGCAGTAATTTCATTCAACCCTTCCCTCAATTCTCTTTTCCATGAAACCGGTGATGGTTCATAATAATTTCTCAAGAACTCTTGCCAAGACTTAGAGATTGTTACATTTATCTTTATTTTTCCTGAACTGTTCCAGAAAAAGGCTGATGGGCTGGGGTTGTGGCTCAGCGGTAGAGTGCTCGCCTAGCACATGCGTGGCCCAGGTTCGATCCTCAGCACCACATAAACATAAATGCATTGCATTGTGTACAACTAAAGCAAATAAATAAATATTTAAAAAAAGAAAATGGCTGAAAGACTTTGTTTATGTATCAGACATCTTTCCTTTTTGGGGGTATACAAAAATGTTTTTATTCTTTTTTATTAACTGTAATAATTTTGTATAAATGGAGTTCACTGTGGAATTTTCAAAAATACTTGTGATGTGCACTGATCAAGCCCAGTCACTCTTTTCCACGAATCCCCTGGATATACCCTTCCAAGTCTCTAGTAATAAATATTCTACATTCAAGTCAATTATTTTAGTTCACACATATTAAATAGACCATGCTGTACTTGTATTTCTGTGTCCATCTTATTTTACTTAACAAAATGTCTTCCAGTTTCAACTAGTTTGCTGAAATAACAAGATTTCATTCTCTGTGATTGAATAATACTCCATTGTGTCTGTATACACAATGTGTTTGTATCCATCTTTCTTTCATAGACACCTAGGCTAATTCCATATCTTAGTTACAGTGAATAATGCCACATTAATAAACATGACCATTCAGGTATCTCTTTCATATGCTGATTTCATTTCCTTTGGAAATATACCCAGAAATGGCATAACTGCATTATATGGTAGATCTGTGGGGTTTTTGTGGTGGTTTTGAGGAACATCTATACTGTTCTCTATAAAGGTTGTACTAATTTAAATTTCCACCAGTAGTGTATAAGAATTCATTTTTTTCTGAACATCCTTGTCAGCATTTGTTATTACTATTTCTTCTTTCTCCCCTCACTCTCTCCCCCTCTCTCTTCTCCTCTTCCTACTCCTTCTTCTTCTCCCCTTCCTTCCCCCTCTCTTTCTTAGCAGTAACCATTCTAATTGGGGTGATATGGTATCTCATTGTAGTTTTGCTTTGCATTTTCATGACAATTGCTGATGCTAAGCAGTTTTTTATATTCTCATTGGTCATTTTTATGCCTTCTTTTGAGAAATGCCTATTCTATTGCTTCCCTCTGTTGTGTGCGTGTGTGTGTGTGTGTGTGTGTGTGTGTGTGTGGTGTGCACGTTGCTAGGATATAATTTGCTGGGAATACAATTAATGTCCTTATAAGGGGCTTATGAGAACATGGTTCTCCCATTCTTCTAAGACAAAACTAGAACCTCTGATCTATGAGAGAAAGCAAGGTCCATGCCAGGTCAATTCTTGGATCATGGCAATGCCAGATGCCAGAACTGTTAAAAATACATTTCTATTGTTCATAAACAATCTAAGATGTTTTGTGATAGCAGACTGAGTGGACAAAACAGTATTAAAAATTAATAAACAGGATGTTCCAGGAAAGCTGTGTTCTTTATCTTCCACTCGTGCTAACTGAAGTAAAATAAGATGTTTATACAAGTACAAATATTTTATTGCTTATACTTTTTCAAATATTTCTCCTTTATTCTTAATTAGAAAAAAACATCAATTGCTATAATAAATAATTTAGGAGTATTAAAATTTTTTTGCATACCAGGTGTAATGGTGCACATGTATGTGTTGCTGGGATATAACCTTGTTCATGCTAGGCAAACACTATACCACTGAGCTATATCCTCACCCCAGACCATTGTCTTAATTGAGTTATTCAGTTTTTTAAAATTTATTTTTATTATAATATGTTATACATGTTTGCAGAATGCAATTCATTTCATATAGAGCAAAATTTTTCAAGTTGCTAGTTTTACATAAAGTATTTTTACAACAATTGTGTCTTAATACATGTACTTAGGGTAATCATATCTAACTCATTCTACCATTATTCCTATCCCCTTGTTCCCTCTCTCTTCCCTCCCCCCTCTTTGTTCTATTTAAAGTTCCTTCATTTCTCTCCTCCCCCTCCTTTGCCTTTATAAGTCATTATCTTCATAACAAAGAGATCATTCGACCTTTGGTTTTTTTGGGACTGGCTAACTTCACTTAGCATTATTTTCTCCAACTCCATCCATTTACCTGCAAATCCCATGATTTTATTCTCTTTTAGTGCTGAGTAGTGTTTCATTGTGTATATATACCAAAGTTTCCCTATCCACTCATCTGCTGATGGGCATCAGGGTTGGTTCCACAATCTAGCTATTGTGAGTTGTGCTGCTATAAACATTGATGTGGCTGTGTCCCTACAGTAAGCTGTTTTTTTTTTTTTTTTTGTTGTTGTTGTTTTGTTTTGTTTTGTTTTGTTTTTTCTAATAAGCTGTTTTTAAGTCTTTTTGGTATAGACCAAGGAGTGGTATAGCTGGGTCAAATGGTGGTTCCATTCCAAATTTTCCTAGGACTCTCCATACTACTTTCCAGATTGGCTGCACCAATATGCAGTCCTACCAGCAATGTATGAGTGTGCCCTTTTCCACACATCATTGCCAGCATTTATTGTTGTTTGTGTTTTTGATAGCTGCCATTTGACCGGTATGAGATGAAATCTTAGAGTAGTTTTGATTTGCATTTCTCTAATTGCTAGAGATGTTGATCATTTTTTTTCATATATTTGTTTATTGATTGTATATCATCTTCTGAGAAGTGTCTGTTTAGTTCCTTGGCCCATTTATTGATTGGGTTATTTTTTTTTATATTAAGGTTTTTGAGAGCTTTATATATCCTTGAGGTTAGTGTTCTATCTGATGTGCTTGTGGTAAAGATTTGCTCCCATTCTGTAGGTTCTCTGTTCATCTCACTAATTATTTCTTTTGCTGAGAAGCAGCTTTTTAGTTTGAATCCATCCCATTTATTAATTCTTGGTTTTAATTCTTGCACTATAGGGGTCTTATTGAGGAAGTTGGGACCTAATCCAACATGATGGAGATTCGGGCCTACTTTTTCTTCTATTAGCTGCAAGGTCTCTGGTTTAATTCCTAGGTCCTTGATCCACTTAGAGTTAAGTTTTGCGAATAGTGAGAGAAAGAGATTTAATTTCATTTTATTATCTAAGGATTTCCAGTTTTCCCAACACCATTTGTTGAAGAGGTTTTCTTTTCTCCAATGAACGTTTTTGGCACCTTTGTCTAATATAAGATAAATGTAGGTGTGTGGGTTAGTCTCTGTGTCTTCTGTTCTATACCATTGGTCAACTGGTCTATTTTGGTGCCAATACCATGCAGTTTTTGTTACTATTGATTTGTAATACAATTTAAAGTCTGGAATAGTAATGCCATCAGCTTCACTCCTCTTGCTAAGAATTGCTTTGGATATTCTGGGTCTCTTTTTTTTCCAGATGAATTTCATGATTGCTTTTTCTATTTCTATGAGGAATGATATTGTGATTTTGATTGGTATTGCATTGAGACTGTATAGTGCTTTGGGGAAAATGGTCAGTTTGACAATATTAATTCTACCTATCCATGAACAGGGTATATCTTTCCATCTTCTAAGATCTTCATTAATTTCTTTCTTTAGTGTGCTGTAGTTTTCATTGTAGAGGTCTTTCACTTCTTTTATTAAGATGATTCCCAAGTATTTTTTTTTGAGGCTATAGTAAATGGGGTAGATTTCCTAGTTTCTCTTTCTGAGGATTTATTGCTGATGTACAGAAATGCCTTTGATTTATGGGTATTGATTTTATATCCAGCTACTTTGCTGAATTCATTTATTAGTTCTATAAGATTTCTGGTGGAAATTTTTGGATCATCTATGTATAGAATCATATCATCTGAAAATAGTGATAATTTGAATTCTTCTTTTCCTATCTGTATCCCTTTAATTTCTTTTATCTGTCTAATTGCTCTGGCTAGGGCTCAAGAACTATGTTAAATAGGAGTTGTGAAAGAAGGCATCTCTGTCTTGTTCCAGTTTTTAGAGCGAATGCTTTCAATTATTCTCCATTTAGGATGATGTTGGCCTGGGGCTTAGCATAGATGGCCTTTATGATTTTGAGGTATGTTCCTGTTATCCCTATTTTTTTCTAGCATTTTGAATGTAAAAGTATGTTGTATTTTGTCAAATGCTTTCTCTGTGTCTATTGAGATGATCATATTATTTTTATCTTTGTGTCTTTTGATGTGATGAATACATTTATTGATTTCCTTATGTTGAACCAACCTTGCATTCCTGGAATGAAGTCCACTTGATCATGGTGCACTATCTTTTTGATATGTTTTTGTATTCAATTTGTCAGAATTTTATTGAGATTTTTTGCATGGATGTTCATTAGAGATATTGGTCTGAAGTTTTCTTTCTTTGATTTGTCTCTGTCTGGTTTTGGAATCAGGGTGATATTGGCCTCATAGAATGAGTCTGGAAGTATTCCCTCTTCTATTTCATGAAATAGTTTGAGAAGTATTGATATTAGTTCTTCTTGAAAGGTCTTGTAGAACTTGGGGGTACTGGGCTTTTCTTGGTTGGTAGGATTTTTATAGCATCCTCTATTTCTATGCTTGAAATTGATCTATTTATACTATGTATATCATCCTGATTTAGTTTTGGCAAATAATATGTCTCTAGAAATTTGTCAATGCCTTTGATATTTTCTATTTTATTGGAATATAAATTTTCAAAATAATTTCTAATTATCTTCTGTATTTTTGTAGTGTTTGTCTTGATATTTCCTTTTTCATCACAGATATTGGTAATTTGAGTTTTCTCTCTCCTTCTCTTTGTTAGCATGACTAATGGTTTATCAATTTTATTTATTTTTTCAAAGAACCAACTTTTTGTTCTGTCAATTTTTCAATTTTTTTTGTTGTTGTTTCAATTTTATTACTTTCAGCTCTGATTTTAATTATTTCCTGTCTTCTACTTCTTCTGTGGTTGATTATTTGTTCTTTTTTTTCCTAGGGCTTTGAGATGTAATGCTAGTTCATTTATTTGTTGACTTTTTCTTTTTTGAAGGAATGAGCTCCGTGCAATGAACTTTCCTCTTAGTAATGCCTTCATAGTGTCCCAGAGATTTTGATATGTTGTATCATTGTTCTCATTTACCTCTAAGAAATTTTTAATCTCCTTCTTGATGTCTTCTGCAACCCATTGATCATTTAGTCTCCAGGTGTTGGAGTAGCTTTTCTCTCTTTTATTTATCATTAATTTCTAATTTCATTCCATTATGATTTGATAGAATGCAGGGTAGTATCTCTACTTTTTAATATTTGCTAGAGTTGCTTTAAGGCATAATATATGGTCTATTTTTGAGAAGAATCCATGTACTGCTGAGAAGAAAGTGTATTGGTTCATTGTGGATGATATATTCTATATATGTCAGTTAAGTCTAAGTTATTGATTGTATTATTGAGTTCTATAGTTTCTTTGATTAACATTTGTTTGGAAAATCAATCCAGTGGTGAAAGAGCTGTGCTAAAGTCACCTAGAATTATTGTGTTGTGGTCTATTTGATTCCTGAACTTGAGAAGAGTTTTATTGATGAATGTAGATGCTCCATTATTTGGGGCATATATATTTATAACAGTTATGTCTTGTTGATTCCCTTAAGCAGTATGAAATGTCCATCTTTATCTCTTTTGATTAACTTTGGCTTGAAGTCTACTTTATTTGATATGAGGATGGAGGCCCCTGCTTTATTACATAGACTGTGTGAATGGTATATTTTAGCCAATCCTTTCACCTTCAGTCTGTGAGCATCTTTTTTTATGAGATGTGTCTGTGTATCTTGAAGTCAAAATATTGTTGGTTCTGTTTTTTAAATACAATCTATTAGCCTATGTCTTTCCTTTTTCTTTTTTTATTTATAATAGTAGTATGTATTATAATTCATAATGCACATATATAGCATCTTTTTACATATAACTGTTTGTATACAAAGTATATAAGTACCATTCAGATCTTCAATCATGCATTTAGGATAATGATATCTATCTCTTTCAACCACCAATTTTAACTGGTGAGTTTAGGCCATTAACATTCAGGGTTATTATTGAGACATGATTTGCATTACCAGTTATTTTTATTTTTATTTTTTTAATTTTTGGTATTTAGTTTGACTTGGATTCTCCTTTGGTTGGTTTTGACTTTATTATAGCTCTTCTCTTTGCAGATTTTCATTATTATTTTTCATTTCCTCTTCGTGGAATATTTTGCCAAGAATGTTCTATAGTGCAGGATTTCTTGTAAATTCTTTTAGCTTTTGTTTATCATAGGAGGTTTTTATTTCATCATCAAATCTAAAGCTTAATTTTGCTGGATATAAGATTCTTGGTTGACATCCCTTATCTTTTAGAGCCTGGTGTATGTTGTTCCAGGATCTCCTGGCTTTGAGGGTCTAGGTTGAAAAAATCTGCTGAGATCCGAATTTGTTTTTCCTTCTCGGTAATCTGACTTTTCTCTCTTGCAGCCTTTAAAATTCTATCTTTATTTTGTAAGCTAGGCATTTCATTACAGTGTGCCTTGGTATAGATCTTTTGTAATTTTGTACATTTGGCATTTTATAGGCCTCTTGTATTTGATTTTCAAATTCATTCTTCCTGCTTGGGAAATTTTCTGATATTATTTCATTGAAGAGATTGTGCATTCCTTTGGTTTGAATCTCTGCACCTTCCTCTATTCCAATAAATCTTAAATTTGGTGTTTTGATGGTATCCCATAATTCTTGGATATTCTGTTTGTGGTTTCTTACCATCTTCTCTGTGAGGTCAACTTTATTTTCAAGATTATATATTTTGTCCTCATTGTCTGAGGTTCTATCTTCCAAGTGTTCCAATTTGTTGATTATGCTATCTATTGAATTTTTAAATGGCTTATTGTTTCTTTCATTTCAAGGATTTCTGTTTGTTTCTTTGTTTGTTTTTTCCTCAAACTCTCTATCTCTTTCTTGAAGTATTCTTTTGCTACCTGGATTTGTTCTCTTATCTCTTTGTTTGTGTGATCGCTGGTTGCCTGTATTTGATCTCTTATCTTTTTGTTGGAGAAATCAATTTTTGTCCGTATCTGCTCACTTTGGTCGTTTTTTAAATCCCATATCATTTTAATTATTATATCCGGAACTCCTTCTCTGACATTTCACCTACTGTGCTTTCTATGGCTTCTATTGTTATAGTATCTTGGTTTGCTTTGGGCATTTTCCTCCCTTGTTTTTTCATGATGTCTATGTGCTTTCCTCTCTTGCAAGGTAAGCCTGAGGTATTATAGCTTCTGCCCTTTTATCTTATAGTGAAGCCAGATTTAATGAAGCCAGATTTAAAGCTAGGCAGTGAGTGTAGATAGACAAATCAGGTCTAACATTGAGTTTCATAAAGAAGATGGAGTCCATAAGGAAAATGGAGTTAGTCTGAGTCCTGGAAAGACAGAACAACTCTAAGGGAGATAAGACTGTTAATGTTCCCAAGTTTAGGGCTTATCTTAAGGAATGTTAATGAAACAGCTTCCCGCAAACAGAGATGCTAATCAACTAGCCCTAAGCCCTTCCTGTGAGTCCCCCACCCACCATGGAACCTCTGGTGTCACATCTTTTGACATTCCTGTCCCAGGCAGGATAGAGATAGAGAACATAAAAAGAACAAAAGAAAGATTTCAGATATAAAAGGGAGAAGGCCTCTCCTCCCTTTGGATTTCTCATTTCTGGATCCCCTTCTCCCTCTGGGGGAAGTCTTTTGCTGTCCTTTAAGTAAAGCTTTCCATTTTCCACTCTATGCTTGCCTCGGAGTGCTTCTTTGGCATTATTCTTCAGTGTTTGGGGGAACAAGAACTTGTCACAGTTAAAAAGCGGTTTCAATAGGGTCCCTACAGGTTACCCAAAACCTCACTTTTTAGGGAAAGATCAATAATACAGCTTTCAATGTACCCAATATGTATCCATATATCAGTTAGTTTCTATTTTTATATTTACAGTTTTGTTGCTATAAACAGAAATATTGAGATCAGTTATCTTATACCGTACAGACTCTATGTTTGCGTGGTGGTTTACAGAATCTAATGGTAGAAGGGGGACTTAGGAGTTGGCTTAGATATTTATGAGGTAGGATGTATGAAAATAGAGGTATTAGGTTATTTGACTAGTGAGAGTGTAATTATGAGAATTTGGCTGTTAGTAGGAGAAACAAGAGATAGGCATCCCCATGTAATACTCCCTGTTAATTCACAACAGCATAA
Source organism: Tamias sibiricus (assembly GCA_025594165.1). NCBI lineage: Eukaryota > Metazoa > Chordata > Mammalia > Rodentia > Sciuridae > Tamias > Tamias sibiricus. Next base: position 55,298,453 of record CM046667.1, on the reverse strand, counting down.
CTGGTTGCACCTTCTGGTGCAGCCTGGTCCCCAAGGATCTTAGTGGTGTCTTACCCAGAACATTTTGTTGTTCCTTGTAGTAGCCTCGCTATCTCAGTTTTGTGGCAGTGGGAGCCTCAAGCCTATAATTATCTTGATGTTGGGTTGTGTAGCTCTGGAACCCCAGTGTGGTGTATCTCTCTGGGAAGACACAGGTTGCCTCTCTGATTTGTAGGCGTAGGGCGGGCCTCTCCCTCTGGATATCCTCCTGGCCGCAGTGTGGTGGAGCAGGTGGTCTGGCTTTCCTCTCCCACTCTCCTCCTCCTGGGACTCCTCCCAGTCTAGTTGTATTGGTGGGGGTCAGACAGGTGGGTGGCAGGACCCTTCCTTAGGTAGGAGCCTGTTGCTCCAGACCTGGTGGTGGTGTGAGCCTTTGGCGGTCGAGCAGGCAGGTGGCTGGGCCCTTCCTTCCGCCAGTGGCTGCTGCTACTCCTGGTTGCGGCTGGGTGGGTAGTCTTATTCAGTTTTTATTGTTTGGTGTTTTTGTTCATTTTTGCTATTGAGTTTTGTTTTCCTTATATATACTTGATGGTTTTGCTGGATACATTGCTTTTCTTTGGCAGTTTTTGCTCTTTAGTATTGTGAAAATCTCTTCGGTACCCTTCTTCCATTTAAGGTCTCTTCTGAGAAGCCTGCTGTCAGGCAAATTGGAGTACATTTATATATTATTTGTTTATTTTCTCTTGTTGCTTTAGTAAATATATCTTTATGCTTGGGAGGTCGATTGCAATACATATACGTAGTTGCATTGTATCTTGCTGCTGACTTTTTACTTTCCTTTACCTGGATATTCATATCCTTCTCTGGGTTTGAGCAATTTTCTGTTGATATTCTCAAGTCCTAATTGAATATCAATAAATGAAATATTTTCTCTTTTAATGTTATCATAATATATTTCTGCATTCCTTTTCATTCATCCTTTGTCCTTTTACTCCTCTGATTGTATTTTCAAGTTGCCTGACTTTAGCTGTTCTACTATTTATGCCTTCAACCATGTTTTAATTTTGTTTGGTATACTTTTAAACTCAATAACTTAATTTTAAAAAATTACTTCAAACTGTCTGTTATGTTTTTCTTTTAGAGTATCAAATCATTTTTCTAAAGTCTGTTCTAGAAATTTGTTGAGTTTCTTTTGAACAGCTATTTTTAATTCTCCTTTTAAGAGTTTGTAGGTATCAGTTGTTGTATTATCAGTTTTTGATCCCTTATTTTGTTAGTATGTGAAGATGTTGATTCATATTGACGTACTACATCATCATCATATTGAAGATTAGGTGTTTATTTTTGCCCTAATAATTTGACTTTTAATATTTTTTTATTGTTGAATTATACATAATAGTGAGATTCATTGTGATGTATTCATACGTTCACATGACACAATTTGGTCAATTTCATTCTGCAGTATTTCCCCTTCCTTTCACTTCCCCTCTTCCCCCTCCTCAGTCCCTTTCCTTTACCCTACTGGTTCCCATCCTATTTTCATGAGTTATTTTTTTAAAGTTTTTGTCTCTAGCTTCCACATATGAAAGAAAATATGATTCTGGAGTTTTTGAGTTTGGCTTATATCACTTAACATGATTGTCTCCATCATTTTCCTATAAATGACATATTTGTCTTCTTAATGGCTGAGCAAAACTCCTTTATGTGTGTGTGTGTGTGTGTGTGTGTGTGTGTGTGTATGACAATTATTTATCCATTATTTTGTTGACAGATATGTTGTATCTTTCAATAACTTGTCTGTTATGAAAATAGTATGCATGCATCAATAAAGTATGGTGACTGGTGACTTTCATTTTTTTAAATACTGACAAGTGATGTAGTTGGATCATATGATGGTCCCCTTGCAGGCCTTTTGATGAACGTCCATACTCATAATCTGGCTTTGTGCTTGTCATTCCAGAAATTCTAAGAAGTAGGCCTTTTTTTTTTCTGAGTCTGTGGACCTTTTCTTATTTCAGCAACCAACTGTACCCTATATCCAAATTTGCCATTTGTCCACGATTGGTGTCCTGTCACTATTTGAACACTAGATGGAGATCAAAACCCGGGTTTTTCTGAAATCTGCATTTGGTGTAGTTTTCAGAATGAATGGGTTGTGTCTAAAATGTGTAGTCCATCCTCACAATACTCCACCTGAATCTAGAGTAGTTCCAGAGACCTTATCCATGGTCACTGGTATGTATTCAGGTACTGTTTGATTTGCCTGGTTGTGGGCCTCACCTTAGATGGACCAGTCCCAGTTTCCTATACGACAAATTGGCACTTACCTACCTTTTCCCCTTATATTGTGCTGCTTGGAGTTGATGGAAGAATTATGTGGGCTATCCTGTGGCAAGCAATGCTGTAATGCTGTGTCACACTGAGAGCCCATAGCCTGCTGAGACCAGTATCGTACATCCTCAGTGATATTTTTTTTTTTCCATTGCTGAGGTAGACTTATAGCCCAGGAACACTCCAATTAGCCATGAGTGATGCTGACTGGAAGGAAAGTTCAATCAGCAAGGTCTATGCATTCCTACATGATACTGGGTCAGTTCCAGAAGCTCCATCTGTGGATAATAGGCTGGGAACAAGGACCATTAGGATATTCACATTTTTATGGTTCAATCTCCTTGCACTCAGTCCCAAGACACAGTCCTGTGCTCACTTTAATGGCCTAACCCCTGGTGGGAGGAGTTTACCTTCTTATTGTAGTGCCAGTGTTTAGGGGAGAAGTGGTACCAACTGTCCCTTGGCCACCTAGGTTAATGCTTAGCTGGGATTTACCTGAGTCTTCTTCCACAGGGCTCTACATAGTCTCTGGGTGAATGACAGGCCCATGCCATGCATAGTGGTAATGCAGTTCAAAACACGAGTCTTTTCCACTGGGGTTTAAGTCATTGCCTGGTGATGAGACAGGTCTAGAGGTTCATTCTTTTTTTTTTTTTTTTTTTTTTTTGTACTGGGGATTGAACTCAGGGACACTTGACCACTGGGCCACATCCCCAGCTTTTTTTTTGTATTTTATTTAGAGAAGGGTCTCACTGAGTTGCTAAGTGCCTCGCCATTGCTGAGGCTGGCTTTGAACTCGTGATCCTCCTGCCTCAGCCTCCCAAGTGCTGGGATTACAGGCGTGCACCACCACACCCAGCATAGAGGCTCATTCTTGAGCACTGGCCTGGGTATAGGGGACTGTAGTCTCCATTTGGTATTGGGTTTCACAGTGTTTGCCAGCACTGAACACCAAAGCTAAGTTCAGAGTTTACTTCTTTATCCCACTCCTCAGTGGGTGGAGTCTTGTTGTTGAAGGTTGGAGAGAAGTGATAGAGGTAGTCCCTTAGCTGCCCACATAAGTAGAGTCCAAGGTCTCACTTTGTGGGTATTGACTATGGCAGTAGCTGTGGAGCTTTCCCTGACACTAGATTTCACTGTGGAGGGCCTGGTATTGGGTTTGAAATCAAAGGCCAGGGTTAATTCTGTCTTCCTCTCCAAAGCAGATGTCTTTTCACTGAGTTGCTTGGAGTTGGGGAAGGCATGATTATAGACAATCTTTTCTTCCTGCCTTTTTGGTGAATCATTTTATTATTATAATTAAAATTGTTATTATATGAAAATCAGGCACTGAGTTCTCTCACCTGGCCTTATTAAATCTTGTGAAAGTAATTTTGTATGGGAATAGGTTTCTCTATGGGTACATAATTGCTTGAATATCTCACTTAACCACCATCTTACTCCCAATTTCTCAATTTTTCTTATTATTGCCTGCGCTTTTAGAGTCATATCCAAAGCATCTCCCACCAGACCAGTATCCTACAGCATTTGCCATGTATTTTTTTTTTTTGTAGTTTTATGGTTTTGGGTATTGTATGTAAGTCTTTTTTTCCCCCATTTTTGAGTTGGATCTTATAGGTGGTGAAGAGATGGGGGTCTAGTTTCATTATTCTACACATGGTTATATGCTTTTCCCAGCACCATTAATTGAAGATCCTGTCCTTTTCTAACTTATGTTCTTGGTGCTTTTGTTGAAAATCAGTTTGCTATGAGTGGAATTATCTTGGGGTCCTCTGTTCTGTTCTATTGGTTTATGTGTCTGTTTTTATGATACTGCCATGCTATTTTGTTTACTATAATAATAGTATGTTTTGATGTTAGCTATTGTGATACCTCCAGTTTTGTTCTTTTTGCTAAAGATTGCTTTGGCTATTTGAAGTTGTTTTTCTTTCCATGAAAATTTTAGAGTGATTTTTCTATGTTTGTGAAGAATTCATTTGGATTCTATAAGGATTGCATTGAATTTATCAATCACTTTGGGCAGTATACACATTTTCACAAAATTAATTATTCCAATCCATGAACATGGGGTATCTTTCCATTTTTGTGTCCTCTTCAATTTACTTCATCAGTGATTTATAGTTTTCATTGTAGTATTCTTTCCTTGGTTAATTTTATTCCTAAGCATTTTTTTGCAGCAATGGTAAAAGTGACTGCTTTCTTGATTTTTTTTTTCAGCTAGTCCATTATTGATGTGTAGAAACACTGTTGACTTGATTTTAGTATGTTGGTTTTGTATCCTATAATTGTACTTCATTCGTTTATCAGGGTTTTTTTTTTTTTTTTTTTTTTTTTTTTTTTTTGGTAGATTCTTTAAGAATAAGACCATGTTGCCTGAAAACAATGATAGTTATATGTCAGGAATACAGTGCTGTTTCAACATACACAAATGAATGTATGTAGTATATCACATTAGCAGAATAAAGGACAAGAATATGATTGTCTCAATAGATGCAGAATACTCCATGTATGTATGATATGTCAAAATACACTCTATTGTCATGTATATCTAAAAAGAACAAATAAAAAGATAGAGATAGATAATAGATAGATAGATAGGTAGATAGAATATCCAACAAATAAAATTGAAAATGAAAAATGGGACAGACATTACAACACATACCAAGAGGTCAAGAGACCATTGGGGAATATAAAAAAATAAAAACTGCTATCACTTTGTTATAAAAATATATCAGGCATAGAAAGAACATACCTCAACAACAAAGGCCATGTATGACAGTCTTATAAATATCATAATGAATGGTAAAAAGATGTAAGCTTCTCCTTTGAGATCTGTGATAAGACAAGTATACCCTTTTCCAACACTTTTATTCAGCATAATATTGGTATCCTTGTCACAGCAATTAGGAGAAAAGAGAAATAAAGCATTATCCAAATTGGAAAGGAAAGTTTTGTTTTATATCTCAAGACTTTACACATGAAATCATATGTCAGGAATTATAATATACCCTGGTATGAAAGAAGGCTATGCACATTCCTGAAACCTTATGATCTTTTGTAACTTGACTATGTGATTTGCAGTAACCATAGCTATATTAAATTCATCCTTCAGTGGTCCGTATTCATATATCCATCTACATGGTATTTTGAACTGCATTACAGAAAAGGTAGTAATTACTCACAGCATCTTAAAACATCATTCAGTAGTTAATGAGTGTTCTGAGCTAGCCAAGATGGTATTACTAAATTCAAGCACTGAATATGAGCTATTTAGTGAGACAGATGGACAGTCATAAACAAGTCTCAGAAGTATTTATAAAAATATAAAGCCATGGTGTTAGAGTTTCCTAAATTTGTGAAGTACAGCCAATTAATATTTTTGCCATTCTGTTCTTCGTAAGATATACTCAATCCTCTTACAATATGATTGATGATAGAAGAAAGATAAATATGCAACAAATACATCAAGGCACAATTGGTGTAATGTCAGATGATATTACCATAGAGAAGGGAGAACATATTTTATGAAGGCATAGCCAAAATTAGCTCTACTAAAACAGACACAGAGTCATATGAATGGGTATGATTGAAAAAATAAGAGAAGCTGAGGAAAGACATTTAAAGGAAAGAGGTTGATTTGAGCAGGTATACATAGTAGAATTAATAAATTAATAATCATTCATTGTATAGATGTTTACTAGAATTAGTAAATCAACAATCATTCATTGTATAGATGTTTACTAATTAGCTATGACATGACAGTCATTGTGTGAGATGTTGGAAATAAAGCATTGTCTATGACTATTTTTGGTACTTTCCCTGATATAATTATATTCTCATGGTGGAAAGAAGAAACTGATTTATAAAAAAAAAAATCACATAAATGAATAAACATTTATAGTTATGTGATAGGTAAATGAGAAACAGAATACTGAGGTGGAATGGGGGAACCCACTTTAAATTGGGTGGTCATAAGACATCTTTATAAGGGTAACTTTTGTTTGTACTGGGAATCAAACCCAGGTGCAATTAACAACTAAACCACATCCCCATACCCTATTATTATTAGTATTATTTTATTTTTAGACAGAGTCTTGCTAAATTACTTATGGGCCAAGTTTCTGAGGCTGCCTTTGAACCAGCAAACCTCCTGCCTCAGTCTCCAGAGTTACTGTGATTACAGGTGGGCACCACTATGCCCAATGTGAGGGGGAGTTTTAACCTAGTCCTGAAAAAATTATGTGAAACAAATGTGACATATGTATGGGAAAAGTGGAACAATTGAATATGGGATAAAAGATCCGTGGACAAGCTGGAGAACTTAGTTTGTGAGGGAAAGTGAGGCTGAGAGGGCCTCACTTTGAATACATGACTGAGGGATATAAACTTCATCAGAATCCAAATGGCTCAGGAGGCTGTGGCAGGAATTTTGCAAGCTCAAGGCCAATATTAGTAATTCAGTTAGGCCCTAAGTAACTTAGAATATATTTTTTTAAAAAGGCCTGGGGATGTAGCTCAGTGGTCAAGTGTCCCATGGGTCTAATCCCCAGAACAACAACAACAAAAATCCTCACCTAGAGGCAGCCTCATTGCTTGAAGTCTTTGGAGAGGTGTTTGTGATCAAAGCTGTGGTTTGGCACGATGAATGAACTTGACAGTGGAGATCAGTTTGGAATATAGTGATAATGGAAGAGAGAAGCCTCATTAAGGAAACATTTTAATTGTCCAGACATAAGATATTGCCTTCCCAGACTGAGGAGGGTGCATAGTGGAAACTGAGAGAAAGGTAAAATGAAAATTATGGAAAAGAAACAATTGATAAACAACACTTGGTAACTGATGGGAGGTGAAATGTGGAAGGCGAGGAAAAGAATCAAACATAATTTTGAGATTATAATTCTTTGTGATAGGCAAAAGTTATCTTCTACCACAGAAAATTTCAAGGAAGTGTTGGTCTGTGGGGAATTATTAAGTCATTTTTGGTTGCTTGTCTATTTAGTTATTAAAATGTTGGCATACTCCTGGCGTCTTCAGCTGGGAAATGTCCCAAAGGCAACTGGCAGTGTTGTAAATGGAAATTCTGACTTGCCACAGAGAATAAAATAACTACAAAATGAGAGTATGCCATGGAAGCAAAGAGAAACTAGGGAAATTGGGGCAGTTATCACATACCCAGTGATGATTCACACAAGCCTGGATGAGCCTACTGCATTAACAACTTGGTGCTGAAGTCCATGGATATAAAGTTAAATTGCTAAATGGGCTAGATTTGGGAACTGTTGGCTCAACTTATCAGCTATATTCAGCAATCAAGAATATCAATTCTGTGACTGATCAAGAAGTAGACTTTACCAAGGTAAGTATTGGTAGAAAGACTATTAAGCAGATCTTGGGGAGGTTAAAGTTTTGTAAATAGCCCCAAGAAATGACATGACAAGGAAGGTTTCTTTAATCATTTTATTTTAGTAATCAAGGCTTTGACTACAAGGTGACCTTCAATTTCTTTTGACTCCTGAACACTAGTATAATGGCTAGAAACCCCTAGGTCTGGATCATAATCACCAGTAGTTTTTACTCAACAATTAGTATCTCCGTACTGTGGATATTTGTTTAAAATAAAATATGTGTAAAGTTGTGAGTGTGTATATGCATTGTATGTGATAACAGTGCATATCTTGGGGGAAAGGGCATTGGAATGGTAAATAACTATTTATTTACAATTCATAACAATTATGTATGCAAGCAAACACAAAAAGATTAAAACTGGATCTGCATATTACTCTCCAAGGCAAAACCTGGGTATTCAGAGTTTAATTTTGACAGAGCCATTTTATTTATTCCCAAATGACATTTCAGTAAACTGGTGAGTGTTGCTGTCTGATTTAGAGCTTTTGTACTACTTCTTGCCTAGGGGCAATTGTCTTTCTACAGACATCATGTATTCATTAAAAACAAAACAAAACAAAAAAACCTTTCCAGTGTAAATTTCAAAATAACATTTTTTTGCTTTAAATACAAAAAAAATGAAAAATTAAATCAATATACTTGGGGTACCAATGTTGTTTTTGTCAATTATTGAGTAGTTTTGATAATATTACTTGCACCACAAGTAATATTAACTTAAGAATTAACTTAAGGTAATGACTGTACATACACATTGTAAATTGGACAGTACATATATTAGCAATATGTAATTGCCAACATTTAGAGTGTTTGGTATTCTCTTGATAATACTGGAATGGTGAAGACACTTTTAGTCAAGGAAACTGTTCTACCTAGCCATGTCAGTCAAGAAACTTCATCTGCTATCTCCTTCATAATAGGAGCCTTACATGTAAATATCCTAAAGCTCTCCCATACCCACCTGGGAAATAATTTAGTGCTGTACCCAGTTTGTTGCCAAAGTGTTCTCTGCCATTAGCATTAAAAATAAATCTCAGATATTTTTATTTGTTCTTTTTAGCTATACATGACAGTAGAGTATATTTTGACACATTTATACAAACATGTAGTATATCTTATTCTAATTAGATCCCAGTCTTGTGGTTGTATACAGTGTGGAGATTCATTTTGGTGCATTAATTTTTTATATATAGTGTTTTTTAAGTTATAGATGGATACAATACCTCTATCTACCTATCTATCTATTTATTTATTTTACATGGTGCTGAGGATGAAATCCAGTGACTCACACATGCTAGACAAGTGTTCTACCATTGAGCTACAAACCCAGTTGCATTTTCGTGCATTTATATATGTACATAGGAAAGTTTTGTCTGATTCATTTCACTCTCCTTTCCCTTCATTCCCCTTTGTATAATAATTGAACTTCTATTCTCCTATTCCCCCCTTGTTGTGTGTTAGCATCCATATATCAGAGAGGACATTGGACTTTTGATTTTGGGAGACTGGCTTATTTCACTTAGCATGATATCTTTAGATACATCCAGGTGCCCTTCAACAGATTAATGGATAAAGATACTCAGATTTTGTATCCTACAACATTACTGGCTTAATTTATCAGTTTTAATAATATTTTAGTAGAGTCTTTAGCAATACACACACACACACACACACACAAACCATCTATAAACAGATATTTCCCAAAGAAATGCTGAATTAATTGAATTATTTTTTCAAGGATGTTACTCTTGAAAGTTTTATTTTTAAGAAAAATTTTATTGGTACATAATAATTATATAAATAGTGGGATTCTTTTGCTATATTTGTACATGAATATCACATAACTCGATCAGTTTCATTCCCCAGTACCACTCCTTTCCTTTACGTTCTCATTACCCCTGATCTTCTTCTATTTTGCTGGTCTCCAATCTCTTTTAATGAGATTCCTCTTTAGTTTTCCTTCTTTCTCTGTAGTTTCCACATATGAGGGAAAATATATGACCTTTCACACTCTGAGTCTTATTTATTCCACTTAACATGATATTGTTTATTTTTATCCACTTCATTGCAAATTATAAAATTTCATTCTTCTGAATGGCTGAGTAAAATTCCATTCCTGTCCCCCATTCTCTCTCTCTGTACAATATTTTCTTTATGCATAATCTACTGACAGACACCTGGGCTGTTCCTTCACTAAAATATTTTGACTTTTATTTTATTGGAGGAAAACTAAGGCATTATGGTATAATTAGGTCATATTTTATTCCTAAGCTTTCAAGTAATCTTTATACTGATTTCTATACTGGTTATACTAATGTATAATCCTATTGTTCCCCAACATCCTTCCCATATTTATTGTTATTCATATTAGTTATGGTTGCCATTCTAAATGGAGTAAGATCAAATCTCAGTGAAAGTTTGATTTACATTTCTTTGATGGCTAAATTTTTTGAACATTTTCTTGCTGTGGTTGTGTACCATTTCTATTTTTTATTTAGAAAAGTCTGTTCAGTTCATTCACATATGTATTTATTTTGTTGTTTGATTTTTTAATGTTAAAGAAGTCTTCTCTTCAATGTGTGTTTTTGGCCCGTGGGTCTCTAGGTTTATCTCTAGATCTTCTATTCTGTTCCATTAGTCTATGTGTCTGTTTTTAAGCAAATACTTTGCTACTTTTACTACTATGATTCTGTTGTATAATTTGAAATCAAGTATTGAGATGCCTTGAGCATTTCTTTTTTTGTTTAGGTATTCTGGGTCTTATGTTCTTCCATATGCATTTTAGAACTTTTTTCTAGTGCCATGAATAATTTCGTTGGTGGTGTGATGGGGATTGTACTGTTTCTATTGATTGCTTTTGGTAATATGGCTATTTTAATGATGTTAATTTTTTTCTGTAAGTGAACGTGGAAGGTCTTTCCATATTCTAGTCCCTCTTCAGTTTCATTCTTAAGTGTTCTATAATTCCTTTGCAGAGATTTTTTAATTCCTTGGTTAGATTTATTCCTATTTATTTGATTCTTTTTGAAGCTATTATGAATTGAATTTTCTCATTTATTTCTCAGTAAATTTGTTATTGGAGTTTAGAAATGCTATTGATTTTTGTATGTTGATTTTGTATACTACTACTTTACTGAATTTGCTTATTAGCTTTAAAAGTCTTCTGGGAGAATCATGTCATCTTCAAACAGTTATAGTTTGATTTCTTCCTTTCCTGTTTTGTATTTCCTATTTTTCTTGCTCTTGAATATTTGCCCTAACTAAAATTTCTTGTAATATTTTGAATAGTAATTGTGAAAGTGAAAATCCTTGTCTTATTCTGGTAAGTTCCTCCTATCTATAGTTTCTTCAGGGTAATTTTTAATCATGAATGGGTATTGAAATTTTTTGAAGGTTTCCCCCTGCATCTATTGCAATAATAATATGATTTCTACCTTTGATTATATTTATGAGGCATACTGATTTAAATCCAAATGATTGTATTGCATGAGCTTTATAATGTTTTGATAAATTTGATTTGTTAATATACTATTGAGGATTTTTTTTTTAAATTTTTTTTATTATTTATTTACTTATTCATCATGCACAAGTATAGTATCTTTTTACATACAACTGCTTGTATACAAAGTATATAAGTACCATTCAGATCTTCAATCATGCATTTAGGATAATGATATCCATCTCATCAATTATACTTTTGGTCTATGTGTTTCTTTTCTTGAAATGCTATTGCCTTGTTTGGGTATCAGAGAGGTACAGGCTTCACTGAATAATTTTGAACATGTTTCCTCCTATTTGATTTTATGGAATAATTTGAGGAGCATTGATATTAATTATTCTTTAAAGATCTGGTGAAGTTTTGCTACGAATTCATATGGTCCTGGGCTTTGTTGGGAGACTTTTTATTAGTGCTTCAATTTCATTGCTTATTATTGGTCTGCTTAGTTTTTGTAAATGTTCTTAGTCCAATTTTTGTAGGTTTTACATGTTAGACACTTCTTAATTTCTTCTAAATTTTCCAACTTTTTTGGCATATAACTTTTCAAATAGTCCCTATTAATCCTCCAGATTTCAGTTGTGTCTGTTATAATGTTACCATTTTAATCTGTAATTTATGAATGTATGTCCTCTTTCTCATTTGGTTACTTTGACTAAGGATTTATCGTCTTGTTTATTTTAGACAAGGATATTTTAAACAAGACCTGAAAAGCTCAGGAAACAAAATCAAAACTAGAAAATAAGGAGAACATAGGAAACTAAAACATTCTTCACATCAAAGGAAACAATCATCAGAGTAAAGGGACAAAATGGAAGAAACTATTTGTAAACTACACATCTGACCATGAGTTAATATTCAGAATATATAAGGAACTTAAAAAGCTTAATAGCAAAATGTAGTCTGATATAATAATAGATAATAGACATAGACATTTTTGAAAAGAACACTTGAAAATATCCAAGAGCTACAAGAAAGTATTTCAACATTACAAATTAGAGAAATGTAAATCAAAATCATAATGAGATATCACCTTACTCCAGTAAGAATAGCTGTTATTAAAATCACAAAACATTGCAAGTTTTAGTGAGGATATAGAGAAAAAGGTAAACTTGAACACTGTTGTTGGACATATAAATTAGTACACCCACTATGTGAACGAGTATGGAAGTTCCTCATAAAATTAGAACTGTCATGTGATCCAGAAATCCCACTCCTGTATAGATAGATGGTAGATAGATCCATGTGTTGATTGATCTCCGAAAGAAATGAAATCAGTATTTTAAAGTTATCTGCACTCCAATATTTATTGCAACAGTATTCATAATTGCTGAAATATTAAGTCAACTTAATTATCCACTGACTAATGAATGAATAAATAATATGTGGCAGTCTATACAATGGACTATGGTTTAACCATAGAATGAAATCCTGTCATTATTGAAAACATGGATGAAATGGAGACTGATATGTTAAGCAAAATAAGCCATGCACACAACGTCAATTACCCCCTGATTTCACTCAGATGTGGAATCTAAATAAGTATATCTCATAAAAGGGGGATGGCGTTTATTGAAGATGGTAATGGAAAGATGGGATAGGTTAATCAAATGGGTGCTAAGTTACAGTTTGATTAAAGTAAGAATTTCTGGTGTGTTTTTTAAAGTAGGTGATTATAGATAATTTTTATGTACAGTATACTTGAAAAAGCTAGAAGAAAATACACATTTTTAACTTGGAGAATGATATATGTTTCAGTAGATACGTGTAACCTAGTTTAACCATTATATATGTATGCATATATAATGCATATATAATACATATATAATGCATATATAATACAATATCACATGGTACCCTAGTAATATGCACAATTTTCATGTTTTTATGCATCAGTTTAAAAAACGAAACTCAGAAAGTGATACTGAAAACTTAAATTGGTTGGGTCTTTGGTACTGGGCACTTATCAAGGGAGTATGTTTTACATCTGCAATTTGGCAAGGAAGAGAGAATGGTGCTTTATATCAGCTTCACTTCCCTGCTTATATTCACCCATACAGATGTGGCTGTTTCATGGAAGCAGAACCTCTAATCTCAATGATTCAAGGCTACGATGCTTGGCTCCAATGCAAGGCAGCTAAATATATCTACAATCAACATGCTTGGTTCAGCCCCTTAGAGGAGAAGATTCCTGTTATAGACACTGAAAGCTTCAGAAATAACTACTCCATCTCATTGACACTAGTGATTAAGAATGTGACTCAGCAGGATAAAGGGCAGTACAAGTGCAAGGCTTGGACACACAAGAACATCATCAAAATGATGCAGTGCAACACTCAGCTCTTTATTAGAGGTAGAATTGGAGGGACTTTCCATAACCTCTTAGAATTTCAGCCAATTGTTGGGTGGGTTCTGAAGCAGTATAAGGCTTTGGAATTTATATTCCTTAGAGACTTATTCAATCAGCCTTTTCATCCCTGAATTCTTTTGGAGGCATTCTAAGGAAAAGATTTCATGAATTTTAGAGTCTGTGGTAAACTAGTTATGGAAAAACCTAGTGATGGAATTTTGTAGTCCTGATTCCAACACTCTTAGAAAGCCACTTCTCTTCCCCCGGTGGCTCAAGATGGTCCTCTTAAGTGTGAGGATAAAAGAATAATTTGAAGGACACAAATGCAGATTACCATACACTTTACCCAAATTTTCTTCCTATCTCTACTCCCTTTTTCTGAGTATGACAATACTTCACCATCTAGATGTCTAGTTAAATATGTGGGGGAAATACCAATGTAATATTTGTGATACCCTGCCTCAGAATCTTGGCTTCCTTTACCCTGAGTTCCACAGATAGGGTTGCCCCATTCATTAATGAGAATCTCACCAATATTGAGGTCAACCACAGTGGCAAGATTTTGCTGGATTGCAAAGTGGGTGGAATACCATGCCCATGAATTCACTGGTTGAAAAATGGAATTACTGTTCTCCCTTCTTTGGGTGAGTGTGAAATATTATTTGTTGATTTCCAAGCCTGTAGACCCATGAAGAGGGCCTTAGTTGGTGCAGTTCCATAGGGTTGTCATGGGTTGGAAATGAGACCCTTGTTGACTTAATGAGATGTAGCCTTCACATAATTTGAAGATGGGTTTAAATACAAATAACTCGCATAATAATAAAGGGGCATTGTTAATGCAGGAATCTTCTTTGAGAATAACACACTAATTATTGAAAGAGCCTAAAAAGATGACGAGGGCCTGTATCTGTGCAAAGCATCCAATGAATTAGGAGAAGTCCACACAGAAGCTCTTATCACTGTGGAGGGTATATTGGAAATTCCTGGCTACATTAATAATTAGTAGTGGAGTTTAGTTGAAATTTAAAAAAAGGCGATTGGTTGTGGAAGCACAGTGTAGTAGGGCAGTGAATATAGATATACTCTAAAATACTTAATATGACTGCTTCCATTGGGAGGGTATGTGAATAATATGGCATGGAAAACCTGAGTCCAGAATACCATGTTATGAAATTTATGTCATTTTTGATAAGTCATTTAGCTTTTATGATTTCAGTTTTCTCATTTCTGAACTGAGAAAAATACTAGCTACCTTACCTTTCTCTCAAAGGTGATACACATGAAGATGAAGATATGGCAATGCTTTATATAATGTAAATTATCAAGAATATTCCCTTTGATTTGTTGAAAAATATTGGGTGATATTTGGAAATATAAACATAGAATGTTGGATTTTTTAGCACATTTCATTGTAAATATGAGGTTTAAAATTAAGATACTTGCCAAATGCTATGGCAAGTCTTTTGACTCCAATCTCATGTTCTACTACAATTAGTATAAATCTGTTGAGGGCAAAACTATGTTTTCAAAGAAATATTATTGGTTTTAGTTGAGCGTGTTGGCATCCAAAAAGCCACTTCTTTCTCATCCAGCTATGTTCTACCGGGGCATAGCAAGCAAAACATATAAGCTGGTTTAAAATTTTCATCCATCCCCTAATGCACTGAGATGGTCCACAGAGTGCACTACAAGAAACAGTAACCTAATAATATTGCAGATAGTTAAAACATGCTATTTGTTAGATACTGTGTTAATCACTTCTCACCATCTCATTTAGCGTTCTTGATAGATCTATGTGGTATATATTATTGCCATTTCTATTTTTAAACAAAATTTTTTATGAAAGTCCGGGTCCTCTACATGCTAGGCAAGCACTGTACCAATGAGCTTCACCCTCAGACCTTTCATTATTCTCATTTTAAATGGGGAAACTGAGTCAGAGAGACAGTAGTAACATGTCCAAATTGTGCAACCAGTAAGTGGTAGAGCCAGACTTTTAATTCAGGCAATCAGGCTATATCCCACAATTATCTTATCATTGTATTAGAAAATCTGCTAATAAGACAGAGGATAACTATTTGTATCTCATTTTGGCATTCATACAGGGATGTCAAAAATATATAAGCACATATTCTTATATGTAAGTGTTTGACTCATTTCTTGACGCATTCGGTACAATTACCAAGGATTTGTTTCTCTAAAAGTCTCATAAGGTAAACCTCATAGGCTACGAAAATTTAAAACCCTGGGGCTGGGGTTGTGGCTCAGCAGCAGAGCGCTCGCCTCGCATGTGCGCGGCCCAGGTTCGATCCTCAGCACCACATAAACATAAATGCATTGCATTGTGTACAACTAAAGTAAATAAATAAATATTTAAAAAAAAGAAAATTTAAAACACACACACACACACACACACACACACACACACACACACACTTAGAGTATGGGATCTACTGACATTAGTCCTTTGGAAATCAAACATTCTCTGTAAAAGGCAGTACATTTCTCCTGTTTTCTCTCTGAATCTCTGGTGAACTCTTTTTCCTTTAGTAAGTTCTATCTTCAACTCTACAGGCTCTGATGAAAAATCTAATATTTAAATCATCATTCTTGTTTATACTGGCCTGACAAGTACCCTTTTCTGGCTTCTTCTGACCCTGGTTATTCGCAAACTTGGAAAGGTAAGGAAAATAATATATTTGGGGGCCTTGGGGCTTGCTCAGATGCAGTGTAGTCTTTAAGGCTGCAACTGCTATAATTTTTTTTTTTGGTCTCAAATCAGTCTCTTGAGAGATGGTAGTACTTATCCATGCAACAGAGGATATGAGCAAAGTTGTGTGCATGTGCACGTGTGTGTGTGTGTTTGTACTTAAATTATTGATTATTGTTTTAGTCAGCATTTTTTGCTGCTGTGAACAAAGGACATGGCTAACAAACTATATAGGAGGAAAGGTTTATTTGAGGGTTCAGGGTTTCAGAGGTCCAATCCATAGAAGGCTGGCTCCAGAGCATGGAGCTTGAGGTGAGGCCAAACATCATGGTGGAAGAGTGTGATCACATTGTGATCAGGAAAAAGAGAGAGAGAGAGAGAGAGAGAGAGAGAGAGATTCCACTTACCAGATATACTCCCCATAGCCATGCCCCCAATGAGTCATTTCCTCTAGCCACAACCCACCTGCATCCTGTTACAACTCATCCCATCAGAGATCATTCCACTGATTAAGTTAAACCTATAACCCAATCATTTCTCCTCCAAACCTTTAATTATCTTACATGTGATATTTTGAGGCATACCACATCTAAACCATGACAATTATATATATATATATATATATATATATGCATGTGTATATATGTAATATCTATAATAGCATCTATATGTTATATTCTATATTGCCCCATAATATGGAATAACACACACACATATATATGCATATATATATATGTATATACACATATATATACATATATATATGCATGCTATACTAATGTGATCTATTGCCATAAAATATGGAATACCATATGATTGTTACAGATTAATCTATATTAAATGATAAATCGGCTTATATTTACTTTGTTGCTACAGCTAATCTTTAAGATATTTTTGTTGAGTTAAGAACTCCATATTTTTAAGTTAAAGTATTAGAAGGAAATTTTAAAAACGTGTCAAGTTAAGTGCATTCTATTTGCTAAGGAATGATGCAGGGAAATAAGAGGAAGAGTAAGGCATGATGTTCTTGTTGAAATTAGTTAGCAATACTCTTAGGTTGAGCTAATGGATAACTATGATAGGTATTCCAGGGGTTGATGGAGCGCCAAAGCTTTCTACTTTTTAAGCCTCTGTGAACAAATCTCAATAACAGAATAAGCTAAATTTCACTGGTTCTTTTCTTTTTTCTTCAGAATCCAGGGACTCAAATCTTTCTCAAATGATGAGAAGCAATTTATTTATTTCACAGACTCACCTCCATCTTGTCTACAAAGTAGGGCAACATCATTTTTTTTCTTTTCCTAGCTAACACTGAATACCAGAACTAAGCCCATCGAGTTTCTTATTATTATACATAATATTGGGATTCATTATGATATATTTGCACTTGTACATCACAAAATTTAGTCTTATTTATACCCTCATACCACCTATTTCTATCCCTTACTTCCTACCTCTAATCTCCACCTTCTACTCTACTGTTTTCCCTTCTATTTACATGGTATCCTTTCCCCTTTTTTTCTATCTAGTTACTACATATAAGAGAAATTGTATGACACTAGACATTCTGAGTCTGACATACTTCACTTAGTGTGAGGTTCTACAGTTCCATCCACTTTCCTGCACATGATGCAATTTGATTCTTCTTTATGGCTAGGTAAAACTCCATTTGATATATACACCACATTTTCTTTATTCATTCATGTGTTGGTGTATACCTACACATGTTCTATAACTTGATTATAGTGAATTGTGCTGCTGTGAACATGGATATTCATGTATTGCTACAGTATGCTTTTATTCTTTTTTAAAAAATATTTTTTAGTTGTCAATGAACTTTATTTATTTATATGCAGGGCTGAGAATTAAATTCAGTGCCTCACACATGCTTGGCAAGTGCTCTACCACTGAGTCACAACCTCAGCCCCTGACTTTTATGCTTTTGGATAAATATAGTGTGACAATTACATTCCTACTTCATTGAAGAACATCCATACTGATTTCAATAATGGTTGAACCAATTTACAACATCATGTAAGTGTTCCTTTCCTCCCACACCCTTGATATCATTTTTTATTATTTGTGGTCTTCATGATTTCCATTCTAACTGGAGTGAGATAAATCTCAGTGTATTTTTCATTTGCATTTTCCTGTTGGGAAAAGATTTTGAACATTTTTTCATATACTTCTTAGCCATTTCTAATTCTTCTTTTAAGAAATTTCTGCTTAGTTTGTCTGTCCATTTATTAATTGGGCTATTTATAGTTGTGTTAAAATTTTTGTGTTTTTATATATTCTGGGTATTAATATAGAAGAATAGTGGGCAAGAGTTATATCTCTTATATAGGCTCCCTCTTCATGCTTTTGTTTCATTTGCTGTGTGGAACCTTTTAATTTGATGGCATGCCGTTTATTAATTCCTAGTTTTATTTTCTGAGCTTTTACTTTTTATTAAGAAAGTCGTTGCCTGTGCTGACATGTTGGTGTGTTGACCCTATGTTTTCTTCTAGAGGTTACAGTTTCTGGCTTAATTCCTAGGTATTTGACCTGCCTATTGTGCAGGGTAAGAGATAGGGATCTAGTTTAATTCCTTTATATATGGATATGCTGTTTTCCCAGCACCATCTGCTAAAAAGATTTTTTTTTTTTTCTATAATATGTGTTTTAGGTACCTTTGTCAAGGATAAGATGACTATATCTCTGTGGCTTTGCTCTGGGTCTTTTATTCTATTCCATTGGTCAGTTTGTATATTTTATGGTAATACCAAACTGTTTTTGTTACATAGCTCTCTATATAATTTGAAAGAGGGTATGTAATGACTTCATCGTTGCTCATTTTGCTCAGAATTTCTTTGGATATTTTGTGTCTTTTATCTTTCCCTATGAATTTTAGGACTGTCTTCTAATTCTGTGAAGAATTTAATTTATGTTTTGATGGGGATTGTATTGAATCTGTGTATAGCTTTTGTCAGTATGGTCATTCTGATAATATTAATTCTGCCTAACCTAGAATGTGTTAGGTCTTTCCATCCTCTAATGTATTCTATTTATTTTTTCAGTGTTTTATAATTTTCATTGTAGGGGTCTTTCACGTTCTTAGAAAGGTTTATTCCTAGATATTTCATTACTTTGAGGATATTGTGAATGGTATTATTTTCCTGATTTAATTTTCATCAGATACATTATCATATCTAGAAAAAACTATTGATTTTGTATCTTATATTGGTGAATATCATCTCTAGACATCTTTTTTTGTGTATCTTCATAGAATAGGATCATATCATTTGCAAATAGGGATAATTTTACCTTTTTTTTGGTACTAGGGATTGAACTCAGGGGTATCTAACCACTGAGCAACATCGCCAGCCATTTTTATGTTTTATTTTGAGACAGAATATCACTAAGCTGCTTAGA
The DNA here is from genome assembly GCA_025594165.1 of Tamias sibiricus. Taxonomy (NCBI): domain Eukaryota; kingdom Metazoa; phylum Chordata; class Mammalia; order Rodentia; family Sciuridae; genus Tamias; species Tamias sibiricus. The sequence continues at coordinate 55,278,770 of CM046667.1, read as the reverse complement.
GCATTACTAGGTTGCTGAGACTGGCTTTGAACTTCCAATGCTCCTGCCTCAGCCTCTTGAGTTGCTTGGATATAGGTGTGTACCACTGTGCCCAACTTGAAGGCCTACATTGAATAGGAGTGGCGAGAGTAGATATCCTTGCCTTGTACCTGTTTTCAGAGGAAATGCTTTCAGGTTTTGCCCATTCAGTATGATGTTGGCTTTGGTGTTGTCACATATAGCCTGTATAATGTTGAAGTAAGTTTCTTTTATTGCTAGTTTCCTTATATTTAACATGAGTGGGTGCTGTTATTTGTTGAAAACTTTATCTGAATCTATTGAGATTATCATGTGATTTTTGTCCTTCATTATATTTGTGCTATAAATTACAATTACTAATTTTTATATATGTGAAAACTTCATTGCATTCCTGGAATGAAACCAGCTTGTTCATAATGTACAACCTTCCTAATTTATATCTGAATACAAATTACCAATGATTTATTAAGGATTTTTGCATATATCTTCATCAGGGATATTGGTCTGTAGTTTTCCTTGAAGTATCTTTATGTGGTTTTGTTGTCAATGTGATACTGGCATACTAGAATGAATGTGGGATTGTCTCCCCTTTCTATTTCCTGGAATATCTTGACAAGTATTGACATTAGGTCTTCAAAGGTCAGGTAAATTTCAGCTGGGAATCCCTCTGGTTCTGGGATTTTCTTTCTTTCTTTCTTTGGAAAGATTTTATTACTGCTTCAATTTCATCGCTTATTACTGTTCTATTTATGTTTTCTATAGCTTGGTTCAATTTTGGTAAGTATGTCTGTGGTGATATCTTTGTTTTCATCACTAATTTTATTAATTTGGGGCTTCTATTTCTTTTGGTCATTTTTTGCTAAGGTTTTATCAATCTTGTTGATATTTTCGGGAATGTATTCTTTGTTTCAGTGATCCTTTGAATTTTTTCTATTTCATTAAATTTGTCCCTAATCTGAATCATTTCTTTTCTATACCAGTTTTGCAATTGGTGTGTTCATGTTTTTCTCAGACATTGAGATGTATTACTAAGTTATTTATCTGGTATCTTTCTAATTTTTTAAAAAATATATATATTCACAGCTACTAAATATTCCTTTTAATACTGCCTTTCTCTTATCTCAGAGCATTGGTAGGTTGTATCTCTTTTCTCATTTATTCTACAACATTTTAAAAAATGTTAGTTGTCAATGGATTTTTTTACTTTATTTGTTTATTTATATGTGGTGCTGAGGATTGAAACCAGAGCCTCCCTCATGCCCTGGTAAGTATTCTAACACTGAGCCACAACCCCAGTCCTATTTTAGGCCCTTTAAAATTTCTCCATTCATTTCATGATTTGTTCCTTTATCACTTGTAAGTACACTGTTCAATTTCCATTTGCTGTGAATTTTCTATTATTTTTCTCCCAGTTGATTTCCAATTTCATACCATTATGAATGGGTGATAAGATGCAAGGGAGTAAGTACGTTTTTATTTGCTAAGACTAGTGTTTTGACCCAAAATGTGTTCATGGGGAAGGTTCCATGAGTAACTTCTAAGAATATTAATCCAGTTGTTCTTGAATTAAATTTTCTATAGATGTCTATTAGGTCTATTTGATTTATAATATTTTTTGGTCTAATGATGATAAAGATTTTATGTTTGGCTGACCTATTAATGGAGAGAGGGTTGTATTAAGGTCACCCAATATTATTGTTTGAGTCCTATATGATTTTTATATTGAGTAAAGTTTGTTTTATGTAATCAGGTCACTGATTTGGGGGCAAAAATATTACTATAATTGTACATCTTCTTTTTATACAGTTCTCTTTACCAGGAACAAGAGATCTTCTTTGTTTTTACTGACAAAATTTATCTTAAAGTCTTAATTTTTGGATATGAGAGTAGGTATTCCTGCTTGCTACACATTCCATTTGCATGGAATATCATTTTCCAATCTTCTAATTTCAGCCTTGACTGTACTTGCCTATAATATTAGTCTCTTGATAACAGCATATATTTGGGTGTTCTTCTTTAATTCACTCTGCCATTCTATGACTTAAGACTCTGGAGCAGCTGGGATTAGAGGTGTGCACCACTATGCCCAATCATTTATGTCTTTTAGTTGGAGAATTGATACCATTTACACAGTATTATTATAGAGAGATATTTATTTTTCCTGACATTTTTTGATTTATAATGCTTAGTTCGGTTCTAGTTCTCATTTGCTATTCTACTATTCTAATGACATGTATCCATTTTTGAGCTTTGGAGTTTATTTTTAATTTCTTCTATGTGCAGTATATCTCTAATTTCTGTTGTGGTGTTTTAGTAGTTATGAATTATTTCAGTTAATTCTTATTTTAGATAACTTTTATTTCTCCTTCAAATTTGGATTATATCTTTGCTGGGTATATCAATGTCAATTGGAAGGTTTTTTTTTTTTTTTTTTTTTTAAATCATGACACTGCTCATTTATTTTTATAAGGAAATATGCCCATCTGAGTGAAATTAACTGTTTATCATATATGAGGCAGATAAAAAACTAGTAGTCACTATAGACACTTAATTGACACTATAGACATCATCACATTCTGATTAGAACCAGAATACCGTAATACAGTGTGCCTGAATAATTCTCACACCAGTTAACCACAAATATGATATATTTCTGACAGTTATTGCTGTATTTAATAGCAGAAAACAGTAATAAGGCTTTGAATTACTAAAAACTGGTAATACTTCTTGAAGAAGAAAATAAATGAACATTTCATAAAGTGAAATAAATGAGCATTTCTAAGATGGGCCTATCTTGGTCTTAGAAACTGAACATATCTTGCTTATCATTTTCCTAATTAAGTACCTTACCTCATATTCAAAATATGTATTCTTACATTTATGTAGAAGGAAAGTAAGCCATGATTCTCTAACATATACAACCTCTGTATGAAACTGCATCCAGTCATAATGCCAAATCAGTCTCCGAATTTGCTGTCAAACCACTTCCCTCATCTAAGTCTGATAGCAGCTAACAGTCCCTGGGGTAGTTGCTTTGCTGAGAATGAGTTAGAACTGGTATTCCTACTTACATTAGGGTGAAAGCAATATGGAGATTTCTTAGAAAACTTGGAATGGGCTGGGTGCAGTGGCACATGCCTGTAATCCCAGTGGCTTGGGAGGCTGAGGCAGTAGGATCACAAGTTCAAAGCCAGCCTTAGAAAAAGTGAGGTGCTAAGAAAATCAATGAGACTCTGTCTATTAAATAAAATACAGAATAGGGATGGGGGTGTGGCTCAGTGTTTGAGTGCCCCTAAGTTCAATCCTTGGTACCCCCCCCAAAAAAAAAACTTGGAATGGAACCACAATTTGACCCAGTTATCCCATTCCTTGGCAAATAACTAAAGACATAAAATCAGCATATAATACCAGGTGCCCTTTAACAGATGAATGGATAAAGAAAATCAGGTATATATACACAGTGGAAGAAAAATGAAATTATGGCATTTGCTGCTAAATGGACAGAACTGGAGAATATCATGCTAAGTGAAATAAGCCAGTCCCCAAACACCAAATGCCAAATATTCTTTCTTATATGTGGATGTTAACTCATAACTAGGGAATGTAGAGAGGGTATGTAGAGAAGTTTATTGGATTAGATACAGGGGAATGAAGGGAAGAGAAGAAGGATGGGAATAGGAAAGACAACAGAATGAATTGGGCATAAATTTTTTTGAATGATTTGTTTCTGCTGAGAAGGCAGAAATAAATCTGATGTGGTTACCTCTAAATGTGATCTGACATTTCTGTTTTGAGACTTTTAAAATTTTGCCCTTGTTTGGTGTGTTTGCAATTTTAATTATAATGTGGTGTGAAGAATTTATTTTTCATTTATTTGGGGTTCTGAATGCATCCTGTGTTTGGATGTTCATCTCATTGTAAATGGTTGAAAATTTATCTGTTATTATTTCCCTGAAGTTTATCCGTCCCTTATCTTAAATCTCAGGTCCCTTTTTCAATTCCTTTCATACTTAAATTGGTCTCTTAATATAACAGAATTCTTGTACACTGTGATCATAGCTTTTCTTTTCTTTATTGCTAACTGAATGTTCAAGTTCATATGCCTTGTTGTCAAATCCTGAAATCCTGTCTTCTATATTATCTAATCTATGGTGAGACTTTCAAATCAATTTTTATTTGATTTATTTTAGTCTTTAATTTATAGGACTTTGTTTCTTTTTCAGAATCTCTATTTATTTTCATTTTACAACCTTCTTCATATAGTTTTTATTAAGATGTAAGTTTTCATTGGTACATTATAATTATACATAATATTGGAATTCAATATACCACGTGTTTACATGTACATATTATTTGATCATTCTCATTCCCCAGTACCTTTCCTATCTCTCCCCTCATTCCTTCCCTGGGACCATTGATCTACTTTACTGGTGTCCCTTCCATTATTATTGTTGATATAGTTGAAGTTATTATTTTAATTCATGCATTGTATTTGTTGTATATAAAAACAAGATTCATTGTGGTATTTACATACTTAGACATACAATATTTTGGTAGGGTTCATTCCTCAGTACATAGTATGCCCTCTTTACTCCCTCCTAGTGAATTCCCTTTCTATACTCTATTGGTTTCCCTACTATTGTAATGATATTCCTTTTTTTTAATTCCTATTTTTCTCCTCTAGCTTACATATATGAGAGAAAATATTTGACCCTTGGCTTTGAGTCAGGTTTATTTCACTTAACATGATGTTTTTTAATTAAATCCATTTACCAGAAGTTTACATGATTTCATTCTAATTTATTGCTGCATGAATCTCCATTGTGTATATCTACATTTTCTTTGTCCATGACTTGGCTATTTAAAGTGCTTTTCTTCTTCATGTATTTTCTATCTTAGTTTATTCTTTAGATCTTCTTTTATTTCATCGAAAATATTAACCATCAACTTTTAAATTATTTTCTGGGATGTAATCCAAATGAATACCTGTGGATTCAGTTATTGATGGGTCATAAATTTTTGGAGGCTATTTTTGGACTATTTGCTCATGTGGTCACACAGGCCCAAGATTTGCCTGACTTTTGAAATTTTTTACACTTGTTTTTCATGTGGGGGTTCTCTTACTGGGTAGTTGTCTTTTAATGAATCTCAAGGTAGGTGTATATGTTACCTTCAACTTATCCAGTCAACATAATCAAAGTGTTAATTTCAACCACCAGTATAACTTTGAAAAAATGAGAGTGACAGCCAGTAACAGTGGTAATTTGGGAGCAAATAATATATCAACATAAGCTATAACAATTATGTCAAATAATCTCTACAACTCTATCAAACAAAGTGATACACAGGTAAGAAATAATTTATAATATGCTGAAAAGATATTAATTTATGAAAATATACTAAGCTGAATTGGAAAAAGTAATTGAAAATAAAGAAAAAACATGAGAAAGGGAAGAAAAAATCTAGGGGAGGAAAGCAGAATTAAAGTTAAAATGATAATGAAATGATGAAGAGTGTAAGGTGATAGAGATGGAGGATAGGAAAGAGGTATCAAGAGAAGATTCATTTAACCAATGACACACCTAAAATTAGAACTCTGACAAAGAAAAAATGTGGGGAGATACCATAAATCAGTTAATATCAAGTGGTTAATGTAGTATCTGTTATACATAAATTCATTTTTCTTTTTGCTGAATTTTTCTAAATAGAGTCTTTTCTTTCCATGATTTTGAATTTAGAATCTTCTAACTATTAGGAATTTTGGAGGGAACAATTATCATACTGTTTGTTTGTTCTCAGCTCTGACCTATAGTAGTCAAACTTGTCAGGGGAATCTGTATGTTGTGTTCACCCCATCCTTACTTGGTTAGCTATGATGTTAGAGAGCTATCCACTTCAGACTCTCAAAATGGCTTTGTCATTGTGATGGGGATTTGGAGTCAGCTCTCTGACATGATTTGCCTTTAGGCCAATGTGTATTTTGTTTTACCCCCTTGTTCAGAGTGCCTCAGTCAATATGCTCCAGCACCCTTCTTGGCTTTTGGGCAATGGTGTAGTGATTATAACTTTCTTTCTGACCCTGCTCAGTTCCACTTCCCCTCCCTGTCAGGCACATGTATTATCCCAGTACTCAGACTGCTACTTTGAAATACAAGCATCCTTTGTTCTTCTCTACTCTACAGACTAGAGGAATGGCTGAAACTGTGGCTGCCCTGAGTTACTACTTAGTATGTATAGCAGAATTTCTCCTATTCCAGCACTGGCTACAGCACTGGCACTCACTAATCCAGTGTAAAATGAATTTAAGTTGTTTGAACTTGCGTATTCAAATATCAAGTTTACCATGAACAAGTAAAAAAAGAACAATAAATTATGAAAAAAGACAATAAAAATAACAAAGCATGAAAAACAAACTTAAACTGCAGGGATTCTTAGCCCTCAGGAATTCCAAAGAGTCTTTATAAGCTGTCATTTCTTCCCCTTTTAACTGTCTCTGCTGGGGGCACTGTGGCTGTTTCCTATGCTGGTTCAACTTGCTATTTCTGCTTCTTCTCAGATTGCAACTGTGCTAGAAAGCATCACTTACTTATATTCAGCCCTTTGATTTTAAGTGTTTGAAGATGTTAGTATGAAGAAACAGGAATTACAAAAATTAATGCAGCATTGAGAGAGAAGGTTGAAAAAGCTTCCCAGATCTCATTGAAGTTTTTTTCTAGATATTGGCTCTGATTTGGGATCCAAATTTCATATGTCTTTTGCATTTTCTTCTTTTTTTTTCCCCTAAAGGTCAAACTTAAAAACCTTATTCCTTCCACAGAATATCACTCTACTACTCTTTTTTCAATGTCCTATTATATGAATGAGCTTGGATACAGCTTGATGTCAGAAGTATAAGAGTTTGTCCTAGTCTCAAATTGGCCATTCTCATCTCAGTAGGATTTCAGATTGATGATATCCATCCAGATGGGAGGAAAGTCTGCTCAAGGTCATGATCTCTTGGATGGCTTCCTCACTTAAATTTCAGGTAGAACTAACTACTCTTGTCCTACTTTCTTGATTTCAAATTCAGTAGATGTTTGGTGTACTTTAGGTCCTGGTCAGTGCTATAGCGAGAGTAACTATTGCCCATTGCCCATCAAGCACAGATTTATTTTCTGCTTCTAAGTTAGTGTGTGACTTCTAATGAGTACTTTCTCTTCTTTGATGCTCTTCTATCCCATAATTAAAGTGAGATAATTGGACAGGAATAGTGTTTTCAAACCCTTTAAAAAAGATATTTTTAGCTGTAGATGGATATAATACCTTTCTTTTATTTTTTATTTATATGTGATGCTGAGGATGGAACTCAGGGCCTCACACACAAGAGGCAAGCACTCTACCACTGAGCAACAACCCCAGTCCCTCAAACCTTTTTTTAAACAGATATCAAGTGAAAAATTCAATTTCCAATACAGCCCAATATATAACTGAATAAAAAGATTTATTAAAATTACCCCCAAATATGTGATGCATTGATATTTTTATTCCATTTCTTTTTAAAAACACTTCTTGCAGTTTTCTGTTTTTCAATCAACTTTAAATTTTTTTTAGTTGTTGATGGACCTTTCTTTTTTATTTATGTATATGTGGTACTGAGAATAAAACCCAGTGCCTCACACATGCTAGGCAAACACTTTGCCACTCAGCCACAACCCCAGACCTCAATCAACTTTTTCAACTCACTTTGAAAAGAACTTGTTTAATAGTTTCCTTAAGGTTTGTTTAACTGATATGAGGTTTACCAGGATTGAATTTTCTCTCTATTGAGAGAACAATCTTCACTGTAAAAGATAGCAATGAAACTGGGAGATTCTGTGGGGTTCAGGTTGACTCAATTCTGAATAGTTGCCATGCTTTCTAGGACTATGAGATGAGTAATATTATTAGTAATAGCATTAGTAACTATACCAGTTGAGGCTTAAAGGATCAGCCTCAATTCTTATTCAGCTCTTATATTCTCTGGAGGAACTAGAGGGAAAAAAATGACCTATGGCAAAGTATTTTGGGAACTAGAGAATGGGATAACAAGAAAATATTTTGGAAATCTACTACAGTGGGTTTTCAAACCAGATTAATATAAAGTTTAAAATCTTCCATTCATCCCAGGAGTGAGAAAGTAGGGAGAATGGGCTTAGTAGAGTATAAATAACAGTCCCAGAGAAAGAGATGGGAAATGAAAAAATAGAAAGGATCAGGAATTGATTGGAAAATGTTTTTTTTTTTTAATTTTTTTAGTTGTTGATAGACCTTTATTTCATTTATTTGTTGTTATATGTGGTGCTGAGACTCAATCCCAGTACCTCACACATCCTAGGCAACCACTCTACCACTGAGCCATAACCCTAGCCCTGGAAGTATTTTTTTTTTTTTTTGTATGGAAGAAAGCTTGACACTCAGAAGGGAGATGTGACTTGTCTAAGGTCACCAACTCTTAGAAGGAAGATCCAGACTGAGAACACATATCTAATAATTTTGTTTTGTTACATAGAAATAAATATGTGGGTAATAATACATAATCATGGTTGAAACTTTGGAAGATCCTAGTATAAGGAAAATAAAAATACCCTAATCTCACCATGCACAAGCAACCAATAGTGAAATTTTAGATTTCCAATCTGCTCTGTTTTGTTCCTATGGATGTTGAAAATGGCTCAGATTATATTCAGCATTGCATTTTTTATCTAGCCTTAACACAGAATAATATAAACTTACTATTTTGCTAATTGCAAGCATCATTTCCATAGTTGTAGAATAGACAAGCATATAGGCCATTTCCAATTTCTGACTAATATCACTAACAGTGATTAACATCTTTTGATATAAATATTTATTCAACATTTTATTTTAAAAGTTTTTAAAATTGAGATAAGTTAAAAGAATTGTAAGTCAACATGCGTACACCCAACATATACAATCTACAATTAACATTTTATTGTATTTTCTTTATTACATATATATATTCATGTATGAATCTCAACATACACATACTCTAAATAACAGGCATTTCCATTCTAGTTATTCAGCTATGTAAAATCAAAGCATTTAACCTCTAAATAATTTCAGTAGAATATTCAGAGAAGTTTTATTTTATAATATTCTAAAACTGTAGATTGTTCATGGATACATTATCATGAAAATAGCTAAACAAATTTTATAACACCTGTAAGAATATATAACTACTTAGTAATAAAAAGGAGCACTCATCCTTTAACTAATCTTTTCTTATGATGCATAGCTAATTAAATTGCAATCATCTTTAAACATTTAATGCATATCATTAAGTAGAATTTTATTTTATTTTGGGCTCTCTTTTTAAGTAAAATTTATAGTTTATTTTGAATTGTATATGACTCCTATAAGTTGATGTCTATTTCATTTCTAAGGTGAGAAAAATTTTATGCCATTTTATCACTGAAGAGGTTCTTGGTGTCTTTACCCCATATCTCCATGTTTTATTTTATTCCAATGACTCCCAGGTTTTGTGTCTTGATGTTATCCTAGAGTTTTTTACATATTCTGATAATAATCTTTTATTTATGTTTTTCCTGTATTGCATACTGAATATTCAGGTTTATATACCTCATTTTCATGACCTGAAGTTCTGTCTTTGAAACTTTTTCTGCACAATATGTTTGATTGGTGATACTTTTAAGCAAATTTTTAATATGACTCATTTTGTCTTTTATTTCTAGGATTTCTGATTGGTCTTTAATCTCCTGTTTTTGCTCTCCTAATTTATTACTTTGATCATTTTGTAGTTTATTGAACATTTTAATGCCCACTTTTAATAGTTGTCTCTGGAATTTCATCCACTTACATATCTGTGCATTCACTTTTGTGGGGATTTTAAATTTTGGGGAGAAATTCACCTGTTTCCTCATGTTTTAAGATATCTTGGACTTGAATGTCAGTGGAGATAGATTCCTATTTATTTTTATATGTGTATCATTTGGTGTGAAATTATTATTATTATTATTATTATTATTATTATTATTATTTTTTTTTTTTGTTTTAGGGACTTCTCTCTGTTTTGATATATAAGTAAATATCCAGGAATGGGACCTGAGTTCCCCTACTAATGGTTTCTACTTGGGGCCTGTTGCTGGTTAGGGGTGTTTGTCTCCCCTATTTTATATATTGAATTTTGTATCCCACACTGATTCAGCTTCTTGGGAAACACCCTACCTACCTACAGTTTTTCACCCAGTTAATCATTTTTGGTAGATTAGTGCACTGATTAGGTTAATCTCTTATAATTCAATCATCTTACCTCTAAACTTTTATTGCATTGTCTAACATATGAGCTTTTGTAGAATACCTCATATTTAAATCATAACAGCCATTATTAGGTAGAAGGCAGAAAAGATTGAAACATATGATGCATTAAAGCAGGAAAAAATACTGTTGGAAAACTCAAAGCTTTGGCAGATTGGTTGCGCATATAAAATGTTCTTCACTCTCACTAAAGTCAGAATGGCAATTATTAACAATACAAATCATAATAAGTGCTGGCAACTATGTGGTGGAAAAGGTACACTTAGACATTATTGGTGGGACTGCCAATTAATACAACCACTCTAGAAATAGAATAGAGATTCATTGAAAACAAACAAACAAACAAACAAACAAAAAAACTGTGAATGGAACCACCACATGATCCAGCTATCCCAATCCTGAGTATGTATCCAAAAGATCTAAAATCAGCATATTATAAAGTTGCAGACAGGAATGTTTATAGCATCGCAATTCACAATAGCTGAACTATGGAACCAACCTACTTGCCAATCCACAGATGGATGGACAAAGATAATATCACACACACACACACACACACACACACACACACACACACACACACACAGAGTTTTAGTCATTTTTTCATTTCCATTACCAGAAGACCTGACAAGAAAAATTAGAGGAGGAAACATTGTGGGGTTTATAGTTTCAGAGCTTTTAGTCCATAGATAGCCAGCTCCATTCCTTGTGGATTGAGGTGAGTTAGAACATCTTGGTATAAGAATGTGGTTGAGTCTGGAAGAGCTCCCTCTTTTTCTATTTCTTGAAATAGTTTGAAGAGCATTGGTATTAGTTCTTCTTTGAAAGTCTTATAGAACTCCGCTGTAAACCCATCAGGTCCTGGACTTTTCCTTGTTGGTAGCTTTTTGATGGCATCTTCTATTTCTTCACTTGTAATCGCTCTGTTTAAGTTGTGTATAGCCTCCATTTCCAGTTTAGGCAAATCATACGACTCAAGAAATCTGTTAATGTTTTCAATATTTTCTGTTTTATTAGAATATAAGTTTTCAAAGTAATTTCTAATTATTTTCTGTCTTTCTATGAGGCCAATATCACATTAATTCCAAAGCCAGGCAAAGACACATCCAAAAAAGAAAACTTCAGGCCCATATCTTTAATGAACATAGATGCAAAAATCCTCAACAAAATCCTGGCAAATCGGATACAAAAACATATCAAAAAGATAGTGCACCATGATCAAGTGGGGTTTATTCTAGGGATGCAAGGCTGGTTCAACATTCAGAAATCAATAAACATAATACATCACATCAATAGACTTAAAGACAAAAATCATATGATCATCTCAATAGATGCAGAAAAAGCATTTGACAAAATTCAACACCCCTTTATGTTCAAAACACTGGAAAAACTAGGAATATCAGGAACATATCTCAACATTATAAAAGCTATTTATGCAAGGCCCCGAGCTAACATTATCTTAAATGGAGAAAAATTGAAAGCATTCCCTCTAAAAACTGGAACAAGACAGGGATGCCCCCTCTCACCACTGCTATTTAACATAGTACTGGAAACTCTGGCAAGAGCAATTAGACAGACGAAAGAAATTAAAGGGATCCAGATAGGAAACGAAGAGCTCAAATTAGCACTATTTGCTGATGACATGATAATCTACCTAGAAGACCCAAAAATCTCTACCAGAAAACTTTTACAACTAGTAAATGAATTTGGCAAAGTTGCAGGATACAAAATCAATACACATATGTGAAAGGCATTTTTGTACATCAGCGACAAAGCCTCTGAAAGGGAAATGATGAAAACTACCCCATTTACAATAGCATCTAAAAAAATAAAATACCTGGGGATCAACCTAACGAAAGAGGTGAAAGACCTCTATAACGAAAATTATAGAACACTAAAGAAAGAAATTATAGAAGAACTCAGAAGATGGAAAGGCCTACCTTGCTCTTGGATAGGTAGAATTAATATTGTCAAAATGTCCATACTACCAAAAGCATTATACAGATTTAATGCAATTCCAATCAAAATCTCAATGTCATTCTTCAAAGAAATAGAAATAGCAGTCATGAAATTCATCTGGAAAAATAAGAGACTTAGAATAGCCAAAGCAATCCTGAGCAAGAAAAGTGAAACAGGGGGCGTCACCATACTGGACCTTAAATTATACTATAGAGCAATAGTAACAAAAACAGCATGGTATTGGCACCAAAACAGATTGGCGGACCAATGGTACAGAATTGAGGACACAGACACTAACGCATATAATTTCAGCTATCTTATATTAGACAAAGGCACCAAAAATGTACAGTGGAGAAAGGATAGCCTCTTCAACAAATGGTGCTGGTAAAATTGGAAATCCATATGCAACAAATTGAAATTAAACCCTTATCTCTCACCATGCACAAAACTCAATTCAAAGTGGATCAAGGACCTAGGAATTAGACCAGAGACAATACACCTAATAGAAGAAAAAGTAAGCTCCAATTTCTAACATGTCAGATTAGGCCCCAAGTTCCTTAATAAGAATCCTGTAGCGCAAGAATTATTACCAAGAATTAATGAATGGGATAGATTTAAACTAAAAAGCTTCTTCTCAGCAAAAGAAATGGTTAGGTGAATAGAGAGCCAACTAATTGGGAACAAATATTTAATACATGCACATCAGACAGAGCACTAATTTCTAGAATATATAAAGAACTTAAAAAACTTTACACCAAAAAAACAAATAACCCAATCAATAAATGGGTTAAGGAATTGAGAAGACACCTCTCAGAAGAAGATACACGATTAATCAATAAATACATGAAAAAATGTTCAACATCGCTGGCAATTAGAGAAACGCAAATCAAAACTACTCTAAGATTTCACTTCACTCCAGTCAGAATGGCAGCTATCAAGAACAGAAGCAACAATAAATGTTGGAGAGGATGTGGGGAAAAAGGCACACTCATACATTGCTGGTGGGACTGCAAAATGGTGCAACCGTTATGGAAAGCAGTATGGAGATTTATTGGGAAAATGGGAATGGAACCACCCTATGACCCAGCCATCCCACTCCTGGGTCTATTCCCAAAGGTCTTAAAAATTATTTTAAAAAATAAGAAAATAAAAATTAAAAAAAAAAAGAATGTGGTTGAAGAATGCAGCTCAGGATATGGCCTCCAGGAATGTGTGTGTGTGTGTGTGTGTGTGTGTGTGTGTGTGTGTGTGTGTTGTGTGTTTGAGAGAGAGAGAGAGAGACAAAGAGAGAGAGAGAGACCCACCCCTTCCAGCTACACCCTCCTTGTCTAGAGATACTATCCAATAAATCCCTCTCAGGGGATTAATGAGCTAATTAAGTTAAAACACTCATAACCCAATCATTTACCCTCTAAAATTTCTTGCTTTGTCTCACACATGAGCTTTTCAGGACACCTTACATCTAAACCATAACATGCACAATGTAATATTTATCAGCCATAAAGGAGAGGGAAATTATGACATTTGCTTGCAAACGGATTGAAATGGAGACCATCGCGCTAAGTGAAATAGTCCAGGCCCAGAATGTTGAATGTTTTTTTCTTCTTCTATTAGAAGCTAGTCCAAAAATAAGGAAGAAACAACAAGAAAAGATACGGGGAGTGATTTTCATCAAAGCAGACAAAAGATTAGTGGAGTAGAGGAAGAGGATCAAGTGGGAGTGAGTGGAACAAGATAAGGGAAGAACTACAGGACAAATCGGACAAATCTGACCTATCTTTCCTATGTACATATATGAATATACCACAGTGAATATCACTATTATATATATCCATAAGGTACTAATTAAAAATGCTATAAGTAATTAGCAAAATGATCAGTAGAGTAGAAGGAAGGGAATTAGGATGGAGGAAGGGAGGGGAAAGAAAGCTTCTTCTCAGCAAAAGAAAAATCAGTGAGGCGAATAGAGAGCCAACTAATTGGGAACAAATTTTTAATACATGCACATCAGACAGAGCATTAATTTCTAGAATATATAAAGAACTTAAAAAACTTACACTAAAAAAACAAATAACCCAATCAATAAATGGGTTAAGGAATTGAAAAGACACTTCTCAGAAGAAGATACACGATAATCAATAACAAATACATGAAAAAATGTTCAACATCGCTGGCAATTAGAGAAATGCAAATCAAAACTATTCTAAGATTTCACTTTCACTCCAGTCAGAATGGCAGCTATCAAGAACACAAACAACAATAAATGTTGGAGAGGATGTGGGGAAAAAGCAAACTCATACATTGCTGGTGGGACTGCAAAATGGTGCAACCGTTATGGAAAGCAGTATGTGATTTATTGGGAAAATGGGAATGGAACCACCCTATCCCAGCCATCCCACTCCTGGGTCTATTCCCAAAGGACTTAAAAATTATTTTAAAAAAATAAGAAAATAAAAATTAAAAAAAAAAAAGAATGTGGTTGAAGAATGCAGCTCAGGATATGGCCTCCAGGAATGTGTGTGTGTGTGTGTGTGTGTGTGTGTGTGTGTGTGTGTTGTGTGTTTGAGAGAGAGAGAGAGAGACAAAGAGAGAGAGAGAGACCCACCCCTTCCAGCTACACCCTCCTTGTCTAGAGATACTATCCAATAAATCCCTCTCAGGGGATTAATGAGCTAATTAAGTTAAAACACTCATAACCCAATCATTTACCCTCTAAAATTTCTTGCTTTGTCTCACACATGAGCTTTTCAGGACACCTTACATCTAAACCATAACATGCACAATGTAATATTTATCAGCCATAAAGGAGAGGGAAATTATGACATTTGCTTGCAAACGGATTGAAATGGAGACCATCGCGCTAAGTGAAATAGTCCAGGCCCAGAATGTTGAATGTTTTTTTCTTCTTCTATTAGAAGCTAGTCCAAAAATAAGGAAGAAACAACAAGAAAAGATACGGGGAGTGATTTTCATCAAAGCAGACAAAAGATTAGTGGAGTAGAGGAAGAGGATCAAGTGGGAGTGAGTGGAACAAGATAAGGGAAGAACTACAGGACAAATCGGACAAATCTGACCTATCTTTCCTATGTACATATATGAATATACCACAGTGAATATCACTATTATATATATCCATAAGGTACTAATTAAAAATGCTATAAGTAATTAGCAAAATGATCAGTAGAGTAGAAGGAAGGGAATTAGGATGGAGGAAGGGAGGGGAAAGAAAGCTTCTTCTCAGCAAAAGAAACAATCAGTGAGGCGAATAGAGAGCCAACTAATTGGGAACAAATTTTTAATACATGCACATCAGATAGAGCATTAATTTCTAGAATATATAAAGAACTCAAAAAACTTAACTAAAAAAAAAATAACCCAATCAATAAATGGGCTAAGGAATTGAAAAGACACTTCTCAGAAGAAGATATATAATCAATCAACAAATACATGTAAAAATGTTCAACATCTCTGGCAATTAGAGAAATGCAAATCAAAACTATTCTAAGATTTCATTTCACTCCAGTAAGAATGGCAGGTATCAAGAACACAAACAACAATAAATGTTGGAGAGGATATGGGGGAAAAAGCAAACTCATACATTGCTGGTGGGACTGCAAAATGGTGCAACTGTTATGGAAAGCAGTGTGGAGATTTCTTGGACAACTGGGAATGGAACCACCCTATCAGCCATCCCACTCCTGGGTCTATTCCCAAAGGACTTAAAAACTGCATATTACAGTGACACAGCCACTTCAATGTTTATACCAGCACAATTCACAATAGCTAGGTTGTGGAACCAGTCTAGATGTCCCTCAGTAGATGAGTGGATAAAGAAAATGTGGTATATATACAAAATGGAATTTTACTCAGCAATAAAAGAGAATAAAATAATGGCATTTGCAGGTAAATGGATGAAGTTGGTGAATATAATGCTAAGTGAAATTAGTCAATCTCAAAAATCCAAACACCGAATGTTTTCTTTGATATAAGGAGGCTAGTTCACAGTGTTGTTAGATGGGGGTACATAGGAGGATTAGAGGAGGGAAGGGAAGGGAGGGAGCAAGGGGGGAGGGGGGAAAATAAAAGAAGAAAAGGTGGTTGAATAAGATGGATATCATTATCTTAAATGCATGATTGAAGACCTGAATGGTATGAATATACTTTATATACAAACAGTTTTATGTAAAAAGATGCTATATATGTGCACTATGAATTGTAATACATACTACTATTATAAAGAAAAATTTAAAAAAGAAAAAAGAAAAAAATAAAAATAGTTAAGAAACACCCCTATATTCTTTGCCTAGGGGTATCTCTCTCAAAATAAAATAAAATAAAATAAAAAATAAAAATGAGAGGTACTGGGAACTGAACTATAGGAAATTATATTCCATGGTTTCACATTTACGTAAGAATGAATCCTAATGTCCCATACAACTTAAATGAAATAAAAATCAATCTTTCCCTTCTACCTGAATTGCTCCATTTGATAAGAAATTTCATTGGAATGACTTATAAATTGGATAATTCTCCAAAACATGATTTTTTTTTTTTGTACCAGGGATTGAACTCAGGGGCACTTGACCACTGGGCCACACCCCCAGCCCTTTTTTGTATTTTATTAGAGACAGGGTCTCACTGAGTTGCTAAGTGCCTTGCCATTGCTGAGGCTGGCTTTGAACTGGTGATCCTCCTGTGTCAGCCCACCAAGTGCTGGGATTACAGGCATGCGCCACCGCACCCGCACAAAACATGATTTTATAATAATAAATTTCCATTTGCAAAGATTTCTCTATTAATAAACTCTTAAAATAGGAGTTCTTTAACTTTTAAAATAGGAAAAGTTATTAAATTAACTCTGCATAACAAGCCTCACATTTAAACATTTTGCTTTCACTGGATCTTTGCTAGGTCTTTTATCAGTGATGTTTAGACTAAGTTCCAGGCTTTTGAGACATAAATTCTCTACCTTGTTTCAAATAAATCATACCTTTACAAAGTTCAGATTTAAGATTGTGGGTTGCTCATGGTTATGGTAATGATGCCAATAGCCTAATGTTTTAAAAAGTGGAAAACGATGAAACTAAAAGTTACAAAATCATTTTATTCTCTTTTAAATGTATGTTTGTGTACATTTGTGTATTGTATGTTGTGTTTATATGCTAGAAAATCGGCTTATAAATAAATGAGCACTTATAAACTTACAAAGAAGAAGTAAACAACTGTCTTTAATTTACATGATTAATGTAAATATTTAAAATAATTTTCATTTCAATTTGTTCTTGATAAATTTTAAGTACTCCATTGAATAGTAGAGTTGAAAGTGTATATCTGAGCCTTGAGTACAATCTTTTATTAAAATGCTTTAAATTTCTTTCCTTTAAATATGATGTTGGGCTGGGTGCAGTGGCACATGCCTGTAATCCCAGTGGCTCAAGAGTTTGAGGCAGGAGGATGTAGTTTAAAGCCAGCCTCAGCCATGGAGAGGTGCTAAGCAACTCAGAGAGACCCTATCTCTAAATAAAATTCAAAATAGGGCTGGGGATGTTGCTCAGTGGTTAAATGCTGTCCTGAGCATGCCTGGGCTATGCATGGGTTGGTAGGGCTGTCCTGGGCCTGCCTGATCTCCTCGGGAATCTTTGGGATTTCCATGTATGTTTTTGGTACCATTGTGTAGGCTAAACCCATAAACTGTGTATGTGGGTTTGTCTCTGTATCTTTTGTTCTGTTCCATTTGTCTTCATGACAATTTTTATGCTAATACCATGCTGTTTGTATTACTTATAGCCCTGTAGTAGATTTAAAGTGTGGTATTGTGATGTATACCACTTCACTTTTTTCATTAAGAACTGCTTTGTCTATTCTGGGCCTCTTATTTTTCAAAATTAATTTAATGACTTCTTTCCCTATTTCCATGATGAATGTTCTTGGCATTTTAATATGAATTACATTAATACTGTATAGCACTTTTGGTAGTATGGCCATTTTGAACAATATTAATTATGCCTATCCAAGATCATTGGAGATCTTTCCATTTTCTAAAGTCTTCTTCAATTTATTTCTTTAGTGTTCTGTAGTTTTTATTGTAGAGGTCTTTCACCTCTTATTTTAGATTGATTACCATGTAGTTTATATTTTAGGCTATTGTGAAGGGGATAATTTTTCCTGATTTCTCTTTCAGTTGATTCATCTTTGGTTTATATGAACAAAATTGTATTATGGGTGTTAATTTTATATCCTTATACTTTAATGAATTAAGTTATGAGTTCTAGAAGCTTTTCAGTCTTCTAAATATAGAATCATATCACCAGCAAATAGGGATAGTTTGAGCTCTTCTTTTCCTATTTGTATACTTCAACTTTATTTTCTTTTGTTTAATTGCTTGGTCTAGGATTTCAAGGACTATGTTGAATAGAAGTGATGAAAGAGGATATCCCTGTCTTGTTCCTGTTTGTAGTGGGAATGTTTTCATTTTTTCTACATTTATAATAATGTTCGCCTTGGATTTAGCATATAAAACATAATGTTGTGGTATGTTCCTACTATCCCTAGCTTTTCTGGTGTTTTGAACATGAATGGATGCTGTATTTCGTCAGATGCTTTTTCTGCATCTATTGAGATAATCATATGATTTTTGTCTTTAAGTCTATTGATGTGATGAATTACAATTATTGATTTCCATATGTTGAATCATACTTGCATCATTGGATTGAACCCCACTTGATCATGGTGCACTATCTTTTTCATATGTTTTTGTATGCAATTTGCCAATATTTTATTAAGAATTTTTGCATCTATGTTCATCAGGGATAATGGTCTGAAGTTGTGTGTTTGTTTATTTTTTATGAGGGTGATACTATCTTCATAGAATGACTTGGAAGGGTTTGGTCCTTTTCTATTTCATGGAATAACTTTAGGAATATTGGTGTAAGTTCTTCTTTGAAGGTCTATTAGATCTGGGCTGGGAATCAATCTTGTCCTGGGCTTTTCATTGTTGGTAGGTTTTTGATGGTGTCTTCATTTTTATTTCTTAAATTTGATCTGTTTAAATTTTCCATGTCTGCCTGATTCAGTTTGGTTAGGACATATGTTTTTGGCCATTTGTTGATGTACTTGAGATTTTCTATTTTATTGGAGTATAACTTTTCAAAATACTTTCTGATTATCATCTGTATTTCAGTAGTGTGCATGGTAATGTTATCTTTTTCATCATGAATTTTAATTATTTGAGTTTCACCTCTCTTTCTCTTCATTAGCTTGGCTAAGAGTTTATCAATTTTATTTATTTTTTTCAAAGAAACTGCTTTTTGTATTATTAATTTTATATTGATACTTTGTTTCTATTTTATTGATTTTGGCTCTGATTTTAATTATTTCCTGTCTTCTATTGCTTTTGGTGTTGATGTGTTCTTTTCCTAGGGCTTTGAGATTTAGTGTTAGGGTATTTATTTGTGACTTTTTATTCTTTTAATTAATGAAACAAATGCAAACAATATTCAGCATTCACTCAATAGTTCCTGCTATGTCATTTACAGTGCTAATTGTCACAAAATATAAATGATATTATCAGTTATTGCCCACAGTAAAAAACATTGTTTGCGAAAGTAATTACAATTTTGAATGGTGAACTGGGAGAGACCAGATGTAATGTAGGATGTGGTCCCTATAGGGGAGGAGTGAGAAAATGGAATCAAACATTTAAAAGAAGAGTGAAAGAACAATGAAGATTGGCTGTTAGCAGAAGAAAAGATAGAAGAATAATTAAAGGAAACAGATAAATGAGAGAGATAAATATAGAAATTAAGCCTTTTCAAAAAGAAAAGTACAGGAATAAAAATGAAATTTACCTATACTAATAAAACATTCTAGTCCTCAAAATAGTGATCCATGAAAAATAACTGCCTTTGAAAAATTCTAGAAATGAGGAAGAAGAAACTAATATGAATATATATATATATATATATATAAGTGTCCATGAACCATTCAGGTCACAATTAAACAGATAAAAGAATATATATATAAGATCTCTTTCAAAAGTTAAAGAATTGTTTTTGTTAGAGTTCAAAATATTCTCAGCTTCCCTTCTCAGTAGTGTTATGTGTGGTGGGCTTGATGGTGATGTCTTCCTCACCCTTAGGATCAGGTTACTGGAGTGTGAGAAGAAAACCCATAGGTGGAGTTCCTGGAGGTGGGATTTAGGCTTAGGTAAGCTCCAGGTTCTTCATTGAATGGTGATTGGTCTGAAGATCTTAAGTCAGTACATCTCCATGCCCAGCATTTGATGGCCCACTCTGGGACACTCTACCCCAGGGATTTCCCTGGGTTCTACTTATGCAGTGGAGGAGTCAATCATTAGTTCCCTCTGTTCATCAGTAGACCTAGCATTTCCTGGTCTCTCTGGTTAAGTCTCCAAATTCAATTACTCTCACCCCCACCCTTTTGAATTCCCAGCTGGGCCCAACTCTCCCAGCTAGTCCTGCAAGCATGTGGGGGAAATCCAGGTGGGTTTCCATGAAACTGTATTCCCCTTTGTAAACCACTCTTCACATTTGATTTTCTCGTGGTCACTTAGAAATTCTCTATGTTGTGCAATGTTTGTTTACCATGTCTGTATTTTGTGCCTAGCTCAGTTTTCCCAGAAATTGGCTCTCCCAGCTTCTGGCCCCTATGCCACAGCTCCAAAATGGCTCCTTCCTCTCTCCTCAGAAGGCTGCCAGATGAGATGTAGCTTCTTTCCCACACAATGATATTGTGCAGCATGCCTTTCTGGTTAGTTTGGCAGTGTATTTGGTCTCTGATATCTCCATACTCAGGCCTCCTAAAAATGTGAATTTCTTTAATTCCCTTATCCCTCCACTTTGCTTCCTGAGGGACCACTTTTTCTGATGCCATTGCCATTGGTGGTAGTGGTGGAACTGAGGATTTCTTCCTTATTTTATTACACCCAATCTCCTGAGTCCCTGATTTGCTTTGGATGTCCAATATTAATCACCAGTAAAATCCCCTTCCCTTTTCCCCCACCCACCTTGCTGAGAAGCTGCCTAAATTCTTTCTTGGTTTCACAACATGGAGTGGCCAGAATAGTGACCCTCTCTATGCCACCATCTTGAAAACTCCCCAAAACTTTTCTAAAAATTGTTTAATTGTAGAGGGGCACAATACCTTTATTTTATTATTTATTTTTGTTCAGTCCTGAGGATCAAATCCAGTGCCTCAGACATGTTAGGCAAGTATTTTACTACTGAATTACACTCCAGCCCCTCCCATGAATTTTTTTAAATTTTTAGTTGTAGA
The DNA here is from genome assembly GCA_025594165.1 of Tamias sibiricus. NCBI lineage: Eukaryota > Metazoa > Chordata > Mammalia > Rodentia > Sciuridae > Tamias > Tamias sibiricus. The sequence continues at coordinate 55,257,185 of CM046667.1, read as the reverse complement.
TGGACACAATACATTTATTTTATTTATTTATATGGTGTTGACGATCAAACCCAGTGCTACATGCATGCCAGGCAAGTGCTTCACCACTGAGCCACAATCCCAGCCCCTCCCCTGAATTTTTGACATTTTAATTACAAGAGTCATAAAAAATTATTTTCTCATCTTATAATTTTGTTTTCTAGATAGCTACAGTATCTAGATGTCCTTCTTGTTCCCAAGGTTTGGAAAAAAATTCTGTTATCATTTTCCTGATTAGATTATCAATGTCATTAGCCTCTTTCTGTACTCCTTCCTCAATGCCTTTGAGCCTTAAATTTTGTCTGTTAGTGTTGTCTCATTATCATTGTATATTTGGATAATAATTTCTTATTTTTTCTTTAATACCCTCTGAATATACAAGTTAGTTCACCATGTAGTCAAGTTCAGTGATTTTTGTCTTCTATTTCATCTATTTGAGAGACAATCTTCTGAGCTTTGCATTTGACTTATTATTGACTTCCATTTCAAAAATGTCTGTTGGATTATTTTTCACAATGTCTATCTCTTTATTGAAGTGCTGATACATATCCTGCATTTTGTACCTTAGCTCCTTTCCTTAATTATTGATCATTTTAACCATCAATTTGTTAGATTCTTTGTTCAGCATTTTTTCCACCTAAATATTCATGGGTACAATTATTGGAGGTTTATAAACTTTTGGAGGCGTCTTGTTGGCTTCATTCCTCATGCTTTAAGAAGTTCTATGTTGTTTATGCATCTGTCATGACGGGTTCTTCTTATTATGTGAGGGTCTTTAGTGAGTAGTTAGCTCTTTAAAATATGATCTGAATGGGGTTATATCCTAGAATTAAAATATCTGTAATCAAATTTACCACCAGCACTGGATTGTGAGGAGAATGTAACTACAAGTAACATGGGTCACTTAAGAACAAATTGTAGACAAGCCCCAGCCTGCAAGAGTCCAGGTAGGCCCTCCAGGGTGCTTTCCCAGCTAGGCCCGCCCATCTCAGAAACACCATCCCTGCTTGGGTCCTCAGGGGAACAAGGTCTGATCTGCAAGAGTTCCAGCTAGGCCCTCTGGTGTGCTTTCCCAGCCTGTCCTGCCCAACTCGGAGACGCCATCCCAGCTTGGGATGGCAGGGAAATAAATCCTGGCCTGCAAGAGTTCCAGCTAGGGCCTCCATCATGCTTTCCCAGCTTGATGTGCCCACCTTGGAGACACCATTCCTGCTGGGGACGGCATTCCCATTAGGCCCGCTTGCAAGTGTTCCAGCTCTGCCTACCGACAAGCATTCCAACTGAGCCTGCCTACATGCATTCCCAGCTCTTCCCACCCACTCAGGAGCCACAGGTATTCTCTGCCTTTGCCTTATGCAGTGGAGGTCAGGGAATAGGCCCCGGGCCCAGGAACAGGGAATATTACATGGGGATACCTATCTTTTGTTTCTCCTACTCACACCCTAATTCTCATGATTACCCTCTCACTAGTCAAATAATCTAATACCTCTATCTTCTCACATCCTACCTCACAAACATTTTAGCCAACCCATAAATCCCCCCTCCTACTACTAGATAGTGTGAACCACCATACAAAAATACTGACTAAATAGTAGAAGATAATTGATCTCATCATTTATGGTTAAAGGGCCAAAATTGTAAATATAAAAATAGAAACTAACTGATATATGGAAATACGTTGGATACTTTGACTGCTGTAATATTGATCTTTCCCGTAAAAGTTATGCATGGGGTAACCTGTAGGGATGATATAAGACAATAAGACAGAAACAGGAATACCTCAGGCTTACACTGCAAGAGAGGAAAACACATAGATATCATGAAAAGACAAGGGAGGAAAATGCCCCAAACAAACCAAGATAATTCAGCAATAGAATCCATAGAAAGCACAGTAGGTGAAATGTTGGAAAAAGGAATTCCGAATATATATAATTAAAATGATTTGGGATTTAAAAAATGACCTAAGTGAGTAGATTCAGGCAAAAATTGATCTCTCCAACAAAGAGATAAGAGATCAAATACAGGAAACCATCAATCACACTGACAAAGAAATAAGAGAACAAATACAGGTAGCAAAAGATTACTTCAAGAAAGAGATAGAGTCTGAGAAAAAGCCAAACAGAAATACTTGAAATGAAACAATAGGCCATTTAAAAAACTCAATAGATAGTATCAACAATAGATTGGATCACTTGGAAGATAGGACCTCAGACAATGAGGACAAAATATATAATATTGAAAATAAAGTTGACTACACAGTGAAGACGGTAAGAAACCATGAACAAAATATACAAGAATTATGGGATACCATCAAAAGACTGAATATAAGATTTATTGGAATTGAGGAAGATGCTGAGAATCAATCCAAAGGAATGCAAAATCTCTCTAATGAAATAATATCAGAAAATTTCCCAAACAAGAAGAATGAATTTGAAAACCAAATACAAGAAGCATATAGGGGGCTGGGATTGTGGCTCAGCGGTAGAGCACTTGCCTAGCACGTGCACGGCCAGGGTTCAATCCTCAGCACCACGTAAACATAAATGCATTGCATTGTGTACAACTAAAGCAATTAAATAAATATTTAAAAAAAGCATATAGGATGACAAATGTACAAAATTACAACAGATCTACACCAAGGCACATTATAATGAAAATGCCTAGCATACAAAATAAGGATAGAATTTTAAAGGCTATAAGAGAAAAAATCAGATAACCTATAGAGGAAAACCAGTTTGCATCACAGCAGATTTTTCAACCCAGACCCTCAAAGCAAGGAGAGCCTGGAGCAACATATACCAGGATCTAAAAGATAAGGGATGCCAACCAAGAATCTTACATCCAGCAAAATTAAGCTTTAGATTTGGTGATGAAATAAAAACCTTCCATGATAAACAAAAGCTAAAAGAATTTACAACAAGAAAGCCAGCACTACAGAACATCCTTGGCAAAATATTCTATGAGGAGGAATTGAAAAACAACAATGAAAACCTTCAAAGGGAAGAACAACAATAAAGGAAAACTAATGATAGGAGAAATCAAGTCAAGCAAAATACCAAAATAAAATATAATTAAATAAAATTTAAAATGACTGGTAATACAAGACATAGCTCAATAATAACCCTGAACGTTAACAGTCTAAACTCATCAATTAAAAGACATAGGCTGATAGATTGGATTTTTAAAAAAAGACCCAACAATATGCTGCCTTCAAGAGACACATCTCATAGGAAAAGACGTCCACAGACTGAAGGTGAAAGGATGGGAAAAATATACCACTCACACGGACTACATAAGCAAGCAGGGGTTTCCATCTTCATATCAAACAAAGTAGACTTCAAGCCAAAGGTAATAAGGAAGGACATTTCATACTACTTAAGGGAATCATACATCAACAAGAAGTAACTGTCATAAATATATATGCCCCAAATAACGAAGCATCCATGTTCATCAAACAAACCCTTCTTAAGTTCAAGAGCAAAATAGACCACAACAAGAAAATTCTAGGTGAATTTAACACACAGTTTTCACCACTGGATAGATCTTCCAAACAAAAGCTAAACAAAGAAACTGTAGAACTCAATAATACAATCAATAGCTTAGATTTAACTGATATATAGAGAGTATATTACCTATCAATGAGTCAGTACACTTTCTTCTCAGCAGCACATGGATCATTCTCTAAAATAGATCATATATTATGCCATAAAGCAACGCTAAGCAAATATAAAAATGTAGAAATACTATCCTGCATACTATCAGACCATAATGGAATGAAACTAGAAATCAATGATAAAAAAAGAAACAAAACCTACTCCAACACCTAGAGACTAAATAATATGCAATTGAATGAACAATGGGTTGCAGAAGACATCAAAAAGGAGATTAAAAAATTCTTAGAGGTAAATAAGAACACCAATACAACATATTGAAATCTCTGAGTCATTATGAAGGCAGTACCAAGAGGAAAGTTCATTGCATGGAGTTCATTCCTTCAAAGAAGAAAAGGTCATCAAATAAATGCATTAACCTTACACCTCAAAGCCCTAGAAAAAGAAGAACAAATTAACCGCAAAAGCAGTAAAAGAAAGAAAATAATTAAAATTAGAACCAAAATCAATAAAGTTGAAATAAAAAACACAATTGAAAAAAATCAACAGAACCAAAAGGTGGTTCTTTGAAAAAATAAATAAAATTGATAAACCATTAGCTATGCTAACTAAGAAAAGAATAGGAAAAACTCAAACTACTATATATGTGATGAAAAAGGAAACATCATGATGGACACTACAGAAATACACAAGATATTTAGAAATTATTTCAAAAATCTATACTCCAACAAAATAGAAAATAATGAAGACATCGACAAATTTTGAGAAATATACGATATGCCCAAACTAAATCAGGATGAAATACACAACTTAAATAGATCAATTTCAAGCAAAGAAATAGAGGATGCCATCAAAAACCTATCAACCAAGAAAATCCCAGGTACAGATAGATACACAACCGAGTTCTATAAGATCTTTAAAGAAGAACTGACACCAATACTTCTCAAATTATTCCATAAAATAGAAAAAGAGGAAACCCTTCCAGACTCATTCTATGAGGCCAATATAACTTTGTTTCCAAAACCAGGCAGAGACAAAGCAAACAAAACTTCTGACCAATATCACTAATGAATACAGATACAAAAATCCTCAATAAAATTCTGGCAAGTCAAATACAAAAACACATCAAAAAAATAGTACATCACGATCAAGTGGGGTTCATTCCAGGAATGCAAGGTTGCTTCAACCTAAGGAAATAAATGTTATGCACCACATCAATAGACTCAAAGATATAAATCATATGGTCATCTCAACTGACACAGAGAAAGCATTTGAAAAGATACAGCCCCTCTTCATGTTCAAAACTCTAGAAAAAATAGGGATAACAGGAACATACCTCAACATCATAAAGGCCATCTATGCTAAGCCCCAGGCTAACATCATCCTAAATGGAGAAAAGCTGAAAGTGTTCCCTCTAACAACTGGAACAAGGCAGGGATGTCCTCTTTTGCCGCTATTATTTAACAAAGTTCTTGAAACCCTAGCCAATGCAATTAGACAGATGAAAGAAATAAAAGGGATATGGATAAGAAAAGAACTCAAACTATCACTATTTGCAGATGATATGATTCTATACATAGAAGATCCAAAAAACTCCACCAGAAATCTTCTAGATCTAATAAACGAATTCAGTAAAGTGGCTGGATATAAAATCAATAATCATAAATGTAAGGCATTTCGGTACATCAGCAACAAATCCTCAGAAAGAAAAAACTAGGAAATCCACCCCATTTACTATAACGTCAAAACAAACAAACAAACAAAAAAACTTGTGAATCAACCTAACAAAAGAAGTGAAAGACCTGTACAATGAAAACTACAGCACACTAAAGAAAGAAATTAAAGATCTAAGAAGATGGAAAGATTTACCTTGTTCATGGATAGGTAGAACTAATATTGTCAAAATGACTATTCTACCAAAAGCACTATACAATTTCAATGTAATCCCAATCAAAATCCCAATGTCATTCCTCATAGAAATAGAAAAACCAATCATGAAATTCATCTGGAAAAATAAGAGACCCAGAATAGCCAAAGCAATTCTTAGCAAGAAGAATGAAGCTGGTGGCAATACTATTCCAGACCTTAAATTGTATTACAAAGCAATAGTAACAAAAACAGCATGGTATTGGCACCAAAATAGACCAGTAAACCAATGGTACAGAATAGAAGACACAGAGACTAACCCACACATCTACAGTTATCTTATATTAGACAAAGGCACCAACAACATACATTGGAGAAAAGACAGCCTCTTCAACAAATGGTTTTGGGAAAACTGGAAATCCTTATGTAATAAAATGAAATTAAATCTCTATCTCTCACCATGAGCCAAACTCAACTCAAAATGGATCAAGGACCTAGGAATTAAACCAGAGACCTTGCACCTAATAGAGGAAAAAGTAGGCCCAAATCTCCAACATGTTGGATTAGGCCCCAACATCCTCAATAAGACCCCTATAATGCAAGAACTAAAACCAAACATTAATAAATGGGATGGATTCAAACTAAAAAGCTTCTTCTGCGGGGGCCCAGCCTCCGCAGTGATGGAAGGGGTTAATCCCGTCAGGCTGTTGAAGAAAGTTGGCGGTGTGGCGGAAAGAACTCACAGGAGTCAGGCTGCAGAAACTTCTTATTTTACTTTTCTCAGCATGGTTTTTATACATCCCAGCAAACACAGCAATTCACATTCCAGCTATTGGAGGTTACATTAAAGAATTTCAGGAAACTCCAGGGTCATATAATCATGGGAAAACAAAATATTTATCCTAAGTACATACTACTGATTAATCTTATCTATAGGCAGAAGAGAACATTCTAAAAACCTTGAAGCTTGTATTATCAAAACTAATGTTAAAAAAATTCCTCAACTCTAGGCATGCCTGCTCATAAAGTTTTATTGCCTTAGTATCTTCTTTAAACTTCAACTGGGCCTAGACTTTCTGGCTTCTACTGTTTCCCTATAATAACTTTTTTATTTTGGGGCTCAGGAAGAAAAGAGATATGGTTGTCAATATCCTAAATTTACTAAAGGATAAAGAAGAGTCCTTTACAGACACACAAAAAGACCATTTAGCTTTTCAATGGAGAGAAGTTTAAACAATGGGTAATGCTGTGCCCTGCAGAGAGGGGTTATTTGGAAAAGCTAATCTTTAGCTTAAAAAACCTGTTTTGCTGCTTTAGCTAGCTTCTGGCTAGATTCCACAGGGCCATAGAACTGGTTTCATTTTTGATAATTAAATGTAGTCACACCTGGTGGCCATGCAGCAGAAATACACATAGACTGGAAACTGCAAGAGCATATACAGACAAAGTTAATTCCTCTATAGTCGCATAAAGGTGGCGTTTCTTCAGCAAAGAGGAGCCAAGTTCAAACTTCCAGGCGTTTAACTGGAAGGAGCTCGGGCTCAAACTCATTTGCGTAAATGAGGAAGAACTCGGGTTCAAACTGCCTCAAATTAATGGGGAGGAACCCAGCTCGATTCCTGGTTGAGAGACACCACATTCTTCTCAGCAAAGAAACAATCAGTGAGGTGAACAGAGAACCTACAGAATGGGAGCAAATCTTTACCACATGCACATCAGACAGAACATTAACTTCAAGGATATATAAAGCTCTCAAAAACCTTTACACCAAAAAAAACAAACAACCCAACCCATAAATGGGCTAAGGAATAGACCCTTCTCAGAAGAAGATATACAAAATGTTCAACATCTCTAGCAACTAGAGAAATGCAAATCAAAAATACTCTAAGATTTCATTTCATGCCAGTCAGAATGGCAGCTATCAAAAACAAAACAACAATAAATGCTGGCGAGGATGTGGGGAAAAGGGCACACTCTTACATTGCTGGTGGAGCTGCAAATTGGTGAAGCCAATTTGGAAAGCAGTATGGAGATTACTAGGAAAACTTGGAATGGAACCACCATTTGACCCAGCTATCCCACTCCTCGGTCTATATCCAAAGGACTTAAAAATAGCATACTACAGGGACACAGCTACATCAATGTTCATAGAAGCACAATTCACAATAGCTAGATTGTGGAAACAACCCCTGACACCCATCAATAGATGAATGGATAGGGAAACTTTGGTATACATACACAATGGAATATTACTCAGCACTAAAAGAGAATAAAATTATGGCATTTGCAGGTAAATGGATGGAGTTGTAGAAAATAATGCTAAGTGAAGTCAGCCAATCCCAGAAAACCAAAAGTCGATTAATTCCTTTGCTAGGATGATACTGAATTATAGTGGCAAGGGAGGGGGCATGAGAGGAATGAAGGAATGTTAAATAGAAAAGGGGGGGAGGGGAGGGTAAGGGGTAAGGGGATAGAAACAATGGCAGAAGGAGTTTGACATCAATATACTAAGTGCATGTACAAAAACTCAAATGGTATGAAAATACTTTGTGTAAAACCAATGACTTGGAAAACTGTGCTCTTTATATGTAATAAGAAAGGAGTTCCACTCTAAAAGCATGTATAACAAATTAAATTAAATAAATAAAAAAGAACAAATTGTATACCAACATATATTTATGATGCATTACTAATGACCTATACAAATCTTCTAAGAAGGAATGTGGGTGAGTAATATTATAGAGTAGGGTGGCATTAATGATATACATAATATGGTATAGATAAAAGGTGTCCCTGAAAGGTTCATTTGTGAGACAATACAGTTCCGAGGTGAAATGATTGGAATATGTGACCCATAACAGAATCAGTGCATTAATTCACTGATAGGGATTAACTGGGTGGTAACTGGATGCAGGGAGTGTGCAGATGGATTTTCTGGTTCACTGGAGACATACCTTTGCGGGATACATTTTGTTTCTGGTGGGGACAACTCACTCTATCTCTCTTCTTCCTGAATGTCATGTGCTGGGGACCAGCCCCAGCCAGGGGGTACAACGGAGCGCTCAACGAAGTACGAAGGCAGAGAAGCAGCGATGGGGAAAATAACACACCGACACACAAGTCAGGCTGTGGAATCTTCTCCATCGCCTTCGTACTTTGTTTAGCGCTCACATTGTACACCCTGGCTGGGGCTGGCCCCCAGCAATTGGCACCCAAAACGTGGGGCATAACTGGTAAGTTTATTTACCTTTAAAGTATTTTCAAAGAGATTTAGGTAGAGGACAAGCTTCTTACCTGAAGTGCCACGGACTTCTCAGCAGAGATAAGCTGAGTGAGGATGGGTAAGAAAATCACAGAACTATTGAGAAGTCATATTCCATAAAGAAGTCTAGAGAAAGAAGATTCTTTATTGTTAAACAGATGTTTGATAAGAGAGGTGCCACTGTTACTTCTGAGCAGCTGAGATAATTTATTATCCAAGAGTGTTTTTCTCGGTTTCCTGAAGAAGGAACTTTAAGTTTAGACACATGGATAAAGCTGAGAGGAAAAGTAAAACTTTATTATGACCATCATGGGCGAAAAAGGGCCCCAATAGATGCCTTTCCCTTATAAAATTTACTTAAAGATATTTTAAATTCTGCTCTTAAAGCAATTTGCCTTATAGATAGGATAATAAAGCCAAAACAAACTCCTCTTGAGAGAGCCTCTTTCCTTTAAAATGGTTAAAGAGTTAAAAACTGCAATCAAAGATTTCGGCTCAACTTCCCCTTCTACTTTACAAACTAGTTGATTCTATTGCTGCAAAATAGATAACTCTTTTTAATTGGCAACAAGGCTTAACCTTTTCTATGTTGGTAAAAAGTAAAATTTGATTTACACCGCAAGTCCAACTCTCACTGCCAAAAGCTGCTCTGAGATAAGCTACTAAATGTGTTGTTTCTGTCTTCCAGTTTCAAATATAAAACAATAGTATTTTGGAATCCCAGACAGAGAAAGTTGACTTTTATCAGACAGCCTGAATGGTGTGCAGAGAAAACAGTTTCAGGGAATCCGTGAGAAATAAATTTTCACCCAAACTAATTAGATAAATAATGAAGAAATTATAATATGCCCAGACAGTCATGTACAGGGCCTTGAAAAGGAGCAAGTGACCTCAAAACCTTGACATATATAAAATAAGAAATTTCATATGTCTAAAATGTAATCTATAAATTAAGTCATGTCTAATGAAATCACCAAAGAAAGTATAAACAATCTGTACTGCCAAAAATTATGCTTAAACCTACAACAAAGTGAAAGTAAAGAGAGAAGATTCCACAGCCTGACTCGTGTGTCGGTGTGTTATTTTCCTCATCGCTGCTTCTCTGCCTTCGTACTTCGTTGAGTGCTCACGTTGTACCCCCTGGCTGGGGCTGGCCCCCAGCAGTCATGTGCTGAATTTCTCCTCCATACCATCCCACTATGATGTTATGCCTCACCTCAGCCCAGAGCTATAGAATCAGTCATCTATGAACTGAGGCTTCTGAAACCAGGAATGACAAATAAACTTTACCTCCTCTAAGATTGTTCTTTTTAGGTGTTTTGGATATAGCAGTGAAAAAGCCTATCTAAAACAATAACTAATTTTATTTTTTTGGAATAATGAAAAAATGAAAGAAAAGACCGAAAAAGTGTGGAGGAAGGAAGAGAAACAACATAAAATGAGGAGGAAAAGAAGTATGAAAGGGAATGGAAGAGAATGGAGTTGGGAAAGCAGAAAAGAGATACTAAGAAATTATCTAATTAATCACAGAAATAGGTAAAATTAACCAGAACTCTGAGAAAAACAAGTGGAGAAGACACAACAAAATACTTTATACAAAATAACTAATTCAAAAACAATTATTAAAAGATTCAGTTTTTTCCTTGGTGAGTTATTTAAAATGGAGATACTTTTTTTATTGGCTTCAATTTTAGAATCTCCCCACCATGCACAGGTTTTTGGAATAGTCATCTTATTTTATATGTATTCTTGGCACTTACCTAAACCAAGCAAACTTGTTAGCAGTGTCTGTATGCTGAGCTCTCTAGCTTTGCCTGGCAGCAAACATTTGGGAAGCTTTTTCCACTTGAGAGCAGACTTTATTCTCAGTATCACTGTTTTTTTTTTTTTTTTTTTTTTTTTGTATCTGGCATTGGGATTGTAGCTCTGGTCGTAGCTACTGTCAAGCCCTCTCAAGATCCTGTGGACTAATCCAACATGCACAGCATACCTCATTCCAAAAGCCTCAGTATATATGCTGGGGGGATTTGTGAGAGATGTGCCCTAATCATGTAATGGAAGATCATCCAGAAGCTTCTAATCATGTGGGAGTTGTCTAGGCCTGTGTTTGCTACAGGTAGAAGTTTACTACCCAACCTAGACATGACCCACTTTCACTGCCTCTCATCCTTGCTCATTACCTCAAAATTTAGACCACCAATTACAAATGAAACTGTAGATGTGCATTCTGGCAGTTTCATTTCCTATTACCACATAGTGCTTCCCCAAATCTTTGCCGTAGTCTCACTTTTGCACACAGATTTACTAGTCCAGCTCACTTTCAATTTTCATTTGCTTGGGTTATCATTTTCTATTCTTGCACTTTTAATATATGAATGTTATTTCTTATTTTATTTATCTATTTATCTATTTAGTTGTAGTTGGACACAATACCTTTATTTTATTTATTTATTTTTATGTGATGCTAAGGATCAAACCCAGTGCCTTGCACTGGCTAGGCAAGCTTTCTACCACAGAGCCACAACACCAGCCCTCCATGTTGTTTCTTTTAAAGTGAGTTGTTTATAGGCCTCATATTGCTTAGTCTTTTTTCTCATTATTCTCCAGTCTTTATCTTTCAATTAGTCAGTTTAATTGGTTTATATTCAAGATTATTATTCAAGCATATTGATGTATTCCTATAATTTTCTTGTGTTTTTATAGTTGTTTTTCAATATTCTTTCTCTTTTATTTCTTATTTATCTTTGCTGTTTGATCATTTACTGTATTGATAATGTTTGGTTCTTTTCTATTTTTCTTTTATTTATCTTGCTCTTCTATTGAGATTTACGTTTTCACAAGCTATCATGATGGTAATTATCATTTTCACTTCTCTATAGAGGACTCCCTTAAGCATCTTTTGCAAACCTGTTCTGGTGGTCATTGGTTTCCTGTATTTTGTTCTCCTTGTTTTGAAAATCTTTGTAAGTTCTTCATTTCTGAAAGTTAGTCTTCTTGCTGCTACTGTCATCTTGGATGGCAGGTATTATTTTTCAGGAGTTGTAATGTATCATTGTTTCTTCCTGACCTGTAGGTATTCTGCTGAGAAATCCTTTGTTAGTCACATGGGGTTGCCTTTAAATGCAACTTGTTATATTTATCTTGTGGACTTCAAAATGATTTCTTTGTTCTGTAATTTTGGCAGTATGAGTATAATGTCCCATCATAATCATCTTTTCTGTCATGTCTATTTGTTCTCCTATAAGCCTCCTTTATATGATGTCATATATTTTCCAAGATTATGCAAGTTTTCTGCAATTATTTTATTAAATATGCTTATTTATTACCTTAGTGTCCTCACTTATTTGTATTCCAAATATGTAGGTATTTATTTAATGCTATCTCACAGATCCTGAATGCTCCTTTTATTTTTTTGTAAATACTTGTCTGAATGGGATATATCAAAAGACTTATCTTTGGGCTGGGGTTGTGGCTCAGAAGTAGAGTGCTCGCCTAGCACGTGTGTGGCTCAGGTTCGATCCTCAGCACCACGTAAAAATAAAGGCATTGTGTACAACTAAACCAAATAAATAATTTTTTTAAAAAAAAAAATACCTGTCTTCAAGTTCAGTTATTCTTTCTTCTGCTTGATATTTTCTGTTTTTGAGGAATTCACCCATATTTTAATTTGATATGTTGAGCTGTTAATCTCTAGGTCTTTGGTAAATTTCTCTTCCATATTCTGCATTATCTTTCTAATTTTCTTTAACAGTTTTTCTGTACTGTCTTGTACCTCCATTCTGCTTTTTATAATCATTTTTAAATCATTTTTTAAAAATAAGGCACTTCATCACTTTTGTTCTTTTGCAATCTATAATAGATAGTTATTACATCTTTTGGAGGTATCATACTTCCTTGTTCCCTACACTAAATCTCTTATATCCCTACATTTATATTTGTGCATCTAATAAATTATATATTTCTTTTATATTTGGAGGTCTCCCAATTTCTAGGTGGCTTTCTTATGAAGTTGTTTTCTATGGCACTTGTTTGTTGTACAATGTTAGCTTTGATTCTAGCTGGATATTGTAGGTTAGTCTCCCTCTAACGTCTTTGACCGTGATTAGTGAATTTGAGCACAGTACATACCATTCAGAGTCAGAAGGTCACCCTTTCTTTAGGCACCGCAAGAGTAGAAATACTCTAGAAATTCTTGTAGGTGATGTTTAGGCCACAGTACATGTGGGGTGCTCTCTGTGGGGCTATACTTGCAATGGGAGTCATGACCCCTATCAGATGACACTAATTTTCTCAGGAACTGATGATACTAACACTGCTATACTAGAAAGGCCCTCTGGCCATGGCAGCATTAATGTTAATGAGGGACCCGAAGATTATATGTTATGACAAATCAATGGTGCAGAACTAAATTTTGCACTGGGGGAAGTTTTAGTAGGAAACACAGTAACCTCTCTGTTTCCCACATTTTTTCTTGTAGCAGTGCAAGTTATGATAAAGTACATGGATATATAGTGATGGAAACTGTGCTGTTGGGGTGGCAGCAAGAACCATTAACCATGATATTCTTGTCTTCTACTGTTGTATTAATGCTTACCTGAGAGTGGGACTTTGGCCCTAGCTGATTTGAGTTGAACTAGGTCCTCTATCAGCTGGCCAGATTCCTTCAGCTGTACTGCCCCCCCTAGGAATAAGGAGAATTGGGATACAGCTTGTGCTGTTCAAACTTTCACTGGGACCCTCTAACTGTGTATGCCCAGAAGTGGGAAAACCACTGTAGACATAGAGCTTCTGAAGGACCCCTCAACATTCCTGATTGTGGGACAACACCAGGAACTGTGATGTTTCCTCCCACTCTGTCAATATGGGTACCTGATCACAGTAGAAGAGGGAGGGGAATTGTAAACTGCATGGTTGCCTGTCTTCAGTCTTGTCAGTGGTGTGAGTTCATACATGGCCAGCCATACCCTAGTTCTCAGAGGAAAATATTCTTGTTCTTCTATCTCTCAAGAGAGGTGTCCTCTGTACCCTTCTGTCACAGTATCCATTTTCTGTGGTGTAGGGAACTCAGGTGGCATGAGTCAGTGTTAGTTTCCTCAGCCAAGTTGAGTTTATGAGATAATTACCCACTAAGATAGTGCAATTTTATCTCTGTGGAGTCCCAGAGAAGGGAATATGTAATGTTCAGACAGTTACTACCCTTTCTAAGATGGTTGTGGCTAGAGAACTTTCCGCATTTGTTGAAGCACAATGGGAGATCCTTTCAATGTTTTTCTTTAGTTTTCAAAAAATTGACTTATATGTACACATGTGAAATTCATGATGTAGATTTGTTAGAGATTTTCAAGTTCTTTGTGTTTCATGCTTACATATATTCATGTCATTTCTAAAATTATGTGAACTTTATGGTAATTTCTTCAAATATTCTTTCTGTTGCTATCTTTCTTTTCCCTCGGAGACTCCCATTATCTTTACTTTAGTATGCCTGATTATGTCCCAAATAATTCTTTAAGCTCTGTTTACTTCATTTGTTTCTCTTCTGCTCCACTCACAGAATACTCTCAAGTATACAATCTTCCAGTATTTTATTATATTCTATCTGCTCCATTTTGATGTTGAATCACTCTAGTAAATTTTTCATTTCTGATTTATAAGTTTTCAATTTCAGAATGTCTGACTTTTCAAAATTCCTATATTAGGAATATGTATTTCATATTCTCAACTTGTTAAGACATCCTTCTTCTGGTTTCTTCTTTGAGATCATTTAAGATAGTTGATTGAAAGTATTTGCCTAGTAAGTCTAATTTCTTGGCATTTCTAAGGATAGCTTTTTATGAATCTCTCTCTTTTCAAGCCAAATGTTATGATTATACTTAATATTTTTATGATCACTAGATATTATGAATAACATAGTGTGTAAACTTGGAAATTCAGATTAAACCCATTTCTGAGGTTTGTAGTTGCTATTTACAATAGGTTGTTATGACATTTTTGATATTATTTTTAAGAAGTCTGAATCTATTTTCATTTGTGGTCATTGAAGATTTTTTCCCTTATCTTAGTGGCTTAATCATTACTTTATGTACCTGGAAACAGCAAAACATATAAAAAATAAGAAAATTAGAAATATTATCCTTGTCTGTACAGATTCACTCTGTGTGGCGGCATTAACTTTTCAATTCTTAAGCAGACTGTTGCTCTACTCTGCTTTAATTTTTACTTCCCATTTGCAAATCCCACCAAAGAGAAAAAATATCTGAGCATACTACCCTTCCTAGATATTCTTATCAATTTATTTTGTGGTATACACAGGAGTTTTTAAAAGTGTTTATTCCCTCATGTATATTCTTTTCAGACCTTTTCCTTCCTAGGTTACTCAATTATTATTTGTTCCAAGTCTGTGGCTTCTTTCAGGCTATTTTTCCCAGAAGCTATAAGTGCTCTTGGCAAAGGTGCCCATATGTATATCCATTGCTTATGCTCTCAGGTGGGTGCAATAAATAGTACAGCTATTACTTGTCCTTAAGGATATGTCCAAGTAGATTGAGACCTACAACCATAGTGCTTTTGAGATAAAGGTCATATTGTTCCTTCTGGCACTAGAAATCTGCACCAGGAATCATGACTAATGTCTTTATGGCTGCTACTGATACATATGGGGCATTGGTGATGAGCAGAAGGCAATTTAAAATGCCACCTATGGCATTTTAACTCTAGTTCTTATACCATAAAATAGCCACTCCTTTCTTCCAGAGGTCTTTCCTTGGTTGTCGTGAGTTCTTGAATCAATTCCATATTCCCATATAAGTTAATTCTGATCACTTATTTTACCTCATTATCTTTTTTGAGAAGGCACATAGCACTAGAGTTTCCTATTTTACCTTTTTAATCGACATAACATCATAATTTTTAAATTTTAATAGTTTGTAATTACATGAGTATTAACCCTTATATGTTAGGTTTTTTGCAACTGTTTTCCCAAATTGTCAATTACATTTTTTTATGATTTATTTATTTTTATTCTAAGTTTTTATAAATGACAGCAGAATGCATTCCATTTCATATTATACTTATAGAGTACATTTTTACATATCTCTGGTTGTATGCAAAGTATATTCACACCATTCGTTACTTCATACATGTACTTAGGGTAATGATATCCATCTCAGTCTACCATCTTTTTTTTCTTTTGTCAATAATTTTAATTGTGTTCTTATTGTGCTTTTTATTATCTTTACTCTCTTGTATATATATTTTTTACTGTATGAAACTCCTCATGATGTAAAATGGTGAACTTCAGAATCCTTATACCACATCAGAAGAGAAAGAAAACACAGTAAGGTGTTTTCCCCTTTACTTTTTGCAGCCCAGTGTTTCAGAAATTAAAACTGTCTACCTTTCCATCATTGTGGATCCAAGAGATGCCCTTGATCAGCAATGTGACAGGCTTCCATATGATGAGAGTAATGGGAATTTCCTTAGGACCAATTACACTTGGGTATGAACCAATTTCTTTCACTAAAATCTAGATAGCACTTAGATTATTGTGTGCAATACTATTCAACCTTATTCATGAGTGGTCTAGACAACTTGTGGTGATAGTAAACAAAACAGAAACCAGAAATTATGGCTAGAAGAATGATATTGTACATATAACATGAGACTGGGAGATTTTAGATGTCTAAGCTAGCTTAGACAAGTCACTTGTAGAGAAGACAAGTCACTTAACTTGTCTGGGACCATTTTTCCCATCTATAAAAGGAAGATATTAAGACTGATATGTATCCTTTTTTACATTCCATCACTTTTGCAGGAATTCAGTGTGATAACATTGCCAAGGTGTCTTACAAATTTAAAGCACTTCACAAATGGTAGGGATTGGTTTACAATAGAGTCTCTTTGACAAAAATGTCTTGGACTATAGGAGGCACAGAGTCTTTCACATAAATAATTGCTCTTGAATGACTATAAACTTATATCCAGAATATGAGTAACTAATGTAGTATATTACTAAGATACTTACAACTTTAAAAAGGTATATAACACTTTTTTAGTTTAATTTTTTATTCTAATTTGTTATATATAACACTGGAATGCATTATAATTCATATTACAGATATAGAGCACAATTTGTCATATCTCTGATTGTATACAAAGTACATTCACTCCATTCGTGTCTTCATACATGTACTTTGGGTAATGATGTCCATCTCATTCCAACATCATTTCTAACAACATGCCCCCACCTTTCCCTCCCACCCCTTTGCCTGATCTAGAGTTTGTCTATTCCTCCCATGCTCCCCCTCCCTACCCAGCTATGAATCAGCTTCCTTATATCAAAGAAGATATTTGGCATTTGGCTTTTTGATATTCGCTAACTTTACTTAGCATTATAATTTCCAACTTCATCCATTTACCTGAAAATGCCATGATTTTATTCTCTTTTATTGCTGAGTAATATTCCATTGTGTATATGTGCCACGGATTTTTTTTATCCTTTCATCTACTGAAGGACTTCTAGGTTGGTTCCACAATTTAGCTATTGTAAATTGTGCTGCTATAAACATTGATGTGGCTGTGTCCCTGTAGTATGCTGTTTTGAAGTCCTTTGGGTATAGTCCCTGGAGTGGGATAGTTGGGTCAAATGGTGGTTCCATTCCCAGTTTTCCAATGAATCTCCATAATGCTTTCCATATTGGCTGCACAGATTTGTAGTCCCACCAGCAATGTAAGAGTGTGCCCTTTTCCCCACATTCTCGCCAACACTTATCGTTGTTTATATTAATAACTGCCATTCTGATTGGAGTGAGATGAAATCTTAGAGTACTTTTGATTTGTATTTCTCTAATTATTAGAGATGGTGAACATTTTTTTCATAAATGTGTTAATTGATTGTATATCATCTTCTGAGAATTGTCTGTTCACTTCCTTGGCCCATTTATTAATTGGGTTATTTGTTTTTATGGTGTTTAGCTTTTTGAGTTCTTTATATACCCTAGAGATTAGTGCTCTATCTGATGTGTGAGGGGTAAAATTTTGCTCCCAAGATGTAAGTTCTCTATTCAACTCACTGATTGTTTCTTTTGCTGAGAAGAAATTTTTTAGTTTGAATCCATCCCATTTATTGATTCTTGATTTTAGTTCTTGTACTATAGGAGTGATATTAAGGAAGTTGGGGCCTAATCTGACACTATGGAGATTAAGGCCTACTTTTTATTCTATTAGATGTAGGGTTTCTGGTTTAATTCCTAGGTCCTTGATCCACTTTGAGTTGAGTTTTGTGCATGGTGAGAGATAGGGGTTTAATTTTATTTTGTTGCATATGGATTTCAAGTGTTCCCAGCACCATTTCTTGAAGAGGCTATCTTGTCTCCAATGTATTTTTTGGTGCCTTTGTCTAATATAAGATGAATGTAGATGTGTGGGTTAGTCTCTGAGTACTCTAGGCTGTACCATTGGTCTACAAGTCTATTTTGGTGCCAATACCATGTTGTTTTGTTACTATTGCTCTGTAGTATAGTTTATGGTCTGGTATAGTGATGCCACTTGCTTCACTCTTCTTGCTAAGGATGACTTTAAATATTCTGGGTCTCTTATTTTTCCAGATGAATTTCATGACTGCTTTTTCTATTTCTATGAGGAATGCCATTGGGATTTTGATTGGAATTGCATTAAATCTGTATAGTGCTTTTGGTAGTATGATAATTTTGATAATATTAATTCTGCCTATCCAAGAACAAGGTAGATCTTTCCATATTCTGAGGTCTTCTTTGCTTTCTTTTTTTAGGGTTCTTTAGTTTTCATTTTATAGGTCTTTTCCCTCTTTCATTAAATCGATTCCCAAGTATTTTAAGTTATTTTTGATGGTATTGTAAATGGGGTAGTTTTCCTCATTCCCCTTTCAGAAGATGTGTCACTGATATACAGAAATGCCTTTGATTTATGGGTGTTGATTTTATATCCTGCTACTTTGCTGAATTAATTTATTAGTTCTAGAATTTTTCTGGCGGAAATTTTTGGGTCTTCTAGGTATAGAATCATATTGTCAGCAAATAGTGCTAATTTGAGTTCTTCTTTTCCTCTCCATATCTTTTAATGCCTTTCATTTGGCCAGTGTTTGAAGAACTATGTTAAATAGAAGTAGAAAAGAGGACAACCCTGACTTGAATCAGTTTTTAGAGGGAATGCCTCAATTTTTCTCCATTTTAGAATGATGTTGGCATGGGGCTTAGCATAGATAGCTTTTACAATGTGGAGGCATGTTCCGGTTATCCCTAATTTTTCTAGTGTTTTGAACATGAAAGGTGCTGTATTTTGTCAAATGCTTTTTCTGTATCTATTGAGATGATCATTTGATTCTTACCTTTAATTCTATTGAAGTGATGAATTACATTTATTGATTTCCATTTTGAACCATCCTTGCATCACTGGATTGGATCCCACTTGATTGTGGTGCACTATCTTTTTTATATGTTTTTGTATTCGATTTGACAGAATTTTATTGAAAATTTTTGCATGTATGTTCATCAGGGATATTGGTCTAAAGTTTTCTTTCTTTGATGTGTAATTGCCTGGTTTTGGAATCAGGCTTATATTGGCCTCATAGAATGAGTTTGGAAGTTCTCCCTCTTTTTCTAATTCATGAAATAAATTGAAAAGTATTGGTATTAGTTCTTCTTTAAAGGTCTTGTAGAACTCGGCTATGTATCCATCTGGTCCTGGGCTTTTCTTGGTTGGTAGGCTTCTGATGGAGTCCTTTATTTCATCTCTCGATATTGGTCTATTTAAATTGTGTATATCATCCTGATTTAATCTGGGCAAACCATATGACTGAAGAGATTTTTCGATGTCTTCAATATTATCTATTTTATTAGAGTACAAGTTTTCAAAGTAATTTCTAATTAACATCTGTATTTCTGTAGTGTCTGCTTTGATATTACCTTTTTCATCATGTATGTTAGTAATTTGAGTTTTCTCTCTCCTTCTCTTCCTTAGCATAGTTAAGGGTCTGTCAATTTTATTTATTTATTTTAAGAAACAACTTTTTATTTTTTCAATTTTTTCACTTGTTTCTTTTGTTTCAATTTCCTTGATTTCAGCTCTGATTTTAATTATTTCCTATCTTCTACTGCTTTTGGTGTTAATTTGTTCTTTTTATCCCTAAGGCTGTGATATTTAATGTTAGGTCATTTATCGTTGACTTTTTCTTCTTTTAAGGAATGAACTCCATGCAATGAACTCTTAGTACTGCATTCATAGTGACCCAGAGATTTCAGTATGCTGTGTCAGTGTTCTCATTTACCTCTAAGAATTTTATAATCTTCTTCTTGATGTCTTTTGCAATCCATTGTTCAATAAGTAGCATATTATTTAGTTTCCAGGTGTTGGAGTAGGATTTATTTTGTATTTTAGCATTGATTTCTAATTTTGTTCCATTATGATCTGATAAAATGTAGGGTAGTATCTCTACTTTTTTGTATTTGCTAAGAGTTGCTTTGTGGCATAATGCATGGTCTATTTTATAGAAGGATCCATGTGCTTCTGAGAAGAAAGTGTATTTGATTGTTGAAGGATGAAATATTCTGATTATGTCAGTTAAGTCTAAGTTATTAGTTGTATTTTTGAGCTCTATAGTTTCTTTGTTCAGCTTTTATTTGGAAGATCTATCCAGTGGTGAAAGAGGTGTGTTAAATCACCCAAGTTTTTGTGTTGTGGCCAGTTTTACTCTTGATCTTGAGAAGAATTTGATGAATATAGACGTTCCATTGTTTGGGGCATATGTATTTATAATTGGTATGTCAGGTTGGTGTATGGTTCCTTGAGCAGTATGAAATGCCTTCTTTATCCCTTTTGATTAAATTCAGCTTGAAGTCTATTTTATTTGATATGAGGATGGAAACCCCTGCTTTCATATGCAGCCCATGTGAGTGGTATGATTTTTTCCAACCTTTCACCTTCAGTGTATGTCTTTACCTATGAGATGAGTCTCCTGGAGGTATCATATTTTTGGTTCTTCTTTTTTTTTAATTCAGTCTGCTAGCCTATGTCTTTTGATTGTTGAGTTTAGGCCATTAAAATTCAGGGTTATTATTGAGACATGATTTATATTCCCAGCCATTTTTGTTTATTTTTGTTATGTAACATGACTTGGTTTCTCTTTTGATTAGTTTTTCCTTTATTGTGATACCTTCCTGTGCTGATTTTCATTATTATTTTTGTTTCCTCTTCATGGAGTATTTTGCAAAGGATTTTTTGTACTGCAGGTTTTCTAGCTGTAACTTCTTTTAACTTTTGTTTATCATTGAAGGTTTTTATTTCATCATCAAATCTAAAGCTTAATTTTGCTGGATAAAAGATTCTTGGTTGGCATTCATTTTCTTTCAGAGCTTGATATATGTTGTTCCAGGATCTTCTGTCTTTCACGGTATGGGTTGAAAAATCTGCAGTTATCCTAATTGGTTTCCCCCTATAGGTAATCTAATTTCTTTCTATCTTGGCTTTTAATATTCTCTCCTTCTTCAGTATGTTAGGCATTTTTATTATAATGTGCCTTGTTGTATATCTGTTGTGATTTTGTACATTTGGTGTCCTGTAAGCTTCTTGCATTTGGTTTTCCAATTATTTCTTCATGTTTGGAAAGTTTTCTGATCTTATTTCACTGAATAGATTGTTCATTCCTTTGATTTGGAACTCTATGCCTTCCTCTATCCCAATAACTCTTAAATTTGGTCTTCTTATGCTATCCCATATTTCTTGATGTTCTGCTCATGGTTTCTTACCATTTTCACTGTGTGGTCTACATTCTTTTCAAGATTATTTATTTTGTCTTCATTGTCTGAGGTACTGACTTTCAGGTTGTCCACTCTGTTGGTGATGCTCTCAATTGAATTTTTAATTTAGTTTGTTTCTTTTATTTGAAGGATTTCAGTTTTTTTAGAACCTCTATCTCTCTATTGAAGTAATCTTTTGCTTCTTGTGTTTGTTTATTTAGATCTTTGTCAAAATAATCTTTTGATGCCTGTATTTCCTCTCATATCATCCTTTAATTCACAGAACATTTTTTAATTTTTTTTTAGTTAAACACGGACACAATACTTTTGTTTCACTAATTTATTTATTTTCTTTATGTGGTGTGGAGGATCTAACCCAGTGCCTCACATGTGCAAGGCAAGCACTCAACCACTGAGCCACAACCACAGTCCCTTGCAGAACATTTGAATTATGTACATCCTGAACTCTTCTCTGTCATTTCTTCTGCTATGCTGGCCACGGATTCTAATAATGTGGTATCTTGATTTGTTTAGGGCACTTTCCTCTCTTGTCTTTTCATGTTGCTTGTGTGTCTTCCCTTCTGGCACTGTGTGTCCAAGGGTTACCATTTTTACCCTATAAGCTCATAGTGTTCCTGTAGTCTTCCACTAACACTCTTTTGTGGGGAAAGACAATGTTAATGGATCCCAATATAAACAATATATGACCTATAAAACAATTTGCTACTATTAAGGCATTTACAGTTTGGTTACAATGTGCAGAAATGTTGAATTTGATCATTATCTATAATATAATCAGTAGATTTGTAAAAGGTTTACAGTTTCTGATAGTGGACAATAAACTGGGGGTGAGGCATAGGATGATATGCTGAGGAGGCAGGATGTGAGGATATAGAGTTACTATATGTGAGGAAGTGTGAAAGAAAAATCTAAAGAAGATGGGTAGTAGCAGGAGAATAGACAGAAAGTACTTTTGGGTAGACAAGTATGTAGGAAGA
Organism: Tamias sibiricus; assembly: GCA_025594165.1. Taxonomy (NCBI): domain Eukaryota; kingdom Metazoa; phylum Chordata; class Mammalia; order Rodentia; family Sciuridae; genus Tamias; species Tamias sibiricus. The sequence goes on along the minus strand of CM046667.1, from coordinate 55,234,663 downwards.
CAGTAGAGTACATAAAAAACAGACACACTTATATATATTAAGAAAAATAAAGGATGTTAAGATAGTAAAAATTGGAGGAAAAAAAGAAAGAAAAGAAAGGAAATATACAACACAACTATGATATACTATTTAGATGTGCCAGTCCTCAAAATCCAAATTCATGCAAAGTACTTGGTTTCACTTATGTTGCAGATGTGAGGGAAGGAAAATAGAGGGGGAGGAAAAAAAAGAGAAAAAACAATCTCGAAGGAAGAAACCAGGATTGTTGATTGTTTGGGTTGGAAATCAGTATCTTTTCTGCTTCTTTACTCATCCAATGGGTGGGGTTGTCTGTTGTTAGCTGCTATCTCTGCCCTCAGGATGGTGAAGGCAGTCAGGGTAGGAAGGCTGGTCCTGGTGTAGGGCACCTGGAAGTGAGGTGTGGCACCCACCAGTCCCTGAAGGGAAACTGCACCTCAAGAGTCTCTTTGTGGTCCCTTTTGACTTTAGCACCCAGTCCTATCTCCCTATGTTGCCTTAAGATTTCACATTTCCTGGTCTCTCTGTTAGTCTCCAAACTGTTGCACCCTCTCTCTCCCTTACTAGTTCCCAATTAAGGGATCTCTCTCACAGGGGCTCCCATGGGCGATGCTCTGGTCGCACTGTGCACCCCTCCCACAGAGAGCTGTTTTGTGCTGGGCAGTTATTGTACCAGGTTACCAGCTGCTGGGGAGAGGAGGGAGATAGAAACGAGGTACCTGTCCAGCTGGAATTCCAATATGGGAGCTGCCTCCACCAAAGATGGTGAGAAAGGTGACCCAAGGTGGAAGTGGTTTGTTTCCAACGCTGGGGTGTTAGGTCTGGTGTGTGTGTGTGTGTGTGTGTGTGTGTGTGTGTGTGTGTGTGCAGGCAATGATGTTGTGTGATGTGTTCAGAGATGAGCTCAGTGGCATGCAGAGTTGCGGCTGTTGGCTACCTTGGGAGCCTGTGGAATGACCCCTGGTGCAGGCAGACTACAGCACATAGGGGACTATAGCAATAGCTGCTGAGCGCAAGATGGAGGTGACCAGGGGAGTCCCACGTTGGTAGGTGGGGTTTCCACAGGGGAGTGGTAGCCAAAGTTCCTGTGGGTGGGTGTCCTGCGTGGGAGTGGTGTCTGGGAATTCTGCGGCTGGTGCTGATGTAATGATCCTGCTAAGGCACTCACAGCCCTTAGTGGGCTAATAGCCGTGGGATTCGGGAGACCTGCTTTAATGCTGATGCTTGGAGCCTTGTGAGCAGGCACAGCTGGGATGATTTCTGCATGTGAGCAGCTGTGGAGGTGTCCTCTATTCCTCTCAGAGAAGCAGTATTCTCACTAGTTGAGACCAGGGTCACAGAGCAACACAGAGTGCTTCCTCCCTCTGGCCCACCATTTTGGATCCTCAGGTATATAACACTTTTACCTGCTGAACTAGTATGTGTCTGTAGGCCATCATGGATCTTTCTCAACCCACAAAGTTTTTTCTCTCCATGGCTGATGTGGAATAACCTTTCATTCACTTTTTTGACACACACACATTTGTTGGGTACCTACTATATATTAAACATTATCCTAGCTGCTGAGGATATGGTGATTAAGAAGACAGTCTTCATTGAACTTACATTATAGTGTGATAGATTAATAATAGATACAACAATATATGATAAATAAAATATAATATTATCTAGTAGTTAAGTGTTGTGGAGGAAAATTGAGTAGAGGAACAGCATTATAATTTCACATAGGGTGGTCTGGAAAGCCTCCCTGTGAATGATTTGCCTTTGGGATGCTGGAATTCATTATAAGAATTCAAATGTGCACTTCTTTCTGAGATCTTTCACAATTGCTGATTTTCACTTCTTGCCCCCTCAGGCAAAATCCTGGGCTGAAGGAGCCCTAATCAAGGAGATAGCTAAGATTGCGGTTAGCTGAGAGCCATAAAAGATGTTTACGTTCCACCTGATATTCATACATTATTCAAAGAATCTTTGTATGCCCGTGAACACTGTGTGATGCACCTGTAAGCTCGAGCTGTAAGCACTTGTCCTTGTTAAAGCTAAATGTATATAACTGGGTGAGGTTGGTTAGAGGAGAAAGAAGAAGAAGGTTGCTGGTTGAAAGGAGTCAGAGTGGTTAGAGTTCGAGAGGTTGCTGAAGCTGGAGAGAGAAGAAGAAGAAAAGACCTTTTTCATTTTCATCCTGCCTCCGAGTTTTCTCCCTCGGCGTCGTTGCTCCAAGCAACAATCGCTTCAGGCAGCAACACTGGGCCATGGTGCCTTTGGTAAAGTGATAGAAGCTTGTGTGTTTGTCATCGACAAAACTTCAACCTGTAAAACAGTGGCAGTGAAGATGCTAAAAGGTAATGTTTCTACTGCTTTGGAGCTCACTGAGAAACATCTTCATGTATACTTTGGGGACAGGTAGAAAACTGGACTGTAAAAGACATGAACTGGAAGTTAAGGAGGTAAAAAAAATCCAGCTTCTACCATCATTCCATCTTCAGGTTCATGAAAAATAGCACCCATGTAAGTATGAGCCAGTCATCATGGAAACTTGTATGACAACCTTTTTTTTTATCTCCTTTTAGGTCCAACAACTTAAATGCAGAAGTAAAGTCCTGATATTTTTATTGCTGGTAATATCAATATGAGTCCTCAATGGTATTTGGCTATTAGAATCTCACTGTATCAGTGGAATTAAATGGTATCATATATACTTGAATAGAAATCCAAGTGAATTCTACACTGGTCATTATGCATCAATTATACTGTGTTTCTAGTCTTGAATAGATAAACATGTGCCTAAACATTTTAATACTATCCATTCCATGCTTCTGATTCCACATGTTTACATAAAGCAATATTTAGAACAATCTGGGCCAATTAAAATTAACTCATTACCTCTTATAGAACAGTAACTGATAAATTATTTATCACATAAAGGACTATCTTCCAAGAGTGCCTGTTTCAAAATGAAAAATCAGTTTCAGCCCCAAGACCTCTAATCATTCGCTTTACCGGATGAAACTGAATGGGTTGCTTTTTCTGCAAGAGCGCCAGCTATCCTGAGGGAAACTTTGGAGGGAACCAGCTACTAGATGGTTAGATTAGTCTTTTAATCCTATACCCAGGTTGGATGACCAATTTGCACGTCAGGACTGCTATGGAACTCCACCAGAGTTTCCTCCGGCTTTGCCCTGCCCAGGCATAGTTCACCATCTTTCAAGAAAATGTGGTATTTATACACAATGGAATATTACTCAGCAATAAAATAGAATAAAATAATGACATTCACAGGTAAATGGATGAACTTGGAGAATATAATGCTAAGTGAAGGTAGCCAATCTCAAAACTCCAAATGCCAAATGTTTTCTCTGATATAAGGAGGATGATTCACAGTGGGGTTGGAACGGGGAGCATAGGAGGATAAGAGGAACACTAGAAAGGTCAATGGGGAGGGAGGGGAAGGGGGGGAAAGGGGTATAAAGGAAAAAAAGAAAAGAAAAGATGGTAGAATGAGATGGATATCATTACCCTAAGTGCATGTATGAAGACATGAATGGTGTGAATATATTTTGTATACAACCAGAGATATGTAAAAATGTGCTCTATATGTGTATTACGAATTGTAATGCATTCTACTTTCATATACAATAACTTCAAATAAAAAATTTTAAAAAATGAAAAATCAGAAAAGTTATTGAGGCTAATGCTGCATAGAGCTCAGACTAGAGGCTAACTACAATATGCTACAAAGGTATTATTTGTTTAAAATATTGTTTGGAAAGGACAACAAACCAACATCTGAGTGGTTGTGTTCTAGACGTTTCTTCCAGGATTCCTTACCAGGAAGTTGTATTTCATATGCTCTACCATTACTCCTAGGGACAAAAAAAGAAAGTCCTTTTGTATGATTATTGTGTTTATTTCAAACAGATTGTGCAACTTTCAATGAGTGTAAGGCTTTAATATCAGAACTGACGATCCTCATTCATTTTGGTCACCACCTCAATGTGGTCAATTCACTGGGTGTCTGCACTAGGCCTGGGGGTAAGAAGACTTTCATAACTAGACAGACCTGTTTCCTCAGAAGCAAGTTAGGCCCTGATTTAGGCAGGACTACCTGAATTTCATGTGAGGTTCTTATAACTTATAGACTTATCACACTTCACAGGATCTCCAGAGATCATGTTCTCAGCCCCCTGCTCTAGGTAAGATTGTCCAATATACAAAGAAATTGAGTTGATGTCTAAGATTCCTGCCAGCTGAACATTCTATCAGATCTTGGACACAGTAGTTGGAGAGAAGATATTTGGGAACCAAGGAAATGTGAAAATCTGTTCAGGACAGGGTACCCTCTAGCCTTCTTGGGTCATCTATCTTACCTGCAGTGTACTTACTACCATAGCCTGAGTAGGTTTTCACCCACTTTTTCAACGAGCATATTTTCATGCTCTGTCCATTTACACATTTCTTCTCTACATTAAATCTAAAACTCAACCCCTATGACAATTCTACTGCACTGTTCTTTCATTTGCCTTTATTTCAAACAGCATTTTCTAAGCACCCACTGAATTTAGCTAGGGCCTTAAGGATGTTAGTGGAGAATGGTGCTGCTGAAATGAATATGAATAAAATACACATCAAGGTAAACATAGTCTGTGGTGTGGGCAAATGCAAATAAACTTGAAAGCCATGAGCAACCTGAAGAAAAATTTAGTCCATTGAGTGAACCTTTTAGAAATGAATTTTATCAATATAATGATGGTGAGGTTTGAGATAACAATATATAAAGTGGGAAAGGTAATATAATGCCTGAACTATTTAACCATTTGCCTTGGTCATTGGAGTATAAACTGTCCTACTAATTCTTTCATATTTCATGCTCTACATCTTAGGGAACTTCACAGGTAAGCTCAGCAAGATTATTTACCTCATTTTCCCCTATTTGCCAATCTTACTTTTTATCTTTTAACAGAAAGCATGTTTTGGGGGTCAGTCATCATTGTATCCAGCTCAAGTTATCCATCAACTAGTTTACAACTAAAGAAATTTAATGAAATTTTAGGATATTCCATGACCAACAGGTTACTAAGGTCAGGGTAGCCCAAGATTTGTCTATCCTTTACTATCTTTCATGAAAAGATGACTATAGGTATTACTTTTGGCAGATCCTTTGATGATTATAGTAGAATTCTGCAAATATGGAAACCTAGCCAATTTTCTGAGAGGGAAGAGAAGAAATTTTATTGTTTCCAAAGTAATTTTCTCAAACTGAAACCCACACTCAAATCCACGTTATTAGTCTTCTCTGGAGATTTTCTAATGATACATAAAAAAAGGGAAGAGGGGAAAGCAGAGGCTGGAGATTATTAATCAGTGATAATAGTATGTACACTTATGCAACCAATACAGATTTGAACTCCATGATTTCTAGAATCACTTCCGCTGATGTTTCTATGAAACTGGCAACTCAGCATTCTGTCATTAGCTTAAATTACACCTTTTTTTGTGTGTGTAATTCTCTTATTTTCTGAGGCCCAAATTGGTTAGTTATTCCAAGATTCCATTATGCCCTTAGGCTTTCATAGACATGCCTGAGCTCTCTATTTCTTTGGACTCTGGGATGAAGCTCTATGTGTTGGATAACTTCCACCATTAAGGAAATAATAAAAGATGTACCTCACTCATGTATCTCATGTTAGCACTTTTTTATTGTCCCTACACAGACATGCTGCCACTGTCCTTGTCTTCCCAGAGAAACGTTGGTTTTCTCTCCTTTGGAAAGTACTGCAAAGTGTTGCATCTGGTCATTAGGTTGTGCTTTATTTTGAAATTTTTCTGATATTGGATATTAATTATGAAAGTTCTAGAATTTATCCATCTGACTGGGAACTCTGAGCTTAGCTAGCAATTTATTATTTTCGTCAATGATTTGCACTTCAGTCTAATTTAGCAAAGGGAAAGGAAGTAATTGTAATTTGAAAACAGAGTTGGCTCCATTCTATTTGACCAATTTCTGAGTATAGGAATATAATAATTTGACACCCTTTGAACCTCCACTGGTCATGAGATACCTTTCCCTATGAAGGCCAGCTGACTTCCATGGCAGGGTAACACACTCAAATGGTCAACTTTCATCAGTTTCCTCCCACTAAGGATAAACCAGCTGGATTTTGATATAGGTAATAGAGTTTTAGATTGGTAGTCATCACTCTCAGCTTGCTCTCAAACTATGTGAACTTGGGGAACTCTCTTATACCTCTCTTGTTCTCAGTTTCTCTAATGCAAACAAAGTAAATTTAATTGGATGATTCTTAAGTTTTCTTCAAACACTGAAGATCTGTTTAAATTCTGTCTCAGCTCAATATAGGAAAAAAGGTGAAGACTATTCATGATTCTGACAGTGATCTCACTCTGCTAACTAAAAACATCTGCAGAATGTGGCTAGCACAGGAATTTCCATCAGTTCTGGTTTTATAGAAGACATGATTTGCTGTGAATCTGATGAGGAGGAAGAAACTGACTGCCACATTCTGGGGGCCACAACAACCCACAATGTAGGAAAGTATAAGTAGACCCTTTTTTTAATGGCAAAAATTCAAGGCTAATGAGGATGTGAAGTAGGGATTCATCAGGGAAATGAGGCCTTTGATCACCAAGACCAGGGAAGGCTAAACAGTGATACTCCAGAAAACCCCATACCATTTTCTATAGCCATTGCTATCTAACAAGGAGGACTTTAGCTTCATGCTGAGCTTGCACTTAAATTAGCAATCATAAGTATCTTATAATGATGTTATTCCATATTGTTTTAGACCTGTAAAGTTTCCAAATCATTTTTGCATAAAGGTTTTCCTCCACCTTTCCCATGACATGGTTAGGGGTGCTTATCCCCATAACAGAGGAGTACTATGACTCAAAGTAGGGATGATGTAAAAATATTAACCTACACTATGTTTCAAACTGTATAATATATTTTAAATTGTTAACAAGTAATATGGATGAATTAACAAAATGTTAATGTGTAAAACACAACATATGATTAACAGACATTAAAATATTTCCTAAAATAGAGACCAATCTAAATATATACCTAACATATCCCTGGGCTGGGATATACCCTTTAGTTGCTGAATCATATAAAAAATTGGGTTAGGAAAGAAGTAACTGGAGTGTTGGAGTAACTTGGAGATCTTGGGATATAGCAAGCATTTCCAAGCAATATGAAAATATTTCAAGAATAAACAACTATTAGAACTGTACAAATACATGATAGATTTTCCAAAATGGAATAAATAAATATTTATAAAATAAATAAATAAATAAATTGAATGTAGGCCTCTCACCTATTCTCCTTTTACCCAACATTCCAGTTAAAACTGTGAGACTTAGGCATTGACCTTGAGTGGAATTACTCTTGTTCTACCTGAGGTTTTTGCCTGTTACATTAAGTGCTACTTCTGATCTTTCCAAGATGGTTGTGCTCTTAGTCATCTTGTGTCCTTTTATTGTCTTATTGGTCAGAAATAGACCTTCAGGTGTAATATCTACCTGGCTTATAGGAATGAAGGAATTTTCACTTTCCTGAGAGTCCTTCAATCTGTGTCTTATTACTTATTCTACTATTCACCCTTTAAGAAGCCACATCTCATTTATAGGTCTCAGTTTCTCTTCTTGTGAAATTGTGGAAGTAATTGGTCTAGAATCATTATAAAGGACCTTCTAATTATACTTTGGGGATGGCATAATATCAGGAAGAGAAGAAGAAATTTCTTTGAACTTTGCACGTTTTGAGAAAAATGTAGAAAAGGGCCAATAAGCAATGAGTGGGGAACATATATGACGAATATACATTCTGATTATAAAATTCCAGACCTATTTTCACCATTAATCGTGGATATTTACTGGAAATTCCCAAACTTTGCCTGTAAAAAACATGTACATTCTCTTGTAGTCAGAAGAGGCAAGGAAATATGGATAAACCATGTATTATTTTTTAAAAGACAGACCTGTTATGTCTTTCAAAAGAACTTTCAACAGAACATTCAAGGTATGAGCTGTTAAATCAATGGAGACACAATTTTAGATTATTTTCTTTCATAAAGATTTGAATTAATTACTTAAAAACACACATGACATCCTAGTGGAGTAAGTCATACCAAGGCCCATTGTCAAAAAATTGTCCCTTGTTCTCCATTGTTTTATGGAAGCAAGGTGTCTCTCTTCTACCCTATCATTACCTATTGAGGATTATGGGGTATTCTTCAACTCTTGACCATCTATAACATTCTCTGTTCTTCCCTAGACTCAGATGATCTCTTCAAGCACCCTCTTACCTTAGAGAACCTGATCTTCTATAGCTTCCAAGTAGTCAAAGGAATGGAATTCCTTGCTTCCAGAAAAGTGAACTTTCATTATTCTTCTTCCTTCACTTCCATTGATTAGAAATGCAAGGAAGATGGATTATCATGACCACAGTGTCTGTGGTAGTTAATTTTTTTGTATAGTCTTACCTTATACTTGTGTTCCAATTTTCTCTCTCTCTAATTAGTCTTTGAAAAATGTGCAAACATGCATTCACCTTTGAGACAGCTTCTCACCTGTCTTCCTACAGTTTGGGGGACTTACTTTTCAAACTAATTTAGAAGGTGGCTAGATTAGAATTACTTAAATCTGAATTGTGCACATTATTTTATACTAGAAATGAATTTATTCAGCAAATATATGGTGATTGTTTGTAACATTTTTTTCTGCTAAAAGATGAGATACAGACATGAATGCTCCTTATTCAGAATCCAGTAAGAAAGACATACTACATATAAAATAACAGGATATTATCTAGGATAGAAATATAAAATAAGGGCTTTGTGATTACTTAGGAGGAGTACTGGAGAATCTGTGAAGGTTTCTTAGAGAAAGTTATATTTCAGCAGTATCATAAAGAAATGTAAATTTTAAGGTATATAGAATTCATGGAGGTGAATGTGGCAGGAGGAAGATGTAGCTGAATACAAAGCTTGGCATAAAACTCTAAAAGGCTTTGAATGAAATGCCAAGAAATATGAATGTTGATGGTTTCCAATTACTGTAAAATAAAAGTTTTTAAGCAGGAGTTTTACATGATCAGATTTATTTCTTAGAAATTAAATTTAGATGGCAAGAATGGGTTATGGCATAGTCCATGGGGCTAGAATGAAAGCAGAGTGAACAGTTAAGAGAAAACTAAAGTTCTCCAAATGAGAGAAAAGAAGATCCATTGTGATCCAGGGCACTGACAGTGAAATACATTAAGAGGGAATGGATCTTTTCTAAGGTAATATAGTCAGCCAGAGTCCAAAGACCAAAATATGTAATAGTTAAACAGGAGTTAGCATTCCAGTATAGTAGAGATTCTGCCTACCCTTTCAATTTTCCAAATGGATCAATTCATCTGTGTCTTTACAAATTTTAGTGTAAGTTACTTTCTTTTCTGCGGCTGGGCACCTCTGAGAAACTTCCTTTCTCTGGTTCCCCATTCCTTTTCCACTTCTTCTTTCTTGTTGTTGAAAATCTTTTAATCTGTGCTATCCCAGGGCACAAAAGCCCTAAGAGCCACCTTCTTATTTTTTCTTTAGTGCATTCATCAAGACTTGGATGTTGGGAACATCCTTCTAGCTGATAACAATGTTGTAAAGATCTGTGACTTTGCTTTGGCCAGAGACATCTACAAAGGCCCTGACTATGTTTGGAAAGGAGATGTACATTCAAAGTTCCCTGGCACAAAACACCAGGAAATCACTCTTTGCTCTAATAGGGATCTCTATTCTCATGGTTTTCTCCTATCTTGTTTTTTTAGGCAAAACTCCCACTTAAGTGGATGGCACCTGAAGCCATTTTTTGACAAGGTATATACAACCAAGAGTGATATGTGATCCTTTGAAGTCCTGTTTTGGGAAATTTTTTCTCTGGGTTAGTGAGTCTGTTTCTGAGCAATCCTCTTCATTTGCAGTTACTGCTGCTGCTGCAACAGAGCACATACAGATCAGTTAACATAGCACACAGTCTCAAAGTTTAAAAGGTCTAAGGCTATGGATACAATGAAATCATGCAGAAAAATCTTGTGACCAAGGACCAATAAAATCTGTCTCATAATTTTATTGTATTTTAATTTAATAGTAAGTATTTATTGAAAAATTTCTACATGTCAGGAATTTTAAGTGCTGGGGACCCAGTAGTAAACATAGCAGATGACAGTTCCTGACATTTTGGGACTTACATTCTCATCAGAAGAAACTGACAATAATAAACCAATAAGTCAAATATGGAGAATATTCAATGATGTTAGCTACTGTGAGATAAAATTGAAACCTAGGAAGTTAGGTAGGAATATTGGGATTGGGCAAAATGGGATAAGGCTTTAAATTTTTTATTTAATGTAGGCCTCACAGGAATGTAAATATTTCAACAGAGCCATGAAGAACTCATGGAATAATCTGCAAAACTGTGGAGGAAACATAATTCTGTGTAAGAGAAATATCATATGTAAAGATTCTGAGTTTAGATTGTGCCCAGTGGGTTTGAGTGTCAAGCAGAAAATGTTATAAATGAACATAGGTGAGAATACTTCAGTGTGATGTGACATTAGGGAGAGAAGAGTAGATGAAGATCAGATAGTGTTTTGATTGCAAAAATATGTTAAGTAAATTTTCAAAGTTTTTACAAAGTGCCAAGACTAAAACCAGTCCTCCTGACTTCTGGTCCTACATTCTTAATAGTAGGAATAAAAACTTAAGGGACACAGCACAGAAATGACCATATACAAGGCTTTTAAGAAAGATAGTTTTTGATCTGTTTGTTTTGTGCCTTACAAAAGATTCTCCTTTTCTCATGACTCTAAATCAAAATCCTTTCTATGATGCAGGGGAATTTGTCTTAAAATCATCTAGGCACGCCTTTTAGAAAACCAAGTGAACCTAACTTACAATGTATATATTTAATTTAAGATTTGTTTTATTGGATATAGAGAAGTATTCAAAGTCTTTGACCATTGAGATTTAATATAATGGACGATGTTTGTCTTGTTTACCAGAGGCTGCTTTTGACCTTATACAGGATGTCTGGTCTCTTGGTCTAGACTCTTTTTCAGTTTTTCCCTTTTATATTTTTTAGTACCAGGATTGACCCAAGGGGTGCTTAACCACTGAACCATATCACTAGCTCTTTTTATTTTTTATTTTGAGACAGGGTCTCATTAAGTTCCATAGGACCTTGCTGAGTTGCTGAGGCTGGTTTGTACTTGTGATCCTCCTGTCCCACCTCCTGAGCCATGGGGATTACAGGAATGCACCACCACGTCTGGTTTTGTCTAGACTCTTGAGGTGTTTTTGAGGCAGGAGAATAAAATATGTTTGACAACAGGAAAAAGACAAAATTTAATTTTTATCTAAATCACATGTGGGATCAAAAACTGAAGCAGTACACTGGGACAGGAAATAAGCCATTATTCTTATTGGCTTATCTCTGTGACATGAAATTTTTCTTTTGAGGCTGTCAAAATCTATTTTTCCTCTGTATGCTAGACATTTTGTTTATAAAGTGTCATGGAGAAGTTGGTTTTTTTAAATTTTTATTTTTATATTATCTGCTTTTGTTTCTTAAAGCCTCCTGTATCTGGATGTCTGTCAAAATCCCAATGTTTGGAAAATTTTCTTATATTCTTTCACTGAAAAATATATCTATGCCCTTAGTTTATATCACAGAACCCTATTTAATTCAAATTATTCCTAGGTTTATTTATTTTTTTTTTGACTTGATTTACATTTTATTTATCTTAATCATTTTGAGGATTTAAAATGATTTATAGATTTACAGTTTTTAGTAAGCAGCCTTCAAAATGATAGTGGGTTGCCTAGATAGAAATGGCTAGTAGAATAAAAATATTGTACCTCCCATGAGCATACAATGGGAAAAACAAATTCAAATTCTGAATGTACTAGGTTTACTTTTTAATGTTGTCCCATAATTCCTGAAATTCTGATCATGATCTCTGTTAGAAAACTGCTGAAACATAGTTAACTTAGCTGGGAACACCGTGTTAGTGAAATAAAAGGGTTTATTGGGGTGCCACATGGGCAAGGGTAGGGAAAGGAAGGGAAGGGAAGGGGGGGTAGGGAAGGGTTGGAGGGGAATAGGGACAGGCAGGAACAAGGAGAGCAGGAACAAAAGGCGGCAGGAACAGGAAAAAGGGATGGCAGGAACAGGGGGCTGGCTTAAATAGAGTAGGGGCCATAAAACCCCCTTGGAGTGAGTCCTTGTCCTATAGGCCAGCAGAGGTCAGGGGGGGTAGTGGACAGGGGACTTGCTGGTCAGGTTTTGGTCACGCTGAGGATCCTGAGAGCTGTAGTTTTTCACAAGGCACCTAGGGAGGTGTGGCCTTCTGCCTGGGATGTGCAGCCTCTGCCTAGAATCCAACAATCTCTTTTTATCGTAATTGCTGATTGAGTTTTCAAGATTACATACCTTGTCTTAAAGGCCTAAAAATCTGCCCTCTATGTGGTCTAATGTATCAGTGATATTTTATACTAAATTTTTAAAGTGATGTATTGAGTCTTTCGTTTTTAGGATTTTTTTTTTCTTTTTTTCAGAATCTCTTTATTGAAGTAAACTTTCACCTAATGTATAGTCTCTCTGAGTTCATTGCTCAGATTTTCATTGTTCATTTTAATAACCAACTTTGAATTATTTGTCTCTTATTTCACCCATTTAAATATGTGGATTCATCCATTGGGTTTTTGTCCAATTTGGAGTCATCTCCTTTAATTGATTTCTTATTTTTCCTTTATTTCCATATTGAGAATTGCATATCTGCTGAAATGGATCTCTCTCCCACTGTTGTCTGGAGGACCATTTATTTTATTTTAATTTATTGTATTTTATTTTTTTATTTCTGTTTAGTTATAAATCACAGTAAATTATCTTTGATAGGATACTTTCACTTTACTATGTGTCTTGAGAGAGTGGTGAAACTTTGTGTCAAAGAACCCAGTCAATGTGTTCAGTGTGCTTTGATCAACTTCATCTACCACTTTGAGGGGAGATGATGATCACATTTAAATTTAAATCTTGAGTTCAAACAATATATTAAAAAGTAATTAAATTTATCAAAAATTTTCTATAATCCCATAATGGTTAATTTGAATTGTTAACTTGGTTGGATTAAGAGATGCCAAAGTTTAAGAGGCTTCTAGGTGAGCTGGGGATATAGCTCAATCTCCTGGCTTCAATCCCCAGCACCACAAAAAAAGAAAAAGAGGTTTCTGGGCATGTCGATGAGGGTGTGTTTAGAAATTATTGTCATATGGGATAGTGAACTGAATTGGAGATCCTCCCTAAGTGTGGGTAGCACTGTCCAATAGGATGATGGCTTAGATGGAATGAAAGTTGGAAGAACAATGAAGCAGCAGCAGATGTAAGCTCCATTGTTCTTGAATGGGTTCTTGATTGCTGTTGTGATCACCCCAGGATATCAGACGCATTCCTTCCATCTTCCAAAGATTTGCCAATGATTCTCCAGGGCATTTCCAAAAGCCTTTGGTCTCAGGCTGGGGTAGCATTGGTGATCCCTCTTGTTCTGAGGTGTCAATATCTTGGACTTTGCAGCTACTAGTTCTTCCATCTCTGCAGCTTGCAGACAGCCATTGTGGACTATCCATCTTCTAGTTTTGTAAGCCAATCTAAGAAATCCCCTTTTTATAATCATACTTCCTATTGATTCTGTTCCTCTAAGGAACCCTGACTAATACAGAAATTAGTATCAGAAGTGGGGTCAGTTCCGTGAATATACTGACCATGTGGTTCATAAGCATTTGAATTTCTTTGGAATTTGTTGGAGGAATTTTGAAATGCTTAGCAGTACAAGCTTGAAATGCTTTAGATTGTTGTGAGCAGAGATTAATGGCCAATTTTGGTAGGAGCTCAGAAGACCAGAATGCCGATAGATCTGTGAACAGTGAAGAAAGGGCTCAAGAAGTTTAAGAAAAGGAGGACTCTATTGGAATTAGGAGTAGAGGCCATTTGTGTTATGTTCTAGCTGAGAAGTTGTCTGCATTTTGCCCTTGTCCTGAGATTTTTTGTGAAGCTGATTTTAAAAGTGATGGACTTCTTAATCTGGAAGAAGAAATGTCTAGGCAGCATAGCATTTGGGTGGTGGCATGGATATTGCTGGCATCTTTTAGCCAAATTTATTGTGATAATCAGGAGCAGAAAGGAGAGCAGAAAGATTTGAAAAACTTGGACTTGAAAGGCAGGAATAAAACGATGCCCAAGGCAGTTGCAGTTGTTAAAGACATTACCACCACAAAGAATGCTAAAGACTTTGCCCAGAGATAATAAGAAAGATGGCTTTAGGGCAATTCTGGAGCCTGCAAGACTACACCCATCTCTGATTTGAGAATGTAAAAGTAAAAATTTTCTTGAGAATAGACAGTGTCCCTGGAGGCTTAGACTTTTATTCCCAGCAGTGAAAAAGCTGACTAAAACAATTCCAGTAGTTCTGAAGTGAGAAATGGCTGTAGTATCAAGGCAGAACTTGGTGCCAACCATTCTGCAGGAATGTAGGATGTTGGTGTTATGGGGTAATGAAGGCTTCCACCAAGGAAGGTCTGCGAGGCCAGGCAAAGTTCAACAGTGCTAGCTAGAGTCCCTATGTCAGCCCATGAGAGGGCAAAGCATGGAGATGTGAGGAGGAAGTCAAGCTGCGGTGGAGATCCCTGAGATTAAGAAATGCCAATAACAGGGGACATCATCCTAGTAAAGCTGCAGGAATTGAGTAGAGACAAGCCATCATAAAGGCCACTTGGGCTGCAACCAACAAGGCCAAAGGAGGGATCTGCACAAGCTCTTTGGAGCAAACATCATAATGCCATGGGCTCCAGATGCCAGATATAGAACTATAGGACTTGTTTGCCCAGCTGGATTTCAGTCTCGCTTTGGTCCTATCCCTTTTTCCTATGTCCCCTAGTTTTCTGAATGGAAATATTTACATGGTATCATTATATATTAGACATTGTAAATTGTTTTTTTTTTTTTAATTTTATAGGAGCTCACATTGCAGAGAAGACTTTGGGCTTGAACTTTGAGCAATCTCGGAACTATTGAAACAATGGGAACTCTTGGGAATAGACTAAATGTATTTTGCATTGTCAGAAGAGTCTGAGCTTTGGGGGGCCAACAGTAGAATGTTATGTTTTGAATGTGAGGTGTCCCCCAAAATCTCATATGTGAGACAATGCAAGAAGGATTGGAGAAGAAATATTTGGGTTATGAGAGCCTTAATGCAATTAGTGAATTAATCACCTGACAGGATTAATTGAGTGGTAAATGAAGACTGATGGGATGTGGCTGTTGGACATATGGCATTTGGGTTGTGACTTTGGGATATGTATTTGGAGTCTCTCACTCTCTGCTTTCTGATCATCATGTGAAGTACTTCCCTCTGCCATATTCTTCCACCATGTTTATCTGTCTCACCTGGATATCTGAGGAATAAAGCCAGCTGCCAATACACTGAGATCTCTGAAACTGTGAGCTCTCAAATAAACTTTTCTTCCTCTACAATTGTTTTGGTTGGACTTTTAGTCACAGTGGTGAAAAAGCTGACTAAAACAATTCCAATAGTTCTGAAGGGGCAAATGGTTGTACTATCAAAATAGGCTAAAACATAGTATTTAAAATTTGAATTTATATTATACCACATAGAGCATGAAAATAAAAGGCAAGGAAAAAATAAAATAAAAAACATAATGAATAAAATATTAGGAGAGAGATAAGAGGAAATAGAAGAAAAAGCAAGTAGGGGCTGGGGTTGTGGCTCAGCAGTAGAGCACTTACCTAGCTATTTGCAACAACAGGGATGAAAGTGGTTGACATGACACTAAGTGAAAGAAGACTGTCAGAAAGAAAACTAATGCATGATCTCACTTATATGTATATTCTTAAAAAGTCAAATTTATAAAAGCAAAGAGTATAATGTTGGTTACCAAGGGCTAGGGAAGTATAGGGTTCGGTTAATGGAAAGATGTTGATCAAAGGGTAAAAAATTTCAATGATGTTTAATAAGGAAGAACATTAATTAAAATATCTGTTTGGCATTAATATTTATTATGTTGAGAAATTAATATTCTAGAAATATTCTGTATTGTGTGGTGGGTATAGTTGTAATAATCTGATTTTTATCTTAAAATGCCTAAGAAACTATATGCTAAACATTCCACCAACAAAAAACTTTGAATAGGTTGTTATGGTTTGGATATAAAATATCCACTAATAAACTCATGTGATAGTCAATGAAAGAATGTTCAGAGGTGAAATGATTAGATTATGAGATCTATAACCTATTCAGTGAATAAGTTCAAATGATGGATAAGTTCAAAAGATTACTGCACTGATTGATAACTACAGGCAAATGGAGCATGGCTAGAGGAAATAGGTTTCTGGGGGCATAGTCTTGGGAGTTATATCTTGTCACCCTGGTTTTCCCTCTCTACTTCCTGGCTATCTTCATGTGAGCAACATTCCTTTGCCTGCCCTGCTACCTTTATGTTCTGCCTCACCTTAATCCCAGAACAATGGAATCAGCTAACCTTGGACTGAACCTCTTAAACAAAGTTGTTCTGGTCAGGTACTTTGGTCACAGTGACAAAAAACTGACTAACATATAGGTTAAGGTGATGGATATGTTCATTAGTGTAATTTAATAGGTTTTATAATATATATTTATCAAAATATCACATTGAAGAGTATAAATATATTAATTTCTTAATTTTCACTTGTATCCTTAAATAAAATTGTCCAAACCCTATTTTGTGACTTATATTTTTAAATTAAAGTAGAAAAGATATTCACTGACTACAGCTGAGTTTTTAAAATGTAACAAAAATGAATTGTTTTGAAGGGTCCCATATCTGTTGGGTGCTGTCTTCTATTTAAATTCAGATGATAAGTAAAGGACACTCACAAATATGGTTAATCTTAGCATTCCTTTAAGTTAAAACAGAGCCTTGTATTTATATTACATTCCACAGAGCAAGACAATTTACAAAAATATTATGTAAGTTATCACACCCCAATATATTTTCTCACTGACTCATAAGTTGTTGTTGGACATCAATTCCCTAGCTTTCTCTATCCTTGCAGGAGGAATTATGAATATTTCCTAAGGTATTATCCCCATCTACGTGCCAATTAAAAAGTTGAAGCTTTTTTAAAAATATTTTTTCTTTTTTTAACATATTTTAATTATTTGCTTTTAGTTGTACACAATGCGTTTTATTTTTATGTGGTGCTGAGGATCGAACCTGGGCCACGCACATGCTAGATGAGCACTCTACCGCTGAACCACAACCCCAGCCCAGTTGGAGCTGTTTAACTGGCACTTCTCTCCTAAGAACAGTTTTTTTCCTAGAATATCTAGGGATGTTGATTTTTTTTATCTATTTATGAAGTCGTTAGAATTGTTCTCTGTCATTCCCATTCTCTTCTACTTCAGTCTGTCTCCTAGATTCTTTCTCCTAGATCTACCTACCATCTAATATGGAAAGGCTCATGTGGGAAATAAAATGATGCCAGAACCAGCAGTGCTGCCCTGTATACTGGCGAATATGGTTTATCTTTCTGCTTCTGGAATAGCAGATAACTTGTATCAATCCTAGAAGGATGCCAGGCCCATAGGTAGGTTCTCCTTTGAGCATCTGGTAGATTCAATCTCATTGCAGATCTCAGAGTAACAGAAAGCTATACATGAAACTTCCAATTTGACACTGAGCAGTTCTCATGCTGCAGTTGTACCCATGGCTGAACTTGTATCCACTGGCTGGAAAAACACATCAAGCAAAATCAAGTGACAAGGTTTAACCCCCACAGAAGCCAAGTAGTCCCTCTCTTGAGTCAGTAGGCTTACCAAATAACCACAAAATCTTTTTTTTTTTTTTTTTTTTTTTTTTTTGTGTGGTACCGGGGATTGAACTCAGGGGCACTCGACCACTGGGTCACATCCCCAGTCCTTTTTTTTTTTGTATTTTATTTAGAGACAGGGTCTCACTGAGTTGCTAAGTGCCTCGCCGTTGCTGAGGCTGGCTTTGAACTCACGATCCTCCTGCCTCAGCCTCCCAAAGTGCTGGGATTACAGGCGTGAGCCACCGCGCCCGGCTAACCACAAAATCTTTGACCCTAAAAATATACTATTAGAGAGTCAATCCTAACAATTTTTATGTACTTGGATTTTGAGCAATAATATTTAAATTTATAACCAGGCAATAAATTTTACACATGTAATGTCACTTTTGATGATAACTGCTGAAATTCAAACATCAGAATAAAGTAAAATATGTTTTCTATGTGTTTAACCTTCATTTAATTTCATCATTTGTCATTTATTTATTTAAAAATAGAATAAATAATAAATTTGTACTTTAGAAGCTCATTTCATTAGAATTATAATTTAATTCAACAAACATTTGCTGTGTGACTTGAACATTAAAATCACTGTAGAATAAGACTGTTCCTTAACCTCTAGGAATTATAGGTAATTTGGAAAAAAGTGCAGCCAATTAATTCTATGACAAGCCCTATAATAGGGGTCCAGATAAAATGTGAAAAGAAAATATGGAGGATGAGGTGAGCTTCTACTTCTTGGGGAAATTTATATCTAAAAACTCTAATGAACAAGTGGGAGTGGGCTGGGATTGTGGCTTAGTGATAGAGTGCTTGCCTGGCATGTGTGAGGCCCTGGGTTTGATCCTCAGCACTACATATAAATAAATAAATAAAGTAAAAATCCATTGACAACTAAAAAATGAATTAAAAAAATAAAAGAATGAACAAGTGGAATTGGACCTTTAAAGATAAGAAGATACAAATGAAGTTTGGAGGTGAGGTTTCTGGGAAAGGTAAAGATTATAGAATTTCAGGAGGAGAGAGTGTAAGCTAAAGCACAAAGTAGAATGGTGGTTATGTGATGGATTTTTTAAAAATTTGGTACTGGGGATTGAACTCAGAGGCACTCAATCACTGAACCACATCCCCAGCCCTATTTTGTATTTTATTTGGAGACAGGGTCTCACTGAGCTGCTTAGCACCTTCCTTTTGCTGAGGCTGACTTTGAACTCACTTTGATCCTCTTGCCTCAGTCTCCCAAGCTGCTGGGATTACAGGCATGTGCCATGCCCAGCTAGGTGATGGATTTTTAAAAAATATTTATTTTATAATTGTAGTTGAATACAATACCTTTATTTTATTTATTTATTTTTATGTGGTGCTGACAATCAAACCCAGGGTCTCACACATGCCAGGCAAGTACTCTACCACTGAGCCACAACCCCAACACCTAGGTGATAGATTTTTAAAAATATATTTGCATAACTGAAAATTATAATCTAAGACATAGTTCCTGAGGAGGAACAGGTCAGTTATTAATACTCAGATCATACAAAGATACACACACACACACACACACACACACACACACACACATATATATATATATGTATACACACACACACACACACATATGTCCAAAGTGAAACTAAAGATAAGGCCAGTGCTCTATACACAGTATATTCTTAAGGCATAAACACCAAAAGGTAATATTTCTGCTCTTTCGAATGACACACAATGCACATGTAAAAGGAATGATTCTCTACCATCTATCTTGCAAAGACTCCTAACATTTTCCACAGAGTGAATAGCAAATAGAGTTTTATGTATTCTGCTCCAATGTTTCTCAGATTACAACAAGTTTACTCAGAAAACTCTGTTATGTATTATTTTAACCTTTCCACCAACATCAGGCAAATTAGGAAATGAATTACACATTTATAATATCAAGATACTTACAGTCTTAGCATGTCTTTGTTAAGGAAGCATGCATGACTGAAAGCTATTGTGAATTGAGGAAATTGAAAGAAAATATTTTTTTTCTTTTGTGAATTACATCAGTTTTTATGATTTAGAAAATAATTATTAATCCATGTGATACATTAATTGTTTCAGCTATTGATAATTACAACTGGTCCTAAGGATATGAAGATCCATTATTATAACTCCAATCTCCCAGGGTTGTATGACACACAGGTTGGAAATAATTGTTCCTTGATGACGACACATGCTTATATCTATAATGCCTAAAATATAACAAAAGTAAAACTAACCAAATAAGTCACTTCAGGCAACAATGGAGAAGTAACTAAAATTAACAGAAGTGCTATGGGGTAATTGTGAAGACATGTCCTAATGGATCACCCATATAAAAAGTTATAGAAGGAGTAGAACTGGTGGATGGAGACTACCTTAATATTTTTCAAAATCTACAACTACCAGACCATGCTTGACTGTTGACATAGTGAGTACACAGACATGTCCAACTTCTCTGACTTGGGTCAGACATCTTGGAGATCTTCTTCAGGCCAATGTTCAACAGGTATGCATTACTTTCTTCATTCTCTTATTCAGTATCTTTTTACTGTTACCTACTAAAACAGTTTCAGGAGTTGTAAATACTGCAAAAATGGACCATGCTTTTATGTAGTTCTCAGGGAGTTAGTACTGTAGATTGTGGGAGAGTAAGATGAATAATTTAATGTGAGGAGATAACCAAAATAGGAGAAATAAAAGAAAAATAACCCCTGCAGAGGGTACACATGATTAGGGATATTGCCAGTTCTTCATTAAAATATTTATTGGGCAGTGTTGCTGTAATCAAAAGGCTGGGGTTGTGGCTCAGTTGTAGAGCACTTGCCTAGCATGTGTGAGGCACTGGGTTTGATTCTCAGCACCACATATAAATAAATAAAATAAAGGTCCATTGACAACTAAAAAAATAAAAATAAAAATAAAAGTACTCACAAGACTGTGGCAGGTGCATCACTGGGATCCACAAATTCAAGACTAGGCTGGGTAGCAGAGCAAGACACTTTCTAAATGCACGATTGAAGACTTGAATGCTGTGAATATACTTTGAATACAAACTGTTTTATGTAAAAAGATGCTCTATATGTATAATATGAACTGTAATACATACTACTATAAATAAAAATTTAAAAAAAATTACTAAGAAAGCAAACAAACCTATAAATGACCTTAATTAGGGAAGTGAAAGACCTCTACAACAAAAGATATAAATCACTGAAGAAAGAAATTGAAGAAGACACTAACAGGTGAAAAGACTTCCCATGTTTATGGGAAAAATTATTGTTGTTAAAAGACTATACCACCCAAATCAATCTACAGATTCAATGAAATTGGGATGCCAATTCCATTCTTCATATCACTAGAAAAAACACTCAAAAATTTATATGGAAGCATAAAAGACTTCAAATTGCCGAAGCAATCCTGAGCAAAAAACAGTGCTGGAAAAATTGCAATACCCAACTTCAAATTATACTAATGAGTCATTGTAACAAAAAAGCATGGTATTGGCATGAAAATAGATACATACGCAAACAGAATAGAGGACCAAGGAATAAACCCAAACATCTGCAACCATTGGATTTTCAGCAAATTAGTCAATACATTAAAAAAAAAGAAGACAGCCTCTTCAGTAAGTGGTGATAGGATAATTGAATTTATAGCATAGAATATTTAAACTAGACTCCATCACTTATGCTGTACAAAAATCAACTTACTTTACAAAAATCAATTAAAATTCAACCTAAATTACTCAAATACTTTAATGGAAGGCCGGAAACTTTGAAATAACTAGTGGACAACATGGAGAAAACACTTAAAGATACAGGTATAGGCAATGATATCCTAGACAGGACCCAAATAACTCAGGAAATAATGGCAAGAACTGATATGTGGTAATGTTTAAAATTAAAAAGTTTTTTTAACAGCCAACAGAACAACCAATAGATTGAAGAGAAGGCCTACAGAATGGGAAAGAATATTGCCAGATAGTCATCTAACAGAGTATTAAATTCCAGAATATAAAAAATAAAAATAAATAAAAAAAATTACTAAGAAAGCAAACAAACCTATAAATGACCTTAATTAGGGAAGTGAAAGACCTCTACAACAAAAGATATAAATCACTGAAGAAAGAAATTGAAGAAGACACTAACAGGTGAAAAGACTTCCCATGTTTATGGGAAAAATTATTGTTGTTAAAAGACTATACCACCCAAATCAATCTACAGATTCAATGAAATTGGGATGCCAATTCCATTCTTCATATCACTAGAAAAAACACTCAAAAATTTATATGGAAGCATAAAAGACTTCAAATTGCCGAAGCAATCCTGAGCAAAAAACAGTGCTGGAAAAATTGCAATACCCAACTTCAAATTATACTAATGAGTCATTGTAACAAAAAAGCATGGTATTGGCATGAAAATAGATACATACGCAAACAGAATAGAGGACCAAGGAATAAACCCAAACATCTGCAACCATTGGATTTTCAGCAAATTAGTCAATACATTAAAAAAAGAAGACAGCCTCTTCAGTAAGTGGTGATAGGATAATTGAATTTATAGCATAGAATATTTAAACTAGACTCCATCACTTATGCTGTACAAAAATCAACTTACTTTACAAAAATCAATTAAAATTCAACCTAAATTACTCAAATACTTTAATGGAAGGCCGGAAACTTTGAAATAACTAGTGGACAACATGGAGAAAACACTTAAAGATACAGGTATAGGCAATGATATCCTAGACAGGACCCAAATAACTCAGGAAATAATGGCAAGAACTGATATGTGGTAATGTTTAAAATTAAAAAGTTTTTTTAACAGCCAACAGAACAACCAATAGATTGAAGAGAAGGCCTACAGAATGGGAAAGAATATTGCCAGATAGTCATCTAACAGAGTATTAAATTCCAGAATATAAAAAATAAAAATAATAACACCCCCATCCTTATATTGTTCCTGTTTTTATGGAAATTCAGTTCTGTGTTCAGTATAAGGATGGCATTTGGTTTGTCATATATTGTAGGAGCCCTAATTAAGGAGATAGCTAAGATTGAGGTTAGCTGTGAGCAATAAAGCATTACCACCTTCCATGATCTCCTGAGACTTGGCCCGGGACATTGCGGATCAGGTCGATGCCATTTTGTGGTGGTGGTTGTAGGAGTGTGGATGGTGTTGGAGTTGTTGTTGGAGCCAGAGAGAGAAGCTAGCAGAATAAAGAGCCTGTTTGTTTCCAATCCATCTCTGAACTTATTCCTGTGGTGTCGTTGCTCCAAGCAGCAATCGCTTCAGTCAGCAACAGGTGGTGGACAGTATGGGGAGTTTGGTTGGCAGGTAAGAAATAAGAAATTTATTAAAAAAATGGGTGCAAAAATAACAAAAAGCCGGATAATGAAATCCATGGATGAGTTTTTCGATATTGCAGACTCAGTGGATAGTGAGGAAAGTGATCAAGAAAGCATAGCCTCTGAGTCAGTTAATACCGGTGAGAAGAGTAGTGGTATAAATTCAAAAGTAAGTGCTACAAAAGCCATCAGAAACTTATTGAAATTAGCCGAAGAATATGTACTCTCCTTAGAAGCTGAAATTCAGTATACCAGTAAAAGTGATAGTAGTGAAGAGGAATCAAAAGGTGATTCTGGGAGCACAGTCTCCAGTAAAAAGAACAAAAAAATTAAAAAAGAAAAAGGACCGTTAAGTAGAGGAACCACTTGTGTCCTCTACTCCCCCATGGGTGGAATCCATTACAGAAAATATGAAGGGTATTACTAGGTGTTTGCATACCCTAGAAACAGAAATAAAAAGTCTTTCTGAGCGCTCATGCGCTCTCGAGGGTAACTCACAGATACATTGGGAACTGCCAGTATTTGAAAATGAAAATGGACAGAGGGTCCACCAGTCAGTAGATTTCAAAACAATAAAATATCTCAAAGAGGCAGTAATGACATATGGGCCCCAAGCTCCTTTCACATTGAGTATGCTGGAGTCCCTTAACACCTTTAACTTAACCTCCTCAGACTGGAAAAGTCTATGTAAAGCAGCATTAAGTGGGGGGCAATACTTGGTTTGGCAATTGCAATTTCAAGACCTTTGTATAGAAACGGCTAAAAGAAACACAGCTGCAGGGTTTGGAGACCATAATATAGAAATGCTCACAGGAGAAGGGCAGTTCGCAGACTTACAGGCTCAAAAATATTATAACCCAGGTGTATAAGCTCAGATATATACAGCTGCCTTAAAGGCATGGAAAACTTTACAAGGGCCTGAGGATCTACAAGGTAGCTTGTCAAAAGTGATTCAAGGACCTAATGAGCCATATGCTGACTTTACTGATCGACTTTTGAGAACTGCAGGTAGAGTGTTTGAAGACGTTGATCAAGCTCTACCATTAGTTGTTCAATTAGCATACGAAAATACTAATAAATACTGCCAGGAAGCCATCAGGCCATGGAGAAATAAAAAGGATCTTTCATATATATACAACTATGTAAAGATATAAATGATGCCTTTGTCACAGGAAATGTGACTGCAGCTGCAATGAGAGGTGCTTCCTCTCAAAATTTCACAAGGTCTCAACCTAGACATTATAATCAATCAGGATATTCCAGGCAAAATTATCATAATCAATCAGGCTTATCTGGGCAAAACCCCCAAAGAGAAATAAGACCAAGCTCATACCATGCCCCAGGCCGCTGCCCAAGGTGTAAAAAGGGAAATCATTGGGCCAATAAATGCCATTCAAAATTTGACATCTATGGAAATCATTTGTTCAGGAATTTAAAAAAGGGGGCACAGGGCCCAATGCTCTGGGGCCCACAAATGTACGAGGCATTGGAGGAGGAGTATCCTCAAGCATCCACTCAGATGCTTCCCCAACACAATCCCTACTACCCATCCACTCCCTCGCCAGAGGAACAGGAGGAAATGCAGGATTAGACCTCTGTTCCACCACCCGAATAGTGTTAACACCTGAAATGGGGATTCAACTGATTCTCACAAGGGTCAGGGGACATCTTTCCTCAGCGACTGTAGGACTTATTCTTGGGAGAAGTCCTAAAAGCTTATTAGGTTTGCAAGTGACCCCAGGTGTAATAAACTCAGACTACAAAGGGGAAATATAAATAATGCTTAGCTCACCCCAAAGTATAAGTTCTGTTAATCAAGGAGATAGAATTGCTCAGCTGCTTCTCCTTCCAAATTTGCATAATTCATTTAAAATGAGTATGCCTCAAAAAAGGAACAATAGAGGATTTTGTTCCACTGACCTGAGACCCATGGCTTGCTGGGTTTGAGATTGTTCAAGGAGGCCTATGTGTAAAATGAAAATCCAAGGAATAGAGATGGAGGGACTGATAGATACTGGAGCTGACTCTTCCATCATTAATCTACGGCAATGGCCCAAGCACTGGCCTCTGCAAAAAGCTTCAACCAGTTTAAGAGGCTTGGGATATAATAACCTCCCAGACAATAGTGCAGTAATTTTAAAATGGGAGGATGATGAAGGGCATAAAGGAACATTTCAGCCTTATGTTTTACCTAACCTACCAGTTACGTTATGGGGAAGAGATATTTTGCAACAAATGGGAGTACACCTTGCAACCAAGCCTGCAGATGTTAAATGTGAAAATCTACAGAGTAATCTTAACCCTAAAATAAATCATTATCAAAAGGAACAGGGTAATCTTAACCCTAAAAGAAATCATTATCATAAAGGAAAAAGATAATTTTTTTCAGGGACACTGAGAAAATAATTTTGAAAATACCATGGCTTTCTGATAAGCCAGTGTGGGTCCCTCAGTGGCCCCTATCTAAAGATAAATTACAAGCGGCCCACCTACTAGTTCAGGAACAACTAGAAGCAGGACATATAGAACCTTCCACCTCTCCCTGGAATTCCCCCATATTTGTGATCAAGAAAAAATCAGGAAAATGTCGATTGTTACATGATCTTAGAGAAATTAATAAAACCATGTAAATCATGGGCCCAACTCAACCTGGATTTCCTAATGCTGTAGCCATTCCAAAAAATTTTTCCATCTTATTACTCTTTATATAAGGATTGCTTCTTTTCTATTCCTCTACACCCTCTGGATACCCCCAGGTTTGCTTTTTCAGTTCCTTCTATTAACAATAATGGTCCTGATCAGAGATATCAATGGAAAGTTTTGCTGCAGGAAATGGCTAATAGCCCCACTATGTGTCAAATCTATGAAGATAATGTTATTCAGCCTATCAGAAATAAATACCCAGACCTTATGTGCTTCCATTATATCGATGATGTTTTGCTTGCTCATCCTAATCAAGAAGTCTTATTCACCATATTTAGTGATATATCAGAAAACTTGAAACAATATGGACTAAACATTGCTAAGGAAAACGTTCAAAAATTAGATCTCCAATATTATATCTAGGATTCCAAATTATGGACACTTTTATTAGGCCTCAAAAAAATATTAATTAATAAGGAGCATTTGGCCACTCTCAATGACTTTCAAAAATTGCTAGGAGATATTAATTGGCTTCGCTTACACTAAACCTCACTACTGGCCAACTAAAACCTTTATTTGACATCCTTCACGGGGACCCTGATCCATCTTCACCGTGAACATTGACTCCTGATGCTAGGAAAGCTTTAAAGTTAGTAGAAAAAGCCATTGAAGGAGCTCATTGTGATAGATTTGATTTAACTCAACCACTGATATTGATTATTATTTCTTCAAAATATACACCCACAGGGGTATTTTGGCAACAAGGGCCTTTATTATGGATACATTTGCCCGTCTCTCTTAAAAGTATAATTGAGTCTTATACCTCCATGGTGGCTAGACTTATTCCTCAAGGACTTAATACTTCTACTAAAATATTTGGCATTCACCCTGCTACTATTTTTACTCCCTATTCATCATCACGGATTGAATATTTATGCTTCAATGATAATGATTGGGCTATAGCTAGATGCTCTACTTCTGCAAATTTTGATGATCATTTTCCTAAGTCTCCTATATTATCTTTTTGTATTAATCATCCTATTATATTTCCACAGGTAATAAAAAATCAACCTATTCCTAAGGCATTTAATGTATTTACAGATGGTTCCTCACATGGTACTGCTAGAGTAGTCACTAAAAAAGAAAATATGACTTACATAACTGCACACAAATCAGCTCAACTAGTGGAATTGGAAGCAGTGGTAAGAGCTCTGGAAAATTTTACAGAGCAGCCCATGAATATTTTTTCAGATAGCCACTATATTGTACATGCTGTCCCAAAATTAGAGCCAGCAGGACCAATAACACCTCATACTCCAGCCTTTAAATTGTTTTATCAAATACGAAAACTTTTGTGGGCAAGAAAAGAACCTCTATTTGTAGGGCATATTAGAGCACATACCAACTTGCCTGGTCCCCTCCATGAAGGTAATCAAAAGGCTGATGCCCTTACCCAAACAATCTTTATACTTTCAGCGCTCCAGCAAGCTACTTTATTTCACTCCCAGTTTCATGTCAATAGCACCACCTTGCAGCGTAGGTTTAAAATCACAAAGGAGCAAGCCAGAACAATTGTCAAAGATTGTAAATCTTGTATGACACATTTGCCAAATCCTCATTATGTGTTAACCCTAGAGGATTAATGCCCAATAATTTGTGCCAGATGGTTGTTACTCATGAGCCAAGTTTTGGAAAATTGCGATTTATTCATGTGACCATAGATACATGCTCAGGCATGATTTTTGCTTCCTTACATTCTGGAGAAAAAGTTAAAGATGTTACATCTCATTGTTTGCAAGCTTTTGCTGCATTGGGCATCCCCAAAATGCTTAAAACAGATAATGGCCCTGCATATACGTCCTCATCTTTCAAACAGTTTTGCGCAAAATTCAATATATCTCATAAAACAGGCATCCCATACAATCCTCAGGGTCAGGGCATTACTGAAAGAGCAAACCGCACACTGAAAATTATGTTATTAAAACAAAAAGAAGGAAATTGGAAAAATCCTAGGGACAGATTGGCAGTTGCCCTGTTTACCTTAATTTTTTTAACTTTAGACTCTAATGGTTATTCTGCTGGAGACAGACATTGGAACCCACACCAAAAACATAGACCTTTGGTTTACTGGAAGGATGTTCTTTCAGGTACATGGAAGGGTCCAGATCCAGTATTAATTTGGGGGAGAGGATCGGTTTGTGTTTTTCCAAAGTGTGAATCCTTTCCAATATGGATACCATCTAGATTAATAAAGCAGGTACCAAATCATAAGGATCAAGATGAAGCTGTTGAGGAATCAAGATTAATAAAAAAGGTACAAAATCAAGAGGACCAAGATGAAGGTATGGAATGATTCCCTTAAAATAGTCCTTCAAAATATTTCACAACTTAAGTGTCATTCCTACTGGCCGGGATGAGGAGATCTCTCTTTAGTGTGCACACAATTGTTTTTTTTTTTTTTTTTTCTGTTTATATATGTCTTTATGTCTGTGCATTTGTCTAAATTTCATGTAAATGTGACATCACAAATATATGTTTGTAGGTTTGTACGTCTGTCCAGTGTGATGTCACAAATAACAACGTGCTTATGAATATATATATATATATATATATATATATATATATATGGATCCAAATAACTTTAATTCATTTAAGTTCAAGAGTATTCAATTTGGGTAAATAATTTAATAAGTGAAGGTACCTTCAATTTTGATTTATAGGTGTCCCAGGGATTTCTCTTTAGGGAAGAATATGACTTCTGCTGTATAACCTGATATTTTGGTGTTTTTGACATAGGAATGTTTATTTGTAATTAACTTTATTTGTTTTATAGCTGATTAGTTTGAGTTATTTCAACAGATAATTTCATGGAAGGTTACAGAGACTCCAGGGTTCCAGCTATTAAATTATTTTTCCAAAGTGCCTTTAGCTTTTCTTTACTCTATCTTTAATGCAGTAAATACCCTCAGTCTTTCTTTGTTTTGTTCTGAATGTGATATTTTACCAGCTTATGTTTGTTGGAGCTCAAGCAGCAATGTGTGTGAGCAGAAATCAACTTTAATTTTCTAATCTAATAATTCTATTTTTTAGTTTGACAACTCACCTCTTGACTCAGTGCTGGAATAGCACTGCTTTTCCTTTAATAATTGATGTTTGAGTTTCTAGGTAACGGGCCCTGAAGATTTGCTGGTGGCATTGTCTAGACATAAAAAAAGACAGCTGCTGCTACAGCTTCAAAGATCTCTATCGCTGCAAACATCCCTGCTGCTCAAGCATCAAACAACCTCACCAGCAGTGTGGCCTTTGCTCTGCATGCATGGGGCCTCCTAGATAAATGCGTTATAACAAGTGGAAATTTTGATCTTTCATTGTTTGGGACTTTACGGGACAATGCCTTGCGGGTATTTGTCTAGAGAACTCAGTGTGTTACTTCATAGAACTCAGGGCAGCTGATTTGTTTCAAGAATTTGATATGCTATGCAACTTGGCTCGTCAGCAGAAGGCTTATCGCTTTAAAGCCACAGCATCTCTTCACAATTGGACGGCTGTTAGTCATCATACACAGTTGATCCTGAAGGGCTTGATTGGATGGCTGGTAGCCAATGACAGGTAAGATCCCCAGAGTGGACAACCTAAGACAGGCACAGTCGCATGGGACTGCAGGAGCCCTGTTTGGGGAGATGGCTAAGATTGCGGTTGACTACGGGCCAAGGTGATGTTTGGCTGTTGCCGCCTTCCATAGTCTCATGGGACTTGGCCCGAGATCTCGCGGGACTTGAGCGAGATTGCTGATTGGGTCTGCACCATCTTTGGTGGTGTGTGTGGTGCGTGTTAAAGTCGTTGTTAAAGCCAGAGAGAAAAGTTATCAAAATAAAAAGCTGTTTATTTCCAGTTTGCCTCTAAACTTCTTCCCACGGCTTCGTTGCTCCAAGCGGCCATCGCTTCAGGCGGCAACATGGGACAGTCTCATGTGGCCAACATATCAACCTAAGACAGGAGTCAAGGGCACAGCCTTGATTATCTGATGACAGGTAATAATGTTGGTTGCACATGGATGTCCTAGAGCATCCCCTCTTTTAAAACAAAAGGGGGGAAATGTAGGAGCCCTAATTACGGAGATAGCTAAGATTGCGGTTAGCTGTGAGCCATAAAGCATTACCACCTTCCATGATCTCCTGATACTTGGCCCGGAACATCGCGGATTGGGTCAGTGCCATTTTGTGGTGGTGGTTGTAGGAGTGCGGATGGTGTTGGAGTTGTTGTTGGAGCCGGAGAGAGAAGCTAGCAGAATAAAGAGCCTGTTTGTTTCCAGTCCGCCTCTGAACTTATTCCTGTGCCGTCGTTGCTCCAAGTGGCAATCGCTTCAGGCAGCAACAATATATATCATTTACAATATTGAGGTACATTCTTTCTATCTCTAAATTTCTCTAGAGTTTTAAACATGAATGTGTGCTTAACTTTGTCAAATGCTTTTTCTTCATCAATTGAGACAACCATGTGATTCTTGCCTTAACTCTGTGTATATGGTGAATTACATTTATTGATTTGCCCATGTTAAACCAACCTTGCATTCCTGGGCTGAAACCCACTTGATCATGGTGCACTATCTTCTTAATGATTTTTAGTGCATTTTGCCAATATTTTATTAATGAATTTAGCACGTATATTCACCAGGAATATCAACCTATAGTTTCCTTCCCATTGTGTGTCTTTGTCTGTTTTGATACCACTGTCATACTGGCTTTATACAATGAATTTGAAAGTCTTCCCTCTTTTCCTATTTTATGGAATTTTTTGAAGAGGACTAATCTTAGTTATATGAAGGTCTAGTAGAACTTGTCTGAGAATCCATCTGGTCCTGGGATATTTTTCATTGGAAGGATGTTAATAGTTGCTTCAATTTTATTGCTTGACATTGATCTGATTAAGTTTAAAGTGTTATCATGGTTCAAATTATGTAGGTATTGTGTTTGTAAATTTGTCAGTATCATCAAGATTTTCTAGTTTATTGGATTGGAATTCTTCAAAATAGTTTCTAATGATCTTCTGGATATTTCCTTTTTTCATTTCTAATTTTATTGATATGTGTTTTCTCTGTCCTTTTTCTGGTTTGTTTGGCTAAAATTATCAATATTGTTTATCTTTTCAAAGAACCAACTCATTTCATTGATCTTTTTCATGTTTTTTTTTAAATTCTCAATTTCATTAATTTTAATTCTGGTCTTAATTATTTCCCATTTTCTACTGATTTTGGCATTAGAGTATTCTTTTTTCCTATGGCTTTTATGTTCAATTATTTATTTGGTATGTTTTTGTTTTTCTATTGTAGGGATTCAGTGCTATAAACTTCCCTCTATAAACTGCCTTCATACTGTCCTAGAGATTTTGGTGTGTTTTATATTTATTCTTATTTATTTCAATTTTTTTGAATTTTTCCTTTATTTCTTTTGTGATCCCTTCATCATTCAAATATGTATTATTTAATCTCCAGGTGGTAGGATGGTTTCTCTTTTTATCTTGTCATTGATTTTTAATTACACTCCATTATGATCTGATAGGGTGCAAGAAATTTTCTCATTATTTCTGTATTTGAAATTATTTGTTTTCTACCTTAAAATATGATCTGCTTTAGAGAAATTTGCAGGTGCCACAGGGAAGACAGTGAATTTGACAGATTCACTTATTCAATGGATGGAATATTATATAACATTGCTTTACTGTACTTCAATAATGAATCTGTTGAAAAAGAATAAATCTAACCATTGAGATAATGTAAGCTGCCTGGTACCGAAAACCGGGAGCAAATCTCTCGGAGGCAGAGTTAAGCTTTTACTACTTTTACTTCTACTTTCTTAGAGCTTAGAGAGGGAAAGAAAGATTTTTAGAGAGAAAGATTAAAGCGAGCTTTTCTACTTTCTTCTTGTCTTCTTAGAGTCTTAGAGAGAAAGAAAGATAGAGCTTCTTCTTAGCTTAGAGTCTTAGTTAGAAAGATAGAAAGATAGAGCTTAGCTTAGAGAAAGATTAGAGCTTCTTTCTTCTCTCTTCTTTCTTCCTTCTTCTTTCTTCTGTCTTCTGTCTTCCTCAGGAGCCTCGGCCTAACTCTGACCAGTCATTACTTCTTCTATCTGGTTTCTCTTCTGTCTTCTATCTGGTTTCTCTTCTGTAACCGCTCTGCCTATGTTCTGGCCGCTCTGATTCTTCTGACCGACCGAGTGACTGCCCGGCTGACTGAATTCTCCGTTCTCCTAACTCGGACCGCTTTCACCCGGTTATATACCTTCAGGTTTGCGGGTGCCTACAGGTGCGTCACATACATATCAGGTGGAACTTATGGCTTCCAGCTAGCTACAACAGCCCTTCCTAATTAGGGCTCCTTCAAGATAAACGACCTCTACAATGAAAACTATAAAACATGTAAGAAAGAAATTGAAGAGATCTTAGAAGACAAAAAGATATTTCATGTACATTGATTGGCAGACTTAATATTATGAAAAACAGCCATGATACAAAAAGCATTATATATATTCAATGTAATTTTCATCAAAATGCCAATGACATTCATCATAGAATTATAAAAATCAGTACTGAAATTCATTTGTAAGACTAAGAGTTCAAGAATAGCCAAAACAATACTGAGGAAGTATACCAAACTTCAAATTATACTACATCATGGTACAGTCAACAAATCATACATGAAAACAAATATAATAGAAGACATAGAGACAAACCTACATAGATACAGTCATTTGATACTAGAGAAAGATGCCAAAAGCATACATTGGAGAAAAGATACCCTTTTTAAACCAATGGTGCTTGGAAAATTGGATATCCATATGTAGAATAATGAAACTGGAACCATAAATGTCCCCTGCACAAAACTTAACTCAAAGTGGATCAAAGACCTAGGTATTAGACCAGGAAATTTACAACTGCTAGAAGAAAATGTGGGCTCAAACTTTCAATGTATTGGTACTGGCTTTCTTAACAAGACTACTAAAGTGCAATAAATAAAACCAAAAATTAATAAATTGGATGATATCAAATTAAAAGTCTTCTATACAGCAAAGGAATTTAAGTCAGAATGGTAATTAACAAGAATACATAAAAAATTTAAAAAAACATATAAATCATAGTAAATTCTGGTGAGGCTATGGAAATAAGATACACCAATACATTGTTGGTGGTATTGCAAATTAATACAAATACTCTGTAAAGCAGTATGGAGATTCCTCAGGAAAGTAGGAATGGAGCCACCACCTGACAAAGCTTTCCCACTCATCTCCTTGGTATATATCTAAAAGATCTAAAATCAACATACAGTCACATCAATGTCTATAGTAGCACAATTCACAATAGTCAAGTTATGGAATCAATCCAGATACCTGTCAACAGATGAATAAATAAAGAAAATGTGTTACACACATATACACATGCCCAAATTTTACTCAGCCATAAATCGTGGCATTTACTGCTAAATGGATGCACTGTAGAAAATCATGCTAAGTGAAATAAGACAGACCCAGAAAGTAAAGGGTCAAATGTTTTCTTCCCTATCCAGAAGGAAGAACACAATAAGGGTGGGGGAGTGTGTGGGCATTTAATGAAATAAGAAGAGATATCAGTGGAATAGAGGAAATGGATTGAGGAGGAGGCAGGGGGACTGGAAAACAATTGGGATGAAGAAGGATAGGAAAATAGTTGGTTGTGGAATGAAATTGATCAAGAGAACATGGCCAAAGTAAAAAAGATAGCAGTTCCACTTCAGAGGTGGGTGGACAAAAATGGGATATTTCTTTTCCTTTTGAAGATGGGCAATGAGTATGTTTGCTTTTGATGATAAGAAATATTCTGGGGATGAAAAATTATGATTATTTTAACAACAATGTACATCTATTTAGTGTAACTGAACTCTACTCTTAAAGGGTTGAAATAGTAAAATTAGTTACACATGTCTTAAACTAATAAAGTACATTAACAAAAACATTTATTATTATATATTTCTCAGTTTTTTTGTGTGTCAGGAATCCAAACAGAGCTTTACTATGGCTCTAGGAGTCTTATGATTTTCATTGAAGATGCTGGCTATGGTTGTATACGCATCTGAAAGCTTCACTAGATGTACATAAATTTTAAAATTTACTCATGCAGTTATTGACAAGCTTCAGTTCCTCTGTGGATCTAGTCTGGAGCCCTGCCTTGATGTCTTTCTACATGGGTCTCTTCCTAGGGTAGCTTACATCATGAGAGCTGACTTTTTTCAGAGTTTGCAAAATGAAAGCCACATCTTTATACAACCTATTCTTGGAATTTGTATCTCTTCATGTTGGTCATAGTCTCTTGATAAGAAGTGAATCAATAAATTGATGTCCTATTTAATGGGAGGGAATTATATATTTCCTTTGGGAATGACTGCCATTTCTGTTTTTTCTTGCAGGATGGCAAAGATTACATACCGCTCAGTGGCAATGGTAGAATTCCTACCTTTATGATGCTGGATCCAATGCAAGAGACCTTAAGCAATGAGATCATCCAGGAAAACAGGTGAGATCCAGTAGCTTCTGTTTCTTTGATGTGATGGTTAGGAAAACTTTTAATTGTCATACTTGTCTAGAATAAGTAGTTATTGTAAATGGGGGTGTTTTGGAACCAACTGGACATAAATGCTAGAGCCACATGAAAGTAATAGTTTTATATTTATTGCTGATAAAAGTTAGTTTGTTGTATGGGCTTATGTGTGCAACCAGAAAGACAGGTTAATACTGATATGGATTAGAATTACACATAATTGCAGTACTCCCCAACAGATAGAATACATTTTACAGGCAAGCCTATTCTAAAGAGAATGATCTGAAGAGAGTATGCCCAATTCCTTTTCCTGAACTTACCTTATAACCCACTTTGCGTCTCACAGTGGAGGAAAGGAAAGATTCAATAGGAGTATGATTCTAATGGGATGTCGTTCCATGTAAATTAGAGTACTGAATAATAGAGATTTGTTAACAGAGGACTCTAAGAATGTTAGGTGAGCTCACAATATCAACAGAATAAAGGAAGGACAACCATCTCATGATCATCTCAATGCATATACAAGAAGCATTTGATAAAATTGAACATCCCCTCATAATAAAACACTGAACAATTTAGGTATAGAAGGAATATATCTTAACCTACTAAAGACCATACATAACAATCCCAAAGATTGTATCATATTGAGTGGGAGAAAATTGAAATTTTCATAATATCTGAAACAAGTAAAGGATATCAGTATTCACTATTTTAATATAGGGCTCAAATACTACATAGAAATCAGTGAAGTGAAAGAATAATGGGCATCCAAATTAGAAAGAAATAAGTCAGCATGTCCCTGTTTATAGATATCAGGATCTTATATTTTGAAAACCCCCAAATTCCACACTAACATTACAACTAATAAAGAAATTCAGGAAATTGTAGGATACAAAATCCACATTAAAACACATCAGTAGCATTTCTTTTTTAAAAAAAAAAAATTATTTATTTGCTTTTAGTTGTACACAATGCATTTTTATGTGGTGCTGAGGTTTGAACTCGGGCCGCACACGTGGTAGGTGAACACTCTACCACTGAGCCACATCCCCAGCCCCAGCATTTCTTAATGCATATAGTGAGTTACTGGAAAAAAAGAAATTAATAAAATAAATCCATTTTCAGTAGGTACAGAAAACAAAATACTTAGAGATACATTTAACCAAATAGATAAAGAGACCTCTACAATGAAAAATATAAAAATATTTATGTAAGAATATGAAGATACTCAAAACTGGAAAGATAACCCATGTTCATGGACTAGAAGTATCAATATTGTTAAAAAGTCTATCCTAC
Source organism: Tamias sibiricus (assembly GCA_025594165.1). Lineage (NCBI taxonomy): Eukaryota > Metazoa > Chordata > Mammalia > Rodentia > Sciuridae > Tamias > Tamias sibiricus. The sequence continues at coordinate 55,198,863 of CM046667.1, read as the reverse complement.
TAAAGTGACCTAAAGAATCAATGTAATCCCCATCTAAATATGAAATGCATTCTTTACAGGGATGAAAAAAAAAAACACAAACATAATATGTGTATGGAACCACAAAATAACATCAAATAGCCAAAGCAATCTTGAACAAAGCAGAAGTCATTGCACTATCTCACTTTAAAATATACTCCAAACCTCTAGTAATCAAAATAGAATGGTACTGGTATAAATTGGAATAAATAGGTACACAGGTACATAGAACAGACTAGAGGGCCGAAAAGTAAAGCCACATATCTGTAACTAACTTATTTTCAACAAATATGATAGGAAAACATTTTTGAATAACAGTTCTTAAATGAATGATTACTGGAAAGCTAGATAGCCACATGCACAAAAGTTATACTAAGTCCCATTATCTATCACCAGTTAAAAAATCAACTTAGTATAGATTGAAGACTTAAATATAAGACTCAAAACCATAAAGCTGCTAGAAGAAAACACAAAGAAAATGCATCAGGACATTAGAACAGGAAAGGATATTTTTAACAGGAACCCAATGGTACAAAAACTAAAATGCTTATACAAAATTCAGGAAATGATCAACAAAGTGAAAACACAACCTCCAGAATGGACTACAATATTTTCAATGTCATGTATAACTAAAAAGAACAAATAACTTTTAAAAATTAGAAAAAGTTATCACTTCACTTCAGTTTGAATGGCTATGATCAGAAAGATAAAATCAATGTAGCAGTGAAATAAAAGACAATTGAATCAAATATTCCATTATTTCATAACAATATAGTAGTTTCCCTTATCTTCATTTTTTATTTCCTATCTTTCAGTTACCCATAATCATTGATGGTCTGAGAATGTCAAAATTCCAGAAATAAGTAATTTATGTTTAAAATTTATAAAAATAGTGAGCCCAAATGTTTAATAAGTGACATTTTTCTACTGAACTGGAAAAACTATGTGAATTGAAGTGTGTCCACAGTGCATTTTCTAGTATTTTGTACAACAGCTCTTCCCATTGTAAAGACTTCTCTCTGGCAGCACTTAAATCACTGGTTGGTTCTTTCATTGTCAATCCTATTTTTAATGAAGCAGAGAAATGGAATGTCTTCTCTACATTATGCTTTCCTGGAAGCATTTAAAAAGATTTGCCACCATCTTGTCAGCTTTCTTATTATCTGGATGTCCTATTTGCATGCTCAGTAGTCACCACTGATGAAGCAATTAATATTTAGAATGAATCACACTGAAGCACGGTACATGGTGTTTTATTGCAACTTTTGTGAGTTTAGGATAAGTAACAACCGTAACAACACTAATAGCTAATATTTATCAAGTACTTAACAGGGATTATTGTAAGTACCTCATATGTATTTGCTTCTATACTTCTCACAACAAAACTTAGTCACCATTATTACCTGCAGCTTATAGATGATGAGACTAAGGCACGGGCAGGTTATCAAATTTGTCAAAGGCTTCACATCTAGAATTCAAACCCAGACAAAATGGTCTCAGAACCAATGATCTTAATTGCTCTTCTATACTGCCTATCAAGTGCAAAATTGCCTTTCTACTCCTTTAAGGTATTTTCTTGAAAACTTTGAACAGTGAAATACATTAGGGAATCCATTGTAATCAACAGAAGCACCTGAGATGCAGACAATGAAAGGAGAATGTCTTAAGCTTTATATTTAAAGCCTTGTCTGAAGTTCCTTCATATCTGTTTTCAAAATGGACCTTGCAAGTATTTTTGATGCTAAGGTGGCTTTATTCATTGCATAAAAAAGTGAATGTCTTTATTGTGCTGTACCATATACTTAAAATGATTAAAATGGTAATTTTTATGTATATATTACCATTAAAAAACCATATATATATATATATATATACATACATACACATGCAATCCCCTTCCAAATGTATATATATATATATGTGTGTGTGTGTGTGTGTGTGTGTGTTTCAATAAAGTATATACCGAATTATATTCCCAAAAGCAATGTAAAAGTGTTCCTTTATACAGATCTGCACTAAGACACATCTTTTCTTATTTTGTTAAAACACATTTTAATGGGTTTTTGGTGATATCTCTTTATGGTTTTAATTTGAATTTCCCTAATGAATAGTGATGGTATTTTTCATTTACCTGTTGGCTATTGTGTGCTTTCTTATGAGAAATGTCTGGTCAGGCCCTTTGCCTATTTTTAAATCAAATAATTTTTCCTTCTTTAGAAGTGTTTGAATTCCTTCTATATTTGGGAAACTGATACCCATTAGATATATGACTTGGAAATATATTCTCTGATTCATTTTGTTGGTTCATTTTCTGTGCACAAGGTTTTTTTTTATTTTTGTTTGTTTTGTTTACTATAATCCTATTTGTCTATTACAGTTGATGCCTAGGCTTTCAGGGTCATAACCCATAATACTATTGCATAGAAAAATACTCTATAGCTTTTCCTCTGTGCTTTCTTCTAGTAATATAGGCTCTTGCCTTATATTTAATACATATCCATTTTTTATATCTTTATTTTGTTTGTTTATTTTTTATGTGGTGCTGAGTATGAAACCCAGTGCCTCACATGTGCAACACAAGCCCTGTGCCACTGAGCAACAACCCCAGCCCAAGACTAATACATTTTGAATTGACTTTTATATATGATATGAGACAAGGATCCAATTTCATTCTTGTTTTCCCAGCAACGTTTATTGAATAGAATGTCATTTCCCCAGTGTGCATTCTTGTCACCTCTGTTGAAAAGCAATTGACTATAACTGTGCATCTTATTTCCTCTTCCATTGGTAATCATATCTTTTTTATGATAGTATTTTGTTGCTTAAATTACAATCACTTTGTAATGTTTTGAGTAAATGGGAATGTGATGCCTCCAATTAATTTATTTTATATATCAATATTGTTTTGGTTATTTTTTGGTCTTTTGTGGTTTCATACAAATTTAAGGATTATTTTTTCTATTTCTGTGACTTGGAGTTTTTTTAGGGATTGCACTGAACCTGTTATTTCTTCTACATAAATATTCAGAGTAACTGAAATCAGTATATTGAGGGGCTATTTCCACTCCATGTTAATTGCTGCATTTATTAAGAAGTGCTAGTATATGGAATCAACCTAAGGGTCTATCAGTAAATGAATGAATAAAGGAAATGTGGTTTATATACACAAGGGAATACCATTTAATCTTTAAAAAGAAAAAATCCAGTCATTTGGACAAAATGGATACATCTAGAAGACATTAAGCTAGGTGAAATAAATCAGGCACAGAAAGACAAATACTTTGTGATCTCACTTATATATGGTATTTAGATGGGTAAATTGAGAGGTTGGGCATACAACAGTGTTTACCACATCAGGAGACATGGATTCTGATTAAACATAGGCAAGTCTCTGTCTCTGATAAATAATTTCCCTAACAAGTAACAAGAGAAAAACCCAGTTGAGAACTATACTTAACAAACTTTAGTGTGAATTAAAATAATGTGAAGGACTTGCTACAATGTAGAATTCTCAGTAGCATATGGAGAAATTCTGAATTATTGTGTCTGGGGTGGATTAGAGGTTCTGAATTTCTAACAAGTTTCCAAAGCTGAAAATGTTTCTGTTTCATGGAACATACATTGGTAACCAGTAGTCTAGGTTATTTTGAAAAGACTTGATAATTTAGGGTTTACGTTGGTTTATTTAGGGTACAGGTTTTTAAATAGCTTTTTGGTCATGAGACTCCTTTGGGAACCTAAAGAAGGATCTTGATGCTTCCCAAAAAATATGTACATAGAAACATAGAACTTTGCATACAATTTAAGTGATTTTGGGGTAATCTATCTTTATATATTTGAATATAAGTTCTCCTTTAAGAATTCCTGATTTTGAACACTATTCTGCCAATTTTACAGATGAAGCAATTGAGGCTTGAAAACCTAGGAGGTAACTTGCTGATAGTAATATAACAATCAATTTGCAAACCAAAGATTTGAGCTTAGAACTATTGAAATCATTATAGGCCCTTATGGGAATGCCATAATGCCTGAAGCATCACTGAGAGTTCCAAAATAAGTCTTATAGATACTGTCAGATGATTTTCTATAGAACTCTGTTTGAAAGCCAAAGTGTAGGCCAAAGTGGCTACAAATTTGAAATTCTCCCAAGAGAGGCAGCAAACCCAGAAGGGAGATAAGAGGCCTTCATAATAATCATTTATTTTTTATATATTGCACACCAAAGTGACTATGGTATATAAAAAATTATTACATATTTCAAAATAAGTGATTTTAAAATTTTCCTACACAAATTGATAGGTAAGCATGGTGATGAATGTTAATTATCTTCATCTGATCTTTATAAATCATTTATATATATATCAAAATATTGCATTTTACCCAAAATATATAAAAAAGTAAGATTTTTCCCTCAGGAACAAAGTCGATCTATTTTTTTCTATAAAGTTTTTAAAATTTGCAATTATTAATGCATATTAATTGAACAAATGAATGTGTTTCACTGTAATATTTCTTTACATGCATATATTATGACTGAAACATATCAACCCTCCCTAAGCCCTTTTCTTGCCATTCCCTTTCTGCCACTTACCACTGGCTTCATTCCCCTTCTGTCCTTATTTATTCTCAGGTAATTTTAAAAGTTTTACTTCACACTTATGAAAAAAACATGTGATATTTATTTTACTATAGTCTATCTTACTTTGGTTAACATGATAAACTCAAGTTATATCAATTTTGCTTCAAATTACTTGATTTCATTCTTTTTTATGGTTTGAATCTTTTTTTAATTCTAATTTGTTATACATGCTTGCAGAATGCAATTCATTTCATATTACATATAAAGAGCACAATTTTTCAAGTCACTGGTTTTACATAAGGCATTTTCACACCATTTGTGTCTTCATACATATACTTACGGTAATGATGTCTAACTCATTCTGCCATTATTTCCATCTCCTTGTACCCTCTCCTTCCATCCCTCCCCTTTGTTCTGTTTAAAGTTCCTTCATTCCTCTCATTCCCCATCCCTTGCCAGTATAAGTCACTATCTTTATAACAAAGAAATCATTGACCTTTGTTTTTTGGGGATTGGCTAACTTCACTAAACATTATTTTCTCCAACTCCATCGATTTATGTCGGGGCATTTGGAACACATAGGCTGAAAGGGTAAAAAGCTCTGGCTGCTTTCCACGCCCTGTTACAGACCTGTTCTGAGCAGGGGGGCATTGCTCTGACGTATCATGAGAACCGAAACCACCCTATAGGAGACTCTGCCAATAGGACTTGCCTAGGAATCTCCATACTACTTTCCAGAATGGCTGCACCAATTTGCAGTCCCACCAGCAATGTATGAGTGTGCCTTTTTCCCCACATCCTCTCCAACATTTATTGTTGCTTGTGTTCTTGATACCTGCCATTCTGACTGGAGTGAAATGAAATCTTAGAGTTGTTTTGATTTACATTTCTCTAATTGCTAGAGAAGTTGAACATTTTTTCATGTATTTGTTTAGTGATTGTATATCATCTTCTGAGAAGTGTCTGTTTAGTTCATTGGCCCATGTATTGATTGGGTTATTTTTTTTTATTATTATTATTTTTTTTTTTTGGTGTTAATTTTTTTTTTTTTTTTTTTTTTTTTGGTACCAGGGATTGAACTCAGGGGCACTCGACCACTGGGCCACATCCCCAGCCCTTTTTTGTATTTTATTTAGAGACAGGGTCTCACTGAGCTGCTAAGTGCCTCGCCATTGCTGAGGCTGGCTTTGAACTCGCAATCCTCCTGCCTCAGCCTCCCAAAGTGCTGGGATTACAGGCGTGCGCCACCGCGCCCGGCTTGGTGTTAATGTTTTTGAGAGCTTTATATATCCTTGTGGTTAGTGCTCTATTTGATGTGCTTGTGGTAAAGATTTGCTCCCATTCTGTAGGTTCTCTAAGATTCAATGGAATCCCAATCAAAATTCCAATATCATTCCTCATAGAAATAGAAAAAGCAATCATGAAATTCATCTGGAAAAATAAGAGACCCAGAATATCCAAAGCAATTCTTAGCAAGACGAGTGAAGCTGGTGGCATTACTCTTTCAGACCTTAAACTGTATTACAAAGCAATAGTAACTCAAACAGCATGGTATTGGCACCAAAATAGACCAGTGGATCAATGGCACAGAATAGAGGACACAAAGACTAACCCACAGATCTACAGTTATCTTATATTAGACAAAGGTGCTAAAAACATACATTGCAGAAAGACAGCCTCTTCAACAAATGGTGTTGGGAAAACTGGAAATCCACAGGTAATAAAATGAAATTAAACCTCTATCTTTCACCATGCACAAAACTCAACTCAAAGTGGATCAAGGACCTAGGAATTAAACCAGTGATCTTGCACCTAATAGAAGAAAAAGTAGGCCTAAATCTCCGTCATGTTGGATTAGGCCCCAATTTCCTCAATAAGACCCCTATAGCACAATAATTACAACCAAGAATCAATAAATGGGATGGATTAAAACTTGATTTCATTCTTCTTTGTGACTGGGTAATACTCCATTTTGTATGTATGCCATATTTTATTTATCTGCGTCTCTGTTGATGGCCACCAAGGCCAGTTCCATGTCTTGCATATTGTAAGCAGCACCACAATAAAGTTGCATATGCATGTATCTCTTTTGTATTCTGACATCATTTCCTTCATGCATACTCCCAGGAGTGTTATTGATGGATCATATGGTAGATTTATTTTTAGATTTTGATGAACTTCCATTCTGTTTTCCATAGTGACTGTAATAACATATACTCCCCCCAAAATTGATCTTTTATCCCCCCATCCCTGCCATTATTTTTATTATTTTTTGAAATATAGACATTTTGATTGGGGTAAGATGTAATGTCTTTTGTTTCCATGAGGACTAAATGTGATATTTTTTTCATGTTATTGGCCATTCATTTGTATATATTCTTTTAGTATGTGTTCTTTCAAATCATTTTCCAATTTTATTTATTTTCTTTTTTGGTACCAGAAAATGAACTCAGGGGTGCTCATCCACAGAGCCACATCTCTAGTCTTATTTCAAATATTTTAATTAGAGACTGGACCTTGCTCGTTTGCTTAGGGCCTTACTAAATTGCTGAGGCTACATTCTAACTTGTGATCTTCTTGCCTCAGCCTCCTAAGTCACTGAATCCCAGACTTCTTTAAAAGTCTGGTAGGACTCGCTGAGAATCCATCAAGTCCTGGGATTCTCACTATTGGTAGGCTTTTGATGGCATCTTCAATTTCATTATTTGAAATTGATCCTTTTATATTTTCCATGTCCCCTGGTTCAATTTGGATATGTCATATGTCTCTAGAAATTTGTTGATTCTTCAAGATTTTCTAATTTTTTAGTATAAATTTTCTTAATAGTTTCTAATTATCCTCTGTGTTTCTGTAGGATCTGTGGTGATATTTCCTTTTTAACACAAATTTTAATAATTTGAGTTTTTTCCCTCTTCCTCTTGGTTAGCTTGGCTAAGGATTTATCAATTTTGTTTATTTCTTCTACAAACCATCCTTTTGTTGATTTTTGAAAAAAATACTTTAATTTCATTGATTTGGGCTCTGATTTTAATTATATACTGTCTTGTGATTTTGCTGTTGATTTGTTCTTCTATATCTAGGGTCTTGGGATGTAATGTCAGATTATTCTTGTCTTCTAATGAATGAGCTCAATGCTGTGAACTTTCCTCTTGGAACTGCCTTCATGAAGTCCCATAGATTTTGATATGTTGTATCACAATTCTTATATTCCTTTAAGTATTTTTTATTGTAGCCCTGATTTCTTCTGTGATCCATTCATCATCTAATAGCATAGTATTTATACTCCAGCTATTAGAGTAGATTTTATTTTTATCTTGTTACTGATTTCTAATTTTATTCCATTATGATCTGATATAATGCACAGTGTTATCTCTATTGTTTTGTACTTGTATATAGTTTCTTGTGGCCTGAGATATGGTTTATTTTAGAAAATAATTTATGTGCTGCTGAGAAAAAGGTATATTAAGTCATTGATGGATGAAATGTACTATATGTGTCTTTTAAGTCTAAATTATTAATTTTATATTTTAGTTTCATATTTTCTTTATTTAGTTTATAAAGTTCTATTCATGGTCTCTTATAATCTTTTTTCCATGGTCAACTTTATTTCTAAGATTATATATTATGTCTTTGTTGCTTGAAACTATTACAAGTGGTCTAGTTTTTTGGTCATGCTTTCCACTGATTTTCTTAATTTGGCTTATTATTCCTTTCATTTCAAGGACTTCTCTTTTGTTCTATTTCAGAATCTCTCTTTATTTAAGTGATTATATCCTGAATTTTCTCTCTGACTTCACTCCTTACAACATCTTTCACCTTGTAGATTAGTTTAACTATAAACTTTCTAAATTCATTCTCTGATATTTCCTTTACTGTGGATTTCCACAATGGATCTGTTATTGAGGTATTTTGGTTTATTTGGGACAGTTTGTTCCCTTACTTTTTCATTTTGTTTTTGTTTCTATCCATTTAACAGTATGAATCTGAGTTGGAAGAGCTTCTACCCTATAAAATTATAGTGTCCCTGAAGGTTTATATCACCTCACAGTTTAGGGGGAAACAAATAATAACAATATCCAATGCAAACACTATAGAGCATTAAATAAATACTTCATTCCTATTATGATATCTACTGTGTTAATTGGCTCAATAAGCATAAATGGTATGATAAACAATTGCCAACAGTAAACTTGCAAAAGGGTTTGCTATTTTAAAAGATGAACATAAAAAATGCAGAGGAGATGTAGGATGGGAAAATTATGAGGGAGGAGTTGAGAAAATAGAAGAAAAAAGGAAAAGTGAAAGAGGAAATAATAGAATTTGGCTATTAGCAAAAAATATAGAGAAAGAGAGAGAGAGAGAGAGAGAGAGAGAGAGAAGAATCAAGAGGAATAGACAAATGAAAAACAATATAAAACCAAATATATTAATCAAAAACCTTAGCCCTCAAAGACAGAGTCATGAAAAATAATACCTTCACAAAATGCTTGAAATGAGAAAAGTGAGATACATATGTATATGTTCAAAGGTCCATGGACCATTCAGCACACAAGCAATCAAAGCAAGAGAAAACGAAAGAAAAAATAACAAAGGATTTTAAAAAAACTAAAATGAAATAAGTTTCTTGACAAAAATTAAATTTGATGGTCAAAAATTCTCAATGAAAATATATGTTCTTTGAACCCAAATGTCTTTCTTTTCACTTTTTTCTTGAGGTATGTACTGCACATAGGAGTAGTAGCTGCAGACTTTCTCTATCTTCCCCTTTTTGTGTTGCTCTTCATGTTGCCTGTTGGAGTTCAAAACTTATTGGTTCCCCTTCTCAGCAGTATGTGGTGGGGCAGGTTGAAAGTGTTGTCTGCTCCACTCTCAGGGTGGGATCATGTCTAGTAATGTTGAAGGAGTTTCTGTAGGTGGAGTTCCTAAAGGTAAGATTTAGGGTAAGTTAGGCCCCAGGTCTTTCATTGAATGGCAGTTGGCCTGAAGATTTTAAATCAGTGCAACTCCAGAGTCCTGCAGCTGTGGATCCATGCTGGGAGTCTGCACCCTGGGAATCTCCCCGGGGTTCCACTCTTGTGGTAGAAAAGCCAATCCTTTGCTCCCTCCACTACCAATGGATCCAATACTTCCACTTTCCTGGGCTTAGCCCCCAAGTGCACAGTCACTCCCACTCATCTGATCAAATTCCCTGCCGAACCCAGCTTATCCTGTAAGCCCCAGACTCAAATGGTGAGAGGGACTCTGGACCTCGTGAGTCTCAATGACCTGTATTACCCAGGGTAAAACACTCTCTGCACCTGGATTTCCTGTTGCCGCCTGAAGCGATGGCCGCTTGGAGCAACGAAGCTGCGGGAAGAAGTTCAAAGCGAACTGGAAACAAACAGCCTTTTTATTCTGATAACTTTTCTCTCTGGCTCTAACAACGACTTTAACACATACCACACACACCACCAAACAACCAACACACCAAATGGCGCAGACCCGATCAGCAATCTCGCTCAAGTCTCTCAAGGTCCCTGACCAAGTCCCGCGAGATCCCGGGCCAAGTCCCGTGAGACTACGGAAGGTGGCAATGCCCAAACATCTCCATGGCCCGTAGTCAACCGCAATATTAGCCATCTCCCCAAACAGGGCTCCTGCATTCCCCCCCTTTTGTTTTAAAAGAGGGGATGCTCTAGGACGTCCATGTGCAACCAACATTCTTACCCGTCATTGGATAATCAAGGCTGTGCCCTTGACTCCTGTCTTAGGTTGATATGTCGGCCACATGAGACTGTCCCGTGCGACTGTGCCTGTCTTAGGTTGTCCCCCTCTGGGGATCTTACCCATCATTGGCTAACCAACACACCAAATGGCACAGACCTGATCAGCAATCTCGGTCAAGTCTCTCGAGATCCCGGGCCAAGTCCCGTGAGACTATGGAAGGCGGCAATGCCCAAACATCTCCATGGCCTGTAGTCAACTGCAATCTTAGCCATCTCCCCAAACAGGGCTCCTGAAATTTCTCTTGGTTTCCTATGCACACTGTGAGTCATGTGGTGGCCCTCTGCCCAGTCTGGTTGTTGGACTGAGATTACATAGATCTGGGATCCTGGGTTTAGTGCCACAGCATCTGTCTCTATAGTTTGGTGGTAATATGGCTTCTACTTAAGCTGTCCAAGGAAACTGGGAGATGCACAGCAATTTTCCCACACTAGGCTATACTGTACCTTACACTCTGGATCAGTCTGATGTTGTCATTGACCTTTGATTTGTATGTACCAAGATACACCATGGTGTCACTTGAAATGTGGGTTTTCTCAGTCCCCCATTCCTGATTTGCCTGTGCTGTATCAGCTTCTGTGGCCACTGGGAGCCACAGTGGTTTTTCTTTTCTTTTCTTTCTTTCTTTTTTTTTTTTTCTTTTCTTTTCCAAAACTGTTCTGAAAGTCCAGTATTAAATCTCAGTAAAGACTCTCTTTTCACCCACCTTACTGACAGAAAAGCTGTTTATCTACTTTCCTGCTTTTACAACAAGTAGCCCCTTGGAAAATAAATGCCTCTACTTTTCCATCTGAACCATCATCATGTCTTCTTGATTGTTTCCTTGATCAATATATAGTGACCTTTGTTATTTCTCACTGATTTTGTCTTAAGTTCATTTTTGTGGATATAAGTATAGCTACTCTTTTAGGTTTGGGATTCCATTTATTGTAATGTCATTTTTCATCCTTTCAATTCTAGCCTGATTATGTCTGTGCATGCAAGGTGAGTTTCCTACAGCCAGCATATTGTTGGGTTTTGTTTCTTAGTCCATTTAGCAAGTATTTGTTTCAATTTGAGAATTAAGACCACTTAATTCTGGGTTATTATTAAAATGTATGCTTTTGTTACTGTCATTTTGTTGATTTTCTTCACATTTTTGGGTATTCTATGTTAATTTCTTCCTGTCTTATTCATCTTAGACTCGAGAGTTTAACATATTGATATTGTTTTATTCTTTCCTACTTTTTCATTTCTGTGTCTATTATTCTACAGAGAGTTATTCTTTCCCTTGTTCTCATGATTGTATTAATCTGTCTTTCTGATCTGGGTATAGAATTGCCTTACCTATCTTCTGTAATGCTGACCTAGTGATCATGAATTCCCTTAGTTTATGCTTATCTTGGAAGTTAAATATTGATATTTGATTCTGAAGGATCATATTTCTAGGTAGAATAATTTGAGGTGGAATTCTTTTCTTTCAAGATTTAAAATACATCATTTCATGCCTTGCTGGCCTTTAGAGATTTGGTTGAGAATTCTGTTACTCTAATGGAGTTGCCTTTAAATGCAACTTGACACTTTCTCTTTTGCAACATTTAATATTTCCCTTTATTTTGTACCTCTGCCAATTTAATTATAATTGTGTTACGAAGTGTTCTTCTTCTTTTTAAAAAAATATTTTTATTTGTATATGGTCACAATACCTTTATTTATTTATTTATTTATTTATTTTTATGTGGTGCTTGGGATCGAACCCAGTGCCTCATGCATGCTAGGCAAGCACTCTCCCCACAGGGCCACAACCAGAGAACAAAGTGTTTCTCTTCTGTTCCTATTTCAGGCTCAAATGCTCCTGAACCTGGCTTTCCAAGTCTTCCCCAATATTGGGAAATATTCTGCCATTGTTTCCCTGAGTGGGTTTCCTTTGCTTTCAACATGTAGCTCATTTCCATCTGATGTGCCAATTATGTTGATGTTTGATTTTCTAGTGCTGTCCCAAATACCTTGTACATTTTCTGTATCCTTTCTTGTTTTCTTCTTCATTATTATCTGGTTTTGATATTTTGGCAAGGTTGTCTTTATGCTCCAAAATTCTTTCTTTTTGATTTAGTCTATTGAAGAGGCTTTAAAATTATTGAGCTTTATATTTCTAATATGTTTTTTTGGGTAGGAGGGATGCTGGGGATCAAACCTAGGGTTAATTAACCCTGAGCCATATCCCCAGCTCTTTTATTTACATATTTTTTTTAAAAAAATTGAGACAGGTTCTCACTAAGTTATTTAGTGTCTTGCTAAGTTGCTGAAGCAGGCCTTGAACTTGTGATCCTCCTGCCTCATCCTCCTCAGCCTTAGTCCTCAGCATTTCTATGTCCGTATTGAATTGCTCTTTCACTTCCTTTAGTGTCTTTCTTAATTAATTCAGTTGTTTATTTGTATTCTCTTGGATTTTATTGGGCTTTTAATTTTTTTAATCTTTGTCATTTCATCTACTTTGTTATCTTTGTAATTTGTCACTAGTGAGTTTGGAACTATGGAGCAGTGTCATATTGCCTGTTTTTTCATATATTGTGTGCTTCATCAGATTTGTGTGCTTTTTCAGATTTGTGTGTATGTTAGGATGGATTTCTCACTTTTGTGTGACAAATTTCTTAGTAAGGAGCCTTCTTTTGATGATGTGTCCTATTATATCAATGTGTTTTATAGTGTTAATTAATTTCAATTTTACTTCATTACTTTCCTGAAGCTTCTTTGGCTTTTACTAGTGTGTTTTAACACAATGAATAACATGTCAGAGCCTGAGGAATGAACCCATTTTCCCTGTAGTTCTCTCAAGAGTGAGGTTCTTTTGATAGTTCTGACAGATGCAGTAAGGATAATAGCGTATAAGTTTCATTCTGTGGTTACTCCTAAAATAGGCATACAAGCCCCTTTCACGTGATGGGAGTTTCATCAGGCTCTATTGATATTGACTTTATTATTTGACAACAATTCTTATACTGACTGTTCTAAGCATGGTGATATGGTAATATTTCTATTATTTTAATCCTCTGTTTAGACACTATCACAACTCCAGGTGTCTCATGGGTAGATAATGTGCCTTTGGCATCACAGTTTCCCCTCTATGGTATTCACATACAGTTTTGCCAGCAATGTGATATTTGATGGTGTATGCAAGTGACTGATGTTGAGGGCCCTTGCATGTGTCGTCTGCAATAAGTTGTATTATTTGTCTGTTGTTGCTTTTGTTGTGAGTATCCAGGAGTGAGATTTCAGTGCCCCCCAAGTGATAAATAATTTGGGACAGCTTGTTGGGTGAGGAAGTTTTCCTCCCTATTCTTTAAGTTGAGCTATCCTCCCAGGTTTGAGAAGGGCTATTTTGTGGCTGGAGAAAGGTGCAGTTCCTCTCAGGTGTGGTGGCAGTGTAGTTCAGTGGCAGAAAACCCACCCAAAGCTTGACTTGATCCCCAGCACTGCATAAAAGAAAAAGTAAATAATCCAGGTAAAGAAATGAAGTGAAAACCAAATTAACATGATAAGAATAGCAAAAACAAATACAACAGAAAATAAAGAGGAAAGAATATACAGTAAATCAAAATGTTAAGTAAATTAGTAAAATAGGAAAAATGTAGCAGAAAAAAAGTTTAAAAGTAGAAAACAGAAAGAGGAAATAAAATTAAAAACTGAAAACAGGAGAAAAGAGAAAGAACTAAAGGAAAAAGAAGGAGAGTAGTAAAACAGTTAAATTTATTGAGGTATTTTGGATTGTTTGGGATAGTCTGTCTGACATAAAATCAAATAAAAGGTAATGTCTATGGTTCCACAGCATTAATAGTAGCTATAGCATTAGTTGTGGGGACAGGCATTATATAAACTGATTAGTGCTAAAAGATGTAAATAATAGTTAATTAAGAGGAAAGAATAAGAGATATGTATGTAGAAAAGGGTTTGCTATTTCAAAATGGGAATAAAGAGAATACAGAAATGATATACGATATGATTGTTATGTGGGAGGAGGAGAAAAATAGAAGTAAAAAATTAAAGGAATATTGAAAGAGAGAATAATAAAAATTTGCTGTTAGCAAAATAAAAAGAGAAAAAGAAAGCTGGGAGACAGACGAGTAAAAAACCATACAACACAAAGCTAAAATATACTAATCAAAGCCTAACCTTTGAAAGACAGAGCAAATAAAAGTAAGTACCTTAAAAAATGCTATAAATGAGAAAAAATATATACATAGATCCATGAATCATTCAGCACACACCGAAAAGAGAGAAGAAAATAAAATAATAATAAAATTTTAAAAATAAATTCCTTTTATTTTATTTATTTATTTTTGTTACCAGGGATTGAATTTAGAGACAGGGTCTCACTGAGTTTGTTAGTGCCTCAATTTGTTGAGGCTGGCTTTGAACTCTCTATCTTCCTTCCTCAGCCTCCAGAGCTGCTGGGATTGCAGGCATGCACCACCATGCCTGGCCAAAAATTTCTTGATAAAAAGTTAAAGAATCTAAGAACACAAAACAACAATAAATGTTGGAGAGGATGTGGAGAAAAAAGGCACACTCATACATTGTTGGTGGGACTGCAAAATGGTGCAGCCAATATGGAAAGCAGTATGGAGATTCCTTGGAAAATTTGGAATGGAACCACCTTATGACCCAGCTATCCCACTCCTTGGTCTTTACCCAAAAGACTTGGAAACAGCATACTACAGGGACACAGCCACATAAATGTTTATAGCAGCACAATTCACAATAGCTAAACTGTGGAACCAACCTAGACACCCTTCAGTAGATGAATGGATAAAGAAAATGTGGTATATACACACAATGGAATATTACTCAGCAATAAGAGAGAATAAAATCATAGCATTAGCAGGTAAATGGATGGAGTTAGAGAATATAATACTAAGTGAAGTTAGCCAATCCCAAAAAGCCAAATGCCAAATGTTTTCTCTGATATAAGGAGGCCAATTCACAGTCGGGTTGGGATTGGGAGCATAGGAGGATTAGAGGAACACTAGAATGGCCAATAGGGAGGGAGGGGAAGGGAGGGGGCAAAATTGTGAAGAAAAAAAAATGATGGTAGAATGAGATGGATATCATTACCCTAAGTGCATGTATGAAGTCACGAATGGTGTGAATATACTTTGCATACAACCAGAGATTTGTAAAAATGTGCTCTATATGTGTAATATGAAATGTAATGCATTCTGCTGTCATTTATAACATCTTAGAATAAAAAATTTTAAAAAAGAAAGTTTGCACCTGAGAAGGCAAAAAAAAAAAAAAAAAATCTATTCCCATGTTTAAAAAAAAGCGAATAATTTCCATAGAAGGGGTCAAAATAGTCAATGAGAATATATGTTCTCTGCTTGTGCCTAACTATCTTTTTTTCCATTTCTTCTTGAGGTTTGTACTGAGCACAAGAATAGGGACTGAAAGCTATCAACCCCTTTTTCTTTTTGTGTTGCCCACTGAATGCCATTGGAGTTCAAAAATTCTCAGCTTCCCTGTTCAATTATGGTGGGATGGGAAGTACTATCAGCAGGGTTTTGTCTTCCCCAACCCACGGTGTATACTCATAAGGTGGAGTCTGTGCAGAATTCTGTGGGAACAATTTCTGCATGTGGAGTTCCTGAAGGCAGGGCTTAGGTCTAGTCAGGCCTCAAGTGTTTTGTTGAGTAGTGATTGCTCTGGAGATATTAAATCAACACACCTCCAGGACCCAGTAGTTACCATCTATGGTGGGAGACTGTACCTTAAGAGCTTTCCCAGGGTTCCACTCATGGGTTGAGAGAGCCAGTTTTTCATGGATTCTGTTTTCCATAGACAGCCTTTGTAGGCTTCCAGGCTTAGTCCCAGAGCACAGTCACACTTGCACATTCAAGTTCCTGACTGGCTTAAGCTGGTCCTGCCAGCCACCAAACTCAAACAGGGAGCAGAGCTTTGGATCTCCTTGGCCTCTATGACTTGTATTTTCCTGGTTAAAATATTCTCAATGCCTGTTTTGCTATTGGTTTGTTAGGCACAGTCTAGGTCACATGGCAGGTGTCTGTCAAGACCATGAATTGGACCCAGCTCAGATCTCCTGGTTCCTGGTTCATGTAGCTGCTGACATAGCACGGTTACCTCAAGATATCTCCTAGATCTGCTGTATGTGGACAATTGGGAAACATGAGGCATCTTTCATGCACCATTATATTGTGCAGTAGAGCTGTATTTGTATGAGTCTGTATCTGTGTCTTCTATTCCATTGGTCTTTACTATTTTGATGGCAATACTATTCTGTTTTGGTACTATAGCTTTGTAGCATAATTTGAGATTTGGTATTGTGATGTCTCCTACATTGATTTGGGTCTTCTGGTTCTCTTATTCTTCCTAATGATTTTAAGAATTGTTTTTTTCTAGTTTTATGAAAAATTTCATTGGTATTTTCCTGGGGATTGCACTCAGTCTGTATATTGCTATTGGTCGTATGCCCAGTTTGATAATATTAATTCTGCCTATCGAAGAACATGGAAGGACTTTGAATTTCTAAGGTCTTTATTAAATTTGTTCAGTGTTCTATAGTTTTTATTGTAGAGATTTTTTTATCTCTTTGATTAGATTAATTCTCAGTTATTTCATTTCATTCTTTAGGTTGCTGTGAAAGGGATGTTTCCCTCATCTCTTTCTCAGCTGAATCTGTGTTGGCTTATAGTAACATTATTGATTTGTAAGTGCTGATCTTGTATCTTGCTACTTTGCTGAATTTACATATCAGTTCTAGAAGTTGTTTGGTGAAATTTTTTGTGTCTTCTTGTTATAGGATCATGTCATCAGCAAACAGAGATAGTTTGACTTCTTCCTTTCCTATTCATATCTCTTTAATTTCCTTTTAAAAACTGATTTATTTAGCTAGAGTTTCAAGGACATTATTATGTAGGAGTTATAAGAGTGTCTTGTACCTGATTTCATTAAAATTATTTTAGTTTTTCTCTGTTCAGTATGATACTGGCCTTGGGTTTATTACACCCCTTACAACTTTGAGGTAAGTTCTTTCTATCCTTAGTTTCTCCATTTTTTTTAACATGGAAAGTTGCTTGGTTTTGTCAAATAATTTTTCTGCATCGATTGAGATGATCATATGATTTTTGTCCTTAATTCTACAAATGTGGTGAAGTACATTTATTGATTTGTATAAGTTGAACCAAATTTCCATTTTTAGAATGAAACCAACTTGTTCATAGGATACTGTCTTCTTAATGTGTTTTTTTAAATGTGGTTTCCCACTGTTTGAGCAGGATTATTTCCATCTATATTAATCAGGGATATACATCTGAAGTTTTCTTCCTTGATATGTCTTTGTATGGTTTGGTATCAGGATAATACTGACTTTTAGAGTAGATTTGGACATATTTCTGCCTTTTGTATATTATGGAATGCTTTGATAAGGATTGGTGTTAGTACTTTAAAGGTCTGGTAGAACTTGCCTGAGAGTTCATCTGGTCTAGAGCTTCTCTTTATTGGAAGGTTCTAATTGCTTCTTTAATCTCATTGCTTGATTGGTCTAATTATGTTTTTTTGTTTCCTCATGGTTTCATTTGGTTAGATTGTATGTGTCTACAAATTTGTTAATATATTCTAGATTTTTAAGTTTAGTGGTATAAATTTTCAAAACAGCTTCTATTGATCCTCTGGATTTCTAAAGTGTCTTTAATGATAACTCCTTTTTATCTTTGCTTTTGTTGATTTGGCTCTTCTCTGTCTTTCTATTGTTTACTTTAGCAATGTGTTATTGATCTTGTTTATCTTTTGAAAGAACAAATTCTTCATTTTATTGATCCTATACATTGGTTTTTATTCTTAATTTCATTAATTTTGACTCTGATATTGCTGCCTTTTTCTGACTTTATAATTAGTTTGTTCTTGTTTTTCTAGAGCCTTTAGGTCTATCATATTTATTTGGAATTCTTCTATTTTGTAATGTAGGAATTTAGTGCTATAAACTTTCCTCTAAGAATTGCTCTCATACTATTCCAGAAATCTTGTTATGTTCTATCTCTGTTCTCATTTGTTTCTAACATCTTTAAACTTTCTCCATGATTTCTTTTGTGATCTATTTCTAAGGTGTATTATTTAATCTTCAGATGTTAAGCTTTTTTCTCTTTTTTATTTCAAATTTCTTTCCTTTCTTGTGTGCTATACTGGAAATAGTTATTTCTAATAATTTTGTATTTCCTAAGGGTTGTTTTGTGCCCTCAAATATGATCTTTTTTAGGAATGTTCCATGTGCCACTGAGAAAAAAATTGAATTCAGTTGTCCCTCAATGAATTATTTTATCCATGTCTGTTAGGGTCATTTGATTAATATAATTTTTGGTTCTGAAGAATCTGCTTAGTTTATTTCTGCAACACCTATCTAATAGTGAGAGATTTATTGAAATCACCCAGTATTAATGTATCATTGTTTAGTGATTCTTTAATTTGAGAAGGTTTTATTTTATCTACACAGGTGTACCAAATATTGGTGCATAAATGTTTATAATCATTACAAATTAATGATGGGTAATTCATTTTACAAATATGAAGTGACCTTCTTTCTATTTTGTGATTAATTTTGTCTTGAAGTCTAGTTTTTCTGATATGATAATAGCTACTCCTATGTACTTTCAGTTTCCATTTGAATGGTATATCTTTTACACCCTTTTAACTTCACTTTGTGGATGTCTTTGCCTGTGAGCCTCTTGTGAACAGCATGTACTTGGTTCTTGTTTTTTAATCCACCCAGTCTTTGTTGTTGTTGTTGTTTGTTTGAAGAGTTTAGACCATTTACATATTAAATGTTGTTATAGAGACATAATTATTATTTTGTGCCATTTTGATTTATTTATAATGCTTAATTTAGATGTGATTCCTCTCTAATTGACTATTCATCTAGTGAGATTCATCCATATGCTGACTCTCAAATTTTTCATTTTCTCTCTGAAATATTTCTTTTTTTTATTTTTTGAAGTTGTAGATGGACACAATGCTTTATTATTTTATTATATTTATGTAGTGCTGAGGATCAAACCCAGGGCCTTACGTGTGCTAGGCAAGTGCTCTACCACTAAGCCACAATCACAGACCTCTGAAATATTTCATTGAATGTATCTCATAGTGCAGGCTTAGTGGTTATATATTCTTTAGTTTCTGCTTAACATAGAGGGTTTTTATTTCATTTTCAATTGTGGAGGATATTTTTGCTGGATATAATAATTTTGGTTAGAACCTGTTTTCTTCCAGGGATTGTTATATTTATTTCCTAGCCTTCCTGCCTTTTATATTCTAGGTGGAGAAATAAGTTGAAATTTTAATTGGGTTCCTTCTAAATGTGACCAGTTGCTTTTTCTATTTTGGCCTTTAAAATTCAGTCTTTATTCAGCATATGTGGTATTCTAAGTATAATGTATCTAGGAGGGGACTCTTAAAATCTTACCTCTTTGGGATCCTGAATGCCTCTTGTATTTGGATTTCCATCACATTCCTAAGCTTTCAAAATTTTTATGATATTATTTCATTGAAAATTGTCTGTGTTCCTTTAGTTTGTATTTAGGTACCTTCATCTATGCCCATTATTTTTATATTTTCTCTCTTAATGTCATTCCCAATTTCTTGAATATTCTGGTCATTATCTTTTTACATGTTTTATTTATTGTTGACTTTATTTTCAAGATTATTTACTTTTTCTTGAAGGCCTAACAATGTGTCTTCTATGTGGTTTAATTTGATAGTAATGCATTCAACTGAATTTTTAATTTATTTTATTGAGTCTTTCGTTACTCATATATCTGTTTCTTTCTCAGAATCTCTATATCTTTCTTAAAATGACTTTTCACTTCTGCTATTTTCTATGTTCATTCCTTACATCTCCTTTTATCTCATTGAATATTTAACTGTGGACTTTATTAATTCTTTTTCCAACATTCCCTTCACTTTGGTGTCAATGGGATCAATTATTTGTTAACTGTTGTGGGCTTTGTGGGGTGATTGTTTCATCAGGTACCATCCCAGTGACTAGGTAGAGCTTCAATTGGACTCCCTGTATTGAAGCTCCTGCTGCTGCGTGTTGTGAATCATTGTGCACCTACTCCCCATTCACTGGGATTTCTATGGAGTGGTGCTAACTATGGCTTGGTATTTCTATGCAACTGTGGGGCCTGTAGTTTCTGGCTATCTGTGGGCCATATGTGGAAACCTGGTTGGTGAACCTCACTGGGGTTTTTACCTGTCACCACGATGGAGTAGGATGTCAGATGGCCCGTCTTTAAGCTTCTTTGGAAGCTTTGGGGTGGGATGGGTTGGGGCCAACAGTTCTTAGGAGTTATTTATTCTTGGGTCAGCTCCACCCCTACCATTTTCCACATTCAGGGGAGAGGGATTAAGTGACTGTCTGCTAGCAGAGACACTTCTAAAATTTCCTACCAGCAGCACATTTCAGAAGTATTGCCCCTGGTTTTAATTGTTAATATCTGATGATTGGGAGAAGCTGTATTGATTTAATTTATTCTAGGGTGGGTGGCTGACTCTACAAAATGGCTGCTATTCTTTACCACAGTGTTTAGCCCACATGTTGGGCTAAACTGTGTGATATCTTCCACTGTCTTTGCTGCTTTTGTCCCGTTTTGACTGGGTCTGTTTTCTTTTCCAGATGTTGGTGAGGAAGTAAGCTAATGGACTTTTCCTTTCCCATCTTCTCTCTGTTAACCCTCCCTCCTAGTCCTACCCTGAATAGGGTTCAGTTGACCATTTGACCCAGTTATCAGTATAAGAATATCCCTGGGTTCAATTCCCAGTAGCACAAAATAAGAAAAATAAAAATAAAAAATAAAAAATCAGGAAGAAAGAAAATTGTATATAGGTATAGGAGGTATATATTCTTTGGTATATACCCAAAGGGCTTTTTAAAATTTTTATTTTTTTTAAGTTGTAGATGGTCACAATACCTTTATTTTATTGATTTATTTTTGTGTAATACTGAGGATCAAACCCAGTGCCTCATGCATGCTAGGCAAGAGCTCTACCATTGATCTACAATCCTGTCCTTCCAAAGGGCTTCCAAAGTCAGCATACTACAGCGATACAGCCACATCACATTGATAGTACCTCAATTTTACAATAGCTAAGCTATGGAACCAACCTAGATGCTTTTCAACAAATGAATTGATTAAGAAAATGTGGCATACATACACAATTGAATATTACTCAGCCATAAGAAGAATGAAATTATGGCATTTGCTGGTAAGTGGATGGAACTGGAGAATATTATGCTAAGTGAACTAAGCCAATACCCCCAAGACAAAATCTGAATGTTCTTTCTGATATGTGGATACAAACACAAAGTAAAGGAGAGAAGAAGAATAAAAGTTTATTTGATTAGACAAAGGGAAATGAAGGGAGGGTGATGGAAATAGGAAAGGCAGTAGAATTAATAAGACAAAACTTTCATATGTACATATATAAATACACCACAATGAATCTCCACATCATGAACAACCACAACAATGGGATCATAATTAGAATAATTTATATTCCATGTATGAATAGTATGTCAAAATACACTCTACTGTCATGTATACCTGAAAATTCCAATTTAAAAATGTTTGGGATAAAGAAATATTGAACTTATTTTCTGCTCCAGTAACCAATCTACCAAATCCCTCTAAATCTTGAATATCCAATACTGAATTTTAGACTATTTTAGACTATTTACTGTGTCACCCACATCTCTGATCAGTTATTCATTCACAGCTTTGTTTCTGGGATTTGGGAGGGTCAAGGATTGCTTCCT
Organism: Tamias sibiricus; assembly: GCA_025594165.1. Taxonomy (NCBI): domain Eukaryota; kingdom Metazoa; phylum Chordata; class Mammalia; order Rodentia; family Sciuridae; genus Tamias; species Tamias sibiricus. The sequence goes on along the minus strand of CM046667.1, from coordinate 55,176,706 downwards.
ATATCCATACCATTGTTTTATATTGATACTGATGTGAGCTGTGGGTTTTTCATTGATAACCTTTATTACATTGAATAATCTTTCCTACTATACATAAACTATTAGGATTTTTATTAAGAAAAAATACTGAAACTTCTTAAATGCCTTTTCTATATCAATTGAGACAATTATCTAGCTTTTACCTTTAATAAATATAATATTATATATCACATTTGATTGATTTACATGTAGAAACCAGATTTGCATCCTAGGGATAAATCACACGTGGTCATGAATAATATTTCCAATGTATTTTTGCATTACATTTGCTAATATTTTAAGGATTTTAAAATCAATATGCATCAGAGATATTGGCCTTTAATTTTGTTCTTGTAGTGTATTTTTGGCTTAGGTATCAAGGCAAGGATGATGTTATAAAATGAGAAATATTAGTAATAATTCTTTGAAATTTTTGCTTTGGTGGGGTCAAACCCAGTTCTTCTCACATATTCAGGTTTAAAGCTATCTGCTCCTTTCCTGTCTTTGGGAGGTTTTATAATACTTTATCAATATCCTTGTGTCTTTTATTTGCTTCAGAAGTCTGTTTAAACATTTTTTTATCTTCCTGATTCTTTTTTAATTTTGTGTTACTGTGGAATGAACCCAGGAATATTCTAATACTGAGATACATTCCTAGCACTTTTTATATTTTATTTTGAGACAGAGTCTTGCTAAGTTGTCTGGGCTGGCACTGAAATTGTTATCTTCCTGCTTTTGATTCGCAAGCAGCATGGATTGAAGGTGTGTGCCTCCATAAATCACTTGATTAAATCATTTGGGTCATATTTTTCTGAGAATTTATCCAATTCATTTAGGTGATTCTATTTGTTGGTATATAATTATTCATAAACTTTCTTTATGTTACCTTTTGTTTTAGTTATTTTTTATAATGTCTCCACATTTATTTATTATTTATTTATTTAGTCTCTTTTTCATGTAGAAAGAATTTTGAAATTTGGTTTATTTTTTCAAATAATCAAATATTTATTTATTACTTTTTAAATTATCTTTCTCTAAAATAGACACATAATAACTGCATATGTATGGCTTACTATGTGATAATTCAATGTATGTATAAAGAGTATAATGATCAAATCATGATACCAAGCATTTCCATCTCCTTATCATCTTTGTGTTTGCTATCTTTATTTCCTTTTTTCAAGTACTTCATAAAATTTATAGTTTATTACTTTTTGTGCCAAATTTGGTATAGTGTGTTTGTTTGTTTCATTTGGGGGGCACCAGGGACTGAAACCAGGGGTACATTATCACTAAGATGCATTCCCAGCCCCTTTTTAAAGTTTGTATGTCAAGACAGGGTTTCACTAAGTTGCTTGGGGTCTAAGTTGCTGAGACTGGCTTCAAACTTGCAATTATCTTGTCTCAGCCTCTGGAGTCACTGGGATTATAGACATGCACTACTGCTCCTGGGTAGTTTCTTTTTTACAGCTTTTTGAGGTGTGGTATTAAGCTATACATTTGGGATTTTTCCTCTTTTATAATGCAGGGATTGATTGCTATAAATGTTCCTTTTGAAGATGCTTTTACTCTATTACATAGGAATTGTTCTTTTAATTTTCTAAAAATTATTTTGGCTGACATAATATTTGTTCATATTTATGAGCTATAATAACATGTTTTCTTTAATATACACATTGGGTAGTGATCAATTTTGGGTCACTACCATATCTATCACCTCAAACTTTCATGTCTTTGAGGTGAATGCAATGAAATTCTTCTCTTCATGGAAGCTTCAGTTGTAGAACTCCTTTTGTATCACATAGTTTCAAATATGATGCCTCTCCATTGTCATTTGTATTCTAATATTTTTCTGTTTCCCTTTGATTTCTTCATTAATCAGGCCCTTTTCAATATCATGGTTAATTTTTGCACATTTATGACTTTTTCAAGATTTCTACTATTATTGTTTTCTAGTTTATGCTGGTGAAGTAGAAAGCAATACTTGACATAATTTGTCTCCCTTTATGTATTAACACATTTGTGCTTTTTTATTTTTTAAATTATGCTGAATGACATAATACTTCTGCATATTTATGAGGAAAAATACCATCTTTTAATTCATGTATATATTGGATAGTGATCAATTTAGGATAATAAACATATCTATCACCTTGTACTTTTTGTGACCTAATATTTTATTTATCCTGAAGAATGTTCCATATGCACTAAACAAGAATAATTACTGTTGTTGACTTGAAAGTTCTTTATTTGTCTTTTATACTTGGTCTAAAGTGAAGTAAAAGACCAATGTTTCCTTTACAAGGAAATAGTAAAAACTTAGTTTTCTATCAGTGTTTAAAGTGGGAAATTGAAGTTACCTATTATTACAGTGTTGTTGTTCCTTCCTTAACTTCCAGTTATAACTATTTCATTTATTCAGGTTCTTGGATGCTTGGTATGTATAAATTTATGATTGTTATGTCTTTGATAAGCTGACCACTTCATCATTAAAAAGTGATTTTCCATGTCTCTTTTAACATTTTCTGGCTGAAATATATTTTTCTATAGTTTACTTTTTATTTGTTCTTTTCAGATATACATGAGTATATTTTGACATATTTATGCAAACATGGTGTATATGTTATTCTAATTGGGATCCCAGTCTTGCGGTTGTACAAGATGTGGAGAGTCATTGTGGTGTATTCATATATTGTACATATAAATGTTTTGTCAGATTCATTCTAGTGTCTTTCCTATTCCCATCCTTTCTCCCTTCCTTTTATTCCCCTTGTTCTAATTCACAGAACTTCTATTCATCCCCTCCCCTCCCTTGTTGTGTGTTAGCATCCACATATCACAGAAAACACTTGACCTTTGTTTATTTTTAGGATTGACTTATTTCACTTAGCATGATAGTCTCCAGATCCGTTCATTTACCAGCAAAAGTCATAAATTCTTTATTCTTTATGGCTGAATAATATTTCATTCTGTATAAGTACCATATTTTCTTTATCAATTCATCTGTTGAAGAACACCTAGGTTGGTACCATAGCTTAGCTATTGTGAATTGAGGTGCTGTAACCATTGATGTGGCTATGTCATTCTAGTATGCTGATTTTAACTTACTTGAATATATTCCTAGGATTAGTATAACCAGGTTACATGTGCCGGTTTCATTCCTAGTATTTTGAGGAATCTGCATACTGCTTTCCAGAGTGGTTGAACCAATTTGACATTCCACCAGTAATGTATGAGTATACACCTTTCCCCACATGCTTGCCAACATTTATTGTTACTTATATTCTTGATTATTCTCCTTCTGACTTGAGTGAAATTAAATCTCACTGTAGTTTGAATTTACATTCCTCTAAGTTCTAGAGATGTTCAACAATATTTAATAAATTTGTTGATGATTCATATTTCTTCTTCTTGAAGCATCTATTCAGTTCCTTTGTCCATTTATTTATTGGGTTATATTGTGTGTGTGTGTGTGTGTGTGTGTGTGTGTGTGTGTGTTAAGTGTTTTGACTTCTTTATATATCCTGCACAGTAATCCTGTATGTGAGGTGCAGTTGGCAAAGATTCTTTCATTCTTTAGGCTGTCAATTCACACTCTTGATTGTTTCCTTTGCTGTGAAGAATCTTTTTAGTTTGATAATATCCCATTTCTTGATTCTTGATTTTACCTATGGCACTTTAGGGGTCTTGCTCATGAAGTTGCTTCCTAAGCATACATGATGGAGTGTTGGGGCTACATTTTCTTCTTGTAGGCACAGGGTTTCTGGTCTAATGCCTAGGTCTTTGATCTACTTTAGGTGAGTTTTGTACAAGGTAAGATATAGGGGTTCACTTCTATTCTGCTACATATGCATTTCCAGATTTCCAAGTACCATTTGTTGTAGAGGGTATCTTTTCTTGAATGTATGTTTTTGGTGGCTTTGTCTATATAGATAACTGTGTTTTCTGTTCTGGTCCATTGATCTTCATGTCTTTTTTGGTGCCAATACCATGTTGATTTTGTTACCATACCTCTGTAGTGTGATTTAAGGTCCGGTATTAGGATTCCTCCTGCCTCACTTTTCTCACTAAGGATTGTTTTGGCTATTCTGGGCCTCTTATTTTTACAAATGTTTTCATGACTGACTTTTCTATTTCTATGCAGAACATCATTGGAATTTTAATAGGAATTTCATCAAATCTGTATAGCACTTTTGGTATTATGGCCATTTTGATAATATTAATTCTGCCTATCCAAGAAAATGGGAGATCTTTCCATTTTCTTAGGTCTTCTTCAATTTTTTTAAGGGTTTTGTAGTTTTCATTCTATCTGTCTTTCAACTCTTTTGTTAGATTGATTACCAAGCATTTAATTTTTGAGGCTATTGTAAATGGGATAGCTTTCCTAATTTATCTTGCAATAGATTCATCACTGATGTATATGAATGCAATTGATTTATTGGTGTTAGTTTTATATCATGCTACTTTGCTGAATTCATTTATGAGTTCTAGAAGTTTTCTGGAGTTTATTGGGTCTTCTAAATATAGAATCATGTCATCTGCAAATATGGATAGTTTGAGCCCTTCTTTTCCTATACATAACCTTTTTAAAAATATTTATTTTTTAGTTGTAGTTGGACACAATACCTTTATTTTATTTATTTGTATTTACATGGTGCTGAGGATCAAACCCAGGGCTGCACATGTGCTAGGTGAGCACTCTACTGATGAGCCAAAACCCTAGCCCTACATATCCTTTAATTTCTTTCTTTTGTGTGGTTACTTTGGCTAGTTTCAGAGATAACATTGAATAGAAGTAGGGAAATAGGACATCCCTGGCTTATTCCAGTTTTTAGAGCAAATGTTTCAATTTTTCTCCCTTTGGCATGATGTTTGCCTTGGTTTAGACATATAACTTTTAAAATGTTGAGGTATGTGCCTATCATCCCTAGTTTTTCTAGTATTTTAATAAAAAAATGGATGCTATATTTTGTCAAATACTTTGCTTCTATTGAAATATTCATGTGATTCTTTTCTTTACATTTATTAATGTAGTGAATTAAATTTATTGATTTTCATGTGTTGAACCAATCTTGCATATCTGGGATTAAACCTACTTTATTATAGCATGCTATCTTTTAAATGTGTTTTTGTATGTGATTTGGCAGTATTAAGAACTTTTGTATATATTTTCTATTTATCAGTGATATTGGCTTGAAGTTTTCTCTCCTTGATGTGCCTTTGTTTAGTTTTGGTATCAGGGTGATATTACCTTCATAGAATTAGTTTGGAAGTGTTCCCTCCTTTCCTATTTCATGGAATAATTTGAAGAGGATTTGTGTTTGTCCTTTGGAGGTAAGGTAGAGCTTGGCTAAGAATCTATATTGACCTGGGCTTTTATTTGTTGGTAGACTTTTGATAGTGTCTTTGATTTCATTGTTTGAAATTCATGTTTAAATTTTCTGTGACTTCTGATTCAATTTAGGTTGGTCGTATGTCACTAGGAATTTCTTGATATGTTCAAGATCTTCTATTTTATTGGAGTATTAATTTTCAAAATATTTTCTGATTATTCTCTATTTCATTATTGTCTATGGTTATATTTCCTTTTTCATCACAAATATTAGTAATTTGATGGTAGTAATTTTTAATGTAGTTTAGTAATTTGAAAAAGAGGAACACACTTTTTTGGTTAGCTTGGAAATCTGTTTATGTTTTTTTATTTTTTCAAAGAACCAACTTTTTGTTGCATTGATTGCTTTGAATTTTTTTCTTTTGATTTCAGTTTCATTGGTTTGGGCTCTGATTTTAATTATTTCCTGTTTTGTATTGATTTGGTGTTGATTTGGTCTTTTTCTAGGGCCTTGAGATGTAATAATAGATATTTATTTGATGTCTTTCCATTTTCCAGTGAATGAGCTCAATGCTATGAACTTTTCCCTTAGAACTGCCTTCACAATGTCCAAGTGATTTTGATATTTTGTCACTATTTTCATTTACCTTTAAGTACTTTTTCATTCCTAAATTTTTGTGCTATCCATTGATCATTCAGTAGTATATTATTTAGTCTCCAGGTGTTACAGTAGCTTCTATATTTTATTTTATTTTTGATTTTTAATTTCCTTCCATTATGATCTGATAGAATGAGTTCTTATTTTTATTTTATTTTCTAATAGTTTCTTTGTGGTATACGATATTGTTTATTTTAGAAAAAGATCCATGTGCAGCTGAAAAGAAACTGTTTTCAGTCTTTATGCAGGAAATATTCTATATATGTCTGTTAAGTCTAAGTTATTAATTATATTTTTTAGTTCTATAACTTATTTGTTTAGTTTTTGTTTACAAGATCTATCTAGTGATGAGAGAAGTATGTTAAATTCACCCAATATTATTGTGCTGTGGTGTATTTGATTCTTAAAATTGAGAAGGGTTTGTTTGATATATGTAGGTGCTCCATTGTCTGGGGTATTAATATTTATGATTGTTGTTTCTTGTTGTTGTATAATTCCCTTAAGCAGTAGAAAATGTCCTTGTTTGTCCCTTCTAATTATCTTTGACTTGAATTACTCTTTGCCTCATATGAGGATAGAAACATTTGCTTGTTTCTGCTTGTTTTGGAGATCCATATGAATAAAGTGTGTTTTTCCCATCCTTTTACCTACATCTGTGGATGTCTTTCTCTATGAGGTGAGCCTTTTGGAAACAGCATATTGTTTATTCTTATTTATTAATCCAATTTACCCATCTGTCTTTTGATTGATGAGTTTGGGATGTTTACATTTAATATTATTATTGAGAAATGATTTTATTCCCTCTCTATGTGACGCACCTGTAGGCACCCGCAAACCGGGTGAAAGCGGTCTGAGTTAGGAGAACAAATTCATTCGGTCAGTCGGGTAGTCACTCGATGAAGGAGCCCTAATTAGGAAGGGCTGTTGTAGCTAGCTGGAAGCCATAAGTTCCACCTGAACAAAGTGTGTTAGTTGCTCTCAGCAGTAGGCTTCCTTAAAGCCACAGCACCTTCTCAAAAAGGGCTCAAATATCCACCCTTTCAAAAATAAAAGGTGAAAAGCTAGGTAGGGACAAGAAAATAAAGGAAAATAGAGAAAATAAAATGTCGGTCAGAAGAATCAGAGCGGCCAGAACGTAGGCAGAGCGGTTACAGAAGAGAAACCAGATAGAAGAAGTAATGACTGGTCAGAGTTAGGCCGAGGCTCCCAAGGAAGACAGAAGACAGAAGAAAGAAGGAAGAAAGAAGAGAGAAGAAAGAAGCTCTAATCTTACTCTAAGCTAAGCTCTATCTTTCTTTCTCTCTAAGACTCTAACTCTAAGCTAAGAAGCTAAGCTCTATCTTTCTTTCTCTCTAAGACTCTAACTCTAAGCTAAGAAGACAAGAAGAAAAGCTCGCTTTAATCTTTCTCTCTAAAAATCTTTCTTTCCCTCTCTAAGCTCTAAGAAAGTAGAAGTAAAAGTAGTAAAAGCTTAACTCTGCCTCCGAGAGTGTTCCTCCTGGGTTACGGTACCAGGCAGCTTACACCTCTCATTTTCATTTATTCTGGTTTTTAATTTGAATTAGTTTCTCCTTTGATTACCTATTGTTTTAGTATAGTTCTTCCCTTTGCTGGTTTTCAATTTTATTTTTTATTCCTTCCTCAAGAAATATATTATTTAATATGTTTTTTAGTATAGGCTTTCTAGTTATGAATTCTTCTAACTTTTGTTTATCATGGAAGGTTTTAATTTCATCAAATCTGAAGCTTAATGTCACCTGATATAGTATTCTCAGTTGGCATCCATTTTCTTTCAGAACAAGACCTCCTTGCTTTTAGGTTTTGGATTGAGAAATCAGCTGAAATCTGGATTGGCTTCCCTCTAGATATGAACTGATATTTTTCTTGGAATGTCTTTAAAATTCTCTCCTTATTTTGTATATTAAGCATTTTCATAATAATGTGCCTCCTTGTGGGTCTGTTATAGTTTTGTATATTTGTAGTCCTGTAAGTCACATGTATTTGATGTTTTATTTTATTCTTAAAGTTTGGGATATTTTCTGATATTATTTCATTGAAAAGATTGTGCGTTCTTTTGGTTTGTATTTATAAACCTTTACCTATCCCACTAAATCTTTCATTCTTTTCACTTTATCCTTTATTTCTTGAAAGTTCTGTTCATGGTCTCTTAAAATCTTTTCTACATGGTCAACTTTATTTTCAAGATTACATGTTTTGTTTTCATTGCTTGAACTGTTGTTTTCTGTTGGTGATGTCTTTTGGTAATGCTTTCCACTGAAGTTTTTAATTTGGTTTACTTATTCCAATAAATCAATGTTGTTGACTCTAGGTTATGCTTTCCATTGAATTTTTAATTTGTTTTATTGATTCCATCATTTTGAGGATATGTTTATTTTTTTTATAATCCCTATCTCTTTGTTGAAATTATCTTTCACTTCCTGTTTTTTTTTCTCTGATTCCACTCTGCACATCATCTTTTACCTCACAGGTCAGTTTAACTATGATTTCTCTACATTCATTCTCTGACACTTCTTCCACTGTGGTATCAGTGTATTCTGTTATTCACATATTTTGGTTTGTTTGGGATGGTTTGTTCCATTCTTTTTTCATGTTGTTTTTGTGTCTACCCATATGACAATATGGATCTAAGGCAGCAGAGTTTCTACCCTGTAAACTTAAAATGTCCCTTAAGTTTAACAGTACCTCATAGTTTAGAGAGGGAGATAAATAATAACAGCAACCAATGCAAATGATATACAGAATTAAAACAAATAGTTCCTGCTATGACATTTACAGTGATAATTGTCACAATAAACAGATATTATGTGATCAGCTATTGACCAAAGTAAAAACAGTAAGTTTGAAAAATCATTTGCAATTTTGAAAGGTGAACAGGGAAGAAGCTGAAGATATGTAGGATATGATGATTTTTTATTTCTTTTTTATTTATAATAGTAGTATGTATTACAATTCATAATGCACATATATAGCATCTTTTTACATACAACAGTTTGTATACAAAGTATATTCGTACCATTCAGGTCTTCAATCATGCATTTAAGATAATGATATCCATCTCATTCAACCACCATTTTTTTCCTTTTTACCACCCTCCCTCCCCCTTGCTCCCTCCCTTACCTTCCCTTCCCTTTGACCATTCTAGTGTTCCTCTAATCCTCCTACATACCCCCATCCAACAACACTGTGAACTAGACTCCTTATATCAGAGAAAACATTCAGTATTTGGATTTTTGGGATTGGCTAATTTCACTTAGCATTATATTCTCCAACTTCATCCATTTACCTGCAAATGCCAATATTTTATTCTCTTTTATTGATGAGTAAAATTCCATTTTGTATATATACCACATTTTCTTTATCCACTCATCTACTGAGGGACATCTAGGTTGGTTCCACAACCTAGCTTTTGTGAATTGTGCTGCTATAAACATTGAAGTGGCTGTGTCACTGTAATATGCTGTTTTTAAGTCCTTTGGGAATAGACCCAGGAGTGGGATAGCTGGGTCATAGGGTGGTTCCATTCCCAGTTTTCCAAGAAATCTCCATACTGCTTTCCATAGCGGTTGCACCATTTTGCAGTCCCACCAGCAATGGATGAGTGTGCCTTTTTTCCCACATCCTCTCCAACATTTATGGTTGTTTGTGTTTTTGATAGCTGCCATTCTGACTGGAGTGAAATGAAATCTTAGAGTAGTTTTGATTTGCATTTCTCTAATTGCCAGTGATGTTGAGCATTTTTTCATGTATTTGTTGATTAATTGTGTATCTTCTTCTGAGAAGTATCTTTTCAATTCCTCAGCCCATTTATTGATTGGGTTATTTGTTTTATTGGTGTTAAGTTTTTTGAGTTCTTTATATATTCTAGAAATTAGTGCTCTATCTGATGTGCACGTATTAAATATTTGTTCCCAATTAGCTGGCTCTCTATTCACCTCACTGATTGTTTCTTTTGCTGACAAGAAGCTTTATAGTTTAAATCTATCCCTTTCATTAATTCTTGGTAATAATTCTTGCACTACAGGATTCTTATTAAGGAACTTGAGGAAGAGTTAAAGAGATAACAATAGAGTTTGGATGTTAGTAGAATAAAAATGATAAAAATAATCAAGTAAAACAGCTAGCTGATATATATAGTTTATATACAAAGCAAACCAAAATATACTAAGCAAGCATCCTAGCCCTCAAAAGACTGAGCCTTGAAAAATATCTACCTTCAAAAAATTTTAGAAAGGATAACAAAAGAGACAAATATGTATATGTGTTCATGCACCATTAACCTCACAATTAAATTGAAAAAAAATAGTTCTCAATGAAATATTAAGGAATTTTTTTCTCTTCCATTAGCTAAAAATTGTCAGTGGGAATATGTGTTCACTATTTATTCCAAAATGTCTTTCTTTCCATCGTCTTAAGGTATGTCATGTGTATGAAAATACTTGCTGCAGACTATCAAATGCTTCCTCTTTTAAGTTGTTCATCAAGTTGTCAATTGGAGTTCAGAAATTCTCAGCTTCCTTTTTCAGTGGTGTTAGGTAGAGTAAGATAGAGTGTGATGTCTGGTATGCCCTCAGGATAGGGTCACTGTAGTTCTGTGAGAGGAGTTGCCATAGACAGAGCTCCTGAAGGCAAGGTTTAGGTCTAGGTGGGCTCCACGTTCTTTGTTGAAAGGTAATTAGTCTAAAGATTTTAAATCAGTGCACCTCCAGAGCTTAGTAGCTCTTAGCTGGGATACTGCATTGTAAGAATCTCCTGTGAGTTCTACACTTGCAGCAGAGAAGCCAATCCTTTTCCCCCTCTATCACCCATGAGCACCACCTTTCCTGGACTCTGGGGTTCAGTCCCCAAACTCAATCACTCCCACCCCTACCCTTTGGAATTCTGGGCTGGTCTCAGCCCTCCCATCCAGTACTGCAAGTCACAGGACTCAATGGGGAGGGGGAAGCCAGGTAGATTTACACAACCCATATTTCCCTGTGAGAAACCCTCTCCATGTCTGATTTTCTTCTGACGTCTTAGACATATCTACAATGTGGGGCAAGGGTTTGTCAGGCCTGTTTTTTAGAACCAGCTCTGTATTGCCAGGAATCAGCACCAGCACCCACAGCCACTGACCTCCAGTGCACATCTATAAGATGGCTTCTTCCTCTGTTCTCAGTGGGGTATCAGGAGAGGCAGAGTTTCTTTCCTGGACGAGAGTATTGTGAAGTACAACTTCTGGGTCCATCCAGCAGTGTCTTTGATCTCTTATTTGTTGTAACAAGACACACCATAGACCTCCTAAAAATGTGGGTTCCCTTTAATCTCCTATCCTTCCACCTCACTTGCAAAGGTGCTGGCAGCAGCAGCAGTGGGATGAGGGATTTCTTCATTATTCTATTTATGTCCAACATCCTGAGTTTCCATTCTACTTTGAATATCCAGTATTGATTCCCAATAAAGTTCCCCCTTTTTTGTTTCACCCAGCCTTACTGAGAATCTGCCTACCTGCCTTCTAGGTTTTATGCCACAGAGCAGCCTGGAAGTTGACCTCCTATTTTTCACTATATTGATTTTAAGCTTGGGTTTTTTTCTGATAAATACATAACTGATTGTGCTCTCCTTTGCTTAACATTTTCATGAAAAAAAGTTCTTCCTCACATGTATGCAATATAGTAATACAATTTGTTCAATATCAAATTCCAGAGCTTCCCCCCTTCTTCCCCTCCTCCAATTTTTTTGGTCTCTTTCCTCTACCAATTTCTCTTTGCTTTTCATGTGCTCACCCCCACCTTGCTTTTCTGTTTTTTTCCCTATCTTCCACAAATGAAAGAAAACATACAACCATCAACCTTCTGAGTTTGGCTTATTTATGCTGCCAATTTCTAGCAATTTTTCTACAAATCATATAATTTTATTTTATTCATGGATGAATAAAAGTCCATTATGCATATGTACCACATTTGCTTCATCTCTGTATCTGTTGATGGATACCTAGGATGGTTCCATCGTTCAGTCATTATGAATTATGCTAATATAAACATGGGTATCCATTTATCACTATAGTTTGATGCCTTTAATTCTTTATTAAAACAGTTTTTTAAATAGTTGTAGATGGACACAATACCTTTATTTATTTATTTTTCTGTGGTACTGAGGATTGAGCCCAGTGCCTCACATGAGCTGGTTAAGCACTCTACCACTGAGTTACAAACAGAGCCCATGACTTTAGTTCTTTAGAATAAATACTTAGAAGTGTTATAGATGGGTCAGATTGTGGTTCCTTGCCTAGTCTTTTGTAGAACCTCCATACTATTTTCCCTCATGCTTGCACAAATTTATATTCCCTCCATAAGTGTAAAACAGTTCCATTTTCTCCCCATCCTTTCCAGAATTTAATATTGTTTGTATTCTTTCTTAATTTATTTTTTATTCTAAGTTGTTAGAAATGACAGAAGAATGTATTATATTTCATATTATACTTATAGAGCACATTTTTACATACCTCTGGTTGTATACAAAGTATATTCACACCATTTATGACTTCATACATGCACTTATGGTAATGATATCCATCTCATTTTACCATCTTTTTTTTTTCTTCACACTTTTGACCCTCCCTTCCCCTCCCTCCCCATTGGCCATTCTAGTGTTCCTCTAATTCTCCTATGCTCCCCATCCCAACCCCACTGTGAATTGGCCTCCTTATATCAGAGAAAACATTTGGCATTTGGCTTTTTGGGATTAGCTAACTTCAATTAGCATTATATGCTCTAACTTCATCCATTTACCTGCAAATGCCATGATTTTATTCTCTCTCATTGCTGAGTAATAATCCATTGTGTATATATGCCACATTTTCTTTACCCATTCATCTACTGAAGAACATCTAGGTTGGTTCCACAGTTTAACTACTGTGAATTGTGCTGCTATAAACATTGATGTGGTTGTGTCCCGGTAGTATGCTGTTTTTAAGTCCTTTGCATATAGATTGAGGAGTGGGATAGCTGGGACATAAGATAGTTCCATTCCAAGTTTTCCAAGGAATCTCCATACTGCTTTCCATATTGGCTGCACCATTTTGCAGTCCCACAAACAATGTATGAGCATGCCCTTTTCTCCACATCCTCGCCCACATTTATTGGTGTTTGTGTTCTTAATAGATGCCATTCAGACTGGTGTGAGATGAAATATTAGAGTGGTTTTGATTTGCATTTTTCTAATTGCCAGAGATGTTGAACATTTTTTCAAGTATCTGTTGATTGATTGTATATCTTCTTCTGAGAAGTGTCTGCTCAGTTCCTTGGCCCATTTATTGATTGGGTTATTTGTTTTTTGGTGTGAAGATTTTTGAGTTCTTCATATATTCTAGATATTAGTGCTCTATCTGATGTGCGTGTGGTAAAAATTTGTTCCCAATTAGTAGGCTTTCTATTCACCTCACTGATTGTTTCTTTTGCTGAGAAGAAGCCTTGTAATTTGAGTCTATACCATTTATTGATTCTTGATATTAATTCTTGTGCTACAGTATTCTTTTTAAGGAACTTGGGGCCTAATCCAACATGTTGGAGATGAGAGCTTACTTTTTCTTCTGTTAGGTGTAGTGTCTCTGGTCTAATGCCTAGATCTTTGATCCACTTTGAGTTTAATTTTGTGCATGGTGAGAGATAGAGGTTTAATTTCATTTTCTTGCGTATGGATTTCCAGTTTTCACAGCACCATTTGTTGAAGAGGTTATCTTTTCTCCAATGTACATTTCTGGCGCCTTTGTCTAATAAAAGATAACTGAAATTATATGTGTTAGTCTCTGTGTCCTCTATTCTGTACCATTGGTCTACCAGCCTATTTTGGTGCCAATACAATGCTGTTTTTGTTACTATTGCTCTGTAGTATAATTTAAAGTCTGGTATAGTGATGCCACCTGCTTCACTCCTCTTGCTGAGGATTGCTTTAGCTATTCTGGGTCTCTTATTTTTCCAGGTGAATTTCATGACTGCTTTTTCTATTTCTATGAGGAATGTCATTGGGATTTTGATTGGCATTGCATTAAACCTGTGTAGTGCTTTTGGTAGTATGGTCATTTTGACAATATTAGTTCTGCCTATCCAAGAACAGGGTAGATCTTTCCATCTTCTAAGGTCTTCCATAATTTCTTTCTTTAGTGTTCTGTAGTTTTCATTATAGAGGTCTTTCACGTCCAAATTGAGTAGATCTATAATAAGTACAGAAAGGTTAAAGAGACAAAACCAATCATAAGATGTGTAGGGAAGAGGAGTGTGTTTATTGGAAATAATATCCAAATAAAGGAAGAAAATAAAGCTAACAAGATGGTAGAACAGGTGTTTCCAATACTCTTCCCGTCATGTAAACATCAATTTGAAAACCATTCACACAGGAAAATGCCTTCAAATATTTGAGAAATATGGGTGAGAGATTACAACACCTGGGTTGATCACAGAAAGAAGAAAACTTGCATTGAAGAGGGTAGTAATGATACTTAAACATTATCCACAGGATCCCTTCACCAAATCTGTACAGTTCATATGATGGGCAGTGTTACCATTCATTTAGGGGAAGCATAGTGAAATGAAAACGCAATTTGTTATATACCCTAGAACTATGCCTACCCAAGTGAATCCCGGGACCATATCTTTTCCTGTAGACCAAGTCTCCAGGCCAAATTTATAGATCTAGACTTGTTGGGACTATGTCTGCCAAGGGGCAGGGCTTTGGCTGCTTACCACGCCCTAAAGGACCGGGGCTAAGCAAAGGGGTGTGGCTGTGACATAGCGTGAGAGACCGGACCGCCCTGCTGGCTGATTGGCTAGTTCTAGGCCTATTTAAGTTCAGTGCCTTGCCAATAAATCTGAGTTTCTGGATTCTCGCTTGCTATACAGAACTCCCTGGGTGTGGCGTGGTTTTTTTCTGTTCATCAGACAGAGGTAGACACGCTGCTATTTTTGCCCTTATGTCCACCCTCGCCGGGTAAGTTATATTTTCCTCTGCGGGCAGAGGGGAAACTCCCTTTTAGGGCCCAAAAGGGAGATAGCTTAGAACTCGGCCCCATTCATAACTCAGCAACCCCAGCATAGACTGTGCCCTAGACCACAACAAATAACTTCTGAAATATTTTTAATCCCCTCAGCTGTTTCTTTTTCTTAAAAGAATGCTATTTGTTCTTTTTAGGTATACATGACAATAGAGTGTATTTTGACATATTATACACACAGAGTATAACTTAACCTAATTAAGATCCCATTCTTGTGGTTGTACATGATGTGGAGTTTCACTGGTCATGTATTCATGTATGAACATAGGAAAGTTATGTCTATTCATTCTACTCTCTTTCCTAATCCCATTATCCCTTCCCTTTATTCCCCTTTGTCTAATCCAATGTACTTCTCTTCTTTCCTGCCCACCTTACTGTGAGTTAGCATCCATATATTAGAGAGAACATTTGGTCTTTGGTTTCTTAGGACTGGCTTATTTCACCTAGCATTATAGTTTCCAGTTCCATCTGTTACTGGCAAATACCATAAATTCATTCTTCTTTAGGGCTGAGTAATATTCCATTCCTTGGTTTATGTCTAAAGGATTAAAAAGCAGCATACTACAGTGACATAGCCAAATTAATGTTTATAGCAGCTCAATTCACAATAGCAAACCTATGGAACCAACCTAGGTTCCTTTCAACATATTAATGGATAAAGAAAATATATTATAATTACAAAGTGGACTAACTACTGAAATATTGAGAAAGAATAAGAAAGGTGAAGATATCACACTATCTAATCTCAATATGTACTGCACAGCTATAGTAATGAAACCAGTCAAATAGTGGCATAAACATATATTCAGTCCAATGTAAGATGATAGAAAATTTAGAACTAAATTAATATATTTACAGTTAATAAATCTTAAAGCTGTGAAGAACATACAATTGGAGGGAAAGCTCTTCATTAAATGGTTTTAGGGAATCTGGATAACCACATGCAAAAACACAAGATAATTTATATATGAATAAAAGTGGTCGTATTCACACCAAATACATTATGTAAGTAAATGTAAGACCTAAAATTATAAGACTACTAGAAGAAAACTTAGCAAATAAGCTTATTGGAATTGTTCTGGGTGGTTGTTTTTCCATAAAACCATGAAAGCACAGGCAACATAAACAGACAAATGAAACTGCATCAAAAACACTTGGAAAAGAAAAAAAAAATTGAGTGAAAGTCATGAGAAAATATTTACAAACCATTCATCTGATGAGATTAATATCCAAAATATGTGAGGAAATCTTATCAGACACTGTGTAATTTCCTCAAAAATTATAAGAGACCTACCAGAAATCCCACTTCTGGTCATAAATCCAAAGGAAATGAAATTGGTATGTCAAAGATATTGATACACTACTATATTCATTGTAACATTAATTCACAATAGCCAAGATATAGAACCAATTGTATTTGTCAAGATAAGAATGTATAAAGAAATATGTGTGCATCCATATGTGTGTAATTGAATAATATCCTGCCTATAAAAGAAGAAAATCATGCCATTTGTGACAACATGGGTAAACTTGGAAAGCATTATGCATGTGAAATAATATACGATCTTCCTTATAACATTGTGAACTCTAAATATCAAACTCGTAAGATCAGAGAGTAGAATTGTGGTTGTCAGGAATGGCAGGGATTTATGATCAAAAGTGGGATTGCTGATAATTCTCTTGTTAATTTTTGAGGAACTTACACTATATTTTCATAGTGGTTATTCTAATTTATATTCACAAAGGGTGGATCCAAGGGGTCCCTTTTCTCCACAATCTCACCAACATTTATTTTATCTTGTCTTTGTGATAAGTGAAATTCTAACAGGTATGAGATAATGTAAAGATGTGGACGAAATGTACAAAGTTTCAGTTATGTAAAGTGAATACATTCTGGAGATATAATGTATAACATGGCAACTTTAAAGTTAATAATACATTGTTGTATACTTGCAATTTGCTAAAAGAATAAATCTTAAATTTTCCCACCACAGAAAAGTCGCTGTTGAAGTGATGGATATGCTTTTTACCTTGATAATACTGTTTTAATGTACATGTATATCAAGATATCACACTGTACACATTAAATATGTGTAAGTTTTATTTGTCAACTATACCTCAATAAAAATGAGATCAAACATACAGAAATTGAATTATAAATAAAGTCTTCACAATCAAAATACTAGGGCCACATGTGTTTGGTGCTAGATTTCAATAGCATTTAGTAAAGATCAATACTAAGTATTATTAGACTATTCTAAAATATATAAAGGGAGGGAACACTTCCTAACTCATTCTATGAGGCCAATATTCTCTGACACTAACATCACACAAAAACAACACAAAAAAGCTAGAGATCACTTATAGTTGCAAAAATGCTAACAAAATGCTAGCAAACTAAATCTAGCAAAATATAGAAATATTATACTCATGACTAAGACATATTGATAATGAATGGTTAAATCAACATATATAAATGAATGTATGTAATGCACCATATTAATAGAACAAAGTAAAAGCAATACATGATCATCTAAATATATTCCAAAAATTCATTTGAAACTCTCTTACAACCTGTTAAAATAAGGGAATTTATTTAACATGGCAAACAGCACTTATTAATGCATCAGAGTGAAAAAAAATAGTAGTAAAGGACTAAAAGCTTTTCACATAAGAGCAGGAACAAGGCAATGATGTTCACTCTTGGTATTTCCATTTAAAACTATACTTGATGAGGAAGAAAGATATTGCCACCACAAAGGTGGCAGAGGAGGAGGATGACCACCAGTGATTCTGCCTTGTCCCTAAATATCAATATCCCTAGCTGAGGAAATTACTTATCTTGGATAAAATGGATCATAGCTTTCAACCTATTACTGTAGAATCTCAAGGAATGGTAGAGCTTTTCATTACCAAAATGGTTTGGGAATTGTGATTAAACAAAAGATAGAAAAAAGGATATTTATTTGGGATGTTTAATGCAGGGAACTTCTCATCATTCAGTGTTCTAACCCACTATGATATAGGGAAGATATGGACAATATTTTTATGGAAATATTAAAGTAAATACAATATATTCTCTTTGGTTGAAAAGTGGAGTCCTGTGCATGAATATACTAGAATATGTACTGTGCTTTTATACTGCTGATAAATGCATTTTCAGTTTAAGAAGTTTTTCATATTCCTGAAAGTCACCAAACCTCTCCAACTGAAGTAGAAGAGTGACTGAGCACCAATGCTTATCCTCCAGGAAAAATGGGTCTTCTTTCTAGTCCTACAAGTAATAAACCACTTCTCAAGCAATTTCCAAATCCAGAAATTCAGAATGTGGGTTCTGTGGAACATATCAATATGGATCTTAGATTGAGTATCCTGTTAATCAGGTGCCAGTAGAATTCTCAGCCCTTTTAAACCAATTTCCAGCATCAGCTCTTTCAGAAGACTAACACACTAAGAGCTTGGCAGGTAATTGCAGCTCAACAGCATCAATATGAATAAGCATAAGCTCAGCATCCACATATAGCTGGTATGTGCTCTGCAGCTCTTGCTTCAGCTGCATTTGTGATGAACCCATAGGTCATCAGTGCTGCACCTCCAGGCATCAATGTATACACTGCTCCTCAGTATTGTGGTATTCCATGTGTGGAGTTTTCAATTGATATAATTCAGTAAAAAGCTCAATATGTGCAAAAAAAGTAGCCAGTCTTCTAACACTGTGCTCAGCAAATCATTACTGCAGCATTGAAAGAGAGATAAACTTATTTCCAGACAAATAAGCTGAAGGAATTGATTACATCTATAGAAGTCTTAGAAGAAATGTTAAATAAATTTATTAAGCTATCAAATAGGACACTAATGAGTAGCATAAAAATATGTGAAAGTATAAAACTCACTAGTAAATGTACAAATTTAGAATACTGTACAAATATAATGGTGCTGTGTACACTTAGTGTAATGGTAGAAAGATAAAACTATTACAAAACTAATAACTTGTTAGGGAACATGCTGTATAAAACATGCAAATTCTGCCTCAAATATTCAAAATGTGAGGAGAGAGTGAAGTTAACTGTAACAGTTACATTTCCTGATTAAAATTGTTGCCAGCTTAGAAT
The DNA here is from genome assembly GCA_025594165.1 of Tamias sibiricus. Taxonomy (NCBI): domain Eukaryota; kingdom Metazoa; phylum Chordata; class Mammalia; order Rodentia; family Sciuridae; genus Tamias; species Tamias sibiricus. The sequence goes on along the minus strand of CM046667.1, from coordinate 55,157,540 downwards.
ACCCTGCTATAAGATGATTTTAAGTAAAAATCTATAGTCAATCCACTAAAAATAAAAAGCAAGGAACCAAAAACACACTACTTGATAAAATCAATTAATTATAAAGAATGGCAGTAAGAGAAGACGATAGTAAGAATGTTTCAAAAACAACTAGAACACAATTAATTAGAAGAAGGAAGTGCTTATCTATCAAAATGAACTTGAATATAATTGATTTCTCTTATTAAATGACATAGCATAACTTAATGCATGAAAACAAAAAAAATCTATATTTTAACAACAAGATACTCACTGTAACTCTAAGTGTTCGTGTAGACTGAAAGTAAAGGTGTGGAAAAATATATCCCATGCAAATAGAAATTAAAAATAGAAACATTTAAAACAAATAAAATAGAATTTAGGACAAAAACTCTAAAAGGAGACAAATAAAGTAATTGTGCAATGAAAAAGAAATCAATTTAATGAGAGGTTATAAAATTGTAAATACATATGCAACCAATTTTGGAGGACCTAAATATGTAATGAAAATATTAATATATTTAAAGAGAAATCCATAATACAATAATAGAAGGAGATTTCAACTATTAACTTGCAGCCATGGATAAATGATCTGGAGACAACATCAATAAGGAAACATCAAATTTTGCCTGCATTTGTGAAAAAATGAACCCAACAGACATACTTAACTTTCCATATAAGAGCTGCAAAATAGCCACTTTTCTCTAGATCACATGGAACATTTTGCAAAATAGATAATATGTCAGGGCACAAAACAAGACTTGCAATCTTTTAAATATTAAAATCATAACAAGTACTTTCTGACCACATTAGTATGAGACTAGAAAATAGTCTCAGAGTGCACTTGAGAAAATACACAGATACATAGAAATTGATAAATAATGTCTGAGTAACTGAGACCAATGATGAAATTTAACAGGAAATAAAAACTTTCTTGGGACAAAGAAAATGGAAGCAAAAGGTACACAAACCTTTGGGATACAATGGAAGTAGTTGTAGAAGTAAGTTAATTTTTAAATTAGTATCATGTTAATTTTATAAATTAATGGGATATAGTTTGGTATTTACTTATATCTGACAAAATGGACTTTAGGACCAAATTATTAAGGTGAGACAAAGAAGGTTACTATATAGTTATCAAGGGATCAATTCATTAAGAAGGTTTAATGAAAAATATACACGAACACCCAATATTGTTAGATAAACATTAACAGACCAAATTGAAAGAAATGCTATAATACATTAATTGTTGGAGATTTCCATAACCTACTGTTACCAATGGAAAAAACATTCAGAAAATACATCAACACAGCAACATCAGTGTGAAAATATACTACAGATCAAACAGACTTAAAAGAAATTTGCACATTATTTTTATCAGATGCTGATTTCACATTATTTTCAGCAATAGTTGGGACTTTCTGTTGAATAGGCTATTTACTATGCCATGAAAAAAAATTAACAGATTCAAAAATTGAAATCATGCCTTTCATGTTTTCTAAGCACAATGGGGTAAATCTAGAAATCAATAGCAAGAAAAACTTTAGAAATCATACATATACATGTAGATAAAATAACATGGTCTTGAATGAAGAGGGAGTCGTGAATCATATTTTTAATTTTTTTATTTGTTCTTTTTAGAATTAGAAAAGAGTGGATCATGAGAGAATTCAGAGGTGAATTTTAAAATTCTTTTAAACAAATAAAAATGGAAACACAACAAACCAAACTATGGGATAGAGAAAAAACAGTAGTAACAGAGACATTTATAGAAATCAGTCCCTAAATCAAAATATAGAAAGTTTTAAGACAAACAACTTAATGATGCACCTCAAGGTCTTATATGCATGTGAATTAACAATACCCTATGTTGAAAGAAGAAGGAATCATGAAGATCAGAGGAAAAAATAAAAATACTAGCAAATAGAACTCAACAGCACAACAAAAATATAAATACCATGATCAGTTAGATTTCATTTGAGGAAGCACGTATGGTTTAATCTATGCAAATCAATGAATATCATACATCATATAAAAAGAATGAAACACAATAATTACATGATCATTCACACATATTAAGAAAAAGCAGCCGGGCGTGGTGGCGCACGCCTGTAATCCCAGCACTTTGGGAGGCTGAGGCAGGAGGATCGCGAGTTCAAAGCCAGCCTCAGCAATGGCGAGGCACTTAGCAACTCAGTGAGACCCTGTCTCTAAATAAAATACAAAAAAGGGCTGGGGATGTGACCCAGTGGTCGAGTGCCCCTGAGTTCAATCCCCGGTACCACAAAAAAAAAAAAAAAAAAAAAAAAAAAAAAGAAAAAGAAAAAGAAAAAGCAGTAGATAAAATGCAACATCTCTTCATGATAAAATCCCTGAACAAATTGGTTAGAATTTGTTCATACATCAACATAATAAAGGCTATATATGACACAACCATAACCAACATAATACTGAATGGAGAAAGCCTGAAACCATTTCCTCTAAAATTAAGAACAGAGTAATTATATCCACACTCATGGCTTGTATTCAATATAATGGTAAAAAAGTTAGGCAGATCACTTAGAGAAAATAAATAAATAAAGTTATACAAATAATAATAGAGCAGGAAGTCAAATTATACATGTTGCAGATTGCATGCTTATATACATAAGAAAACTAAAGAACCCATTCACAGGCTATTACAACTAATAAAGAAATTTAGGAAAGTAGAAGGATACAAATATCATCTTACAAAAATCTGTAGTATTTCTTTATATCACTAATGAGTTTTCTGAAAAAGAAATCATGAATGTAGTCCAATTTAGAATAGCCACAACAATAGCAGTAAACTTAACTGAAAAAGTGAAAGATCTCAACAATGAAAATTACAAAACCCTGACGAAAAAAATTAAGGCAGACACTTAAAAGTGGAAAGACCTCACATGTTCTTACCTTGCCTAACTGCTCTGGATAAAATTTCAAATTCTATATTGAAAAGGATTGGTGAGCGTTGACGTTTTTGACTTGTACCTGATTTTAAAGGAAATGCTTTCATGTTTTCCCCACTCAGTATGATGTTGACTTTGTTTATTTTTATATGTAACTTTAATGATATTGAGGCAAGTGGCTGGGGTCATAGCTCAGTGGTAAAGAACTTGCCTAGGATGTGTGAGGCACTGGATTCGATTCTCAACACCACATATAAATAAAATAAAGGTCCATTGCCAACTAAAATATATAAAAAACTATGTTGAATCAAGTTCCTTGTATCCCTAATTTATTGAATATTTTTAACATGAATAGGTGCTGAATTTTGTGGAAGGCTTTTACTGCATTCATTGAGATGATCATGTGATTTTTGTTTAATTCTATTCATGTGATGTATAAATTTATTGATCATGTATGTTGAACAATACTTACATCCCTGGCAAGAAACCAGCTTGACAATAATGAATAATGTTTCTAATTTATATTTAATAAAAAGTGTTAGAATATTTTGTCAGAGCTTTATAGTTACACATAGTATTTGGGTTAATTCCTCCACAAAATTCATACATGCATGGAAATCAATTTCATTTCATGATCCCCTCTTTCCCCTATTATCCTCCATCCCCTCTCTCATTCTCCTTCCTCTACTCTACTAGACTTACTTTACTCACTTATTTATATATATTTAATTAATTCTTTATAGTATCCTATACTTCCCTCCAACTTTTCTTTATTTTACTCTAGCTCCTACATAAAAGAGAAAACATTCAAGCTTTGATTTTCTGAGTTTGGCTTATTTCTGTTAGCAGTACAGTCTTCATTTCCATACGTTTACTGCCAAATGCCATGATTTCATTCATTTCCGTGGCTGAGTAGAACTCGTGTGTGTGTGTGTGTGTGTGTGTGTGTGTGTGTGTGTGTGTATCCCACACATTCTTACCATTCATTATTTGACAGACATCTGTATTGATTCCGTAATTTAAATATCAAGAATTGTGTTGCTGTAAATATTTATATTACTGTGTCACTGTAGTATGTCAAATTTAGATATTTGGGGCAAAAACCAAGAAGTGGGATAGCTGGGTCATATGGTGGTTCTATCCCTAGATTTTTGAGTAAACTCCATACTGCTTTCCTGAGTGGTTGCACTAGTCTGCAGGCCCATCAACAATGTGCAAGTATACCCTTTCCCACACAACCTCACAAGCATTTATTTTTCTTCATTTTACTGATCATTGCCATTTTGACTGGCATGAGAAGAAATTTTAGGGTAGTTTTGATTTGCATTTCCCTGATTGCTAGAGATGTTGATCATTTTTTTCATATACATAGTTACCATTCCTGTTTATTCTTCTGAGAATTTTCTGCTTATTTCTTTGCCCTTTATTGATTGGGTTGTTTTCTGGTGTTAATTTTTTATGTGTTCTTTTTATTCATGACAGCAGAATGTATTTTGGTAAATTATACATACATAGAATATAACTTATTCTATTTAGGATCCCACTCTTGGTTGTTCATTATACAAAGTTAGCCTGGTTGTGTATTCAAATACAAGGCTAGGAAAGCTGTCTGATTAATTCTACTGTCTTTCCTATTCTCCATTCCCCTTCCCTTCATTCCCCTTTGTGTAATCCAATGGATTTCTAGTATTCCTCTTCTAGCTCTCCCTTGTCTTGGGTTAGCATCCGCATATCAGAAAGAACACTCGACCTTTGGTATTTTGGGACTGGCTTGTTTCACTTAGCATGGTATTCTCTAGTTCCATCCATTCACCTGAAAATGCCATAATTTCATTTTTTTATGGATGAGTAATATTCCATTGTGTATACATATTTTCTTTATACATTCATCCTTCGAAGGACACCTATGTTGTTGCCATAGCTTAGCTTTAAACATTGATGCATATGGCTGTATGCTGTAGTATGCTGTTTTTAAGTTCTTCGGGTATCAATCAAGGAGTGGGATAACTGCATCAAATGGTGTTTCCATTCCAAATTTTGTAAGAAATCTCCATAGTGCATTCAGTAGTGGTTGCTCCAATTTGCAGTCTCACCAGCAATGTATAAGTGTGCCTTTCTTCACACATCTTCCTCAACATTTTTTATTTTTGGTACCAGGGGCTGAATTCAGGGGCACTCATACACTGAGCTACATCCCCAACCCTATTTTGTATTTTATTTAGAGACAGGTTCTCACTGAATTTCTTAGTGCCTCACTTTTTAAAATATTTTAAAAATTTATTTATTTATTTATTTATTTATTTATTTATTCTAATTAGGTATATATGACAGCAGAATGCATTTTGATTCATTGTACACAATTGCCACATAACTTTTGATATCACTGGTTGTACATGATGTAGTGTCACACCATATGTGCAGTCATACATGTACCTCTGGTAATGATGTCCATCTCATTCCACCGTCTTTCCTGTCCCAATGTCTGCTCCCCTCGTTTTCCCTCCTTTGCCCAAAGTTCCTCCATTTTCCCCATGCACCCCCCCCCCCATTATGAATAAGCATCCGGTTATCAGAAAGAACATTCTCTTTTGGGTTTTTGGGATTGGCTTACTTAGCTTAGCATGATATTCTCCAACTCCATCCATTTACCTGCAAATGCCATAATTTTATTCTCTTTTAATGCTGAGTTATATTCCATTGTGTACATATACTATATTTTCTTCATCTATTAATCTATTGAAGGGCATCTAGGTTTCTTCCACAGTTTAGCTATTGTGAATTGAGCTGCTATGAACATTGATGTGGCTGCATTAGTATAGTATGCTGATTTTAAGTCCTTTGGGTATAGACTGAGGAGTTGGATAGCTGGGTCAAATGGTGGTTCCATTACAAGATTTTAATGAATCTCCATACTGCTTTGCAGAGGGGTTGAACCAATTTGCAGCCCCACCAGCAATGTATCCCGCATCTTTGCCAACACTTATTATTACTTGTATTCTTAATAACTGCCATTCTGACTGGAGTGAAATGAAATCTTAGAGTAGGTTTGATTTACACTTCTCTAATTGGTAAAGATGTTGAACAGTTTTTTAATATATCTTTGCTCGAGTGTCTGTTCAGGTCCTTAGCCGATTTATTGATTGAGTTATTGGTATTTTTGGTGTTATGTTTTTTGAGTTCTTTATAGATCCTGGAGATTACTGCAGTATCTGATGTGCGTTTGAGCACCTTGCTTTTACTGAGGCTGGCTTTGAACTTGGGATCCTTCTACCTCAGTCTCCTGAGCTTATGGAATTACAGGCATGCACCACCATGCTCAGCACACAAACATTTATTGTTAATTATGTTCTTTACAACTTCCATTCTGACTGGAGTGAGATGGAATTTCAGAGTTGTTTTAATTTGCATTTCTCTAATTGTTAGAGATGTTAAACATTTTTTCATATAATTTTTTACCCTTCTTATTTCTTCTTCTGAGAAGTGTCTGTTCAGTTCCTTGACCATTTATTTATTGGGTTATTTATTTTTCTGATGTGAAGTATTTTGAGTTTTTGTATATCCTGGAAATTAATGCCTTACATGAGATACAGGTGGTAAAGATTTTCTCCCATTCTGTAGAATATCTGTTAACATTCTTGATTGTTTCTTTGCTGTGAAAAAGCTTTTCAGTTTGATAACATTTATTAATTCTTGATTTTACTTCTTTATTCCAAATTTTAAAGATTTTATTTATTCTAATTATTTATATATGACAGCAGAATGCAATTAAATCACATTACACAAATAGAGCACAATATTTCATGTCTCTGGATGAACACAAAGTAGAGTCATACCTTTTGTGTCTTCATACATGTACTTATGGTAATGATATCGCCTGCATAGTATCTTGGATATTTTTATGTTTTCTCAGTATTCTCATTTACCTCTAAATGTTTTTTATTTCATCCCTAATTTCTTCAGCTATCCACTGGTCATTCAATAGTGTATTACTTAGTTTCCAGATATAGAGTATCTTCTATTTTTAATTTTATTGTTAATTTCTAATTTCATTCCATTATTATCTGATAGAATGCAAGGCATTATCTCTATTTTTTTTGTATTTGCAAAGAGTTGCTTTGTAGACTAACATGGGTTCTATTTTAGAGAATGTGCCATGTGATGCTGAAAAGAAAATGCATTAGTTCATTTATGGATGAACTATTCTATATATGTCTATTAAATCTAAATTATTAATTACATTTTTGTTCTAAGGCTTCTTTATTTAGTTTTTTACTTGAAGATCTATCAATTGGTGAGAGATGTGTGTTGCAGTCACCCAATTTTATTCTGTTGTGATCTATTTGATTCTTGAGATTGTGAAATCTTTGTTTGATGTACATAGATGCACCATTGTTTGGGGCATAATTATTTAAGATTGTTGTCTTGTTCATGTATAGTTACCTTAAGCACTATGAAATGGGCTTTGCCCATTTTGATTAATTTGATTTGAAGTGACTTTATCAGATCTGAGGATACAAACCCCTGCTTGTTTGTAAGATCCATGTGAATGAAAAGTTTTTTTTCCATCCTTTTACCTTCATTCTGTGGATGTCTTTGCATACAATGTGAGTCTTTTGGAGATATGATATTGTTGGACCTTGTTTATAATCCAATCTGCCAAACTATATTTGCAACTGATGAGTTTAGGACATTTACATTCAATGTTATTATCGAGAAATGACTCTTAATCCCTTATTGTTTTGAATTGTTTTTTGTTTGTTTGTTTGTTTGTTTTGAATTTGAAATAGCTGCTTTTTGGATTGACTATTCTTCTACTGTAGTTCCTCTCCTTTCTGGATTTCATTTTTAATTTTATTTCTTCTTCATGAAATATTTTGTTGAGAATGTTTTGTAGTGCAGGGTTTTTGGTTGTGAATTCTTTTAACTTTTGTTTATCATGAAAGATTTTTATTTCATCATCAAATTGGAAGCTTAGTTTTGCAGGGTATAGTATTGGATGACATCCATGTTTTTTTTCAGAGCTTGGTATATATTATTCTAAGACCTCAGCTCCCTGTGCATGGCTGGCAGACCATGACTTTCATGTGCTAGTTGATTGTGCTGAATACCCTGTGTTTCTATCCAAGGGAGGGCTACATCTCCAATTCTGGGTTTCCCCACACCAAAATATTCTAACACTTATAGATCTTTTCAGACCTTGTATTTTCCCCACCCCCAGCTCCCACCTATAGCTAAGTTCAAATTCTGTTCCTTGGTCTTGTCTAATGTACCTGAACATTTCCAGTGTTCATGGCTTTCTGTCCAATATTCATTACCAGTGAAGTGGGTTTTATTTATTTATTTTTATTTCACTCACCTCCCAGAGTGATAGTTTTCTCAGTTTGAGTCCGAAGTCATGGAGTTGTGAGAACTGCCACTTCCAGCTAGTCTTTCATCTTTTTCCGTTGTTACATTTTTTGAGTTCTTCATATATCCTGGATATTAATACCCTATTGGAGAGGTAGATGGCCAATACTTTCTCTTGTTCTGTAGTCTCTTTCTTCATGCTCTTAAATGTTTCCTCTGCTGTGCAGAAGCATTTTAGTCTGATGGCATCCCATTTATTGATTCTTGTTTTTATTTCTTGAGGCTCAGAGGTCTTGTTTAGGAAATTAGAGCCTGCACAAATATGATTCAGTGTTACCTTGTTTACTTCTAGCACTTGCAAAGTTTCTAGTCTACCTCCTAAGTCTTTGTTTCACTTTCATTTAACTTTTGTGCAGGGTGAGAGAGATCTCATTTCATTCTTCTATATATGAATATAAAGTATTCCTGAACAATTTGTTTAAAAGTCTTTCTTTCTCCAATATATGTTTTTGACAACTTTGTCAAATATCATATGGCTATAGTTTTGTGACTTTTTCTTGATGCTTTCTATTACTTACTTATTTATTTACTTATTTTTGTTTTTAAATATTATGTCCCTTTTTATTCATTATTTTATTTATACTTTATAGTAGAATACACTTTGATATAATTACACAAGTATGGAATAAATGTATGTGGTTTTAGGTCAAAACTCAGTACGGCTCTTTTCCCTTTCTTCTTCTCATCCCCTGTACCCTTCCATTTAATGATATTTCTACCATTTATGTATAGTTATTTTCAAATTAATTTCTTCAGGATGTACATGATGGTGAGATTCACTGTGATATAGTTATATATGTGTATTGGAAATTTATGTCAGATTCATTCCACTGTCTTTCATTTTCCCATTCTTCCTGCCTTCCCTTAATTTACAAATCAATGTTTATAGCAGCACAATTCACAAAAGCTAAGATATGGAGCCAACCTGGGTGCCCTTCAATAGATAAACAGAAAAAAATGTGATATATCTATGACTTCTATTCTATTTTATTTGTTCAATGTATATTTTGATGCCAGTACCATGCTTGTGTGTGTGTGTGTGTGTGTGTGTGTGTGTATGTGTGTGGTGCTGGGGATGGTACCCAGTGCATGCAAGGCAAGTGCTCTACCAAATTATCTATATCCCCAGCCCCTCATTCTGTTTTTGTTACCATAGCTCTTTAGTATAGTTTCAGATCAGGTATTGTTTTGCTTCCTGCTTTGCTTTTCTTGCTTAGTATAGCTTTGGCTATTCTGTGTCTCTTATTCTTCCAAATGAATTTAAAAATTGACTTGGCTAATTCTGTGGAGAATGACATTGATATTTTGATGGAGGCTGCATTTAATTTGTATAGTGCTTTTGATATTATGACTACTTTGGCAATGTTAATTCTATCTATCCAAGATCTTGACTTTCTATCTTCTAAGATTTTCTTCAATATGTTTCTTCATTTTTCTATAATTTTAATTGTAGATCTCTTTTACTTCTTTGGTTAGATAACTCCCAAGTATTTAATTTTTTTGAGGTTATTATGACTGGGATGGTTTGCCTGATTTCTGCCTCAGCAGAGCATAGGAAACCTATTGACTTATGAGTATTGATCTTGTATTATGCTAATTAGCTGAACTAATTTATAAGCTCTAGAAGTCTCCTGGTGGAGTTTCTGAGTCTTTTAGATATAGGATCATATCACTAGCAGAGATACTTCAAATTCTGTCCCTTTTTATATCCATTAGATTTACTTTTCTTGTCTGATTTCTCTGGCTAATGTTTCAAGAAGTACGTTGAATAGGAGTGGTGAGAGTGGACAATCATGTCTTGTTCTTCAATTTAGAAAAAAAAAATGCTTTTTTTGTCCATTCAGCATGATGTTGGTTTTGGGTTTGTTATAAAGAGCCTTTACAATGTTCTGGTAAGTTCCTTTGATTCCTAGCTTCTCCAGAGTTTTTACCATGAATGAGTGTTGGATTTTATGAAAGGCCATTTCTACATCTATTCAGTTGATCATGTGATTTTTCTCTTTATTTCTGTTTAAATGATGAATTTTATTTATTGATTTGCTTATGTTGAATCAACTTTCCATCCATGGAATTAAACCCACATTATCATGGTGTATTATCTTTTTAATATGTGTTTGAATGTGTTTTACTAATATTTCATTAAGGATTTCTGTGCCTGTGTTCATGGCCTATAGTGATATATATATATATATATATATATATATATATATATATATATATATTCTAATTTTATATAGATATATATATCTATATATATTCTAATTTTTATACATGCTTGCAGAGTGCAATTAATTTTGTATTATATATAAAGAGCTCAATTTTTCAAGTCACTAGTTTTGTATAAAATATTTTCATGCCATTTGTGTTTTTATACATGTACTTAGGGTATTGATGTCTAATTTGTTCTGTCATTATTCCTTTCCCCTTTCCCCTTCCCCTCCTTTCCCCACCCATTTGTTCTATTTAAAGTTCCTTCATTCCTCTCATCCTCGCTCTGTTGCCATTATAAGTTAGTATCATCATAGCAATGGAATCATTTGACCTTTGGTTTTTTGGGATTGGCTAACTTCACTTAGCATTATTTTCTCCAACTCCATCCATTTACCTGTGAATGCCATGATTTTATTTTCTTTTAGTGCTGAGTAATGTTCCATTGTGTATATATACCAAAGTTTCCCTATCCATTCATCTATTGATGGGCATAAGGGTTGTTTCCACAATCTAGCTATTGTGAATTGTGCTGCTATGAACCATTGATGTGGCTGTGTCCCTGTAGTATGCTATTTTTAAGTCCTTTGGGTATAGATTGAGGAGTGGGATAGCTGGGTCAAATGGTGGTTCCATTTCAAGCTTTCCTAGGAATCTCCATACTGCTTTCCAGATTGGCTGCACCAATTTGCAGCCCCACCAGCAATGTAAGAGTGTGCCCTTTTCCCCACATCATTGCCAGCATTTATTGTTGTTTGTGATTTTGATAGCTGCCATTCTGACTGGCATGAGATGAAATCTTAGCGTAGTTTTGATTTGCATTTCTCTAATTGCTAGAGATATTGAACATTTTTTCATATATTTGTTGATTGATTGTATATCATCTTCTGGGAAGTGTATGTTCAGTTCCTTAGCCCATTTATTGATTGGGTTGTTTGTTGTTGTTTTTTTTTTTTTTTTTTTGGTGTTAAGATTTTTGAGAGCATTATATATCCTTGAGGTTAATGTTCTGTCAAATGTGCTTGTGGTAAAGATTTGCTCTCATTCTGTAGGTTCTCTATTCACCTCACTGATTGTTTCTTTTGCTGAGAAGGAGCTTTTTAGTTTGAATCCATCCTATTTATTAATTATTGGTTTTAATCATTGCACTATAGAAGTCTTATTAAGGAAATTGGGTCCTAATCCAACATGATGGAGATTTGGGCCTACTTTTTCCTCTATTAGGTGCAAGGTCTCTGGTTTAATTCCTAGGTCCTAGATTCATTTTGAGTTGAGTTTTGTGCATGGAGAGAGATAGAGGTTTACTTTCATTTTATTACATGTGGTTTTCCAGTTTTCCCAGCACCACTTGTTAAAGAGGCTGTCTTTTCTCCAGTGAATGTTTTTGGCACCTTTTTCTAACATAAAATAATTGTAGACATGTGGGTTAGTCTCTGTGTCTTCTGTACCATTTGTCTACTGGTCTATTTTGGTGCCAATACCATGCTGTTTTTATTAATATTGCTTTGTAGTACAATTTAAAGTCTGGAATAGTAATGCCACCAGCTTCATTCTTCTTGTTAAGAATTGCTTTGGCTATTCAGGGTCTCTTATTTTTCCAGATGAATTTTATGATTACTTTTTCTATTTCTATGAGGAATGATATGGGAGTTTGATTGGGATTGCATTGACATTGTATAGTGCTTTTGGTAGAGTAGTCATTTTGACAATATTAGTTTTACCAATCCATAAACAAGGTAGATCTTTCCATCTTCTAATATCTTCTTTAATTTCATTCTTTAGCATGCTGTAGTTTTCCTTGTAAAGTTCTTTCAATTATTTTGTTAAGTTGATTCCCAAGTTTTTTTTTTTTTGTTGTTGTTTTTTTTTTTTTTGAGGCTATAGTAAATGGTGTGTCTTTCCTAGTTTCTCTTTCTGAAGATTTGTCACTGATGTACAGAAATACCTTTGATTTATAGGTGTTGATTTTATATCCAGCCACTTTGCTGAATTCATTTATTAGTTCTAGAAGATTTATAGTGGCATTTTTTGGATCTTCTATGTATAGAATCATATCATCTGCAAATAGTGATAATTTGAGTTTTTCTTTTCCTATTCATATCCATTTAATTTATTTCATCTGTCTAATTGCTCGGGCTAGGGTTTCAAAAACTATGTTAAATAGAAGTGGTGAAAGAGTGCATCCATGTGTGGTTCCAGTTTTTAGAGGGAATGCTTTCAATTTTTCTCCATTTAGGATGATGTTGGCCTGGGGTTTAGCATAGATGGCTTTTAAGATGTTGATGTATGTTCCTGTTATCCCTAGTTTTTCTAGCATTTTGAATATGAAGGGGTGCTGTATTTTGTCAAACGCTTTTTCTGTGTCTATAGAGATGATCATATGATTTTTATCTTTGAGTCTATTGATGTTATAAATTATATTTATTGATTTCCTTATGTTGAACCAACCTTGCATCCCCGGAATGAACCCCACTTGATCATGGTGCACTATCTTTTTGATATATTTTTGTATTTGATTTGCCAGAATTTTATTGAGAATTTTTGCATCTATATTCATTAGAGACATTGGTCTGAAGTGTTTTTTTTTTTTTTTTTTCCTTTGGTTTATCTCTGTCTGGTTTTGGAATCAGGGTGATATTGGCCTCATAGAATGAGTCTGGAAGTGTTCCCTCTTCTATTTCATGAAATAGTTTGAGTATTGAGTATTGGTGTTAGTTCTTCTTTAAAGGTCTTGTAGAACTTGGTTTTGTATCCATCCAGTCCTGGGCTTTTCTTGGCTGGTAGGTTTTTGATGGCATCCACTATTTCTTTTCTTTAAATTGATCTATTTAAATTGTATATATCAACCTGTTTTAGTTTGGGCAAATTATATGTTTCTAAAAATTTGTCAATGCCTTCGTTATTTTCTATGTTATTAGAGTATAAATTCTCAAGATAATTTTTAATTATCTACTGTATTTCCATAGTGTCCATCGTGATATTTCCTTTTTCATCACAGATATTGATAATTTGAGTTTTTTCTCTGGTTTTCTTAGCATAGCTAATCGTTTATCAATTTTATTTATTTTTTTCAAAGAACCAACTTTTTGTTCTGGCAATTTTTTCAATTTTTTTTTTGTTTGTTTCAATTTCATTGATTTTGGCTCTGATTTTAATTATTTCCTGTCTTCTACTACTTTAGGTGTTGATTTGTTATTCTTTTGCTAGGGCTTTGAGGTGTAATGCTAGTTCATTTAGTTGTTGACTTTTTTTTTCTTTGAAGGAATGAACTCCATGCAATGAACTTTCCTCTTAGTACTGCCTTCATTGTTTCCCAGAGATTTCAATACGTTTTATCGGTGTTCTCATTTACCTCTAAGAATTTTTCAATCTCCTTCTTGAAGTCTTCTGCAACCCATTGTTCATTCACTACCATATTATTTAGTTTCCAGGTGTTGGAGTAGCTTTTGTTTCTTGTTTTATCATTGATTTCTATTTTAATTCCATTGTGGTCTTATAGGATGCATGGTAGTATCTTTACTTTTTCATATTTTCTTAGAGTTGATTTATGGCATAATATATGGACTATTTTAGAGAATGATCTATGTGCTGCTGAGACGAAAGTGTATTGACTCATTGATGAATAATATACTCTATATATGTCAGTCAAATCTAAGTTATTGATTGTATTATTGACTTCTACAGTTTCTTTGTTTAGCTTTTGTTTGGAAGATCTATCCAGCAGTGAATGAGGTGTGTTAAAGTCACCTAGAACTATTGTGTTGTGGTCTATTTGACTCTTGAATTTGAAAAGGGTTTGTTTGATGAATGGGGATGCTCCATTATTTGGGGCATATATATATATATATATATATATATATATATATATATATATATTATATTTATAACAGTTATTTCTTGTAGATGTATGATTCTCTTAAGCAGTATGAAATGTCTATCTTTATCTCTTTTGATTAACTTTGGCTTGAAGTCTATTTTGTTTGATATGAGGATGGAAACCCCTGCTTGCTTACATAGAGCGTGTGAATGGTATGTTTTACCCATCCTTTCACCTTCAGTCTGTTGGCATCTTTTCCTGTGAGATGTGTCTCTTGAAGGCAGCATATGGTTAGGTCTTTTTTTTTTTTTTATCCAATCTATCAGCCTATGTCTTTTAATTGGTGAGTTTAAGACATTAACTTTCAGGGTTATTATTGAGACATGATTTATATTACCAGTCATTTTTTAATTTAATCTATTTTTTTTAATTTAGCTTGACTTGGTTACTCCTTTGGTTGGCTTTTCCTTTATTGTAGTACTTCCCTTTGCAGATTTTCATTGTTCTTTTTCATTTCCTCCTCGTGAAATATTTTGCCAAGAATGTTCTGTAGTGCTGGCTTTCTTGTTGTGAATTCTTTTAACTTTTGTTTATCTTTGAAGGTTTTTATTTCATCACCAAGTCTAAAACTTAATTTTTCTGGATATAAGATTCTTGGTTGGCATCCCTTATCTTTTAGAACCTGGTATATGTTCTTCCAGACTTTCCTTGGTTTGAGGGTCTGGATTGAAAAATCTACTGAGATGCAAATTGGTTTTTCTTTATAGGTTATTTGATTTTTCTCTCTTATGGCCTTTAAAATTCTATCCTTATTTTGTATACTAGGCATTTTCATTATAATGTGTCATTGCTGTAGGTCTATTGTAATTTTGTATGTTTGGTGTCCTATAGGCCTCTTGTATTTGGTTTTTTAATTCTTTCTTCTTGCTTGGAAAATTTTCTGATATTATTTCATTGAAGAGATTGTGCATTCCTTTGGTATGAATTTCTACACCTTCCTCTATTCCAATAAATCTTATATTTGGTCTTTTGATGGTATCCCATAATTCTTGGGTATTCTGTTCATGGTTTCTTATCATCTTCACTGTGAGGTCAACTTTATTTTCAAGATTATATATTTTGTCCTCATTATCTTAGGTCCTATCTTCCAAATGATCCAATTTGTTGGTGATACTATCTATTGAGCTTTTTAAATGGCCTATTGTTTCTTTCATTTCAAGTATATCTGTTTGTTTTTTTCTCAGACTCTCCATCTCTTTCTTGAAATAATCTTTTGCTACCTGGATTTGTTCTCTTATCTCTTTGTTGGTGTGATCGATCATTGCCTGTATTTGATCTCTTTTCTCTTTGTTGGAGAGATCAATTTTTGCCTGTATCAGCTCACTTAGGTCATTTTTAAAATTCCAAATAATTTAATTATGTATATTCGGAACTCCATCTCTGACATTTTACCTACTGTGCTTTTTATGGATTCTATTGCTGTAGTATCTTGGTTTGTTTTGGGCATTTTCCTCCCTTGATTGTTCATGATGTCTATGTGTTTTTCTCTCTTGCAGTGTAAGTCTGAGGTGTTACTGCTTCTGCACTATTGTCTTATAGCATCTCTACAGGTTACCCAATGCCTCACTTTTAAGGGAAAGATCAATATTACCACATTGTACCCAGCGTGTTGCCATATATCAGTTAGCTTCTACTTTTATATTTACAGATTTGACACTTTGAACATAAATGATGAGGTCAGTTATCTTCTACTATACAGTCAGTATGTTTGTGTGGTGGTTTACAATATCTAATGGTAGAAGGGGGGACAAAGGAGTTGCCTAAGACGTTTGTGAGGTAGGATGTGAGAAAATAGAGGTATTTGATTATTTGACTAGTGAGAGGGTAATCATGAGAATTTGGGTGTTAGTAAGAGAAACAAGAGATTGGCCTCCCCATGTAATCCTCCCTGTTAGGTCACAACAGGATAACTGGTATCACCTCTAGTAAAGCACCTCTGGTGCAGCCTGGTACACAGGGACCTTAGTGATGCCTTACCAGTACCTTTTGTTGTTCCTTGATAGTAGCAGCACTTTCTCAATTTTGTGGCAGTGGCATCCTCAAGTCCATAATTTTCTTGATGTTGGGCTGTGAAACCACTGAACCCCAGTGCTGAATGCCTCTCTGGGCAGGCATAGGTTGCCTCTCCAAGTTGCAGGCTTGGAGCAAGCCTCTCTCTCTGGATCTCCTCCTAGTCCCCGTGTGGTGGAGAAGGAGGTCTAGCTTTATTATACCCACTTTCTTCCTCCTGTGTCTCCTCTCAGTCCAGTTTTGGTGGAGGGGTTGGTCAGGTAGGCAGCTGGGCCCTTCCTTGACCCAGGACCTGTTCCCTGACTTGCAGGCAGGGGCTACAGGTGGCTCTTGAATGGGCAGGCACAGCTGGGGACACACAGGCAGGCAGTGGCTGCCTTCCTCCTCCTGGGCCTGCTCCCTGGCCTGCAGGCAGCAGCAGTGGCTACTCGTGGCTCCTGAATGGGCAGGCGCAGCTGGGGACACATAGGTGGGAAGTGGTGGTCTTTCTCAGCCTGGGCCTGCTCCCCAGCCTGCAGGCAGCAGCAGCTGCAACAGCAGCAGCAGCAGCTACTCTTCTCTCCAAAATAGGTGGGCATAGCTGGGGACACACAGGTGGGTGGTGGTGGTCTTTCTCCACCTGGGCCTGCTCCCTGGCCTACAGTCTGCAGCAGTGGTTACCAGTGGCTCCTCTGGCCTATATTGTTCTGTCCTTGATGAATCTTTGTTTGGTTTTGGTATTATGGTTATACTGGCTTCATATAAAGTATTTGGGATGGTTTCTGTTTTAGTCATATTTTTCACTGCTGTGACTCAAGGACTCAACCAGCACAATTGTAGAGTAGGAAAAGTTTATTTGAGAGCTCAAGGTTTCAGAGCTTCATCCATAGAAGGCAGACTTCATTCCTTTGGGATCAAGATGATACAGGACATCATGACAGAAGAGTGTGGCAGAGAGAAACAGCTCACATGATGATCAGGAAATAGAAAGAGATTCCACTTGATAGATACAAATATGCACCCAAAGCCATGCCCCAATTCCCTTCTCCTCCAGCCACACCCTACCACTTAAGTTACAACTCAGTTAGTCCCTATTAGGGGATTAGATAACTGATTGGGTTGAAAATTTTACAACCTAATCATTTCTCTTCTGAACCTTCTTGCATTGTGTCACATGTGAGCTTTTGGGTCATACCACATCTAAACCATAACACTCTGCCCATGTCCCCGAAAAGCTCACACTCAACTAACAATGCAAAATATGTTCAGACCATTCCCAAGAGTCCCCATAGTCTCAACAGTTCTGAGATTGCTCAAAGTTCAAGGCCAAAGTCTTTTCTGATGCTCAAGGCAATCTTACATTATAAGCTCCTGTAAAATTAAAAGCAATTTACAAGTATCCAATATATATGGTACAGAGTGACATTTCCATTCACAAAATTAGGAGCATAGAAAGAAAGGAATAAGATTAAAGCAATACTGAAACCCAGCAAGGCAAACAAGTCCTATAGCTTGACCTCTGGCATCTGGGGCAGGTGGCATGTTCTCTCCAAAAAGCTTGTGTATTTCCAACCTTGTGGCCTTGTTGGTTGCAGCCCAAGTGGCCTTATGTTCATTTGATTCTGCTTGATTCCTGCAGCTTTCCTAGAATGATGTTTCATGTTATTGGCATTTCCTAATCTCTGGGTTCTCCACAGAAGCTTTAGCTTCCTCCTCAAATCTCTACACCTTTTCTTCTCGGGGAGTGCCTTCAGGTACTCCAACCCTGCTGCACATTGCTGGTATCCAAGGCCTTCCTTAGAAATCTTGGTAAAAACCTCTGTGACACCCTAACTTTATCATGCTGCATTCCTGTAAACCCAACCCCATGTGGTTGACACCAAGGTCTTCTCCCATCTTGAGCAGTAGCCTCTAGGGACACTGGCTACAGCAGCTTCTGAGTGCCTGGGTGGATGAACATGTTGAAAAAATTTCCTAGGTCCCCATGTTCAAAAATGGTGTCCCACTGGTCTCTTCTCATGAGAATTTTCACTTTTATTTCCTTGACTTTGAGATGGGTGTGGTCTTGCCAGCTCCTGAGATGTACTCAAGCCATCTTTCTCATTATCTCTGGGCAAAATCTTAAGCATTTCTTTATTGGCAATAATGTCTTTAACAATTTCAACTTCTTTAGCCCCAGTTTTTCTCCCAACATTCAAGTTCAAGTTTTTCAAATCTGCTTTCTGATCCTTATTATCACAATAAACTGGGCTAAAAACTTCCAGCAATATGCATGCCACTTCCTGAATGGTATACTGCATAGACATTTCTTCCACCAGTTTAAGAAGCCCATCACTTTAAAATCAGTTTCATAGAAAGTCTCAGGACATGGGCAAAATGCAGACAACTTCTCAGCCAGAACATGACACAAATGGACTCTACTCCAAATTCCAACAGAGTCCTCCTTTTCTGAACTCTCTTGAGCCTTGTCATTACTGTCCACATTCCTATTGGCATTCTGGTCTTCTGAGCTCCAACCAGAATCAGGCATTAATCTCTGTTTACAACAATATAAAGCATTTCCAGCTTGCACTACTACATATCTCAAAATTCTTTCCACCAGTTCCAAAAAGCTCCAAAAATTTCTGGACCACATGGTCATGTTAGTCACAGCAATGACCCCATTTCTTGGTACTAATATCTGTTTTAGTCAGGTTTCTCATTGCTGTGACTGAAGAACCCAACCAGCACATTTGTAGAGGAGTAAAGGATTATTTGAGGGCTCATGATTTCAGAGGTGTTAGTCTAGAGAAGTCTGGCTCCATTTCTTGGGGCTCAAGGCAAGGCTGAACATCATGGTGGGAAAGTGTGGTGGAGGGAAGCAGCTTATATCATGATCAGGAAGCAGAAAGTGACTCCACTTGACAGATACAAATGTGCACCCAAAGCCACACCCCAACTCCCATTAACTCCAGCCACACCCTACCACTCAGTTACAACTCAGTTAATCCCTATCAGGTGATTAAATCACTGATTGGGTTGAGACTCTTACAACCCAATCATTTCTCCTCTGAACCTTCTTGCATTGTGTCACATGTGAGATTTTGGGGAACACCACATCTAAAGTATAACAGTTCCTGTGTATTTCATGGAATAATTTGAGAGAGACTGGCATTAGTTCTTCTGTAAAAGGCTGGTAAAAGATAGATGAGATTACATCATGTAAATTGTTAGTATTTTATGAAGGATTATTTCATCATAAGACCTGCTAAATCTAACCAAGAGAGCATAGAAAACCTAAAGTGACCAATAATAAACAATGAGATTGAAGTAGTAATAAAAATCCTTCCAACTATCAAAAGCAGAAGACTAGATGGATTATTATCTGATTATGCAAAAACTTTAAGGAAGAAATAATGGAAATACTCTCATTGTATTCCATGAAATGCGAAGGGACAAACAGTTCCAAATCCATCATATGAAGCTTGTATCACACTGAGGGAGAACAACTCAAGGAAAGTAAACTTCAGACAAACATGCCTATGTGATGCAAAAATATGTTTTATTTTGGATAATGTTTAATGAACAGCCATCTGTTAGGGATAAAATTATAAGTATATGTTAGGTCATTTGGTTGATAATCATTTTTAAGTCTGAATAGCCTGTACTGCTTTAATATCTAATAAGAGGCCCAGCATAGCCAAAGAAATCCTTAGAGACAAAAGTGATGCAGGAAGGAGACATCACAATACCAGACCTTAAATTATACTACAGAGCTATATTAACAAAAAAAGCATGGTATTGTCACCAAAACAGACATGTAGACCAATAGTACAGAATAGAAGGCACAGAGACACACTCACATAAACAGTTATCTCACACTAGACAAATGCGTTACAAACACACATTGAAGAAAACATAGCCTCTTCAACAAACGGTGCTGGGAAAATTGGGAATCCATATGTAACAATATTGGTGCAGACAATATGCTCCTTAACAAGTCCCTAAATCTCAAGAAATAAAAGCAAGATTCAATAATTGCAATGACACCAAATTATAAAGGTATGTAATTCAGAGGAAACAAATAATTGTGTGAATAGACAGTCTTCAGGAGTGGGAGAAAATGTTTAACAACTACTCTTCTGACAGAGGATTAATATCCAGAATATACAAAAACTTAAAAAGTAATACAAGAAAAACAAATTATACTACCAATACATGAGAAAAAGATCTAAACAGAAATTTCTCAAAAGAAGAAATACAAAAGACCATCAAGTATATGAAAAAATGTGCAACTACCCTAGCAATAAGGGAAATGTAAATAAATCAACATTATATTGAGATTTTTGTTCTATTCATTATAATGGTACTCATTAAGAGTTAAAATATTTGCTGGTGAGGATGTGAGGGAAAAGATACACTCGTACATTATTGCTGGGACTTAAAATTAGTACAACCACCTTGGAGAGTGGTATGGAGATTCCTCAAATGCCTGAGAATTAAACCATCATATGTGTCAGCTATTGTAATTCTTAGTATTTATCTTAAAGAACTAAAATTAGTATACTATATTGATACAGGCACATCAATGCTAATAGCTGCAGAATTCACAAGAGCAACATTATGAAACCAGACAAGGTGCCCATCAACAGATGAATGGACAAAGAAAATATGGTATATACAGACAATTTAGTTATACTGAACAATAAAGAATGAAATTATGACATTTGTTCATAAATGGATGGAAATGGAGAACATCCTGTTAACTGAAATAAGCCAGACATGGAAGGTCATGTGCATTGCATGTTTTCCCTCATATGTGCAATGTAGAGTGTAGTAAAATTTCTCCCATGAAAATATGAGAGATCATTGAAGTTGAAAAAGGCACTTGATGTGAAGGTAGGAGGAATGGGAAAAGGGAGGAAGTGAAGAATAAAATTAAGCAATTATGCTATGTACACATATGAATATACCACAGTGAATTGCACCTTGGTGTATGTCTACAAAGCACCAATTAAAAATACATAAATAGAAAAAAACTCCAGTAGAATAGATGAAGGGGAACAGTGGGAGGGAGGAGTTGGAGGATATAGATGTACTGGTGACTAAAGAGGAGCAAAGTGCATTCCATGTCTGTATGATTACATAAAATTTAACCCCACAAATATTTATAAATATAGCATATTAATAAAAACCATTTTAAATCATAAAAACAGAAAGATACCAAATGATCTAATGCTACATTTTAAAGGCACTAGAAATGCAGCAAAAGACTAATTTAATAACAATAGAAAACATGAAATAATTAAAATGAGAGCTGAAATTTAGAAAATACAGAAAAAATGATCATTGAAATAAATAATTGGTTCTTTGAAAAGATGAATAACATTGATAATTCCCTAACAAAACTAATCAAAAGAATGAGACAGAAGAGCCAAATCAACAAAATTAGATATGAAACAGGAGATCATTATTATTGGAGATGAAACTTGAAATTTATAATCAGACTATCTAGAAGAAATTGACAAATTTCTACACACATATGACCTAACCAAATTGAACCCCAGGATATATAAATCATAAACAGATCTACATTAAGTGATGAGTTTGGAGCAGCAATTAAAATCATTCCAAAAAATAAAAGCCCGGTAGTAGAAGGACTCTCAACTGAATTCTACCAGATCTTTAAAAAGTAATTAACATAAATTCTTCTAAAATTACTCCATAAAATGGAAAGTGAGGGAATACCCCCAAACTCATTGTATGAAGACAGTATCACATTGATACCAATATCAGATAAAAATACATGAAACTATTAAAACCACAGACCAATGTCCCTGGTGAACAGAGGCACAAAAATCCTTAATAACATATTAGCAATACACATTCAAAACCACATTTATCAGATTGTCCACCAAGATCAATTTCAATGTATCCTACAGATGCAAGTTTTGGAAAAATATACATAAATCAATAAATGTACTTCATTTCATAATCACTATCAAGTACAAAACTATCATGATAATCTCAATAGATGAAGAAAATGCCTTTGAAAAAATTCAACACCCATTCATGTTAACAATACTGAAAAAACTGGGAATATAAGTATTTTACTTCAATATTATAAAGGCTATATATCATAAACCCAAAACCAACATTATAGTGAATTAAGAAAAACTGAAAACATTTCTTCTATAATCAGGAATAAGAAAAGCCTGTCCATTTTCACCACCTATATGGTATAGTTCTTTAAAGCCTAGCCAGAGTAATCAGGCAAAAGGATGACATTAAAGGATAAAAGGAAGAAAATAAGAATTCAAAGCAACTTTTTGATTGTAGGAACCCTGTTTGGGGAGATGACTTGAATTGTGGTTGACTATGAGCCGTAGAGATTTGGGCATTCCTGTTGCCGCCTGAAGCGCTTGGAGCAATGGAGCAATGGAGCCGCGGGAAGAAGTTCAGAGGCAAACTGGAGACAAACAGCTTTTTATTCTGATAACTTTTCTCTCTGGTTCTAACAACGACTAACACACGCCACACACACCACCAAAATGGCGCTGACCCGATCAGCAATTTCGGCTAAGTCACTCGAGATCCTGGGACAAGTCCTGTGAGACTACGGAAGGCGACAATGCCCAAATCTCTACGGCTCATAGTCAACCGCAATTCAAGTCGTCTCCCCAAACAGGGCTCCTGCAGTTGATGACAAGAATCTATAAATAGAGGACCCAAAATATACCACCAGAAAGTCCTGAGAGCTCATTAATAAATTCATCAAAGTAACAAGATTTGAGATCAACATAAAAAAATCAATAGCTTTGTTTTGCTCCAATAATGAATCTGAGAAAGAAATAAAGAAAACTGATCCATTAACAAGAACGTTAAAAAATAAAATAATTTAAGAATAAATCTAGCCTGGGTTTGTGGCTCAATGATATAGTGCTTTCCTAGCACATGTGAAGCCCTGGGTTCGATTCACAGCACCACATATAAATAAATAAAATAAATGTCCATTGACAACTAAAAATATTAAAAGAAAAATAATTTTCAAAAAAGAATAAATCTAACCAAGGAAGTGAAAGACTTCTACAATGAAAATTATGAACACTGCAGAAATAATTTAAGGAAACCTTAGAAGATGGAAAAATCCCCTTGTTCAAGGAAAGGTAGAATTACTATCATCAGAATAGCCATATAACCAAAAGCATTATACAGATTCAATGCAATCCCCATCAAAATACTAAATACATTTTTACCACAAGTAGCAAAGCCAGTCCTACAAATTATATGAAAGAATAAATGATCCAGAATTGCCAAAACAATCCTGAGCAACAAGAGTAAGACTAGAGGCATCTACTTACCAGATTTAAATTATACTATAGAGGTATAGTAACAAAACCATCATGAAAACAGAACCAAAGACCATTGGAATAGACTAAAACTCATAGAGACAAATCTACATAAATATAGCAATCTGATCCTTGACAAAGTTGCCAAAAGCATATGTTGGAGGAAAATAGCCTTTTTTGTTCAATACAGTTTATGGTGCAAACTTCATGTCATTATTATGTGGGCCACACACCATATAATTAAAAGCTATACTGGTCTCAAAATTGCAGTAGTATAAATTTCGGCAATACACTTTCCATTTTATAAACATAGAAGCTGGTTCTATTTTTCATAATTTTCTATGTGCACTGTTATTATATATAGTAGTAGAATTTGTTGTTATATATTCATACATGCACATGATATAACAATATAATATGGTAATATTGTTCCCCAGTATTTTCACTTTGCCTTCCCTCCTCCTTCCCTCTGGTCCCGTTTCTCTCCTCTACAGTCTCCCTTTTATTTTCATGAGATACGCTCACCTTATTTTTTCATTTTTCCTCTCTAGCTTTCACATATGAGAGAAAACTTATGACCCTTGACTCTCTCAGTTTGTTTTATTTTGCTAAACATAATGATTTTGAGTTCCACTCATCCTTCTGCAAATGACATAATTTTATTCTTCTTTATAGCTGACTAAAATTCCATTGTGTATATATACCAATGAATTTTTTCATCTATTTATCCATCCATAAACACCTAAGCTGGGTTGGCTATTGTGAGTTGTGCTACTATAAACATGGATATATATTTATCACTATATGTGCTGACTTTAATTCTTCAGAATTAATACTGAGGAGTGGTATAGCTGGGTAATATGGTTGCTCCATTCCTTGTCTTTTGAGGAGCCTACATACTGAGTGGTTGTAGTGATTTACAATCCCACCAACAGTATAAAAGTGTTATTTTATCTCCACATGTGGGGGCAGCATGCCAACACATAGGCATAGGTAATGACTTTTTCAGTATGTCACCTAAAACTCAGAAAACAATATTAAGAATTAATTAATGAGATTACATCAAATTTTGAAACTTCAGCATGGCAAAGGAAACAATTAACAATATGAAGAGAGAACTTACAGAGTGGGAGAAACTTTTGTTAGCTACTCTTCTGAAAGGATTGGTAACCAGAATTTATAAAGATCTCAAAAAAATGACCATCAAGAAAAATCAATAAATAGGCAAGTGGACTAAACAGACACTTCTCAAAAGAAGAACTACAAATAGCCAACAATATATGAAAAAATATTCAGCATCATTAGCAATTAGGGAAATGCAAATCAAAACTATGCTGAGATTTTATCTCCCACCAGACAGAATGGCAGTCATCAAGAAAAATAGTCATTTTAAACAAATGATGCTGGCAAAACTGGATATCCATATGTAAAATAAAAATGAAATCAGCTCCCTCTCACCATGTAGGGCAATCAAATTGAAGTAGATCAGTGGCAGGGGCTATTGCTCAGTGGTAGAGCGCTCATCTCGCATGTGTGAGGCCCTGGGTTCAATCCTCAGTACCACATTAAAAAAAATAAAGGTATTGTGTCCATCCGCAACTAAAAAATATTTTTAAAAAAGTGGATCAAAGACCTAGGAATTAGACCAGAAACAATGAAATGACTAGATTAAAACATAGAGGCTACTTTCCAACAAATTGACACAGGCATCAAATCCCTTAATAAGATCACCAAATCTCAAAAAAAATATAACCAAGAACCAATGGGTGGGAAAACATTAAATTAAAAATCTTCTGCACAGCAAAGGAAGTAAATAAGAAAATTAAGAGAAAGCCTGACAGGGGAGAAAACATTTTCCAGCTGTTCTTCTGCAACAGGATTAATAACCATACAAAGAATTTTTAAAATAACACCAATAAAACTAACAACCCACTCAGTAAGTGGGCAAAAGACCTGAGGAAATTTTTATCAAAAAATGCAAATGACCAATGCATGTATGAAAAAATATTCAACATCCTAAGAAATCAAGGAGAGGCATACTCAAACTACACTGATACTTTATCATATCCCAATCAAAATTGCAATCATCATGAATACAAGTAACAACAATCGATATCCAGGAGCTTGGGAAAGAGTACATGCATATATTATTGTTGGGACTAAAAATTAGCATAACAATTTTGGAAAGCAGTATAGAGATTCCTAAAAGACTAGGAGTTGATACATCATATAATCCAACACTTCTGCTCCTTGGTATTTATCCAAAATAACTAAAACCAGCATGCTCTAGTGAAATCAGCCTACAAATGTTTATAACACCACACTTCTTAATAGCCAAGTTAGGGAACCAACCTATGTTTCCATCAATATGCAAATGAAAAAAGAAAATGCACTACATATACACAATGGTATTTTAATTATCCATGAAGAAGAATGAACCTGTGTTATTTGCTGGTAAGTGGATGGAACTGGAGATCAACATGTAAGTGTAAAAGCAAGACTCAGAAAGCAAGATTTTCATCATTCCAAAGAATCTATAGGAAAAAAAAGAGGAATAGAAAGGGGTATCTCATGAAAATAGAAGGCGGATCAGTGGAATATAAACATTTAACCCAGGGGTAGGGATGAGGGAAAGGAAAGGGAAAGAGCTGGGGAATAAATTTTACTAAATTATACTAGGTACATGCATGAATACACTATAATGGATACTAGTTTTATATATGACTTTGTGCATCATTTTAAAAACAAATAAATGAAAGGAAGACTGATACAGTATAGAAAGGGAATCAGAGGGAGGAAGGAGGGAACAAAATATGATAGTACAGGGTATTAAAATGGAGACAAATACTTATATATGTATTTATGAATATGTCAAAATGACAGTGTATAACTCTGATACAATAAAAATAAAAATAATAATAATGTATAGAAAAAAGAAACTAAGTTCAAATGAACATAAAAGAGAGGTAAAAAATACAGAAATTTAAAAAATAACGTAAACTGAATGAAGGAGAAGTGAAGCAATTGGAGAAGAGGAAAAGTGTTATTGCGATGATTAAATTAATTGACATTTAAAATTAGAACTGACAAAACACAAAATATGAGCAGACCCCAGGAATTAGTTTATTTAAGGCAGTCAGCATAACATCTGTCATAAATAAATTGTTCTCCTCTTGCTGAAATTTCTGAAATAAAGGTTATACTTCCTGATTTTTTAAATGTAGAATTTCCTATGATGAATTTTGAGAGACACATATATAGTGCTGTTTATTTTTTTCTCAGCTCAGAGGCAAATTCAGTCAATTTTTTTAGGGGCATTTCTATGTAAAGTTTTATTCTGCCATAATGAAGAATGAAATTGTGTCATTTTCATGAAAATGGATGGAACTGTAGAAAATCTTGTTGAGTGAAATAAGCCAGACTCAGATAGTCAAAGACTGGATGTTCTCTCTCATGAGGAAACTATAGAGAAAAATATTAAAAGGGCCACGTGAAAAAACAAGAGAGATCAGTACTTTTGAGGAATAAGATCTGTTATGGCAGTGGAGTGAGCAAGAGGGAAAAGAAGATACTGGGAAATGAATTTTTTTTCACACAAAGAAAAATTTTTATTTTTATCATTTGATTTGATTTAAACTCTAACTTGAGTGGAACATCAGTAGGATCATCATTTAAAATTTGAAAGGTTGACACAGAATTCTGCACATCAGAAAATAAAATTAATTTGTTTCCTCTTGCATGTTTATCTCAGGTTTCTTATTAGGATAAAGATATAGCTAATGTAATTCTCAAGTCATTATACCACGCAACCACATAATAAAGTCAAAACATTTTAACAATTATTGAAAACATGCTCAGAGAAGGTCAATAGTTCTAATATTAAATTATTATTCTCATTGTCCCTTCTCAAAAGCTTTTGAAACTATTTTGCACTTACAGACATAAATAACAATATTTTCTGGAAATAACTCCAAAAAAATCAATTTTCATTAATTGGGGGAGTCTCTATTCATAGAACAGTGGATAAGAGCTACTGTGTTAAAACACACACACACACACACACACACACACACACACACACACATGTTTCACCAGTAAATAGTCAAAAAGTACAAAACTTCCACAATTTTCCTTTTGTAGGAAATAAAAGTTAGCTGGGACAACAAACCTTAAGCCCATAAACTTGCTAATGTTCAGTCAATAATTGAAATCAAATGAAGGTTTAATTGTTTCCTACTATGATGCATTTGTTTGCATCAATGCTTTTAGGGTGGAAAGAAAAAACTGACTGAAGTAGTTTTTTGTTTTTTGTTTTTGTTTTTTTTTTTTAATTTATGACAGACTCTTTAAAATTTTATTTATTTATTTATTTATTTATTAAATTTAATTAATTTAATTTGTTATACATGCTTTTAGAGTGCAGTTCCTTTCATATTACATATAAAGAGCACAGTTTTCCAAGTCATTGGTTTTACACAAAATATTTTCATACCATTTGAGTTTTTATACATGCACTTAGTATATTGATGTCAAACTCCTTCTGCCATTGTTTCTATCCCCTTGTCCCTTTCCCTCCCCTTTCCCCATTTTTTTCTATTTAACATTCCTTCATTCCTCTCATCCCCCCTCCCTTGCCACTATAATTCAGTATCACCCTAGCAAAGGAATTAATCGACCTTTGGTTTTCTGGGATTGGATGATTTCACTTAGCATTATTTTCTCCAACTCCATCCATTTACCTGCAAATGCCATAATTTTATTCTCTTTTAGTGCTGAGTAATGTTCCATTGTGTATGTATACTACAGTTTCCCTACCCATTCATCTATTGATGGGCATCAGGGTTGTTTCCACAATCTAGCTATTGTGAATTGTGCTGCTATGAACATTGATGTGGCTGTGTCCCTGTAGTATGCTGTTTTTAAGACCTTTGGGTATAGATAGAGGAGTGGGATAGCTGGGTCAAATGGTGGTTCCATTCCAAGTTTTCCTAGAAATCTCCATATTGTGTTCCAAATTAGCTGCATTAATTTGCAGCTCCACCAGCAATATAAGAGTGTGCCCTTTCCCCCACATCCTCCCCAGCATTTATTGTTGTTTGTGATTTTGATAGCTGCCATTCTGACTGGCATGAGATGAAATCTTAGAGTAGTTTTGATTTGCATTTCTCTAATTGCTAGAGATGTTGAACATTTTTTCATATATTTGTTGATTGATTGTATATCATCTTCTGGGAAGTGTATGTTCAGTTCCTTAGCCCATTTATTGATTGGGTTGTTTGTTTTTTTGGTGTTAAGGTTTTTGAGAGCATTATATATCCTTGAGGTTAATGTTCTGTCAAATGTGCTTGTGGTAAAGATTTGCTCTCATTCTGTAGGTTCTCTATTCACCTCACTGATTGTTTCTTTTGCTGAGAAGAAGCTTTTTAGTTTGAATCCATCCTATTTATTAATGTTTGGTTTTTAGTTCTTGCGTTATAGGGGTCTTACTGAGGAAGTTGGGGCCTAATCCAACATGATGGAGATTTGGGCCTACTTTTTTCTCTATTAGGTGCAAGGTCTCTGGTTTAATTCCTAGGTCCTTGATCCATTTTGAGTTGAGTTTTGTGCATGGAGAGAGATAGAGGTTTAATTTCATTTTATTACATAAGGATTTCCAGTTTTCCCAATACCATTTGTTGAAGAGACTGTCTTTTGTCCAATGTATGTTTTTGGCACCTTTGTCTAATATAAGATAACTGTAGATGTGTGGGTTAGTCTCTGTGTCTTCTATTCTGTACCATTGGTCTACTGATCTATTTTTGTGCCAATACCATGCTGTTTTAGTTACTATTGCTTTGTAATACATTTCTGGAATAGTAATGCCACCAGCTTCATTCTCCTTGCTAAGAATTGCTTTAGCTATTCTGGGTCTCTTATTTTTCCAGATGAATTTCATGATTTCCTCTTCTATTTCTATGAGGAATGACATTGGGATTTTCATTGGGATTACATTGAAATTGTATAGTGCTTTTGGTAGAATAGTCATTTTGACAATATTAGTTCTACCTATCCATGAACAAGGTAAATCTTTCCATCTTCTAAGATCTTCTTTAATTTCTTTCTTTAGTGTGCTGTAGTTTTCATTGTACAGGTCTTTCACTTCTTTTGTTAGGTTGATTCACAAGTTTTTTGTGTTTGTTTGTTTGGTTTTTTTTGACGTTATAGTAAATGGGATGGATTTCCTAGTTTTTTTTTTTTTTCTTTCTGAGGATTTGTTGCTGATGTACTGAAATGCCTTACATTTATGATTATTGATTTTATATCAAGCCACTTTGCTGAATTCGTTTATTAGATCTAGAAGTTTTCTGGTGGAGTTTTTTTGGATCTTGTATGTATAGAACCATATTGTTTGCAAATAGTGATAATTTAAGTTCTTCTTTTTCCATCCATATCCCTTTTATTTATTTGTCTGTCTAATTGCATTGGCTAGAGTTTCAAGAACTCTGTTAAATATTAGTGGTGAAAGAGGACATCCCTTTCTTGTTCCAGTTTTTAGAGAAAATGCTTTCAGCTTTTCTCCATTTAGAATGATGTTGGCCTGGGTCTTAGCATAGATGGCATGACATTTACAATGTTGAGGTATGTTCCTGTTATCCCTATTTCTGGGAAATGAATTTGATCAAATTATTTTTTATGCATTTTTAATATGTCACAATGAATCCTACTGTTCTACATATTCATAATGTATCAATAATATTACATGAATCAAAATAACACAGTGTACCCCATAAGTCTGCATAAATAACATGTCAATTGAGAAAATAAAATTAATTGATATGAAACATCAAACCCATACTGCAACTGTGTTGAAAAGTCAAGTCTATTTTTCATCAACTTAGTAGAAGTATATATTTCATCTCATTGGACAGGTAGCCCCCCAAAACTGAACCACCACTTATGTGATGCTACTACAATCCATTGCTTTTATCAATTTTCTTTCTATTCTAAGAAACCATTATTTTTGTTTTCACCTGATTACTGGCTTGCTGAAAAATATGATCTGAAAAGGCAATGCAATGGGAATATTAAAGTGTAATATATATTACTGATTACTTGTGTTATCCATAGGAAAGTAGGTAGAAAATAGCACTAAAAGTTTGAGATGTTGTTTTATAAGTATGAAAGTCAAGGTCTGAAATTTTGATTTGGATCTGTCTGTCTACATCTGCTGCTTTAATTAAATCTTGAGGCAGTGCTCCAATGTTGTGAGTTCCTTTTTTCTACCATCTTTCCTTTTCTCTGGGCTGCTTTTTTGAAAAGATAAAGATAATTGATAAACATTTAGAGAAGAAATAAGGAGGTTTAAATAAATTAAATCAGTGTTGAAAAGGAGATATTAAAACTGATACCACAGAAATAAATGATGATGAAAACCTCAGAAACATTCTCTCAATTACTCCCATTGGTGAAGAGGACAATGTGGACATAAATTCTGCTTTTATGAATGTCTCTATACAATAAGTAACAAAAATTTTAAAATGTTGCATAAGGAAAAATATACTCTGAAAAGGCAATGCAATGGGAATCTTAAAGTGTAACATATGTTACTGATTACTAGTATTATCCATAGGGAAGTAGGTAGAAAATAGCACTAAAAGATTGAGATATTGTTTTATAAGTATGAAAGTCAAGGTCATAAATTTTGATTTGAATCTGTACTTACTAACAATAATATTCAGAGAGAAAAAATATAACTGATGATTTTAATGTAACTATGTCATGTATTCACTTAAGTATTTATACACTAGCTAATGAATTATATGCTGAATGTCAATCATATGTCAGGCATATAAAATAAAATAAAATGACAAATTAAAAGAGACACTATAATGAACAATTACAAATCAACAAGTTGAATCATCTACCAGAAGTTCCTGGACACATAAAATCCAAAAAAAAAAAAAAATGAATTATGAGGAAATTGAAAATCTGAACTTTCAATAATGAATAAGTTGATTTAATCAATAATAGTCCCCCAGTTAGTTAAACCTGAAGATGTATTAATTGTTGAATTCTACCAAACATTTAAACAAGAAATAATATAAATTATTAATTATTCTACAAAACAGTTAATAAGGAAGGAATATGTCCAAACTGCTTCTATGAAAACAGCATACATTGACACCAAGACTAAAGGCACAACAAAACTATAGGCAAATAATCCTAATGAATTAAGATGCAAAACCCTCAACAACATACTATCCATCCAAATGCAATATAACATTAAAAACCTCTTTCACCACAAGTGATACTAATCCTATTAATATAAGAATGTTTCAACTTACACTAATTAATAAACATGATTTATGATATTAAGAAAATGACAGTGGAAATCCTTGTGATCATTTCATAGATGTAGAGAAAACATTTTATAATATTTCTAATGCTTTATAATAAAATTTATCAATAAATTAGGCATAGAAGTAATGTAAATACAATAAAGGCCACATATGTATATAAATACCAGTAAAGGCCATATATGAAAACTTGCAATCTACATTTTACCTAAAAATATAAAGCTGTAATATTTTCCTCTAAGACCTGGAACAATATAAGGAGTCTCACATTTTCAATTGTATTTAAAATAGTGCTGAAAATCCTAACTAGAAATTCAAAAATGGCAGAATAGTGTGAGGTAACATTTCTCTTAGCTCAGCTACCCAGAACTCAAAACAGTGGGAATACCATGTCTTCCAGAGGCTTACAGTGAAAAACTCTGAGACTGGAGGAGCAATCAGCCCTAGCCAAACAAGGAAGTTCCTGACTCATTAGTTGGATATTTAAACAAACAAATAAACAAAAAACAAGGAGGAACCTCTCCAGTGGAGATTTTGATCCTCTGCTATTCAGGAGCCATCTTGGGACTACAGCGTTGTGGAACCTATGGAAACTGAAAGCCATATCTGCAAGATTTCAGTTAAGTCTGCATGGGCCTGTCTGGAAATCAGAAACTGGGAGCATTTCACTCATAAGAATACAAGTTAGAGAGGCTGGAGAAAGTTGAGCTCTCCCCAGCTCCAGAAGTCCTGAAGCACACAGGACGGATTGGGTCCCTAACTACCTCCCCAGTCCCATATCCACTGACATCAGATCCTATCAGGTCTGCATCAAGCTGGCACCCAACAGAGACCTCCAACTCACTAATTCCCAGTCTCCCAACCCCTCCATATCCCCCAATCTGGCCCATCACTCACAACTACAAAGATGACTTACAGGTCTCAGTGCCTGGTCTTGATCTGCCCAATACAGAACACTTGTCTGAAACAGGTGAATAGGTACCAGCACCCAACCCTTAGGGCTACCTGGGATAGAAGTGCCTGAGAAGGAATTTAAAAGGGTGGGGGTGGGAGAGATTGAGTTTGGTGACTAAATCAGAGACCAGGAATTATGGGGTCTTAAGATGATGTAAGGGGCTAAGATCAGGCTCCTACATCACATGAGTGGAACCCAAAAACGATTCCTGGGGTGCAGTCTTCCAATGTGGACTGGAAATTGCTATATCCTGCCTCCAGGAGTTCTACCTGCATTAATAACCCTCCCACCCTAAACAACCCTCACCATCATGAGGGTAGAGTTACCATCAAACTCCAGAAAACCCACCTATCAGCTGAGAAGGGAAACTGCAGTTGTTCAATTTTCCATCAAGATCTTTCTTTTCTTTTTTTTCTCTCTCTCACATCTTTAACATTTTTGAAACCAAGTATTTTAATGCATCAGTTTATTGAGGACTGGAATGTCTGAATAGTGTATTAGAGTGTTGTTGTGTATGCTTTTATTTTTACTTTTTTCATTTTTTTTAACTTTCTCTATATTTTTCTCTCACTTATCTGGTTCCTTGGATTCTCTTTCTCTCTTTTTTCCTGCTAATAACCAACCTCTATTAATTCCTCTTTCACTCTTCCAATAATAAATTTTTACTTCTACCTTCACTCCTCTTTCTTCATAAACATCACATCCCACACCACTTCTGTTCTCTTTGTCCAGCATTTGAAATTGTAAACCCATTTTGCAAACTTACATTTATAGTGTAGACAATAATTGAACACATAATTTCTGTGTATTATGAAAAAAAACTATAGCTGCATTAAAATGAGATAGTTGGTCAAGGCTGTATAATTGTTTGCATTGGGTGCTGTTAATATTGGTCTTTTTTCTTAAAGGTGAGTTACTGAAAACCTTCAGGGACACTATAAATCTACAGAGTAGAAATTGTACTTCCTCAGATCCACATTGCTAGATGGGAAGACACATAAACAACATGAAAAAACAAGGGAATAAAGGGGTACAAACAAACCAATATGCTCCAATTATAGAATCCATTGACAACACAGTAGAAGAAATTTCAGAAAAGTTTAGAATATACATAGTTAAATTGATCCATGATGTGAGGAGTGAAATCAGAGATAAATTTCAGGAGGTGAAAGATTACTTCAATAAAGATATAGAGATTCTGAAAAGAAATCAAGCAGAAATCCATGAAAAGAAGGAATCAATAAACCAAATTTAAAATTTAGTAGAAAGTATCAACAACAGACTAGAACAGTTGCAAAACAGAACCTCAGGTAATAACGACAAAATATATAATCTCAAAAATAAAGAGAAGATGGTTAAGAAACCATGAATAGATTTTCCAAGAATTATGGGAAAACATAAAAAGAGAAAATTTAAGATTTATCAGAATATATGAAGGCACAGAGGTGCAAACCAAAGTAATGCACAATTTAATGAAATTATATCAGAAAAATTCCCAAAACTAAAAAATGAAATGGAAAGTCAAATACAAGAGGCTTACAGGACCCCAAATGCACAAAATTACAACAGACCCACACCAAGGCACATTATAATGAGAATGACTATCATACAAAACAAGTATAGAATTTTAAATGTCATGAGAGAAATATATCAGATTCTATATAGGGGCAAACCAATACAAATCTTAGCTGGTTTCTCAACCCAGACCCTCAAATTTAGGAGGTCCTAGAACCACATTTACCAAGCTCTGAATGTAAATGGATGCCAAGCAAGAATTTTATAT
Organism: Tamias sibiricus; assembly: GCA_025594165.1. Taxonomy (NCBI): domain Eukaryota; kingdom Metazoa; phylum Chordata; class Mammalia; order Rodentia; family Sciuridae; genus Tamias; species Tamias sibiricus. Next base: position 55,122,713 of record CM046667.1, on the reverse strand, counting down.
TCAGCAAAATTAAGCTTCAGATTTAAATATGAAATAAATCCTTCCATGATAAACAAAAGCTAAAAGAATATTCACAACAAGAAGGCCTACACTACAGAACATTCTCAACAAAATATTCCAGGAGGATGAAATAAAAAAAGTGAAAACCAGAAAAATAAGGAACTACACTAAAGGAATAGTTAATCAAAGAAGAAACTCATTCAAATTAAAACCCAGAAATAAACCAAAATAACTGGGAATACAAATCATATCTCAATATTGAACTTGCATGGCCTAAACCCATCAATCAAAAGACAGAGACTGGGGGCTGGGATTGTGTTTCAGTGGTAGAGCACTTTCCTATCATGTGTGAGGCACTGGGTTTCATTCTCAGCACTACATATAAATAAATGAGTAAAATAAAATCCATCAACATCTAAAAATATTTTTAAAAGACATAGAGTGGCAAACTGGATAAAAAAAAAAAAAAGAATCAGCAATATGCTGTCTCCAAGAGACTCATCTCATAGGCAAAGAAATTCACAGGGTGAAGGTGAAAGGATGGGAAAAAAAGTATCAGCCATATGGATCACTTAAACAAATTCCATCCTTATATCAAGTAAAGTGGACTTTAAGCCAAAGTTAATTAGAAGGGACAAAGAAGGACATTTCATACTTCTTAAGGGAATTATGCATCAGCAAGACATAACAATCATAAATATTCATGCCCCAAACAATAGAACATCTATGAACACCAAACAATTCCTTCTCAATTTCAAGACTCAAATAGACCACAATACAATAATACTGAGTGATATTAACACAACTTTTTCACTAGTAGAAAGACTTTCTAAGCAAAAACTGAATAAAGAAACTGTAGAACTAAATAATACAATTAATAATTTAGACTTAATGGACATATAAAAAATGTTTTATCCATCAATGAAGTGACTACATTTTCTACTCAGCAGCACATGGATCCTTCTCTAAAACAGACAATATCTTATGCCACAAAGCAATGCTTAGCAAATAAAACAAATAGATAACACCCTACATTCCACCATATCATAATGGAATGAAAATAGACATCAATGATAAAATAAAAAATAGAAGCTAAACTAATACCTGTAGACTAAATAATACCCTATTGAATTACATATGGATAGAAGAAACAATCATGGCTGAAATACAAAAAAAAAAAAAAAGATTCTTAGAGGTAAATGAGAATGCTGATACAACATCTCTGAGACACTATGAAGGCAGTGCAAAGAGTAAAGTTTATTACATTGAGCTCAATCATTACAAAAATGGAAAGTCAATGAATAAATGACCTAATAGTACATCCCCAAGCCCTGGAAAAAGAAGAACAAATCAATACCCAAAACAGTAGAAAATAGAAGATAATTAAAATCAGAGCTGAAATAAATCAAACTGAAACAAAAGAACCAATTCAAAATTGACAAAAGAAAAAGGTTGGCTTTTCAAAAAAATAGATAAAATTGGTAAACCCTTAGCCATGCTAACAAAGAGAGAGAGAAAACTCAAATTACTAAAATGTGTTATGAAAAAAGAAATATCATGACAGACACTACTAAAAAAAAAAAACAGAAGAAAATTAGAAAATATTTGAAAATTTATATCCCAATAAAATAGAAAATCTCAAAGACATAGACAAATTTCTACAAACATATGTCCTACCCAAACTGAATCAGGAGGACATACACAATTTTAAACAGATCAATCTCAAGCAATGAAACTGAAGATAACTTCAAAAGCCTACCAATCAAGACAAGCCCAGAACCAGACAGATTGTCAGCAGAGTTCTATAAGACCATTGAGGAAGAATTAACACCAATATTTCTCAAATTATTCCATGAAATAGAGAAGGGGAGAATCCTTCCAAACCCATTCTCTGAGTTCCCTGATAAGCAAAACCAAACAAAGACACGTTAAGGAAAGGAGCTTCAGACCAATAACCCTGATGAACATAAAGGAAAAATTTCTCATTAAAATTCTGGTAATTTGCATACAAAAACATCTCAAAAAGATTGTGCACCACCCTCAAGTGGGGTTCATCCAAGGGATGCAACGTTGGTTCAACATATGGAAATCAATAAACGTAGTTCATCACATTAATAGACTTAAAGACAAGAATCATATGATGATCTCAATAGATGCAGAAAAAGCATTTGACAAAATGTAACACCCCTTTCTGTTCAAAAATAGAAAAGAAAAACTAGGGTTTGTATGAACATACCTCAACATTGTAAAAGCTAGTTACACTAAATCCAAGGCTAACATCATTCTAAATGAAAAAAAAAAATTGAAAATATCCCCTCTGACAACTGGAACAGACAAGGATGCACTCTTTCACCACTGCTATTCAACACCATTTAGAAATTCTAACCAGAGAAATTAGAGAAAAGAAAGAAATTAAAGGAATACAAATAGGAAAAGAAGAACTGAAACTATTGCTTTTTGATGCTGACATTATTTTATATTTAGAAGATCTGAAATATTCCACCAGTAAACTTCTAGAACTAGTAAATGAATTCAGTAAAGTAGCAGCATTCAACACTCATAAATCAAACACATTCCTATACATCAGTGATGAATCCACTAAAAAAGATATTAGGAAAACTACCCCATTCACAATAGCCTTAAAAAAATAAAATACTTGGGAATCAATCCAACAAAAGAGGTGGAAAACCTCTACAATGAGAGTAATTGAACATTAACGAAAGAAATTGAAGAAGTTTTACAATATGGAAAGATTTCACATGCTCTTGGTCAGGCAGAACTAATATTGTCAAAATGGCCATACTTCCAAAAGCATTATACCGATTAAATTCAATTTCTATTAAAATCACAATGACATTCTTCAAAGAACTAGAAAATATGTTCATGAAATTTATTTGGGAAATTAGGAGACCCACAATAGCAAAAGCAATCCTTAGCAAGAAGGGTGAAGCAGGAGCCATCACAATACCAGACCCAGAACAATACAACACAGCCATAGTAACAAAACAGCATGGTACTGGCAAAACAGACATGTAGACCAATGGTAAAGAACAGATGACACAGAGACAAAACCACATAAATACAATTATTTCATCATAGAAAAAAGCATTCATTGGATGAAGAAACTGTGGTATATGTACACATGGAATATTGCTCAGCAATAAAGAAGAATGAAATTATGACATGTGAAGGTAAATGGATGGAGTTGGGGAATATCAGGCTAAGCAAAATGATCCAATCCCAAAAAACCAAATGCTGAATGTTTTCTTTCATATGTGTATGCTTATTCACAATAAGGGGCTGGGGGCTAGGTAAAAGTAAAGGTACTTTGCATTGGACAGAGGGGATTGAAAGGAGGAGACGGGTATAGGGGTAGTAAGGATAGTAGAATGAATTGTACATTATTACCTTATGTGCATATATGACCGGTCATTCCACCTCATGTACTACCAGAAGAATGAGAACTTATACTCCATTTATGTATGATGTCTTAAAATGTGTTCTACTGTCATGTATAACTAATTAGAACAAATGAAAAAAAAAAAAAAAAAAAAAAATCCTAACCAGAGAAATTAGTCAGGGTAAAGAAATAAAAGACTTCCAGTTGGAAAGGACAAAATTTAATTATCTGTTTCTCAGTCCCATTATGTTATATATGGAAAATGCTAAGTAACCCCAAAAAGTTAGAAATAATGAAAAAATTCAGTAAAATTGCAGCATACAAAATCAGCATATAAAATCAGAGAACTTAAGAATTAAAATTATTAAAATATCTTATTAAAATAATTTTCTTCCCCAGAGCTATCTACAGATTCAATATAATATATTTTAATATTTATTTTTTAGTTGTAGGTGGACACAATATCTTTATTTCATTTTTTATGTGATGCTGAGGATCAAACCAATGCTTCATGAGTACTAGGCAAGCACTCTACCACTGAGCCACAATCCCAGCCCCTCAATATAATCTTAAAATTGCAATGACATTTTTCACAGAAATAAGATAAATAATTCTAAAATTTATTTGGAAACAAAACAGACCCTGAAAAAAAAAAAAAAAAACAAAGAAATCTTGATCAAATAAAATACTGGACATCAAAATACTGGACTTCAAAATATATTATAAATTATTTGAGAATTTAGCTCAATGCTAAATTTAGAGAACTTAGCAGTTGCCCAACTTTGTGTAAGGACCCATGTTCAATCTACAGCAATACACACACACACACACACACACACACACACACACTCTATAGTGCTGTGATAATTATAACTCCATAGACTGACATAAAAACCAAAAAGTTCGACAAATTGAACAAAGTATAGAGCCAGAAAGAAATCTATACATTTACAGCTATCTCATTTTTTTCAAAGGCACTAAACAGATACAAGCAAGAAAAGATTGTCTCCTCAAGAAATGGTAGTGGGAAAGTGATTATTCACATGAAGAAGAATGAAATTAAACACCTCTTTCCCCATACAAAAATCAATTTGAAATTTATTCAAGACTTAAATGTAAGACTGAAACAATGAAACTACTAAAAGAAAATGGAGGGAAAAATTCATGACATAGGTTTGAGCAATGAATTTTAAGGGTGACCACAAAAGCACAAATAACAAAAGCAAAATATAGACAAATAGAATTTCATCAAACTAAACACTTCTGCAAAGAAAAAGGAACTGTCATCAGATTGAAGAGACTACAAACAGAATGGGAGAAAATATTAATACATTACATGTTAAATAAGAAGTTAATATCAATACCAAGTACACAAAAAGTGGGCCAAAGGTTGTGTAGCCATATTTCAAAAGGAGATGTGCAAATGGCAACACATATATTAAGACCAATCACCAGGAAATTTCAAATCAAACTACAATGAATTTTCTCCTTATTTCTCTTAGAATGACTATTATCAAAAGGGAACAAATGCTGGAGAAATGTGAAGAAAGAGGGATACTTGCATATTGTGATAATATAAATTAGTCCAGCTATAATGAGAAGTAATTTGAAACTGCCTTTAAATATTAAGATCAGGATTTCTACTGATCCATCAATCCACCTACTGGGCATATCTCAGGAATGGAATAAGTTCCTTTGTTTATTGCTTCAATGTTCATAATAGCCAAGATAATGAATCATACTATTTCTATTATGTAATTAAGGTATAAAGAAAATATAATACATAATACAATGTGGTGGTATTCAGCCATATAAAAGAGTTAAAACTTGTTATTCATGATGGCATGGATAAATGTAGAGAGCACTGTATTAACTGAAATAATTCAGGTACAAATGATAAATGACACTTTATCTTATTCATATGTGTAACCTACAAAAGTTTATCATGTAGAAATAGAGAGTTTAATAGGGGTTACCAGACATTGAGGATACATAGGGGGAATTTAGTGTTGGGTAAATGTGGATTAAAGGGTATATAAATATAATTTAATAGGAAGAAAAGTCTCAAGAGATCTATTGGACATTTTGATGCCTATAGTACCTGACAATATTTTTGTTCTTTGATGAATTATGAGAGACTGGGTAATAAGTGTTCCCAATACAAAAAAAAAAATGATGACTATGTGCGGTAATGCATTTGTTAATTTGATAAATACATATAATTTCATATGTCAGTGCATAAATAAACAATAAGACCTTAACTTGTTAAAAATAAAGAATAAATCAATCCACAGAAAATGAAAAATATTTGCAAATCATGTATCCAATGAGAGGCTAGCATTAAGAATATAAATCCTGAAGTAATTCTGGCAAGGATATGGGGGTAGGAAAGTACATATATGTTGGTGGTGGAACTGCAAGGTAATATAACCAGAATGGAAATCAGTGTGGAGATTCTACCAAACTGTAGACATTGAACCATCATATGATCCAGCAATCCTACTCCTTGGTATTTACCCAAAAGGACTAAAATCAGCATGATATAGTGATACCTCCATACCAATATGTATAGCAGCATAATTCACAATTGCCAACTTATGGAAGCAGCTTAGTTGTCTGCCAATAGATGAATAGATAAAGAAAATATGGTATATCTTTACAGTGGATATTCTTTACTCAACCATAAAGAAGAATGAAATTATGTTTTTTGAGGTAAATGAATGGAACTGGAAAACATCATGCTAAGTGAAATGAGTCAGAAATGGTTGAATGTTTTCCTCATATATGAAGAAGCTGGTGAGAAAAAATAAATGAAAAAGGGATTTCACAAAAAGAGAAGGGAGACCAATAGAGTAGAGAAAGGGGATTGAGTGGGAGAGGGCAAGAGACAATACTAGAGAATGAAATGTTCGAAGTTTGGTATGTCCTTGTACAAATATTACACAGTGAATCCCACTACATATGTAATTATAATGTATTAACGGAAAACAATAGAAGGAAGACAAATAGAGTAGAGGACGAGGATCAGTTGAAGGGATGAGGGGAAGTAAAGTGGAGTATGGGATTTGGTGGGGGTATGATGAAAAGTCTCTAAAAATAATTGTGATTAATGTTTCCATAACTCTATAGTGTAAGTCAGTGAATTTTAACCTTCAATTTGATAAATTTTATGATATATCAACCATACCTGAGTCGATTTTATAGAAAATATTTTTTGGATTTCAAAGCCTTCAATAATTTGAGAGGAAAAAATAAAGGAGGAGATATTAGAAAAGATATTGAGATTAGGGAAAATTTAATGAAGAAATGATGGGTTTTCAGATGACAAATGAGTATGACAATCTGAGGGTATTTAAGCAGGATCATGCCTTCTGACATTTGAATAGGAAGTATTTGGATATAAGGTAAATAGTTGGCAGGATTGACTTCCAGAGATGAAAAATCTACACATAATTTTTCCTTTAGAGATAATTCTTGGTGTAGGTAAAATTTTTATGACTATATCTGTATGAGTTTTTCTTGTCTTCTATTCCATTGGTCTACATGTATGTTTTTATGCCAATAATATCTTATTTGTTTTACAATTGCTCTGTAGTATAATTTGAGATCAACTATTGTGATACTTCCAGTAGTACTCTTATTATTCAGTATTGTTTGGGCTATTCTGGGTCTATTGTACTTCCATGTGAATTTTATGTCCATTTTTTTCTAGTTTTGTGAAAAATATCATTGTCATTTTTATTGGTATTGCACTGAATCTGTAGTTTGCATTTGGTTTTGTGGCCATTTTAGTGATATTAATTATGCCTATCCATGAACTTGGTGAGTTTTGGCATCCTTGTCTTGGTCCTGATTTTAAAGGAAATGTTTTCAGTTTTTCACAGTTCAGTGTGATGTTGACTCAATTTCTGATATACTCATTATGTTATTTTTTGTGTGTTTTCTTATTTTTATTGAAAGTTGTATTTATAACAGTAGCATGCATTACAATTCATAATACACATATAGAGCATCTTTTTACATAGCACTGTTTGTATACAAAATATATACGTACTATTCAAGTCTTCAATCATGCATTTAGGATAATGATTATGTTATTAAGGTTAGTTCCTTTTCTCTCTTGTGTATTCTGTGTCCTTCTTTGATTTTGTATTATGGTGATACCAGCTTTGGCTTTGTTGAATAAATTTGAAAGCATTCCCTCCCTTTCTTTTGATGAATTTTTATACAATTTCTTCTTTAAGAATTTGGTAAAATTCAGCTGTGAATCTACATAGTCTTTAGCTTCCTTTTGTTGGGTAGTTTTTTATTCGTTTAATAGTTCACTAAAACTATATATAATATTGGGGATCTTTTTATATTTTCTATATATTTGCCACAAATCAGTCCTCAGTACTTCCTCTTTCCCTTCCATTCTCCCTCCCCTGTTCCCTGTCCTCTGTTCTACTGGTCTTCTAGGGTTTTAAAAATTGTGTGTGTGTGTGTGTGTGTGTGTGTGTGTGTGTGTGTGTGTGTGTGTGTGTGTAATACACATATACATATATATATGTAAAAATAACTGTGGCATATTCATGTATATACATAGTATAGTTTGGTCAATTTCATTCCAATATCCCTCCCTTTTCCTGTCCCTCCAATCACTCAATTTCCTTCCTATTCTCCACTGATCTCTCTTCTATTTTTGAGGGATTATGCCCTAGTTCTGTCCCTTATTTCCGTCTAGTTTTGTTAGGAATCCTTTTATTTCTGCTTCAGTCACAGTTTTAATCATATTTTTTTTTCTCCTGTGAACAAAAGAGGAGGAAAACTTTATTTGGGTTACACACGTCCATAGATGGCTGACTTTGTTGCTCTGTACCAGAGTTGAGGTAGAACATTGTGGCAAGAATGTGTAGACGAGGAAAGCAACTAAGGATATAACCACCAGGAAGCAGAGAGAGAGAGAGAGAGAGTTCTCCTCACTAGGGACAAAATATAAACCCCCAAGGCACGCTCTCAGTGACCCACCACTCCAGCCACATCCTTCCTTCCTAGAGTTAACACCCAGATAATCTAGATCAGTGCACTTATTGGATTAAGAATCTCATAACACAATCATATCACTTCTAATCTTTTCTGAATTTTATCATACATGAGCCTTTGAGGGACACTGCATACCTAAATTATAACAGGCCACATTCTTTGTTATTGGTCTTTTAAAGTTTTCTTTCTCTACTTTGTTAAATTTCTGTAGTTCATATATTTCTAGAAGTTTATCCATTTCCTCTTTTTATGTTTTCTAATTTATTTTTTTTAGATATACACAACAGTAGGATGTATTTTGACATATTATACATACATAGAGTGCAACCCACTCCAATTTTGATCCCATTCCTGTAATTGTCCATGATGTGGAGTTACAATGGTCATGTATTCATATAGGAGCATAGGAAAGTTATGTCTGATTTATTCTACTGCCTTTCCTATTCCAATCCCCCATCCATTGCCTTTTTCACCTTTGTCTAATCCAATGAACTTCTATACTTTCCCTCCCTACCTTCCCTTCTTTATGAGATAGCATCCACTTATCAGAGAAAACATTTGGTCTTTTGATTTTGTGGATTGGCTTATTTCACTTAGCGTGATATTCTCTAGCTCCTTCCAATCACCAGCAAATGCCATAATTTCATTATTCTTTATGGCTGAGTAATATTCCATTGTGTATATATGCCACAATTTATTTATCCATTCGTCAATTAAAGAACATCTATGTTGGTTCCATAGCTTGGCTATTGGGAATTGAACTACTATACACATTGATGGTGCGGAGTCACTGTAGTATGCTGATTTTAAGTCTTTTGGGTATAAGCCAAGGAGTGGAAAAACTGAGTCAAATGGTGCTTCCATTTCATGGTTTGTAAGGAATCTCCACACTGCTTTCCAAAGTGGTTGCACCAATTTGCACTATCACCAGTAATGGATGTGTTCACCTTGTCTCCCATATTCTCGCAAACATTTATTGTTACTTATATTCTTGATAATTGCCATTCTAACTGGAGTGAGATGGAATCTCAGTGTAATTTTAATTTGTATTTCTCTAATTGCTAGAGATGTTGAACATTGTTTCATATATTTTTGACCATTTGTATTTCTTCTGTATCTTCCAATTTGTTGGAATATAAGTTTTCATATTAGTTATCAATTATCCTCTGGGCTTCAGTGGTGTCAATTTTGATATTTGTTTTTTAAAACACTAACTTTATTAATTTAAGTCTTCTTATTCTCTTAATTAAGTTGGCTAAGGCTTTTCAAAGAGCCCAATCTTTGTTTCATTAATCATTTGTATATTTCTTTTATTCTCTATTTCATTAATTTCATCTTTGAATTTATTATTTCTTTCCTCATTCTAGTTTTGAGATTAGTTTCCTCTTGTTTTACTAAATCTTTGAGATGCAGCATTAGGTGAATTGAAAATTTTCTGATTTCACTGATTATTTAGTAACTCATAACCATAAACTCCCCTTTTAAAAATTCCTCCCTATTATCCCATAAATTTTTGTATGTCTTGTTTCTATTTTTTGTTTGATTCTCAAATTTTTAAATTTATCTCTCAATTTCTTCCATACTCACTTATCATTCAGCAGTGCAATATTCAATCTTCATATGTTTGTTATCTATAATTTTTCTTTTTTTTAAATTGTAATTTCATCACATTATGATCCAATAAGTTACAAATAGTTACTTCTTTTTTATTCTTTTTTTGTTGTTGTTGTTGTTTTTTTTTTTTTTTTTGTATTTTCTGAGATTCAATTTGTGGCCCAAAATATGAAAGTCCCATTAACAGCTGAAAAGACAATGTATTCCAATTTTGTTTGATACTTTAATAAAATACTCTGTAGATGTCTAAGTCCATTTGATCTAAGGAATAGTTAAGCTCTGTAATGTTTTTGTTGGTTTTCTATCTAAATGAACTATTTACTAATGAGTGGTGTTTTTCAAGTCACCCACTATTATTGTATCAGTGCCCATCTGTCCCTCTTTGTAAAGCAATGTTGATTTTATGAAATTGGGCACATTGCAATTCAGACAAATATTTGTAATGATTTGGGGGGGGGTTTCCCTTTTCTAATGTGTCGAACCATCTTTGTCTCTTATTAATATTGGCATGAAGTCTACTTCATCACGCCTGAGAATAAGCACTCTTGCTTTCAGGTTCTATTTGCATGGAATTTAATTTTTCTTAATTTAATTTTCAATTTGTAGGTTTGTTTACTATGAAATGGGTTCCTTGCAGAAAACAGAATTAGTTCTTTCTTTTCACACAATTTATCAGTGTATATCTTTACTTGTATAATTATGCCCATTTACATTGTGTTATTATAGGAAAGTGTTTATTATTTTCTATCTTTTTGTAGTATTTCTTATGTTTATTTGTTCTTAGTGCTCATTCGCTCATATACTCTTCTAATAAGATATATTTTCCCAATCTTTGGGTTATTCTTTTGAACTTCTTCTATGTTTAGGATTCCTTTGAATATCTATTGCAATGCTGCGTTTGCTGTCAGGGAAAACCACTATTTGAGTAGAAAAGAGAGTAGTGAGCTAGCATGAAAAGAGAGGGTACCAACAATTACCAGTGTATTTTATGACAGTAGGAAAATGGACCCAGTTTTAAAAATGCCTGATTGCTTAAGCTTTCTTCCTGGAAAACCAGAAATCCTGTGGTTTTCCTTTTTTTTTTTTTTTTCTTTTGTTTCCTCTTTGCAGTACACGTGTCTGTGTTTGTGTGTGTTCAAGACCTATGAACATCAGTGGACACCAAAGCTTTAATTTTCATTGGGTTAGATGGTGCCCACACCATGAGTCAATGTGGGTTTAGTAGTGAGCCTGTGGCAAGGATTTGTGAGAAGCTATGGACAGTGATTTGAGGCATACCTGATGGTCTGTGGGTCAGTGAATCAAAGGCAGAAAACACTTTCTTTTAAAATCAGAAGTCTGAAATCTGTTACAAGCAAGGAGCAGTATTAGCATAGCATGGAGGCATGGAAATGGTATGGGTCTAGGTTTGGTTGAAAGGTGCTGGCCCAAGCATACTGGTACAGTGTAGTCCCCTCTGACCTGGCTATGACCCCCATATCAAAGATGTTTTGGGGATCTGGTGCCGTGACCTGGGCACTTCCCATACCCCATTGCCTATTTCTTTATAGTCATGAATGGGATTGAAGTCTAGGTGATCTTTAGATTCTTCATTTTATATTACATATATTTTGTTCTTACAGATTTTTTTAGTTGCCAAGAGCATAGTTAAATATTCTTACAGGAAAATTATTTGAACATTCACATCCAAAACTTTTTCCTGTAATTTGGTACTTTAGTTTAGTTATACAGAAGATTTGAGTACTAAATTGTATGTTTTAAGGTCCACTTTAAAGATTTGGAAAGTCTGGTCTAGATTTACTAATTTTATAAAACTGTACAATTAAGCACTCCATTGGAAACTTTGAGATAATTTTAATGCTCTGCCACTTTTTAACTTCTGCCATGTTTTAATCATAGTACTTCACTGAGATTTATTCATTGTTTCAAAAATTTATATTGAATATTTGCTGTTTCAAGTCTTGTGTTGTGAGCCTCCATTTACTCACATGTGACATGAGAACCATGAGAATTACTCTACTTACTATTTTTCAGGGTCGTTGTAAAACTGTATGTAAAATGTTTGCCAATATTCCTGATGCAAAAATATTCAATAAATCGTTACTTATCTTTTAAAAAATCAAAATCCAATTGATAAGGAAGAATTGGGAATAAAATTGAATAATATAACAATCATAAATCTATATGCCCCAAATAATGGAGCACCTACATTCATCAAACAAACTCTTCTCAAATTCAAGAGTAAAATTGACCACAACACAGTTATTCTAGGGGATTTCAACACACCTCTCTCACCAATAGATAGATCATCCAAACAAAAGCTAAACAAAGAAACCTTAGGCCTCCTTAAAACAATTAATAACTTAGACTTAACGGACATATATAGAATATTTCATCCCGCAGTAAAAGAATACACTTTTTTCTCAGCAGCACATGGCTCCTTCTCCAAAATAGACCATATATTATGTCACAAGGCAACTCTCAGCAAATATAAAAAAATAGAGATACTACCCTGCATGCTATCGGACCATAAAGGAATGAAATTGGAAATCAACGACAAAACAAGGAATAAGAAAAACTACTCCATCAACTGGAAGCTAAATAACATGCTACTGAATGAACAAGGGGTTGAAGAAGACATCAAAGAGGAGATAAAAAAAATTCCTAGAGGTAAATGAGAACACAGATACATCATATAGAAATCTCTGGGACACTATGAAGGCAGTAGTAAGAGGAAAATTCATTGCACTGAGTTCATTCCTTAAAAGGAAAAAAAAAACAACAAATAAATGACTTAACAACACACCTAAAAGCACTAGAAAAAGAAGAACAGATCAACACCAAGAGTAGCGGAAGACAGGAAATAATTAAAATCAGAGCAGAAATTAATGAAATTGAGACTAAGGAAACAATTCAAAGAATTGACAAAACTAAAAGTTGGTTCTTTAAAAAAATAAACAAAATTGACAGACCCTTATGTTATTACTAACATTCATGATGAAAAAGGTAATATCACAACAAACACCTCAGACATACGGAATATAATTAGAAATTACTTTGAAAACCTGTACTCTAACAAAATAGAAAATACTGAATGCATTGACAGATTTCTAGAGTCATATGATTTGCCTAAACTGGATCTGGAGGCTATACACAATTTAAACAGATCAATTACAAGCGAAGAAATAGAAGATGTCATCAAAAAGCTACCAACAAGGAAAAGTCCAGGACCTGATGGGTTTACAGCTGAGTTCTACAAGACTTTCAAAGAAGAATTAACACCAATGCTCTTCAAACTATTTCAAGAAATAGAAAAAGAGGGAGCTCTTCCAGACTCTTTCTATGAGGCCAATATTACATTAATTCCAAAGCCAAGCAAAGACGCATCCAAAAAAGAAAACTTCAGGCCAATATCTTTAATGAACATAGATGCAAAAATCCTCAACAAAATTCTGGCAAATCAGATACAAAAACATATCAAAAAGATAGTGCACCACGATCAAGTGGGGTTTATTCCAGGGATGCAAGGCTGGTTCAATATTCGGAAATCAATAAACATAATACATCACATCAATAGACTTAAAGATAAAAATCATATGATTGTCTCAATAGATGCAGAAAAAGCATTTGACAAAATTCAGCACCCCTTTATGTTCAAAACACTAGAAAAACTAGGAATATCAGGAACATATCTCAACATTATAAAAGCTATTTATGCAAGGCCCAGAGCTAACATTATCTTAAATGGAGAAAAATTGAAAGCATTTCCTCTAAAAACTGGAACAAGACAGGGATGCCCCCTTTCACCACTGCTATTTAACATAGTACTGGAAACTCTGGCCAGAGCAATTAGACAGACGAAAGAAATTAAAGGGATCCACATAGGAAAAGAAGAGCTCAAATTAGCACTATTTGCAGATGACATGATAATATACCTAGAAGACCCAAAAAACTCTACCAGAAAACTTTTACAACTAGTAAATGAATTCGGCAAAGTAGCAGGATACAAAATCAATACCCATAAGTCAAAGGCATTTTTATACATCAGTGACAAAGCCTCTGAAAGGGAAATGATGTAAACGACCCCATTTACAATAGCATCAAAAAAAATAAAATACCTGGAAATCAACTTAACAAAAGAGGTGAAAGACCTCTATAAAGAAAATTATAGAACACTAAAGAAAGAAATCATAGAAGAACTCAGAAGATGGAAAGACCTACCTTGCTCTTGGATAGGTAGAGTCAATATTGTCAAAATGTCCATACTACCAAAGGCATTATACAGATTTAATGCAATTCCAATCAAAATTCCAATGTCATTTTTCAAAGAAATAGAAAAAGCAATCATGAAATTCATCTGGAAAAATAAGAGACCCAGAATAGCCAAAGCAATCCTGAGCAAGAAAAGTGAAGCAGGGGGCATCACCATACCGGAATTTAAATTATACTATAGAGCAATAGTAACTAAAACAGCATGGTATTGGCACCAAAACAGACGGGTGGACCAATGGTACAGAATTGAGGACACAGAGACTAATACATATAATTTCAGTTATCTTATATTAGACAAAGGTGCAAAAAATGTACAGTGGGGAAAGGATAGCCTCTTCAACAAATGGTGCTGGGAAAACTGGAAATCCATATGCAACAAAATGAAATTAAACTTGTATCTCTCACCATGCACAAAACTCAATTCAAAGTGGATCAAAGACCTAGGAATTAGATCTGAGACAATACGCCTAATAGAAAAAGTAAGCTCCAATTTCCAACATGTTGGATTAGGCCCCAAGTTCCTTAATAAGAATCCTGTAGCGCAAGAACTATTACCAAGAATTAATGAATGGGATAGATTTAAGCTAAAAAGATTCTTCTCAGCAAAAGAAACAATCAGTGAGGTGAATAGAGAGCCAACTAATTGGGAACAAATATTTAATACATGCACATCGGATAGAGCACTAATTTCTAGAATATATAAAGAACTCAAAAAACTTTACACCAAAAAAGAAAATAACCCAATCAATAAATGGGCTAAGGAACTGAAAAGACACTTCTCAGAAGAAGATACACAATCACTCAACAAATACATGAAAAAATGCTCAACCTCTCTGGCAATTAGAGAAATGCAAATAAAAACTACTCTAAGATTTCATTTCACCCCAGTCAGAATGGCAGCTATCAAGAACACAAACAACAATAAATGTTGGAGAGGATGTGGGGAAAAAGGCACACTCATACATTGCTGGTGGGACTGCAAAATGGTGCAACCGCTATGGAAAGCAGTATGGAGATTTCTTGGGAAAATGGGAATGGAACCACCCTATGACCCAGCCATCCCACTCCTGGGTCTGTTCCCAAAAGACTTAAAAACAGCATAGTACAGTGACACAGCCACTTCAATGTTTATAGCAGCACAATTCATAATAGCTAGGTTGTGGAACCAACCTAGATGTCCCTCAGTAGATGAGTGGATAAAGAAAATGTGGTATATATACAAAATGGAATATTACTCAGCAATAAGAGAGAATAAAATAATGCCATTTGCAGGTAAATGGATGAAGTTGGAGAATATAATGCTAAGTGAAATTAGTCAATCTCAAAAATCCAAACACCAAATGTTTTCTCTGATATAAGGAGGTTAGTTCACAGTGTGATTGGATGGGGGTACATAGGATTAGAGGAACACTAGAATGGTCAAAGGAAAGGGAGGGCAAGGGAGGGAGCAGGGGGGGGGGAAAGGGGGGAAAAATGGTGGTTGAATGAGATGGATATCACTATCCTAAATGCATGATTAAAGATCTTAATGGTACTTATATACTTTGTATACAAGCAGTTGTATGTAAAAAGATGATATATTTGTGCATTATGAATAAGTAAATAAATAATCTAAAATAAAAAAAAAGATTTTCATGAAAGTTAAATCCAAACCATGATCAAACCTCAAGTTAAATCTTCTTAAAACCACAGCAATTATATCAACAACCGTTTAGAGGTTACGAGGCTTGTCTCCATCCTCTCATATTGTATTCTCAAAAACAGTCTTGGAGCCGGGCGCCATGGTGCACGCCTGTAATCCCAGCACTTTGGGAGGCTGAGGCAGGAGGATCGCAAGTTCAAAGCCAGCCTCACCAATGGCGAGGCACTTAACAATTCAGTGAGACCCTGTCTCTAAATAAAATATAAAAAAGGGCTGGGGATGTGGCCCAGTAGTCGAGGGCCCCTGAGTTCAATCCCTGGTACCACAAAAAAAAAAAAAAAAAAAAAAAAAAAATCTTGGTGGAATGAAATATAGACATTCTATTCAAATTTCACAGATGAGAAAACTGGCTCTTAGAGAGGTGATATGGCTTTCCTATATTTTCTCAGGTAAGTAATCACAGAAATCAGAGTCCAAACATAGTAAGGGGGAAACTTTCTTGTATCTGCTCACAAGAAACAAATGTAACTGCCTTTATTTTTCTGACTTTATATTTAATGACAGCATACTATTGGCTTGAAACTGTTCATGTTGGTATTTCATATATTTACACATCAGGAAATATGATGAATTTAAGTCATTCGTTTCTTCCTGGGAAATCAGAAATCCTGGGTTCTCTTTTTTTCCTTTTTTTTTAATTTTGTTTTGTTTGGAAAACTGGTTGTTAAACATTAACCAGCACACTTTATTACTCCTGGCAAACAGCTGTCAGAATGGATTTATGAAGCTGAGGTCAATACGCTTAATCCTAAATCAATAGTTTAACTCTGATCCAGGCAGAGGATTTTAGCATGATGAGGGCATTTGTATCAAACCTCCACATAGATTATTTTATCTTCATTTAATAATCTAATGAGGTATTCAAAACAAAACTTCAGGCCCAAAGAATTTCATAGACTTTCTCAGAGTCACAAATCAATGTGACAAAGCCAAGAATAGAAACACAGTGACTCTTCAGACTCTATATTGAATATCACTGTAGTTTTAATTTGCATTTCTCTAAGTGCTAGAAATGTTGAACTTTTTAAAAAAATTGTTGACCATTCATTTTTCTTCTTCTGTGAAGTATCTGTTCAGTTCCTTTGCCAATTTATTGATTGAGGTTTTATTATTTTAAGTTTTTTAATTCATTATATATCCCAGAAGTTAATGCTCTATCTGAAGTATAGTTGGCAAAGATTTTTCTCCTGTTCTGTAGGCTCTCTCTTCATGTTCTTGAAAAAAAATAAAAAATATGTAAACTACTGATAAAATTTTTAAAAAGACTCCATATTGACTATTTGCTGACTGAGAAGCTCTGTTAGGATTTAGCTAAGCTACCATAACTAAAATGTCCCCCAAATATAGGGGTCAAAATGAGAGATACTTCTTTATCACACTATGTTTCAGAGATATGGGGCTACTTCACAATTGAAAAGTACTCAGGTCTTGGAGTTTTTACAGGAACCCTATTTCTTTCTACATTAATTTTCCACAGTCCTCTAGGGACTAATCCTTTGTTCTTATCAACATGGTTGAAATTGGCTCACTAGCATATGTGCATACAATTATGAAATAAAATAGGAATAATGGAAGTGAAGTACCAGCAATTTCTTTTTAGAAAGTGATAATGAAGTTACATACATCACTTCCTCTCATAAGTGGTTGTCTAGAATATAATAACAAAGCCACATGTCAGTTCATAGAATGCTAAGAAATAGTCTTTAACTGGGTTGATATGTTCATAGATATCTATTTAAGGTAGGGGGTCGTCATATACTAGTACTAGTAAGAAGAGTAGATTGAATCATTATACAGCCTTTCAGGTACCTGATTCAATGTGCCAGAGAGTATAAAAATACTAATACCCTTGTCTGTCCAGGATACAGGAGACTATGCAACTGCTCTTAATTGGGATGGAACCAAAAGCCAGAAGTGCCTGGAACCCCATGCCTGGCCACATGGGATTGCAGACTTAGTGTAAGTACAGTGTCAAAAACAGATGAACACCTCTGATTTAAATACACATTAGTGAAAGGTACATTGCCTATGAGATAAAGTTTCCTCTCACAGGCACTAAGAATATGGCATATTGAGTAGAGAGAAAGACAGCTTTATAGGTATTGCCCATAATCTTCAGAAATCTTGAACATCATTGCCAAAGTCCTCACCTTTAAAAATGATTAGAAGATAGATTAACCAAGGATACAGTTTGGGATTAAGGGCATTGAAAAAAAGGGCCTTCTGTATATCTCAAATGGCATACATATATTTTTTCTTAATATGTGCCATAAACTGGAAATAGGGAAAATGATACAGTTCCTGTACTTAAGGAAACTAAAGTCTATGTTGTAATACTCATCTTCCATTCTAGCCTTTTCTACTTCTCTGTAAATTTTCCTTATTCTTTTCACAAACTAGAGGTCGTATTTCTGGAACTAGAATATGAGGTATCTTGAAATATGGGACAATATGGTGTATTTTCCTGGGCTCCACTACTCTACTAGTATAAGGGATTCTTTGTCAGTGTCTAGCTTACAGACCTCTCCTGGAACAGAATGACACACATTGGTATGACACAAGACACTAGCTTTCCAGGGTCAAAGATTTTCAATGATCAATAAATATGTCCATTTCTTGCCACCCCCACTGAAAACACCCCAGTCTGAGTGACCATCTTCTTTGAGCTATACCAGAAAAACAACCTCCTAAGTAATTTTAATACTTCTATCCTTGCTTTCTACCAATCCATTGCCCAAAGAAGAGCAAGAGTGATTATTTTTATTAGTTATTTTTGGTTATAGATAATATTGGGATTCATTTTGACATAATTATAAAAGCATAGAATATAAATTGTTCTAATTCAGTCCCTAGTACTTCCCTTTTTCCTTTCCTCCTCCCTCCTCAATTCCTTTCCCTCCACTCTACTGATCTTTCTGATATTTACTTATAGTTATTTTAATTAGTGTCTTTTGTATACATATGATGGTAAAATTCACTAACTTTTCTATACATGAATATACCACAGAGTGATTCTATCAAAACAGGATAGGTCATACCACTCCAAAGCTCTGAACTTACCAATGGATATTCATCTCAAACTATAATACTAAGATTACAAAGCCCGAAGGATCTCTTTATCATATGACTTTTCATGCCACAGCTCAGAATATACCATCCCCTATTCTACCATTACAACTTCTTGTCCATCCTTGCTGAGAACTAGAAGATCAAGGTTATTTCAATCTAGAAGTCTAAATGTCATTCTTACTTTTATTTTTCATATTTTCCATTTATATTGGTACTTTTTAGTTATACATGACCACAGAATCTATTTTGGTATACTTATACAAGCATGGTATATATCTTATCATAGTTAGAGTCCTGTTCTTATGAATATATATGATGGTGGGATTCACTGTGTTCTTTTTATATATGTACCTGGGAAATTTATGTCAGATTCATTTCATTGCCTTTACTTTGCCTGTCTCCCCTCTTATCCCTCCATTCCCCAAGCCTAATCTAATGCACTTATTTTCTTCCATAACCCCTCCTCCCTTATTGTGTGTTTGTTTCCACATATTAGAGAAAACATTTGACCTTTGTTTCTTTTTTGGAACTGGCTTACTTTACTTAGCATGATAGTCCCCAGATGCATACATTTGCTGGCAAATGTCATAAACTGATTCTTCTTTATGTCTGAGTAATACTCCATTGTGTATTAAATGTATTTCTCTTCTGACATGCAAATCATTTGTCTTGGTCTATCTTAGACAGAAGCAGTCTTCCCACTGAAGAAGTATTTTTCTCGGTTCCACCATAGTGAACTTTTCTTTTTTAAATTATTAGAATAACAGGAAGGGCTGGGATTGTGGCTCAGTGGTTGAGCGCTCGCCTAGCATATGCATGGCCTGGGTTCAATCCTGAGGACCACATAAAAATAAATAAAAATAAAGGCATTGTGTACAACTAAAAATAAATATTTTTTTAAAAAGAATAACAGGAATGTATAAAAATGTACAGTGAAGTTTCATTCCCACTTTACTCAGCTTCTACCAACATTACCATCACTCATAACTACAGTAAAATATCAAAACCAAGTAAACAACATTGATAGAATCTACAGAAATTACTAGGATTTCCCCATTTATGTGAAGACATGCTTTATTCCCTCTTGTAATTCTGGCAACTGCTAATTTTCTCCAAATTTGTAATAATGCTATTTTACAAATGCTGTGTAAATATCATCATGTAATATTTATATCCTATTTATATTGGGCACTTTTCCCTCTCCACACCATTTCATTCAATTTATCCAAGTTGTTGCCTATATTAATTGTTCATTTCTTATTATTTGAGTATTATTCAATGGTCTGTATGTACAATAATTTATTTAAGCATACTTATTAAAAGACATGTAAGTTGTTTGTAATTTTGGGCTATTGTTAACAAAGCTGACATAAACATTAATATAGAGGATTTTGTGTTAATGTAAGTCTCCAATTATTTGGGATAATTACACTAGTATGTAATTGTTAGATCATGGGATAGTTTTCTCAGCAGGTGTCACAGTGACTATACCATTTTACATTTCCACCAGAAATGCATGAGTGATCAATTTCTGTAACTTCTTTATGATATTTACTATTCTCCCTATTTTATGTTAGTTCATTCTGATAATTGTTGTAGTAATTTGCATATCCCTAATGGGTAAATGATGTTAAGCATATTTCCAGTGCTTTTTTGCCACATGCATCTCTTCTGTGAAATATCTATTTTGCCCATTTCTAATAGGAATGTTGGCTTTATTTACTGTTGAATTTTGAGAGATCCATATATATATATATATATATATATATATATCCATATATATATATATATATATATATTTTTTTTTTTTTTTTTTTTGTGGTACCAGGGATTGAACTCAGGGGCACTTGACCACTGGGCCACATCCCCAGCCCTTTTTTGTGTTTTTTTATTAGAGACAGGGTCTCACTGAGTTGCTAAGTGCCTCGCCGTTGCTGAGGCTGGCTTTGAACTCGCGATCCTCCTGCCTCAGCCTCCCAAAGTGCTGGGATTACAGGCGTGCGCCACCGCGCCCGGCTCCTTATATATTTTAAGGCAATATGTTGTTGTAATAATTTCATGTGTTTTCATTCTATTCATTTTAGCTTCCAGAACAAAAAAATTTAGTTTGATGATGTCCTATTTATCAATCACTGCATTTATGGATGTCAAATATAAGAAAGAAATCCTTGCTTAAATCCTGTAGATATTCTCAATTTATTCATAAAATTACATAATTTTATATTTTGCATTTGTATCAATGATACATTTTGAGTTAAAGGTTTTTAAAAATATTTTATTAGTACATTATAGTTGTACATAATGGTGGGATTTATTGTTACATAGTCATGCATGCATACAGTATAACAACATAATTTGGCCAATATCATTTCCCAATATCTCCCCTTTCCCTCTGCTGCTCCCTTCCCCTGGTTCCTTTCCTCTACTCTAATGATCTCTCTTCAATTTTTATAAGATCCCCCCATCCCATTTTCTTTACCTTTTTCTTCTCTAGCTTCTACATGTGAGACAAAAAAAAGTGGGACTTGACCTTGATTTATTTCACTTAACATGGTGTTCTCAAGTTCCATCTATTTTTCTGCAAATGCCACAATTTCATTTTTCTTTTTGGCTGAATAAAACTCAACATATATACCACATTTTCTTTATCCATATACCTATTGATGAACACTGAGGTTGGTTCCATTGTTTGGGTATTGTGAATTGTGCTGCTATAAACATGGGTATGCATGAATCACTATAGTTTGATGACTTGAATTCCATAGTATAAATAACAATGGTATAGTGGTTCAAATGATGATTCCATTCATAATCTTTTCAGGAACCTCTATACTGATTTCTACAGTGGTTGTACTAATTTATAGTCTCACCAACAAAGTAAAAGTGCTCCTTTTGCTTCACATCCTTTCTAGACTTTATTATTGTTTGTTGAGTTAGAACTTTTAGTAAGATATGAAGTTGAGGTCTAGGATTATTTTAATTGTTTATTGATGTCCAATTACACCAGCTTTATTTGCTAAAAAGACTAATTTTGCTTCATTGGATTGCTTTTGTTCCTTTTTCAAAAGTATAATTTTGACTTTTTTTGTGAATATATTTCTAAGTTCTCATTTCTGCTCTATGATCTATATGTCCTTCCTTCTATGGAAAGCACAATGTTTGAGTAATATAGCTATATACTGTCTTGAATTCCATAGACTGATTATTCCTTCTTTATCCTTAATTTTCAAGATTGTATTAGATATTCTAATCTTTCGTCCTTCCATATAAATCTAAGAATATATTTGCCTATGCCAACATTTTTTGCTGAAATTATGAAAAGAATTATGTTCAAACTATAGATCAATTTAGGGAGCCATATGTACTATGTTGACTCTTCCAATTTGGAATATCTCTCCAAGTACTTAGGTTTACTTGGATTTCTTTCATCATAGTTGTGCAGTTTTCAGCAAACAGATTCTACAAGTGTTTTGATAGATTTATACATCAGTATATCATTTTATTTGGATCAGTTGTCAGTAGACAACTTTGCCTTGTTACTAACAGAGGAAAAGCATTTATTCTTTCATCATTAACTAAGATGATAGCTCTAGGCTTTATTGTTGATCCTCTCCCTTCCTTTCCCTCTCTTTTCCTCACTCTCTCCTCCCTCTGTGTATTTTTCTCTCTTTGATCCATTTTAAAGTATAAAATTCAGTGTCATTGAGTACATTCAAAATTATATTTAATCATCACCACTATTTAGTTTCAGAATGTTTTCAACATTCCCCAAAGAGTCCTAGTACTATTAAGTAGTTGCACCTCATTCTTCTCTTCTCCCATCAACTAGTAATTTCAAGTAGAATTTTTGTCTCTGAGAATTTGCCTATTCATGATATATTCATGATATTTCATATAAAATAATCATATGATCTGTGATCTTTTAAATTCTGTTACTTAACACTTTTAAGATGTGTAGACGTTGTAGAATTTATTGCCACTTTGTTTTTTGGCTAATTAACATTCCAATGTAGGAATAGATCTCACCATGTTTATATATTCAATTGTTGATGAACATTTAGTTGTACCAGTTTTTGACTTGTAAATATTGCTTCTATGAACATTCATGTACAAGTTTTATTTGAACACCTGTTTTCAGTGCTTCTGAATATATACAGAGGAGCTGGTTTGCCAGTTCATATTATAATTATTTGTTTAACTTATTGAGGAACAATTAGACTGTTTACCAAAGTTGCCATACCATTTTACCTTCTAACTAGCAATGCATGGGTGTTACAGTTTTTCTACATCTTGGCCAATATTTGTTGTTTTTCATTTTGTATTATGATCATGAGTGTGAAAGGGTATCTCATTGTGATTTAGATTTCCAGTTTCTTAGTGTTTATCTTCTATGCTGGAACTTAGCTAAATTCATTTATTAGCTCTAATAGGGGTGTGTGTGTGTGTGTGTGTGTGTGTGTGTGTGTGTGTTGTGGGGGATTTTCTGCCTAGGGAACTTTTCTTCTTCTTCTTTTCCAATTTAGGTGTGTTTTATTTCAATTACTTGTCCAATGATTCTGGTAACAACTTCCAATATGATGTTGAAAAAAGTCACATACCTCTCATAATTGTCTTATTCTTTTTTTAATATATATTTATTTGTATTAGTTATACACAATGCCTTTATTCTTATGTGGTGCTGAGGATCAAACCTGGGCCGTGCACTTGATGTACAAGCAAAAGTGTTCAGTCTTTCAGCACTGAATGAATGTCAGTTGTGTGATTTTAATATATATCCTTTATTATGTTGAAGATGTTCATTTCTAATCCAAGTTTATAGAGTCATTTTATCATAAATATGTTTTGGACTTTTCCATATGCGTTTTCTGAATCAATTCATATGAAAATATGATTTTTCTTCTTTTATTTGTTGATTGACTTTTAAATATTGGAGCAGCATCAGGTAACTTGGTTAAAATTCCTCTTGGTCATTATACTAGTTTTATTCAAATTGTTGTTATTGATTTGCAAAAAAAAATTGAAGATTTTTGTGTCTAGTTTAATGATGGAGAGGCCTGTTAATTGTATGTATGTATCTTTTCATGTGTTTGTTGATCAAATGTATACATATATATATAGCATACATACTATTTGGTTTTGGTATCAGGACAAGGTTGTCCACAGAAAATGAGTTTGGAATTTTTGCTTCCTTTTACATTTTGTGGAAGAAATTCTGTAAAATATGTGTCAATTCCTATATGAATCTTTAGTAAAATTCTCAGGAGAAACAATCTGGGCTTGGAGATTTTATGAGAGCCATTTAAATCCAAATTTAGATTAATATTCCCATTTCAATTTAGGTACTAATCATGGCTAAGTTTTGGAAATTTGTTGTTTTCAAGGAATTGTTTTTAGAACTACAAATATGTAAAACACTTTGGAAAGTACTATGAAGACACCAAAAAAATAACAAATTTGGGGCTGGTGTTGTGGCTTAGTGGTAGAGCACTTGCCTAGCATGTGTGAGGCACTGGGTTCAATTTTCAGCAGCGCATTAAAATAAAAATCCATCAATATCTAAAAAAGAATATTTTAAAAAAGATAAGAAATTAAACTTTTAAAATTGTCACACTAAGCATAAATTTCTTCATAGCACATTTTTAATGGCTAAAGGATCAGTTATGATATCACTTATTATATTTCTGATATTGCTATTTCTGTCTTCCTCTATTTTTGTAATTAATTAATTAATTTGTTCTAATTTGTTGTACATGACAGCAGAATGTATTTCAGTTCATAGTACACAAATAGAACACAATTTTTCATTTCTCTGGTTGTACACAAGTTAGAGTCACACTATTCCTGTCTTCATACATGTACCTAGGGTAATGATGTCCATCTCATTCCACCATCTTTCTTACCCCAATTCCCCCTCCTTTCCCCTCCCTCCCCTTTGCCCTATCCAAAGTTCCTCCATTTCTCCAAACCACCCCCCTACACCCATCATGGATCAGCATCCACTTATCAGATAAAACATTCAGCCTTTGGGTTTTTGGGATTGGCTTTATTCACTTCACACGATGTATATTGTTGCTTGTATTCTTAA
Organism: Tamias sibiricus; assembly: GCA_025594165.1. Lineage (NCBI taxonomy): Eukaryota > Metazoa > Chordata > Mammalia > Rodentia > Sciuridae > Tamias > Tamias sibiricus. Next base: position 55,097,549 of record CM046667.1, on the reverse strand, counting down.
TAATTGCCATTCTGACTGGAATGAGATGAAATCATAGAGTAGTTTTGATTTGCATTACTCTAATTGGTAGAGATGTTGAACATATTTTCATATATTTGTTGATCAAATGTATATCTTCTTCTGAGAAAGGTCTGCTTAGTTCCTTGGTTCATTTATTGATTGGATTATTTTTGAGTCATTCATATATCCTGGAGATTAGTGCTCTAACTGGTGTGCTGTGGTACAAATTTGCTCCCATGCTGTCAGCTCTCTATTCACCTTACTGATTGTTTCTTTTGCTGAGAAGAAGCTTTTCAGTTTGAAACCATCCCCTTTATTGATTCTTGATTTTGTTTCTTTTGCTTTAGAAGTATTTTTCTAGTGCCGAAGTCTTTGATCCACTTTGAGTTGATTTTTGTGCAGGGTGAGAGATAGAGGTTTAATTTTATTTTGCGACATATGGATTTCCAGTTTTGCCAGCACCATTTGTTGAAGAGGCTATCTTTTCTCCAGTGAATGCTTTTGGCATTCTTGTCAAGTATGAGATAACCATACTTACGTGGGTTTGTCTCTGTGTCCTCTATTCTGTACCGTTGGTCTACCAGTCTATTTTGGTTCCAATACCATGCCATTTTTGTTACTATGGCTCTGTAGTATAGTTTAAGGTCTGGTGTCATGATGCCTCCTGCTTCATTTTTCTTGTTAAGGATTGCTTTAGTTATTCTGGGTCTCTTATTTTTCCAAACAAATTTCATGATTGTTTTTCTATTTCTATGAAGAATGTCATGGGATTTTAATAGGAATTACATTAAATCTGTATAATGCTTTTGGTAGTATGGCCATTTTGACAATATTAATTCTGCCTATCCAGGAGCATGGGAGATCATTCCATCTTCTGAGGTTTCCTTCAGTTTCTTTCTTTAGTGTTCTGTAATTTTCATTGTAGAGGTCTTTCACCTCTTTTGCCAAATTAATTCCCAGGTATTTTATTTTTTGAGGCTATTATGAATGGTGTAGTTTTCCTAATTTCTCCTTCAGTGGATTTATCGCTAATGTATATGAATGTGTTTGAATTATGCATGTTGATTTTATATCCTGCTACTTTGCTGAATTCACTTATTAGTTCTAGGAGTTTTCTGGTGGAATTTTTTTTGTATATTCTAGATATAGAATCATGTAATAAGCAAATAGTGATAGTTAGAGTTTTTCTTTACCTATTTGTATCCCTTTAATTTCTTTCATCTAATTGTTCTGGCTAGAGTTTCAAGGACTATATTGAATAGGAGTGGTGAAAGAGGACATCCTTGTCTTGTTCCAGTTTTTAGAGGGAATGCTTTCAATTTTTCTCCACTTAGAGTGACACTGGCCTTGGGTTTAGCATATATAGCTTTTACAATGTTGATGTATGTTCCTACTATCCCTAGTTTTTCTAGTATTTTGAACATGAAGGTGTGCTATATTTTGTCAAATACTTTTTCTGCATCTATTGAAATGATCATATGATTCTTGTTTTTAAGTCTATTAATACGATGAATTACACTTATTGATTTCCATATGTTGAACCAACTCTGTATCCCTGGAATGAATCTGACTTGATAGTGGTACACTATTTTTTAATATGTTTTTGCATGCAATTTGTCAGAATTTTATTGATAATTTTTGCATCTATATTCATCAGGGATATTGGTCTGAAGTTTTCTTTCCTTGATGTGTCTTTGTCTGGTTTTGGTATCAGGGTGATATTAGCCTCATAGAATGAGTTTGGAAGGGTTCCCTCATTTTCTATTACATGGAATACTTTGAGGAGTATTGGTGTTAATTCTTTGCAAGTCTTGTAGAACTCAGCTGAGAATACATCTGGTCCTGGGCTTTTCTTGGTTGGTAGGTGAAGGAGCCCTAATTAGGAAGGGCTGTTGCAGCTAGCTGGAAGCCATAAGTTCCACCTGATATGTATGTGACGCACCTGTAGGCACCCGCAAACCTGAAGGTATATAACCGGGTGAAAGAGGTCCGAGTTAGGAGAACGGAGAATTCAGTCAGCCGGGCAGTCACTCGGTCGGTCAGAAGAATCAGAGCGGCCAGAACGTAGGCAGAGCGGTTACAGAAGAGAAACCAGATAGAAGACAGAAGAGAAACCAGATAGAAGAAGTAATGACTGGTCAGAGTTAGGCCGAGACTCCTGAGGAAGACAGAAGACAGAAGAAGGAAGAAAGAAGAGAGAAGAAAGAAGCTCTAATCTTTCTCTAAGCTAAGCTCTATCTTTCTAACTCTAACTCTAAGCTAAGAAGACAAGAAGAAAAGCTTGCTTTAATCTTTCTCTCTAAAAATCTTTCTTTCCTCTCTAAGCTCTAAGAAAGTAGAAGTAAAAGTAGTAAAAGCTTCACTCTGCCTCTGAGTTTTCCTCCCGCAGCGCCGTGGCTGGCCATGACAGGTAGCTTACAAATGGTGGTCCGTCCGGGGCTCGGCAGGCAGAGAAGAAAAGCTAAGAAATAAGGAGAGCAACGAAAAAGTATAGCCTCAGACTCAGTTGAGACCAGCAAAAAGAGTAGTAAACAAGAGAGCATAGCCTCTGACTCAGTTGAAGCCAGTTAAGAATTAAGCTGAAGCAGAGTAGCCGGCCAAAAGCCGAAGCCGAGTAGCCAGCCAAAAGCCATAAAAAATATAGAGAAAAAGCCTTGAGCTTTAGTATAAAGAAAAAAGCCATGAGCTTAAAAGAAAATAGAGAATTAAATAGCATGGTAAAAAACCATGCAGAAAAAAAAAAAAAAAAAGCCATTGAGCTTTGGCAAGAAAGCCATAAAGAAAAATAAAGAAGAGGAGAAAAAAAAAAAAAAAAAGTCAAAGCCGCTTATGCAATTGTGCTTAACTAGGTGCGTTAGCTGCTCCTCAGCATTAGGCTTCCTTAAAGCCACAGCACCTTCTCAAAAGGGGCTCAAATATCCACCCTTTCAAAAATAAAAGGTGAAAAGCTAGGTAGGGACAAGAAAATAAAAGAAAATAGAGAAAATAAAATAGAGAAAATAGAACAAAAGCACCTTTTTAAACTAAAGGGAAGGAATATGAAGGAGCCCTAATTAGGAAGGGCTGTTGCAGCTAGCTGGAAGCCATAAGTTCCACCTGATATGTATGTGACGCACCTGTAGGCACCCGCAAACCTGAAGGTATATAACCGGGTGAAAGAGGTCCGAGTTAGGAGAACAGAGAATTCAGTCAGTCGGGCAGTCACTCGGTCGGTCAGAAGAATCAGAGCGGCCAGAACGTAGGCAGAGCGGTTACAGAAGAGAAACCAGATAGAAGACAGAAGAGAAACCAGATAGAAGAAGTAATGACTGGTCAGAGTTAGGCCGAGACTCCTGAGGAAGACAGAAGACAGAAGAAAGAAGAAGGAAGAAAGAAGAGAGAAGAAAGAAGCTCTAATCTTACTCTAAGCTAAGCTCTACTCTAAGCTCTATCTTTACTCTAAGCTCTATCTTTACTCTAAGCTAAGACTCTAAGCTAAGAAGACAAGAAGAAAAGCTCGCTTTAATCTTTCTCTCTAAAAATCTTTCTTTACCTCTCTCTAAGCTCTAAGAAAGTAGAAGTAAAAGTAGTAAAAGCTTAACTCTGCCCCCGAGAGTTTTTATCCCGGTTTACGGTACCAGGCAGCTTACAGGTAGGCTTTTGATAGCGATTTCTATTTCATTACTTGCAATTCATCTATTTAAATCATGTATGACCTCCTCATTCAGTTTGGGTAGATCATATATCTCTAGAAATTTGTTGATGTCTATGGCATTTTCTATTTTATTAGAGTATAATTTTTCAAAATATTTTCTAATTATCTTATGTATTTCAGATGTGTCTGTTGTAATATTTCCTTCTTCATCTTGTATTTTATTAATTTGACTTTCCTATCTTTTTCTATTCATTAGTATGGCCAGGGGTTTATATATTTATTTTTTCAAAGAACCAACATTTTTTGTTAATTTTTTTCACTTTTTTTCTTTCTTTCTTTTTTTTTTAATTTCACTGATTTCAGCTCTGATTTTAATTATTTTCTGTCCTCTATGGCTTTTGGTGTTGATTTGTTCATCTTTTTCTAGGGCTTGAGATGTAGTGTTAGGTCATTTATTTGTTGACTTTTTATTCTTTTAATAAATACACTCAATGCAATAAACTTTCCTCTTAGTGTCCCAGATATTTTGATATGTTTTATCAGTGTTCTCATTTACCTCTAAGAATTATTTTTTTTATTTCATCCTTGATTTCTTTTACTATCCATTCTTTATTCAATTGTGTTTTATTTAGTCTCCATTTTTAACAGTAGCTTCTTTTTTTATTATATCATTGATTTCTAATTTCATTCCTTTGTGGTCTGATATAATGCAGAGTAATATCTCTGTTTTTTGTATTTGCTAAGAGTTGCTTTGTGGCATAAGATATGGTCTATTTTAGAGAAGGAGCCATGTGCTGCTGAAAAAGTATATTTGCTCATTGATGTATGGAATATTCTATATATGTCTATTAAGTCTAAAACATTGATTGTATTATTTAGTTCTATAGTTTCTTTATTTAGTTTTTGTTTGGAAGATCTGTCCAGTAGAGAGATAGGTGTGTTAAAGTCACTCAGTATTATTGTATTGCGGTCTATTTGACTCTTGAAATTGAGAAGGGTTTGTTTGATGTACATACATGCTCCAATGTTTGGGGCATAAATACAGTTGTTATGTCCTGCTTATTTTTACTTCTCCTAAGAAGAATGAAATGTCCTTCTTTGTCTCTTCTGATTAACTTTGGTTTGAAGTCTACTTTATCTGAAATGAGAATGGAAACCCCTGCTTGTTTATGCAATCCATAAGAGTGATAAGTTTTTTCCCATCCTTTCACCTTCAGACTGTGGATGTTTTTCCCATGAGGTAAGTTTCTTGAAGACAGCATATAGTTGGGTCTTGCTTTTTAATCCAACCTGCCAGTCTATATCTTTTGATTGCTGAGTTTAGGCTGTTAACATTCAAGGTTATTATTGAAATATGATTTGCATTCCCTGTTATTTTTATTTATGTCTGGTTTTAGATTTGTCTTTGTTTCTCATTTGGTTGAATGTCCCTTTAGTGTAGATCCTCCCTTTGCTGCTTTTCACTTTTTGTTTCACATTATCCTCATGGAATATTCTATTGAGAATGCTCTGTAGTGTAGGCTTTCTACTTCTGAATTCTTTTAATTTTTGTTTATCATGGAATGTTTTAATTTTATATTTGAATCTGAAACTTAATTCTATTAAATATAAAATACTTTGTTGGCATCCATTTTCCTTCAGAACTTGAAATATATTATTTAAGGACCTCCTAGCTTTGAGGGTCTGAGTTGAGGAATCAGTTGAGATCCGAATTGGTCTCCACTTATATGTAATTTGATTTTTTTCTCTCACAGCCTTTAAGATTTTATCTTTATTTTGTGTGTTGGTCATTCTCATTATAATGTGTCTAGGTGTGGGTCTGCTGTAATTTTGTACATTTGGGGGTCCTGTAAGCCTCTTGTACTGAATTTTCCATTCCATTCTTTGGGTTTGGGATGTTTACTGCTATTATGTCATTGAAAAGATTGGGCACTCCTTTGGTTTGTATCTCTGCTCCTTCATCTATACCAATAACTCTTAAATTTGGTCTTTTCATGTTATCCCATAATCCTTGGATGTTCTCTTCATGGTTTCTTACCATCTTCTCAGCATGTTCAAGTCTACTTTCAAGATTATATATTTTGTCTTCATTGTCTGAGGTTTTGTCTTCCAAGTGGTCTAGTCTGTTGGTGATGCTTTCTATTGAATTATAATGTGGTTTACTGATTCTATCATTTCAAGGATTTCTGCTTGAGTTTTTTTCATGATCTCTTAAGTCTTTATTGAAGTGGTCTTTCACTTTCTGTATTTTTTATTTGATTTCACTCCTTATACTATTCTCCACTTCACATATCAGTTAAACTATATACAATCTGAACTCCTTCTTTGACATTTCTTCCACTGTGTTATCAGTAGTTTCTGTTGTTGAAGCATCTTGGTCTGGTTGGGGTACTTTGTTCGCCTACTTTTTCTTGTTGCTAGTGTGTTTTCCCATCTAAAAGTATGGATCTAAGGCAGGATAAATTCTACCCTGTAGACCTATAGTGTCCCTGAAGGATTCCAGTGCTTTACCTTTACTGGTGAGACCAATATCAATAGCACCCAGTGTACACAATATATAGTCTTAAACCAAAGATCTCCCACTAAGGCATCTACTGCTTTCTCTCATGAACCCAAAATGATGAGTTCAATAACTATCTATAGTACAAAAAGGATATTTGTTAAAATTATTTACATTTTCAAATGGTGGATGAGAGAACAGAGGTAGTGTAGTATGCAATATTCATGAGGAAGGAAGAGAGAAGCAAGAAGTAAAAATTCACAGAAGAGTGAAAGAGGAGCTGACAGAGATTGGCTATTGGTTGGAGAAAAGTTGGAAAGAAAATAGAAAAAGAGAGGAAGAATGTAACTGCCGGCGGGCAATCTGCGTTTAGAACAGCGGGGCTGCAGGAGAAGACTCGGAGACAGGATAGAAAAGAAAAGATTATTTATTTTTTTCTCTCTGGCTTTAGCAACTCACAGTCTTACAATCACCCACACACACACACACAACGGCGTTTACTCTGCATGCTCTCTACCGGGCACGGTCTCACGCGCTCAAGCAAGAATGGCGCCGGCCGGCTTTCTTCCTCCAGTCCAAGTCCCTCCAGATCTCGCGCCAAGTCCCCCGAGATCCCAGGCCCAGTTCTCCGAGTGAGATCCCGGAAGGCAGCAATGCCCAGGGCATTTCTAATGTAAACAAACGCAGTCTCAGCCAACTCTTTAATCAGGGCTTCTGCAGTAGAATATGAACAAAGAGAAAAAATTAGAGACATAAGAATCCAACAAAAATGCAAAACACCATTCATATATCATTGTCCTCCACATCTTGATGCATAAAAGCATCTTGTTCCAAATATGGTAGAGATCAGTGAACCAAAAAATAAAGTAAAATAAATCTTCTGGAAAGTAGAACTGTCTCTGTCAGTGTTCAACAGTTTCTTAGCCCTGTCTCTGATGTCTCTCAGGATCACCAAACCCAGATCAGCCCACACAAACCCAGTCTCTATCCCACTGATCTGGGCTTCAGATACCTCAGTTTCAGCCATGCTGCAGTCTCAAGATCTCAGTGCTGCTCCTACTTGTAGAGAGACCACCAGGGATACCCTCATGCAAAGGAGCAACCCTGAGATGCAGTAACAAGACAAGGGCCACCAGCACTCTCAGCAGGAAGACCCCCAGGTTCCTCCGAACCTGCAGGCACCCCCACACTGGACCTGCAAGCCCCAGCCGGAGTTCCCAGACAGAGGCTTTTGTGGTGGTAAACCTGCTAGCACCCAGGCCCCAGGCCCTGGCTGGTGTCCCCAAATGGGTGCAGCCACATGCAACCGGACCTGGAGTCTCACCTGAAGCAATCCTCCAGGCCATGACAGCAGCGGTAATGGCGTTGGTTGTTGGCAGCAGGCAGTGGGGTCAGCAGTAGTGGCGGTTGCAATGGCACTTGCAACTGCAGCTGTGGGGGCAGCATCACCAGGCCATCTCTGGGGGTCAGCAGTAGTGTCAGCTTCAGTTGAATTCAGGACAGCAGTTTCTTCTGTGGCAGAAACACCCAGAAAGAAGACCTCCAGGCAATCTCAAGCTGGCAGCAGGGGAATCAGAGGCAGCAGCAATGGCAGTAACGGTGTAGGCGGTGGTTAATTGACAGGAGACTACTGGTTCAGCAGCAGTGACCACAGAGGTAACGTTTGCAAATCGTGTCTGAGGTAACTGAGGCCATGCCCAGAGAAGAGACCTCTGGGCCCAGCAGCAGCTTCTGCGAAATGGCTTCTGTAACAGTGGCTCTGCGGCAGTTCTTTTTAAACAATTAGCTTGTACCTGGTCCTTCCAATAATTGTATTATAAAATGTTATTTTACCATCCCAATCCTATGTGGTAAATGTGTTCCCTTGATGAAGAAACTAAGGCAAGAAGAGATTGAGTGGGCTGGAGATGTGGCTCAGTAGTAGAGTGCTTGCTTCACATGTGTGAGGCACTGGGTTCGATTTTCAGCACTGTGTATAAATGAATTAATAATATAAAGTCCACCAACAACTAAACTAATTTTAAAGAAGAGATTGAGTAACTTGCACATTGGCACAAATTGTGTTTGAACCTAAGTAGTCTGGACTCTAGTATACGCTTCTCTACTGGGGTCCTCTCTCCTCTACAATCATGAAGAGCTCAGAGAAGGTGAACCTACTAATTGGGATGGTGGGGTGTGACGTCCTGGCAAATATGAGGTTTGAATACTTTCTTGGCTATATGAGTAGAGTTTAGATGTGTAAGAAGAAAGAAGGTATTTCATTTAGAGAAAGGCATAAGCAAATGCAGAAAGTCAAGGAAAGTTATATGCAAAAGGATATACATGAGTTAGACCACAGTAAGGAAATGAGGAAGACGTGGCCCTAGATCACCTTATTAATGACTTCCTTTTATTACATTATCAGGAAAAGTCTTTAAAAATTTATTCACACGGGGGGAGAAAATGACACTTTTTATCAGGATCACCTGCATTGACTGGGAGATAAAAGTCTTAAGCCACAGATGTCTTATGTTTATGAGTAGTAAGTGAGAATTGTAAAGCATATTCTACCTGCCAGAGCAGGAATGAACTTTTTAAAAAAAATTATAGTAGTGCATTATAGTTAAACATAATGAGATTCATTTAGACATATTTATTAATGCATATAACATAGTCTTCTCTATTCCAATCCCCAATACTTCCTCTTACCCGCTTCTCATCCCCTCCCCCAATTATTTTCCCACACTCTATTGGTCTTCCTTAAGTTTATTTACTTTCAATTATTGCATTACAGTTATATATACAATTGTAATGCATTGTGATATAGTCATATATGAACACAGCAGAGGTATGTACTTTTAAATCACACCATGTTAGTTTTTATACTTGACACAGAGTACTAAATCCTTCAGAAATGAACTCCTTTTACTCTAATTCTTTAAACATAATCTATCTTATTCAATGAGGAGGTGAGGAAGGTTGTAGCACTTTTGCATCTTGAAAATTTCTAGGAAGTGTGACTGGATCAGTTTCTAAGAAGGAAGTTTTTTTTTTTTTAAATTTTTGGAATAAAGCACATGGTGTAGATTAAAAACTGAAAACTTAATCAAAGTTACTATGTAAAGTCATCTCCTTAACTTCCTATTAAGAACTCTGCTAGCTGGGCGCAGTGGCACACACCTGTAATCCCAGCACTAGGGAGACTGAGGCAGGAGGATCGCGAGTTCAAAGCCAGCCTCAGCAATGGCGAGGCACTTGGCAACTCAGTGAGACCCTGTCTCTAATAAAATACAAAAAGGGACTTGGGATGTGGCCCAGTGGTTGAGTGCCCCTGAGTTCAATCCCTGGTACCAAAAAAAAAAAAAAAAAAAAAACTCTGCTAAATTAGTATGAGACCTGGGATACTATCCTCCAGATTATAGCCAAGGGCTCCTCAGGGAAAAGGCAATCTGAGGAAAGATCTTATAGGCCTTTTGTTCCAGAGGCAATGGATTCCAGGATGGGCTGCTGTTTTAGTCAGCTTTTTCATTACTGTGTCCAAAAGACCACAGGAACAATTTTAATGGGGCAAAGTTTACTTTGGATGTCAACATTTCATAGGTCTCAGTAGAAACATCCAGCTCCATTCCTCAAGACCTGAGGTGAGGCTGAACATTGTAGTGGTAGAGTGTGGTGGAGGGACATGGCTCAGGACATGATGCAAGAAGGAGAGAGAAAATAAACTCAGCTCACTTAATATATACCCCAAAGACTTTCCTTCAATGACCACCTCCTCCAGCCACAAAATACCTACCTACCATCACCACTCAGTTAATCCCTATCAGGGAATTAAAATACGGACTGGATTAATGTTCTCCTAATCCAATCATTTCATTTCTAAACTTTTCTTTGGTACTAGGGATTTAACCCAGGGGCACTCAACCACTGAGCCACATCCCCAGCCTTTTAAAAAATATTTTATTTAGAGATAGGGTCTTGCTGAGCTGCTTAAGGCCTCATTAAGTTGGTTAGCACTGACTTTGGACTCACTATCTTCCTAACTAAGCCTCCTAAACTGCTGGGATTACAGTTGTGCACCACCACACACTGTCTTGGACAAAGTCCAAACAGTTGGCACAGCAATAACATTTTTCTCCCAGGAATAGGCAAAAGTCCAAACAGTTGGCACAGCAATAACATTTTTCTCCCAGGAATAGGCATCCCTCTTCTCTCATCGCAGAGAGTTGAAATACTGACAAAGGGAGAGTCCAAGGCAACAGTGCTCCTGAGGAACATCAGTATAGCGATGATGAGACATCCAATCACAGCGAGACAGAGGATCCATCATGGTTTTTTCATTCCTGTGGAAAAAGGCAAAAAATCACCCCTCAAGAGCATGTGCTCTTGGGTAGCCATTTTGTTCTAATTGGTAGTATTTGAGGTCCCTAGCAGGTACCCAAATAGGGCTTGGTTCTCCAATTGGAAAGACACATAGGTAGGGCATTTGATTGGACCAATGTCTCTGAAAGACAGTCAAAGGCTGATGCTTGGAAAAATTTAAGCATCGCTGTTTTTAACTGATCATGGGGGGTGCTTCCCCCATTTTGTTTTATTAATTGGTCCTTTAGGGTTTTATTGTGCCTGTCTATGATGGCTTGTCTTTTGGGGTTATATGGGATCTCTGTGGTATGTTTAATATGCCATCTTTGGAAGAATTTTTGTAATGATTTGCTCACAAAACAGGGTTCATTATCTGTTTTAACCTGTTCTGGCAATCTGAGAATAGCAAAGCATTGTAAGAAATGGCTTTCAGCATGTTTTGCCCTTTCACCAATATGGGCAGTGGCCCAACATGCATGTGAACAAGTATTTATGGACATAAATATGTACTTTAATTTTCCAAATGGCGCATAATGGGTTACATCGGTTTGCCAGACAGCGTTAGACCGTAGGCCTCTGGGATTTACCCCAGGGGACTGGAGAGGTGGGACCTGTAAGAAGGGCAAACAGGACTTACATGTTTTTACAATCTTTTTAAAATCTTTTATAGGAACCAAAGGAAATTTATGATGTAGTCCTCTCTAATTTAAATGAGTGAGGTCGTGAAGACCTTGGGCTAACTGAAGGTCTTGTTGATATGGGACTGTAACTGCTAATACACCTGTGGTGGCCAAATGGTCAGCAGCCTGATTTCCCTCAGAGAGGGTCCCAAATAAGCCTTGATGTCCCCTGAGATGTTGGAGAAAAATAGGCGCATTATGCCCCCTTAATAAGGATCGTACTTGGATCATTAAAGGAGTTATAGGATTATTATCTATCCTGATATATGATGCATTTAGAGTAGGTAATAGGTTAATTACATACAAACTATCTGAGAAAAGATTCATAGGCTCTTGGACATGGGTCAAAGCTAATGCAAAAGCATATAATTACTTAAATTGGGCAGAGCCAGTAACTGCTTCAAAGTATTGTGTCCTTTGGCCTGAGGACGGGCGAAAAACTACAACTGCTGATCCTTCTTTTCCCCCATCCGTAAAGACATTTACTGCCTTGGGGAGTGGCTTGATGGAAAAGAGAATAGGGGAAGTTCACTCCAGCTTGGGAAAGGAAGAGGTCCATCTGGTTGACCCGTAATGACAGTCAACCTTTCCTAAAAACCCTTCTAAAGCATAGGAGACTCTAGGATTGTTTCTCTCTATCCACTCAAAGTCTGACAAACGGTAAGGAATTGTTAAAACATCTGGGTCTTTTCCATAATGCCTCAATGATGTATCTCTTCCCTTTATTATAAGATCTGGTAATTGATCTAATTGGGAATAAACTGGAGATGCTCCTCCCACAGAGGAATGTATCCACTGTAAGGGGTTACCCATCTGAGTAAGAACAGCTGTAAGGAGCTTAGCACCTGACTTCTCAGGTGCTATATCTCCATAGATATAGAGGTTGTTTTGGTTGGTACCGAGCCAATTGGGCTGAATTGAGGGCATCTTGGACTTTTTGTAATATTAACAGATGACTTTTTTCTAGTGTAACTACATCAGAGGGGGATTTTTTCCATAGCAACCCCAAAAGAGTTAATAAATCCTCGGTGGAGATATGAAGTCATGGTCTTAACCAGTTTAATTCTCCTAGTAGCTTCTGTAACTATGCCAAGGAATAAGATTTTTGAATGACTAGTTGAGGTTTGAGAGGACAAACGGAGTCTAGGCTAAGTTTTGTCCCCAATATTTTGAAGGGAGGTACAGTTTGGACCTTGTCATTGGATATATGTAATCCTCCTTTTTCTAGGAGCTTTCGAAGGGCCAGGTAAGCTGAGCCTAGCTGCTGGACATCAGGGGCTCCCAGGATAATATCATCCATATAAACACATAGGGTGAGCTATGATTCCTCTTCAAATAGAGGGTCCACCTTATAAAGAGGAGACCAGGAGGATTGGATTGTTGTCATTTTTTTTTTTTTTTGTAAATATATCATCATAAAACTCATTATGGCCAGTGGTAATATGGGCTTTAATTTTTGGACTTATTTAAAATCACCATTTTACATTGACTACCTAATAGAATTTGACTTTATCAATAATTTATCACCAGGAAGGGTGAGGGCTGAGAAGTTATCTCCAATAATATAAAATAAAATTTATAAGAGTAAAAACACATTTTAAATCTCTAATGTATTATCTTTATAAGCCTAAGATTACCATATAATTTTAGTTTGGAGAGCACCTGAAGGTCAAAACATCACACCGGGGACAGCCGTGCAGCCAAAAGATTTATTCAACAGCCTTTGTGGCTGGTAGCAAAAACCGGAGAAGAGGTGCTCTGGTCGAAGGTCGAAGAGGTGGGAGAGGGGAGTCAGGGAGAGGGGAGTGTGCAAGCTCTGGACAGAAGGTGGGTGCCTGGTCGCACCAGCTCTCTGGAGCTGTCGGCTAAAGCAGCTGCTGTCTGGCTGGAGGCTGGAGCTGTCAGCTGGGAGCAGCCGTCGGGCTGAAGGTGGTCGGTCTGGAGCTGTCGACTGGAGCAGCTGCCCTTGGCTGGAGGTGATGGGTCTGGAGCTGTTGTCTGGGGCAGCTGCCGTCAACTGGAGGCGATGGGTCTGGAGCTGTTGCAGTGGCTTCCTCCTCTCTGCAGCGACGAGCTGATGTATCTGTCTTCCTCCTCTCAGCGACGAGCCGTGTCTTCCTCCTCTCAGCGACGAGCCGATGTTGTGTGTCTGTGTGTCTCTCTCTGTCTGATCTGAGTCTCTCGGACAGGGCCTTATATAGGGATTTCTGGTGGGAGGTGCACCAGAGCAACCCCAATGCCATTGGCTCTTTGCTCATAGAACAGGGTGACCTTTAAGCCTATTGGCTCTTGCCCGGGGAAAAGAAACATCCTGCCTGGGGAAGAAACATCCTGCCCGGGGGGGGAAACATCCTGTCCGGGGAAGAAACATCCTGCCGTGAATGAAACAAGGTTGCTTCTCTCAGGATGTGGAGAACTCTGGGGGGAGAGTAACCTATCTATCAGCACCCTAACCCTAACCCTAACCCTTTAACTAAAAGATGCACTCCTGTATCCCAAACTATTTTTATGTTTCTGTTTCTGTTTGACCAGCATGAAACCTCTCAGCAAGAACAAAGATTCCCTTCTGATGGAGACTGAGATGGATATTTTGAAATACCATTCAGCCCCTGAGCTTGAAGAGGAAGATCAGATGGAAATATCTTCTCTCCTGCCACTGGATCCCACCCTTGAGTTCCACAGCCCACCTCCCAACTATAACTTTGTGCTCCACTACATTACACTACCCATATAACTCACTAGCAGGGCTATTTCTTTGCTACTGTTTTTCAAATCAGTCTCTTTTTCTCCTGAAAGACAATAATTCTTTTTATATCTATATCATGGCTATTATGTTACTAAATTGTAATGGAAGAAGTGAAAAAAAAAAGAGAGAAAATTTAAAAGATTCATTTTTCATGCTTTTGTGAGGCATAGCTGCCCAAAGCTAGGCTACCAGACCTGATAGACTCCATTACTTCCAGTTCTATATCTCTTACCATTAAATGCATATCAATTTACCCAGGTGTGTCTAGCCTCATAGAAGCAGCCTCAGTAATTCCACATGTGCTCCTCACCAATGTTACTTATTATTCTTTAAGAAAGTTTACTAGAAGGACCAAATTCTAGTCTCTCTTTAAAAACCTGAAGATCCTGCCTTCAAAAACTGGATCACATTTTATTCAGACCTCATTGATTAATCTCCAAAATGGGTTTGCTAGATGTTTACATAAGTATCTTTTCTTAATAATTTAAGCAGCCAAAATCTTCAGGGGTTTTCCATTGGATGAGTGGTGAATGCTGTTTGCCTACAACATATCACATGAGGTAGCCTCCCTCATTTCTCACTCCATAATTTCATTTGAAAGCAAGTGATTTGTAAAAGCTCCAGGAGTAGTTTGGCATGCCAAGTATATTTAGAATATACTCTAAAAATACAACAAGCTTATCACATTTATGCTCTTCCAAGGCCAGAAAACATGCAAACAGATTCCCTTGGCCATTTACTAATGTGGATATCAAAAATACCATTACTTCAAATCCAAGGCAAATGTGTCAGGTCCATAGCAACACACAAAGTGTATCAGATTAAAGCAATGTGGGAAGGACTTTTCTTTTCCTGCTGCCCTCTCTAGATTGCAGCTTTTCTTGGCAGACATGTCACTATACTGGCATCTGTTAATCTTGGGGATCTCCACTTCAGATTCACTTTTCTCCTCACATCTCCATGCATCACCCTATCAGAGGCTGCCTAGGGACTCCAACCCTGCTGCAATTAGCCAGCCTCCTAGGCCTTACTTTGAAATCTTGGTGGAAGCCTCCATTACCCTATAACTCCAGCATCATGCAATCCTGCAAAACCAGCATCATGTGGTTGCTGCCAAGATCTGCCGCCATCTTGAGCACTAGTGAAGCCTCCAAGGACTCTAGCTGCAGTAGTCTCTGAGTGCCTGGGTGGCTAAGAATGGTGAAAAAACTTCCTAGGTCCCCCTGTGCAACTAGGGTGCGCCCATGGTCTTTTCTAAGGATATTTTACTTTAAAATTCTTGAGCCTGAGATGGGTGTGGTCATGCAAATTCTTGAGAAGCCCTCATGCCATCTTTTCTACTGTTTCCATGCAAAGTCTTTAGTATTTTGTTAGGGGCCTTAATGTCTTTTAAAAAACACATCTTCCTTAGCCCCAGTTTTTCTCAGTTTTCTGGCCAAACTGCACATTTTCAAATATTCCTTCTTTGCTTTCTGCTTCTGGCATATATATATGCCACTGCCTGAATGCTATGCTGCCTAGAAATATCTTCTGACAGATTATTTAGTCTATCATCTTTAAATTCAGCCTCACAGAACATCTCAGGACATGGACAAAATGGAGATAAATTCTTACCCAGAACATAAAACAAATGGCCTCTAGTCCAATTCCCAATAGAGTCCTCCTTCTCTGAAATATCATAAACCCCATCTTTACTGTCTGTAATCCTATCAGCTTTTTGGTCTTTTGAACTTCCACCAGAATTGCCTATTAGGGTCCACTTTACAACATTCCAAAGCTTTATTAGCTTGCTTTGTTAAATGTTTCAAAATTCATCCTATAAATTTCAAAAAGCTCCAAAACTTTTTAACTACATGGTCAGGTTAGTCACAGCAATGACTCAACTTCTTGGTACCAATTTTGGTTTCAGTCAGCTTTTTCCCTGCAGTGACCAAAAATACCTGACAAGAATAATATTCATGTGGAAAAAAAAAATATTTTGGAGATCACAGATTCAGAGTTCTCAGTTCACAGATGTCTGACTCCATTCCTCTAGGCCTGAGGTGAGGCAAAACATCATGGCAGAAATGAGCAGCAGAGGAAAGCAGCTGGAAACATGGCATCAGGAAACAGAGAGTTGGGGGAGAGAGAGAGAGAGAGGAAGAGAGGAAACACTCCACCATCCAGGGACAAAATATGAAACCCCTAGGCATGCCCCCAATGACCCAACTCCTCCAGCCACACCCTACCTGCCTACAGTTACCAGCCACTATCAGGAGATTAGTTCACTGATTGGGTTAAGACTCTCATACCAACCATTTCAGTTTTAAACCTTCTTACATTGTCTCATGCATGAACTTTTTGGGGATATCTCATATCTAAACTATAATATTGATACTATGTCATCCCCTTTTAAAGCCAGTATGCAGTCAAATCATATCTAATTAGGCAGTGCCTCCTATATTCACCCTGGGTCATGCAACCACACCAAACTAAATAAGGTGTTCCTCCCTGGATTTCTTGGGGTAGAAGAAATACTCACTGATTTTAGGGATAGCCATACTCTTTTCTCTCACTCTCATATCATCAGGAAAAAACAAAAAGGAGGAACAAGCAACATTCCACATAAATGAAAACCTGAAAGACCCTTTTTTCTTCCTATTCCCAATTAAATAAAGAAAACTGACACCAAGATAAGGGAAGGCGCTTGCATGAAAGTCTCTTGACTATTTTCCAATGCTGTTTCAACTATTTAGATTGTCGAGCCATACACATATGTATATACACACACAAACACACACATATACAAATGCTAATATGAATAATGATGGCCCTGAAAAATAAAATAAATTAATTAATAAAAATCAGAAGTTTGGCTTTTTTCTCATTTTTGTCTAGCATACACCTAGAAAATATAACTTGCTCATGTAAATGGAGGTCTAGGCTTCTGCCACACTGTCCAATTTTTTCTGTGGTAGAGTTTAGAACTCCAGAGCTACTAAAACCAAGTTTTAACTTGTGGCCCAAGAGAATTAGTGGCAAGAAAGGCATTGAGAGGCAGGATAGTTCCATGTGCTGTCTACTTAAGAAATTTCTAGAAATACCCAGAGCCTCTTGGTTTAAGAATGCTCAAAGCCAAGATTTAAACCCAAGCTCTTCCCTATCTCCATTATTGACAATATTAGACAATTTTCTACTTGACTTAGAACAAGTAGGTTGAAGTATATATAATGTGATAAGACTAGGCAACTAGGCAACTCACCAGTACAATTGCTACATTTTTTTTTCTTAGAATTTACCCATTAAATGATTTCTGGGAATGATCTGAAATAGATTTTCCACTGACCTAGGAAGATTTCATGGGTCAAATGGAGCAAGCTATCACTGAAGTTGGTGGTGAGGCACTAAATCTGGTTTCTTCCTCCTTCCTGTAACTGCTGTGTACTTATGGCTTTAGAGATAGCAGAAAGTTTATCCTCATGTGGCTACTTACCCAGCAGATCTTATGAATATTCCCTGATGTTCAACACCTTTGCCAAGGGCTGGGTTTGGCTAACTAAACATTATGTAGTGAGTTTCCCAGGAACAGAACCCAATGTTGTTCTCATCAATGGGAGAAAGAGATTCTGAAGGGTTCCAAAAAACTCTTCAGTAATGCACATAACTCTACTACCTAGTGTGTTCATAAAGAAAAGTTCATTTCATGACACATTCAGCAAGTGGATTCACCTTTGTCAGAGGACATGTTTGTATTACATTTGCCTCATAACATGTTCTCAGGACAGACAATCATTAAAACATTCTATATGACTGCATGAGTCTCCAAAGACCATATAGACTTCTTCAGACACTTCCAAAGCTCCCCCCCTCCAAAGGTATTACAAACTGTATTTTATGAAGAAATGATCACAGTTCCTCTCCATAAGATTTCAGGATAGGATGCTTAGGCAACAATCAATAGCAACAGTGCTCCAGGTTGGGAAAATTCTGTTAAGCTCTGGGTCATTCCACTCTGCTGATGGCTCTCCTTAACTCAAGAGGATGAGAAAGGGAAGGGAAGAATGAATTGGCATTGTCTCTGTAACTCATTCAATTACCTAAGAGATTGAGGAAGGAACTTTTAAGTTAAAAAATATAATTAAATATAATTAAAATATAATTAATCAAGTTTATAAGGGATTTTTGCACAACAAAAAAAATGTCTCCATTTACCTGCATTTCTCTGATTTTGATACAGTCTTGCGCTCAACAAGATGAACTTTTCTTTACCACATTCCTTGGCCTTTTTACTACCTATTTCTAGACTATAGGAACAATAAGGCACTCTGGCTTGGTAACACTTAACTCTCAAGATAAAAATTCTGAGACCTCCAGTATTCTCCTTATGAATACAGCTGTGCAGCTGATTGATGACCTATGTTCTCTTTTGCCTCCTTTGACTCCTGTGTAATTATACTTATCAGCAGACTGGGAACATACCTCTTAAAGAACCACTCCCAGGAATCCATTTTAGATGGCTTGATGAAGTGCTTTGTCTATGCCCTCTACCTGGCAGTTCTGCAAATACTCATTAACTCCCAGAGAACTTCTGACAGCAATGTATTTTTAAATCAATTAGAAGTTTATTTCAGAGATGGACCAGTTCTCATAAGGTGTGCTAGTATTACCCTCTTATGTTCACCAGTAGCCAGGCCAGACTTTGTTTATGTAATTCCTCCACTCCCCACAGATAATGATAGTCATATCAGGAATCCTCCCATCTGCTCCATTCTCTCTGTTCTAATCTCTTTGCAGGTAGCTGAGGAGAGTTATTAAAGTAAATTATCACCTCTTTTGCTTCTGAGTGCCTAAACATGTGCTTGTAACCAAGGTGGCAGTCAAAACAACAACTACAAGAATATTGCATGTTGACCCTGCCACGAAGTGGCCAACACAAGACTCCAGGTCAGTGGGACATGGAACTCCTTGACTATCTCAAATAAATACTCACTGTGTTATTCTTCCCCTTCTGACTATTGGTCATAAATGCCCATAAATTGCTAGATGCCATCACAGCTTACTAGTATTAATTACGCCCTATGAAGATAATGACATTCTGAATTAGCACAACCATTCCCTTTTGGTAAAAGAAAACCATTTGCCCCTGCATGAGGGTAAACTAAGATGAAAGAAGACATTTAGCAGGGTTTCACCTTTTAGCCCATACTTCAGTATAGCAATTTTTCATTTTTCTGAAAAAAGAAAATGGGAAGCTTTCCCACAGATTAATGATATGAAAAACACATTGAGCAAAAGATGGACAGGTGACCCTGGATAAACAAAAGATGAAGGTCAGTGTAGAGCAAGCCAGTACTTAACAAATTCCCAGTCCTTCTAAATTATCCTTCAATATAAGATGTTGCTCTATATTTCCTATAGCATTCTTTCTTTCCAATTCCTGATCTCCCTTGTTTAAAAACATTAAAGTAAAAAAAGAAAGAAAGAAAAAGGAAAGTAAAATAAAAACATTCTAGCAAACCCCAACCTCAAATTTTGAAAACAAAAATCAAATCCCTTATAAAATAGAGCTATTTCTTAGCTTACCCCTCAACTATCTAAGGAATATACCCAACTGAATATATCCAACTTTCTTCATAAGTTATGTTTTATTATGTAATCAATAATATTGTATATTTTCAATAAAGAACTTCATATGTATTTCATCCAGCACTACTGTCACCCTACTTTCATTTGGCACTCATTATGTTTCTGAAAACTTGTACTGCTGTCACTTCTCAGCATCTTTCCTTCCCCAATCTTTTTTGAGTGGGATAATTTTATAAACATAAAAATTACTAAATGGAAATTGACTTTTTAGAAGGCTACATGTCTCCATTATTTTAAAAATGCTTGGAATAAAAGAAGTGGGATAACTGGTTTACAGTCTGGCTTGGTACCACATATACTGGTGCTATTCTTTGTCAATAAGGAAGGAGTTCCTAGAACCATTCATGTCCACCAGGTGGGAGGGTACCTGGGAATTTGGGTCAACTGTTTGCCAGTTTTTCTTATACTGGGTTACAGTGCACTGAGGTGGCCAATTGAAGGGACCATGTTTTGAAGAGAAGCTGAATGCAGAAGATTCTGAGAATGCCCTAATAAGGCCAAGAAGAAGAATGTGAGCAGAAACATAACGTGTAAGTGATAAAAAAAAAAAAAAAAAAAAAAAAAAAAAAAAAAAAAAAAAAACAGAAAAAATGATTTTAAGCAGAATTATTAACAATAGTGCAGAAAACATAGTTTAATTGTCACAAGATGGTGAGACATTGGTAGAAAGATATACTAGATGGCATGACCTAGAATTTTTTATCTCTATTTATCTGTCTTCTAAGAAATTGTCAGGCAAAGAACTTTAACTTGGGAGGAGTAATCAAATCTACAACTTTATCCCTGAAGATTTGGATTACTGCATTGAGAAAGAAATGTTTACTGAGCCACTTTGTACCTTGCACTATATTGGAAACTAGGGAGAAAAATAGAAGTAAATATATATACTTGTTCCTACTTTTCCCAAACACCATATTTAATTTGGGATAGAAAGATGATTAAAACAAGGTCTCTGTCTCAAAGAGCTTAAATTTCATTCTCAATGAAAGAGATTTGTAAAGGTAGAATTATTTTTCTTTAATTGTACAATTTCATACTCTGCTGAGGATCAAGAATGCTCACATATTGCAAGTGAGTGAGGGATATGTTGATAAAACCATTGGTAAAAAATAATTAGTTAAGAGGAAGATTTGGATTCTCTCAACACAGCAATTGTTTTCTGTGATTATATATACATATATATACATATACATATTTGTATAATATATAGATAGATAAATAGATAGATAATGATAACTTTAAACTGATGAATCTGATAACAAAATTGCCAAAAAAAGGTAAATAAGACCCCAATAACGCAAGAACTAAAAACAAGAATCAATAAATGGGATGGATTCAAACTAAAAAGCTTCTTCTCAGCAAAAGAAACAATCAGTGAGGTGAATAGAGGACCTACAGAATGGGAGCAAATCTTTACCACAAGCACATCAGATAGAACAATAACCTCAAGGATTTATAAAGCTCTTAAAAGCCTTAACACCAAAAACAAACAAACAACAAACAAACAAACAAAAAAAAAAAAAAACCAATCAATAAATGGATCAAGGAACTAAACAGACACTTCTCAGAAGATGATATACAATCAACAAATATATGAAAAAATGTTCAACATCTCTAGCGATTAGAGAAATTGAAATAAAAACAACTCTAAGATTTCATCTTACTCCAGTCAGAATGGCAGCTATCAAAAAACCAACAATAAATGCTGGCGAGGATGTGGGGAAAAAGGCACACTCTTACATTGCTGGTGGAACTGCAAATTGGTGAAGCCAATCTGGAAAGTAGTATGGAGATTCCTCGGAAAACTGGGAATGGAACCACCATTTGACCCAGCTATCCCAATCGTTGGCCTATTCCCAAAGGACTTAAAAATAGCTTACTACAGGGTCACAGCCACATCAATGTTTATAGCAGCACAATTCACAATAGCTA
Organism: Tamias sibiricus; assembly: GCA_025594165.1. Classification (NCBI taxonomy): domain Eukaryota; kingdom Metazoa; phylum Chordata; class Mammalia; order Rodentia; family Sciuridae; genus Tamias; species Tamias sibiricus. The sequence continues at coordinate 55,076,094 of CM046667.1, read as the reverse complement.
GATTGTGGAACCAACCCCAATGCCCATCAGCAGATGAATGGATAGTGAAACGTTGGTATATATACACAATGGAACACTACTGAGCACTAAAAGAGAATAAAACCATGGCTTTTGCAGGTAAATGGATGGAGTTGGAGAAAATAATGCTAAGTGAAGTTAGCCAATCCCCAAAAACCAAAGGTCAAATGATCTCTTTGATAGGAAGATACTAACTTATAAAGGCAAGAGAGAGGGAATGAGAGGCATGAAAGAGCTTTAAATATAACAAAGAGGGAGGAGGGATGGGTGTGGGCAAGGGGATAGGAATAATGGCAGACTGAGTTATCCATGATTACCCTAAATATATGTATGAAGACACAATTGTTGTAAAACTACTTTATATTAACCTAGCAACTCAAAAAATTGTGCTTTTTATATGTAATATGAAATGAAATGTACTCTGCAAACGTGTGTAACAAATTATGATAATAAAAAAATTAAAAAATATGGCATGTACAAAACTCAATAATAAGTTGAAAGATTTCAAAACAAAACAAAAAAAAACAGGTAAAAATTTTATTTGACTGAGTTGTGGGTACATAGTTGTTCATTATATTTCTTTTAAAGGCTTTTCATCTGAAATATTCCACACATTTTTAAGAAGGAAAGAAGTAGCTCCTTGAGTTATAAAGTAGAAGGTCAGAGGGAATCCCAATTAAGGGGACATTTGAATTAGGTGCACAATGAAGAACAGGCATTAATCATATGGGACAGAAGCTTGGGATGTGACAAATAGTTGGGATGTGAGTGTACATTAGGCAGAAAAAAACAGGATAAACAAAAGCAAAGGTTTCTATTATTGTGTAATATTCTATATCATAGGACCAACTATTGTCCATACAAAGTCATAAAGCAAAATTAACATTGTGAACTCCCTGAGGGCATGGAAAACTAGCTTTAAAAAGTGAAAAATAAGCTCATGGGGTGAATAAGCTCATTTGTGTGACATGCTCCATACTACAGATAGAAAAACAGAATCATATCAAGTCATAGGAAGGGATTAGTTCCAAGGAAATGCAGTAAGGGATAAATGAGAGCATATGGAGCTGAAAGGCCTTAGCCATAGAGACAAATAGAGAAATCCTGATAGGGTTCTATTTTTATGAGATAATACAATTGATTGATTGAAACACTTTTAGAACAGATCCTAATAGTAAATTTTAAATACATATTAGCAGTAAAATAATTGTTTTATAATTATTAGTAATATTTATCCTCCTTCCCATTTCAATGGAAAATGTTAATTTCCAGGAGAACAACAACCTTTTCATGATCTGGATCCAGATTTGCATAGTTCTATACTCTCTATCCTACTGTTTCATCTCATGAAAGCTCCTACTTCACATGTGATTCATGAAACTTTGTTGAATGACACTTTTTTTGCCCAAATGAGGAGTGTGATTTTTCTATCCTGCTTATCTCTCAGATGGCATTTATTGAAATGCTGATGTGTGCACAACTGCATTTTCAACACACAAACATACAGAAACACATACATTCTTAAGTGATGTACAAAATCTATTCTTAACTATGGCATGCTATAATTTGATATGCACCATTACATACCATTGTTTATATGAAATTATCACACATACAATGAAAATGGGATCTTTGTTATCTTAGAGAAATTTGTCTATCTCAGGCTCAGAGAAAGAATGATGGTTATAAGAAAGTGTCAGTCCCTGAATGCAGACTGACCTAGATTTCAATCTCATATCTGACTTTAGAAAAATTACCTAGCTATTCCGTACCTCAATTTTTCCCTCTGTAAAGTGGTATAGGAAGAGCAGCACCAATATCATTACGTTATTATTATGATTACATGAAATGATATAGATGTGTCCAGTGCATAGTAAGTGCTGAAAATTATAATTATTTCTATTTCCTTACTCAACTTGGGGTGCAGGGTTAAGCCCTTTCACAGAGGCAGTGTGAGGTATGGAAACGACACATGTGAACTGTAAAGCCAATATGCACAAAATATTAAAAGAGCATGCTAAACACTCCCCTGTTGTTTTGTCTGCACCTGCAAAATTGTTGTCACCAAACAATATCATCTCCCTCCCCAGTGTGGCTAGTAAGAAAGCTGAATGGAACTCAACACATGACAGTTGATTACAGGGAATTAAATAAGGTGATCTCTCTACTTTATGCAGCCATTCCCAACATAACCACCACTTTAGACAAACTCAGAATGAAATTGGGAACATATAATTGTGTACTAGATTTTGCTAGTGCATTATTTAGGCTAAATATGGCTCCTGAGAGTCATGAACAATTTTCCTTTACCTGGCGAGACCAGCAATAGATGTCTATGGTGTTACATCAACGTAGCACCACTATGTGTCATGATACGGTAGTGTAAGGTTTAGAAACCTGTTGGCAACCTTCACTGACCAAAAATGTTTCATTATGTTGTTGACATTATTCTCATTTCTGAATCTTTTTCAGCACTTACTGAGACTGCACACAATATTTTGACTCACTTGCAAGGGAGATGATAGGCTGTAATTGCTGAAAAACTTTAGGGACCATGGGGCTGGGGTTGTAGCTCAGTGGCAGAGCACTTGCCTTGTACATGTGAGGTACTGGGTTCAATCCTCAGCACTACATAAAAATAAGCAAATAAAATAAAGGCATGCTGTCCACATACAACTACAAAATAAAAGTTAAAAAAAAATAGGGACCTGACTTACCAGTGAAATTCTTGGGTGCAATCTGGTTAGGTAAGAAAAAGTTTATTCCTCAAGCTATGATAGATAAATTTGAGGTATTTCCACTTCTTAGTACAGTAAATAAAATATAAGAATTTTTGGGACTACTTAGTTATTAGAGGGCTTTCATTCTTCATCTGGCTCAGTAATATTATAGCCCCTATCTAATTTGTGTAGGAGGGGTACAGTATGGGGCTGGACTGACCAAAATACTGAGGCATTTAATCAAGCCAAATGAACAGTAAAATAAGCTCAAGACCTTGGGACACTAGACTTATTGAAACCTGCTAAACTTATCATCCATAGCACTACAGATAGGTTTGGACACAAGACACCCAATGGATTTTGGTTGCAGTTATGTAAGTGGAAAGAGGACCATTGTAGCTTGTCATAAAGACAACTGTATGCTACTTATGCTGCCCTTATTGCCTAAGAAACTCTCACCAAAGAAAGAAGTGACTACCTATGCCATCAGTGGATAAAATAAATAGTCAAGGTCCAATGATCAAGGATGCTCAGATGGCAAGCACTATAAAATGGATAAACATTTTCAACAGTAAAGGATAAACAACACTTCAACCATTAACTTAATGCTTCAACAGTTCCTGGAACCCATTACACATGTAGCAAAACACACACGTTTATCTCCCTTTACTTTAAGATAAAGGCAACCTCCAACAACATAATCAGGCTGGAACACTGATGAACCAGCAAAAAGAATGCCCTCAGAGTGTAGAGCTGTATCCTATCATGAAGTGATTGAGACTGTGAATTGACAAAGGATAAGGACAGAGCTGTCAATGAACTTAATTTGTGTTGTATGGATGGTTCTTGCTCACTGAATTGGGCTATAAATTATTTGTACTGACAAATTCAGAATGTGGCTTTTCAAATGGCAACAATAGTATATGATTAATAACAGACATCTATGGTAAAAACAGATATGGGAAGACATTTGGCATTGTGTACAAACCAAAGTTGTCATAATCTATAAAGTGACTGCCCATTGCTCTCTCCTTTTTCCAAACAATGATGGTGCTGATCAACTAGCAAAGATAAAATTGCTGGAGGAAGCACCAGCAAAAGAAATTGCCACTTGGCCACATTGTAGATTAAAGCATGCAGGTCTAAAAACTATGTGGGCTGCTGTGACATGCTGGAAACTACCCATGAAGATGTTTGATGTTATTGACTGTCAGGCCTGCTCTCAGTGCTACCCACAATGACTGGATGCAACTGGGGGGCATATCAAATGAAGAGACATCTCTCTTCAGCATGGTAGTTAGACTACATTGCCCCCTCCCATTATCAAAAGGGGATAAAAATGTATTGAGTTCTGGTATACAATTAAAAAACTAGATGTAAGTCTTCTCCAGCAAAAGATACAATCAAAAGGCATCTATTAAGGAACTGATCTGGCTGAGTTCCATCTATGGCACAACACAGGTAATTGAGAGTGTCCTAGGAACTCATTTCACAGGCCATGATATTCAACAGTAGACTCAAAAGCCAGGCATATCATGAATTTTTTACCTTCCATACAATCCAACAGGCTATGGAGTAATTGAAACAATGGCCTGGAAAAAAAAAAAAAAAACTCCTTAAGTCTCACCGTGTCCTCCATGGCAAATGAACAGTTATCTGTACACAGGCAGTGGGTCACATTAAGTAAATTTAAAGATTATAAGAAATAAAGACAAAGACTCAATTATAAGTGAATAGCAGGACTCAGTGGGCAGATCAGGCTTGATCGATCTGACCTCTAATAAAGAGTTAGAGCCTGCATGCTTTATTTTATAGGCAAGAACATCAAAGAGATTTATCTTGAGAAAAAAACTTCTTCAAGATAAACAAAAGTGAGGCTGTGGGAAAACAGACTAATTGGGAGCTTATCCACTTGCACAGTATTTCTTTCTCCTCCAGGCAGCTGGCAGCCTCAAGGCTATTTGGAGACACTGATATCTCTTCCACCATTGTGCAGCTGTATTTGAACCTAGGGCTATTTGAACCAATAAGTTCTGTGAAAGACAGAATTATCTTTGAGCAGGGTGTCAGCATAAACTGAGAAGTCTCAAATCAGTGAGGTATCACTGAGAGTTCTTAGAAGGCAACACCCCTGTCTTGAGATGGTTAAAAAACAACATAATTCATTCAAGTCTCCTAACAGTCAAGCACTGAAAATAACTCTGTGCAAAGGAGGGCTTGTCATCTGCATGAAGAATTGAGCACACTAAATGAGAAACACAGACATCAGCAACCTACAGCCAATTCTATGTTATTTCAACCATGGCCAGCAGCATTTACAGAAAAAGGATGTTTCCACTGAACATTTTCTTACACCAGCCAGGGGCACAAGCAACAACTTAATTTTGTTGGATCTGGAGAAGCCAACATCACATCAGAGACAAGGAACATTATTTGGCCATGGATTTTACAAGTAATCCCCCAGTGGTTTGCCTTACTGAAATCTTAGGAGGAGGGAAAATGTATAAATTCATGACTTAAACCTACTTTGTTTGGAAACTGACCTGCAAAATACAGGAGATATTACCCTTGTGTGTCATCATCCAAGGAACACTTTTTATCAGTGTTTTTATGGCAGTTATAGGTTCCAGAGATGTCTTATCCTTTCTATACCTCTGAAATGCAAACAGATAGATTGGTATTGTACACTTGCCCAGGCAAGACTACTGCGCAAGCTACTTTATACTTATAGAGGATAATACATTTATGGAGCTGATTTGCCATTATCTGTACTTATAAAACATGTCATATTTTCCATAAGTTAGCAACAAGTAACATATTCCTGGACTGGGCAATGAAAGTTGTGCATCATGCCTACCAGACTGTTGGATCTGCTCAGAACCCTCTGTGACTGCAGCACAAGGAGTTCCTTTTGTATCCCACAGGTAATTCAGAGTGAAATGAAACAGAATGGACTTGGATAACAAAATTGGTTTGAAAACATTCACCTGCCAAAATGGTCATCATATGATTACTAAGCAAAATATTTTGTATTTGATTATAGAGAAATTGAGTATTTCTTGAGTACCTTGGTATATTTATACATAGAATGGGCTTTCATGGGAGTTAGTAACTCAGGTTACAGGCTAAAAGTCACCTTTGTGTCACCCAGTACAATCATAATAATAAGATGGTGGGCTTTATGTCTGACCCATTGTGCGATACCATAATGAATTTAAAAGATACCTTCACCCCATTACCCAAGCTTACTCTTGGGGTTTTCCCCCTGCTGTGAAGTACACTACAAATATGTGGGTCATATGTATGGCCTTACTATTTGAAAAGATGATGTATATGCCAGTCTCAAATCTGCCTCTTTTAAGAAACATACCTAGTAATTGGCATAGCTAAATGTGCATTACACAAGTCAGCACAATTCTCCTGGTGGTTTTATCAATTAGCTATTTTTTATTCACAAGCTATAGTGATTGATATGGAAACTCAGGTTTCAACTTAAGCCTCCTACATTTCTTAGGCTCTCAATCAGAATAAACATGCCATAATCTTGTTAACTGAGGAAACTACTCAGATAAGAAAGGTAGTTTTACAAAGTAGGATGGCACTAGACATGCTTATTGTTGCCAAGGCAGACTACATTCAGAACAGATGATAGGATTTTGTGTTACATACCTGATGATAACACAATATTACTCATTCTTTAATCGCAGTTTCCAAATTTATACTATTGTGCCTTTTCAATTAAACCATTCTCTAAATGATTAACTTCCCTTTCTAAATATACCTTCTATACCTTCTATGTTATCTTAATAAGCTTATCATGTCGGCTAATAGATTTTTGACCTTTGAACTGCTATTGTGGAATATTATTCAAAGTTTTTTCCAGAAAACTGTCTTGAAGGCATTATGGAGGACATGGGACAGTATGATATTGTGAAGAAATTTAAGGTACTTCTGAGGAACTGAAGGGGTATGGGTGAACACTAATTAGTGCCTAGGAAAGCTTGCAGTGAGAAAATAAAATCGTAGTAATGAAGAAAACACAGGGAAGAAATTGGTCAATTACCTTGTATCCAATCTTCAGGTGAGAATCAAAGTAGAATGACCTTGGCTATAAAAAAAAAAAAAAAAAAAAAAAAACAGCAAGTACTCATAAGACATCTAAAGAAAACTATCTGTTCAGTGGGTATGCAAACTAACCTGTTTATTCCCCCACTTGTAGAAGTGAAGGGATTCATTGTATTCTGGCCTACTATCACCGAGGAGGACATGAGTAATAAAATGTCCAAAACTTCTATGTTGATTCCTCCAAGTTATTTTTGGGGGGACTGGAAAACAGTATACTGTACATATACAGCCCTGTTGAACAGATAAATTAATAATTCAAATGGGTTACTGGGAGGTAATAAAAACTACATGTATGTGGGGCATGGCTGGAGGAAATATGCCACTGGGGGCATGGCCATGGGGAATATGTCTGTCCTTGGCCCCTTCATACCTCTGTCTATCTATCTGTCTATCTATCTATCTCTCTCTCCATCCTGGCTGCCATGAACTGTCTTTTCTCTGCCATGCCATTCTGCCATAATATTTCTGACTAAGAGCTGGCTGACTACAGATGGAAACATCTGAAACTGTGAGCCAAAATATATTGTTCTTACTCTAATTTTTCTTGTGAGGTATTTTTGTTACAGCAATGATAAGCTAACAAAATGAGCTTGTAGCCCAGAGCTATCTTGGGACTCTGATCATGCAGGACTTGGAAGACTCATTGGTGGCTGAAAGAAGCCTAGGCACATTTCATGCCACCATCGAATAGAGAAAATTAGTCATCCTTCATTAGAGTGTAGTTTTCCCTCCTGGCCCCAGCTTTAAGTGAAATTATCTCTGTGTCTTCTTTGTCTCTGTGTTTGTTTCTTCATCTCCCATTAACCTTACTTGAGAATCCTTTGTTGATGCTGTGCGGGTTGTGGCACCATAGAAAAATTAATGCATGAGTTGTGATGAGGATGCCAAAGCTGCAGTGGAGACCCCTGAGATTAAGAAATACCAATACCATGGAATTTATGCCAAGAAAATCTGCAGGAAATGAGCAAAGACAAGCCAACAGAGAGGTCATGTGGGTTGCAACCAGCAAAACTATAGGGACATGCCACATGTCCCAGATACTGCATGCAGAGCTACAAGACTTATTTGCCCAGCTATTTCAGTCTTGTTTGGGTCTCATCCCTTCTTCCTATGCCCTTATTTATCCCTTGTGGAATGGGAATGTTTACTGTGTGCCTTTATATATAGGATATATGTAATTAATTTTGATTTTTACAGGAACTCAGACTGAGAGTTTGCCCTGAGTCTCAGAGGAGACTTTTAATTTGTACTTTTGGACAATGATAAAACTGTTAAGACTATGGTTACTCTTGAAAATGAACTAAATTTATTTTCATTGTAAGATAGGCATGATTTTATCAGGCATGGAATGTTATGGTTTAGATATGTGGTGTCCCCAAAAAGCTCATGTGTGAGACAGTGCAAAAATGTTTAGAGGTGAAATTAGCCTTAACCTAATCAGTGTGTCAATCCCCTGATACAAATTAATTGGTCAGGCAGGGTGTGCCTGGGGGAGATGGGTCTCTTGAGACATGCCTTGAGGTATATATTTGTCCTTAATGAGCAGATCTCTCTCCCTCCCTCCCTCTCTCTCTTTCTCTCTCATTGATGTTGTTATATCCTGAGATGCTTTCCTCCACCACACTCTCCTGCCATGATGTCCTGCCATGCCTCTGGCTCTGAGGAATAGAATTGTCCTCAGACTGAAACCTCTGAGCCCACGAGCCCCCAAATGACCTTTTACTCTTCTAATTGTTCTTATCAGCTCATTTAGTCAGAGTAGCAAAAAAAATATGACTTAAACAAAACTGAAAACCCTATTAAAAGTTTTCTAAACACTGGGCGTGTGTTAAACCAGTCATATAGAGAGCTTTTAGGGTGATTGGAGATACTGTCTTATTCCAACCTGTGGAAATAACGCCAGACTATCAGGAGCCAAAGAAACTCCCAACTTCTCCCATCATCTTCCAGAGATGGCAAGTAAGATTGGAGCTGAATATAGCTACTTCTGGCAAAAAACCAAACAAATAAACAAAATACAGAATTTGTAAAACCTTGGCTCTAAGATTCTCCCTGAAGAAAAAGGTTTACTACAGTAACTTTTACCCCAAATTTTTCAGAAGTTATCAACTGGGCAGTTACCTCCTAGCTTAATTGGAATCCCTGAATGGACATGGCATTCTATAGCTGCCTAGAAACAATGAAAACAATATCAATTCATTCTGTCAGTAACAATGTCCACACACCCCTTACTCATTACAGATTATGTGGATAAAATATCCCAGGTCCCAACTTCTACAGAGGGAGGGAAAACAATGTACTTACTGCACATCCAATGACCCAACTTACCTCAGGATGTCTGATAAATCGACCTGGTCTTTTTTTTTTTTTTTTTTTTTTTTTTTAATCAGAGTGCTTATCAGACTTATCATGCTGTAGAAGCCTATGGGCCACTAAGAACAAAGAAAAGAGTTTGGACTAGCACAATGTTTTGAAATGTTTCCAGAATGTTTGTGTGGGGTTATGGTGAAGGTCTTCTTCAATATAAGGTTAGTACATGTAAAATAAAATATAGGATGAGTGATATACCAGCAAGATTAGATAAGAGGAGTTCCAAACTTCTTTTTCCACCCAACAGAAAATTTAACTATCAACTATCCACAAAAAACAATATTTTTGGTGAAAATAAAAAAAACATAGACATAAGCCACAGCCACCCACACGGACCACAGAACTGACTCAAAACACGAGAAATAGGTAGGAAGAATGGTTTCATGCTGACTGTGTCACACTTCTCCCTCTCCTCAAAGCTGGTATAACACCACATATAACTTAACTTTTCCTACACTTATCATTATTGCAAATGGAAAATAGAGTCAGAAATCCAGCTTCCCTAGTGTTTTAGTCAGCTTTTACAAAAGACCTGGCAAAAACAATTTTAAGGAGGAAAAGTTTATTTTGAGGTTCATCATTTCAGATGTCTCAGTCCACACACAGCCAAGTCCATTTTGCAGGGCTTGAACTAAGGCTGAACTTCATGGTGGAAGAGTATTGTAAAGGGAAATAGCTCAGGACATGATGATCAGGAAGCAGAAAAGGAGTCTAAGCTCAGCTCACCAGATATATACTCCAAAGGTATGCCCCAAATGACCCACCTTCTCCTTTCACACCATCAAAGCCTACAGTCACCACCAGGTTAATCCCTATCAGGGGTTTCACACACTGATTAGCTGTGTGTTCACATAATCTAATAATTTCATCTCTAAACTTTTTTGCATTTTCTCATACATAAGTATGTAGGGGTCACTTTATATTTAAACCATAACACCTAGAATTCAACATGCCTCTCTATAAATCCACTCTTGTCTCAATTCATTGGGAGCTCATAGTGGTTATGTCATGACTGGAACACTTGGAGTCATATAGAAACAAACAAAAAAAAAAGTGGTACTTTTCACAGTGATCATGGCAGTGACCTGGACACATATCTTGGAGGTAGTTCTATATTATTTTTAGCAGACATTCTTAATCAGAAATAATAGCCAAAAGCTGGGCATGATGGCTCACATCTATAATTCCAGGGACTCAGGAGTTTGAGGCAGGAGGATCATAAGTTCAAAGCCAGCCTCAACAACTTAGTAAGGCCCTGAGCAACTTAGTGAGACCCTGTCTCAAAATAAAAAGCAAAACGTGTGTGCTGAGGATGTATCTCAGTGGTTAAGTACCTGTGGATTCAACCTGATTAAAAAAAAAAAAAAAAACAAGCAAGGAAAATAAAAGAAATACCAGCCTCACGGTTCACTCACAAAACTGAGATGTTGCTTCTAGAATTATCATGAAAATTTTAAGCTATATTGAGTCTTCTGATCAATAATTTTAGGCTTAATTTTCTCTCTGATATGTGGATGCTAACACACAATAAGGGGGGGGGGGGAGGGAAGAATAGAAGTACCTAGGATTAGACAAAGGGGAATAAAAGGAAGGGAAGGGCAATGGGAATAGAAAAGACAGTAGAATGAATCAAATATTACTTTCCTATGTTCATATATGAATACATGCACACTGTAAATCCACACCATGTATAATGACAAGAATGGGAAGTTATACTCCATGTATGTATAATATGTCATTCTAATGTCATGTATAACTAAAAAGAATAAACATTTTTTTTTAAAAAAAAAGCATATTGGAAGAAACAATGTACTGAAAACTACTAAAATCTAGGGGAAAATGTTAAAGTCCAGGGTAAGGAAATTTGTAGAACTACAACCAAATTCAAATAGTAGTTCACCAAGATACATAATAGGGTAGCTATCAAAAATCAATAACAAAGAAAAATTATTAAAGAAATAAGAGATAAGAAATACCTCACATCCAAAGTATTCTCAATATAATTACCATAAGATCTCTCAAAAGAAACAATGCTGCAGACCTGTATAGCTGAGAAATGTGTTGCAGCTCTAAATAATGGGCTACAGCCCCCAAATGTTGCAGCAGACCCCTGTAGCTCACAGCAAATTTCTTCTTTCTAAGTTATTATCTTCCAAATTCAAAGAATTAAATCCACAGATGAGGATCAATGAGTGTGAGAGTAGGATTTATTTAAGAGTGCTCAGAAACAAAACTCTGGTAGGTTTAGAGGGGACCTGACAGGGGTTGCTGCTTGTGTGGTACTCTAGGGGTTTATATAACACTTGGGTCACTGCCATTGGTCTCAATTTATGCTACTTAGGGTTTGGAAAATAGCAACTGTATTGGTCCAAATTTATGCTAGAATGTGTTTGAAAAAATCACTAACACTATTGTTAAACTCTGCAGTCCTATTCATTTCTGCCCCACTTTCTATTTCCTGCCACTCATAGGGAAGCAGGGGTTGAGTTCATGAAAACATGGATGCTTGAGGGTTGCTGGTTCAGTGCTATGTGGACTTGGTGTCTACACCAGTCCTGGGCAATGCTGCCACCTGTGTAACAGATCGTTGCACACTGGTTTGCCTTAGCCTTGGCACTTCATGCCTCAGGCTTACTATGGCTCAGCCCCATGCCAGCATTACAGGCTCTGTGTGGTCATGGCCCATACTTGCTGACCTCACTCCAGCAAACCCAGACTACCACTCTACTGCTCCACTGCCACTTATCAGCAGCTGTTAATGAGCTTAGAAAAGTAGAACAAACTTCTAGGAAAATACTTCCTACTTGAAGTTTCATTGAGCCAATTTAAAGAGGTCAGTGGACTAACTTATCAGTAGCAATAGTATTTTAGGAATTGAAAAACTTCTAAATAGTACATAATCTTGAAGGTTCCAAAGACTATATTTGTTGGCTGACTAGGATGGAGGAGAGAGAGATCTGTAAAATAATATGCTTAACCTGAACATCAACACAATGTATCACAGAAAGCAAGATTATCTCAAAAACAAAGAATTTTGTGGGTAAAATCTACTTTGAATCAGAGAATTCTTCCTCACCACAAGTGGCCAGGCAAGAAGCAGGTGCAGCTCAGCATACAAATTACCCTACCAAATTTAGCTGGATTGGGTTTTGTTGTGAAAACACAGCACACTATTTGTGTCACACAAACTTTGTCATATATTTTAAAATCAGAACACTGGAAAGAAAGTTCTCCATTTGAAATATCTCAGCACACAAAAAAATAGAATCTCTATTTGGCAGTTATTGCATAAACTGTTTGTGTTAACTGATGCTCTGTGACTTAAAACATTTTGTATTTTGTCAGAGTTCTGTCTAATTTTATATAATTTGTTAGTTAAATTGAACAGCATCTCAATAATTATTTTTTTCCTCTGGAATCTCCATTTCCTTTTCCTAACTTCTCTCCTTTTGCTTTCCTCATTTTAACTTCTCTCTCCCACTCAAGTTTACCTCTTTTCCTTTCTTAATTACTTTCTCTTTCTTCTATTTTATTATTTTTTCTTCAAATTCTATGTTACATGCTATCATTAATCTTTTCAGCCTACTTCATATTTTATACACTTTTTGTTAAGTTAAAGAGATCATTAGTATTAATTGTTACAGTATATGTTAATATATATGATTTGCTTTTAACTTACCACTATTATTTGTTGTGTTGAAATTAATAGTTCAATTGGGTTGATTGACTGCATTGAACTTAAGATATACTCCTAGTTCAGTAATTATTATAAAGAAATAACTATCCAATGAAGGACCCCTCACATAAAAGTGGAATAGCAATCCATCTCAAAAGATATACAAATAGTATTTCAGACAATAAAGATGAAGCAGCCCCAAACAAAATTCCTCCACCAAATTTAATCCCCTAGAAAATGAATACACACATGTTGAGGTAGATGAAATCCCATACAAAGAATTTTAAAAGTTGATGGTAAAATGATAAACTAAATGAAGATTTGAGAAAATAATTAACAAAGAAAATACAATATTTAAAACAGCACATCAATAAAGACATAGATATTATGAAAAAGAATCAAACAGAAATCTTGAAAATGAAAGACTCAGACAAAAAAAAATTCTATTGAGTCTCACCAATAGATTAATTCTCATAGAAGACAGAATTCCAGGCCTTGAAGGCAAGGTATGTAAACTTGAATGCTTAGTCAACAGCAACAAAAGTGAAACATGAATCAGAATTAAAAAAAAAAAAAAAAAAAAACTCTAGGATAAAAAAAGAATAAAAAACTCTAGGATGAAGTTAAGAGACCAAATATAAGGCACATTGAAATCAAGATAAAGAACCTGAGATATGAGTTAATGGAATGGATAAAAGTTTTAGTGAAATATTAGCAGAGAAATTTCCCAACCTCACAAATGAACTGGATATCAAAGTAAAGAACACTTTTAGAAACCTAAATAGAGAAGACAAACAACAACAACAACAACAACAAAACACAAGAAACTCTCCAAAAAAGAAGTCAGCCGTGTTTGCTGCTGTGACCAACAGATCTTATGAGAACAATATAGAGAAGGGAAAGTTTATTTTGAGTCATGGTTTCAGCAGTTCACTATGGGGACTATGAAGTATATAGCTCTGAGGCCAAGGTGAGGAATGACATTGTGGCAGAAAGATGTGGAAGAGGAAACAGCTCCAGACATGACAATTAGGAAGCAGAGAGAGAGAGAGAGAGAGAGAGAGAGAGAGAGAGAGAGCTCCACTAACCAAGGACCAAATATAAACCCCCACAGACATACAGACAGGAATCCACCTCCTCCAACCACATGCTAACTCTCTACATTTACAGCACAGTTAATTTCTACCAGTGAATTAATGCACTGGTTAGGTTAAGGCTCCCATATCCCAGTAATTTTACTTTTAAATTTCTTGAATTTTATCATACATGAACTTTTGAAGGGCAATTCATATCAATTTTTATTGGTTCTTTTTAGGTATATGTTGCTGCCTGAAGGTATGGCCGCTTGGAGCAAGGATGCCGCGGGAGAAAATTCAGAGGCAGGATGAAAATGAAAAAAGGTCTATTATTCTTCTTCTCTCTCCGGCTCCAGTAACCTCTCCAACTCCAACCGCTCTAACTCCGACCATCAACTTCAACCACCCACACCAACCACCAACTACAAACTCCAACCACACAGCCACTAACCCTCACCCGGTTAAATACATTTTGCTTTAACAAGGACAAGTGCTTACAGCTCGAGCTTACAGGTGTGTCACACAGTGTTCACGGACATACAAAGATTCTTTGATAAATGTATGAATATCAGGTGGAACTTGAACATCTTTTATGGCTCTCAGCTAACCGCAATCTTAGCTATCTCCTTAATTAGGGCTCCTTCAGGTATACATAACAGAATTCAACTTAATATAATTATGTAAGCATGGAATATATCTTATTCTAATAAGGACCCCCATTTTTATTAATGTGCATGATGGTTGGATTCACTATGATATATTAATATATTTAAATAGGCAAAGTATTTTGAATTAGTTTCACTGTCTGTCTTTTCCCTCTCCTCACTCCCTTCCCTTAATTCCCCATTGTCTAATCTACTGAATATCTATTCTTCACATATTAGAGGAACACATATCATTTTGGGGGAGGGGTAATTGGCTTATTTCACTTACCATGATAGTCTCCAAATCCATCCACTTATTGGCAAAAGTCATCAAGTCATTCATCTTTATGACTAATACACTATTGTGTATATATACCACTTTCTTTTTATCCATTCTTCTGTTGCAGGGCACTGATATTAGTTAATGTGAATTGAGGTGCTATAAACATTGATGAGGTTGTATCACTGTAATATGCTGATTTAAAATACTTTGGATATATATCAAGAAGTTGGATATCTGGGTAAAATGGTGGTTCCATTCTTAGTTTGGTTTTCAATTAAGAGAAATTTATTTTTGGTCACATTTCTGAAGTTTCAAATCAAAGATTGGGCAACCCCTTATATTTGGGCCTTGGTAGGAGCAGTACATGATGGTGAGAGAGAATGTTGAATCAAGTACTCATATCTAGATTCAGGAAGCAGAGAGAGACAGGGACATGCAAAATCACACACTGACCTTTTCATTTGTTTATTTTAGTATATACATGGAAATAGAGTGTATTTTAACATACATACAGTAACCATGACTTATTCTAATTAGGATCCTATTCATATGGTTGTACATGATACAGTTTCACTGGTAGTGTATCCATATATGAACATATGAAAGGTATTTCAATTCATTCTACTGTCTTTCCTATTCCCACCACCTTCCTTTCCCTCATTCACTTTTGTCTAATCCAAAGTACTACTATTATCCTCCCTTCTTATTGTGTGTTAGCATCCACATGTCAGAGAGAATATTTGGCCTTTTGCCTTTTGAGATTGACTTATTTCACTTAGCATGATAGTCTCCAGTTCCATCCATTTACACACAAATGTCATAATTTCATTCTTCTTTGGGACTGAGTAATATTCCATTGTGTATATATGCCATACATTCTTTATCTATTCATCAGTTGAAGAGCATCTAGGGTGGATCCATAGCTTAACTATTGTGCATTGAGCACTATAAACATTGATTTTAATTCCTTTGGATACATACTGAGGAGTTTGATAACAGGGCCAAGTGGGGGTTCCATTCCAAGTTTTTTAAGGAATTATCATACTGCTTTCCATAGTGGTCACCTATTCTTAGTTCTTAACATATAATTTTTTGTTTGGCAATCAGAGATAGTTTGATAAGTTATTTTCCTATTTGTATCCCTTCAATTTGTTTATTTGCCTGATTCCTCTGACTAGAGTTTCAAGGACTATGTTCAATGGAAGTGAGGAAAAAGGGCATCCATGACTTTCAGTTTTTAGAGGGATTGCTTTCAATATTTCTCCATTTAGAATAATGTTGGTCTTGGGTTTAACATATATAGCTTTTACTATGTTGAGATATGTCCATTCTATCCGTATATTTTCTAGTGTTTTATACATGAATGGATGCTGTATTTTGTTAATGCTTTGTCTGCATCTATCAAGACAATCATGTGATTCTTGACTTTATGTGTATTTATGTGGTGAATTACATTTAATGATTTCTACATGTTGAACCATCCTTGTATCCCTTGGGATTAAACATACTTGATCATGGTGTACTCTTTTAATGTGTTTTTGTATGCAATTTCCCCATATTTTATAAAGAATTTTGGATCTATATTTATAAAGGATATTATTTTGAAGTTTTATTTCTTTGATGTGTCTTTTGTTTTGGTATCAGTGTCATTTGAAGGTAATAGAATGTGTTTTCAAAAGTTCCCTCCTTTTGAATTTTGGTGAATAACTTTTTGAAGATTGGTATTATTTCTTCTTTAAAGGCCTGGTGGAAAGATTCAGTGAATCCACCCATTTCTGAGCATTTCTTTGTTGGTCAGCTTTTGGTGGCTGCTTCAATTTCCTTAATTGAAGTTGATATGCTTAATTTTTCTATATCCTTGTGGTTCAATTTGTGTAGGTTGTATGTCTCTAGGAATATTTCAATGTCTTTAAGATATTCTAACTTATTGTAGTATAAAATTTCAAATAGTTTCTGATTATCCTCTGCATTTCAGTAGTGTCTGTGGTGATGTGTCCTTTTTCATCATAGGTTTTAACAATACAAGCTCTCTCTCTCTCTCTCTCTCTCTCTCTCTCGTTATCTTGTCTAAGGGTTTATCAATTTTGTTAATTCTTTCAAGTGACCTACTTATTTTTCGTTGATTTTTGAATTGTTTTTTTTTAAATATAAATTTCACTGATTTCAACTTTAATTTTAATTATTTCCTGTGTTCTATTAATTTTGATTTTGGTTTGTTATTCTTTTTCTAATGCCTTGGATAGAATGTTAGATTATTTGTTTGGCATCTTTCTATTGTTTTAATGTATGACCTCAAAGTTTTAAACTTTCCTCTTAGAACTGCCTTCATATTGAAGGACATTTTATATTTAAACTATAACATAGCACCCTGCCTCCTTTACAACAAAAAATATATATTTAGTTCATTTTCAAGTGTTATGTTAGTCTCAACAGTTTCAGAATTCCCCCAAAGTCCAGGTCTAAAATATCCCCTGAGACTCACAGTAAACTTTCAATGTGAGCCACTGCAAAAATCAAAAGCAATTTATATGTATTTAATATATAAAGGCAAAGAGTAATCATTTCCATTCCAAAAGGGAGAAATGTGGCCCCAGAGAGTAGAAATGTAAAAAAAAAAAAAAAAAAAAAAAAAGAAGACAAAAATCCAAATGGCCAACATGTTCTGTAGCTTCATGTCTGGCATCTGGATCACATGGCATTGTGTTTTCTCCAAAGGACTTGTGTATCTCTTTCCCCATGGCCTTGTTGGCTGCATCCCACATGGCCTCTATCATGTCCTTATCTGCTTGATTCCTGCAGCTTTCTTTGGCAGATGTCCCATGGTACTGGAATCTCTATATTTGTGGTTCTCCACAACAGGTTGTCTTCTCATTTCTCTATTTATCTCCCTCTCAGGGGCATCCTACAGCATTTTGCTTAGCCTCCTAGGCCTTCCTTTGAAATCTTGCTGAGACAGTCATGACATCATACATTACTGATGCTAATTTCTGCCAGCCTCTTGACCAGTAGCCCAGAATCCAGAAACCATAACTGTAGCATATCCTGAATGACTAGGTGACTGAGCATGGTGAAACAAATTCTTAGGCCCTTCTATGTAAGACAGATACACCCATGGTCTCTCCTCAAAGAAATTTTTACAAAAGTAAAAAAAAAAAGAGAAAAAGTAAAAAACATGACAGGGTGTAAAAACACCCTTGAGACAGAAATGGGTGTGGTCTTGCCAATTCCTTAGATGCCCTCAAATCATCTTTTCTATTGTCTTTTAGCAAAATATTTAGCATTTCTTTAGTGGCTATAATATGTTTTTGTAAAGTACAAATTCTTTAGTCATGAATTGACTTGAATTTTTTTGTCCAAACTTTTAGTTTTTTCAGGTCTTTTTGCTCTCCTTTCTGCTACTAATTATCATAGCAAACTTAGCCAAAAGCCACCAGCAATCACATCAACTTGTGCTTATCTTGTGCTTAATTTGTGCCTAGGAATTTATTCTTTCACATGAATTAGTCCATAACGCTTAAATTAAGCTTCATATAGTCTCAGGAAATGGGCAAAATATAGATATTTTCTTAGAAAGAATAAAACACAAATGGCCTCTAATGCAATTTCCAATAGAGTCCTCTTTTTCTTCTGAAATCTCATGACCCTTTACTTTCCATAATCCTACCAGCATTCTAGTCTTTTATGCTCCCACCAGAATTGCCCATTAAACTCTGCTTACAACAATCTATAAACTTTCCATCTTTCATCTCTAAATTCTTCAAAATTTCTTCCATAAATTTCAAAAAGTTCCAAAAGCTTCTCAACCATATGGTCAGGTTAGTCACAAAAATGGCTCAACTTCTAGGTGCCAATTTTTGTTTTGGTCAGCTTTTTTGCTATTGTGACTAAAAGCTATAACAGGAACAATTTTAGGATTAAAAGTTTATTTATGAGCTCACAGTTTCAGAAGTCTCAGTCCATAGATCAGTCAACTGCTTTGCTTAAGGATGGAGATGAGCAATGACAACTCAATTGCTCATGACAGAAATTATAGAAGAAAGAAGCTCAGATTAGCTGATCTGGAAGCAGGGAGAGAGAGAAAAGAGAGAGAGAGACAGAGACAGAGACAGAGAGCTTTACTCACCAAGAAAAAGTATATACTCCAAAACCATGCTCCCAGGTACCTACCTCTTTCAACCACACACCAAGTTAAACCTTATCAGTGAGTTAGCACACTCATTAGGTTAAGCCTCTCATAACCCAATCATTTCACTGCAATGGCCTCACTTCTTATTACCAATTTCTCTTTTAGTTAGCTTAATTGCCATTGTGATAAAAAGGCTTGACAAGAACAATTTTAGAGTGGTAAAAGTATTTTCTGTTTACAGTTTCAGAGGTCTCAGCCTGTAGACAGTTGACTCCATTGCCTAATGTGAGGGAGAACATGAAGGCAAAGGGTGTGGCAGAGGAAAGCAGCTCAGAATATACAAATTAGAATGCAGAGAGAATTCCACCCACAAAAATAAAAAAAAAAAATACAAACACCAAAAGCATGCCCCCAGGGACCTACTCAAACCAGCAACACCCTACCTGCCTATAGTTACCAGCTGGTGAAACTATATCAGTGGATTTATGCATTGTTAGGCTATGCCTCTCATAGTCCAATCATTTCACTTCTACTTTTTCTTTCAGAGTCTCATACATGAGGTTTTGGGAGATATCACATATCTAAACCATAACAAATTTTGAATGTACAGAACAAGAAAAGAATTTTAATAGCCTCAAGAGAAAAAAAGTGAGGCCATGTTCACAAGCAAATCAATCACATTAACTTGTGATTTCTCAGCAGAAGCCCTAGAATTCAGGAGGGCTTGGAACAATGTTTATTTAGTTCAGAAAGAAAATGAATATAAATCAAGATCACTGCTTTCAACAAAAAAGATTCTTCAAAATCAAAGTGAAACTAAAAGCCTTCCAAGATAAGCACAAGCTATACGATTTCCTGATTACTAAGCCAGAATTAAAGAAAGTGTTTGAAAAAGAAGTTAAAATCAGATTTCATGAATAAATGCATGTCATGAGCGAAGCTATTAATAATTACTTGGAGGCCAATTGTCTTTATATGCAAGGGCATATTCGATCACATCAAGTATCAAATATAAACAATTAATGCAAAAATTATTGGGTGTGTGGGAGCACCCCAACTAGCATTCAATGCACACTAATTAAACAGTATAAGCAAATCACACAATCCTAGGGCCACTGGGAGCCCCAAAATACCTCCAATGTCCTGTGACTTCACTTAGCCAAAGAGAAGACATTGCCCTTGAATGGTGGTTCTCTCCAGCCAATGGCTAGATGTCAGGGAATGATGGAGTCAGTCCAGGGATGGACAGAAAGGCAGGAAGTCTCACCAATGTCCTGGAGCAAAACTCTTCAATGTGGCAGGACCAGCAATTTAAATACAGTTCCAAGTTGGTGGTATATATTTGTTATTGGTTACACCCAGTGAAAAATCAATGTCCATTGGTTATGTCCAGTGAGATGATATAATTGCAACTGGGCATGTTCTTTGTGCATGTTCATGTAGCTATGCTCCCTATCAATTGTAGCTAGTTATTGCTAAGCATACCTATGGTTAGTACCCCCTACAGTTCTTTATCAGTTACAAGCAGATGTGACTAAGCAGTTCAAAGGCTGCTGTTCCTTATGGCCAGCAACTTAGTGAATCCCAGCATATCTCAGCATGTCTATGGCAGATCCTCCTTACAATGTAACTCATTAGAAGACTAGTTAGGGAAATGAGAATTAATTGAGGCTGAATTAAACATTAAAATGAATCAAAAGGGTGGGGATTAAAAAGCATCTTTCTACAACATCACTAAATGTACATGTTTCAATCTACAATTAAGATATATACTTGCAGAATTGATGAAAACTAAAAGATTTGATTGTGTGTTGTTTGTAAACAATTCACCTCACATTCAAAGATATTTCAAAGTTATAAATGAAAGGATAGTAGCAATGCTCATATCTAACTAAACTGACTTCAAGCCAAACTTAATCAAAGGAGATGAAGGTCACTTCACACTAGTAAATTGAATGATCCAATAAAAAGTAATATTGATAGTAAATATTTATGTCCCAAATATTGTCTCACCTAATTACATAAAACCCAGGCTATTCCAAATAGTGTCAGATAAACTCCAATACAATAATACTGTGTGATATCAACACACATCTTTCACAAATGCATGTCATTCAGACCTAAAATCAATAGACATTTCAGACCTAAAAATATTACAAATCAACTTGACCAAATTGACATCTACAGAACATTTCTTTCAAAAACAGCTGAATTTCCCCTTTTTCTTCAGCTATCCATAGAATCTTTTTCAAAATAGAGCTGATTTTTTGGCACAAAGAAATTCTTAGCAAATACAGAAAAGAACTCAATATGATCCCTTTCACCTCAACACATTTTAATGGAATGATGATAGGAAACAACAACATAAAACATTATAGACATTACACAAACACATACAGATTGGAAAAAAAATACTTTTGAACAGTGACTTCATTATAGAAGAAATGAGAGAGGGATTAAACTAATAGTAAAAACAAAATAGATCAGAAATATAATCTACCACAATCTCTGGTACTAAGAGAAAGTTTATAGCTATATGTACTTATATAAGAAAATTCAGAAATATCCCAAGTAAACAACTTAATGATGCATCTCAACATCTTGGTAAAATAAGAGCATACCAAGTCCAAACTCAGTAGAAGGAAGGAAATAATTAAGATCAGAGCAAAAATTGGAGAAATAGATGATAGAAATCAACACAAAGATCAATGTAAATGCTGCTACAGATGCCACTGCTCTGCCCTGAGTTCTTTTGTCTGGGCACAGCCACAACTACCTCTGAGGCCACTGCTGCTGACATCTGGAGGTTTTTTTCTCAAGTAGCGGCTACCTCTGTTGCTGCTGTTGGCAACACCATTGTTGCCCCCCGCCAGAGAATGGCTGGATGAAGCTGCCCCCACAGCTGCACAGCTGCTGCTGTCACTGTCCCACTACAGCTGCCACTGACCCACACTACCTGCTGCTACCATACCCACCACTATGGCTGCTACCACCACACAGAGGTCTGCTTCTGGAGATATTTCAGGTTTGGTTGCATGTGGCAGCATCCATAATGGGATGCTGGCCAGTGCCTGGGGATGGGGATAGGGCAACCACCACAACCACCTCATTCTGGGGACTCCAGCCAGGAGCTTGGGGTCCAGTGTGGGTGTGCCTGTGGGTTTGGCTGTGCCTCGTGTCTTCATACTCAGAGTGCTAGTGGACCCCATCTTGCTATTGCTTCTCAGGGTTGCTTCTTAGTGTGAGCGTATCCCTGGTGGTCTCTCTGCAAGTTGGAGCAGTGTTGAAATCTTGGGACTACAGTGTGGCCAAGCTTGCATTATTTGAAGCCCAGATTGGTTGGTAGTGACTGGATTTGCAAGGGCTGATCTGGGCCTGATAGTCCCATGAGACGCCAGAGACAGAGCTGAGAAATTTTTGAACACTGATGGAGACAGTTCAACTTTCCGTCAAAATCTATTTTAGTTTATTTTCTTTTTCTTTTTTTTTTAAATTTATTTATTTGCTTTAGTAGTACACAATGCATTTATTTTTACGTGGTGCTGAGGATCAAACCCAGGCTGCGTACATGTGAGTCGAGTGCTCTACCGCTGAGCCACAACCCCAGCCCCCTTTTTCTTTTTTTAACTTTATTACAGTTATTTATTTTTTATATCATGCTGAGGATCAAACCCAGTACCTCACATATGCTAAGCAAGTGCTCTACAAACTGAGCTACAACCCCAGTCCCTACTTTAATTTTCTATTCACTAACATCTCTACCATATTTGGAGCAGGGTGTTTTTTATGCATCTGTTTGTGGAGGACAGTGATATATGAAAAGTGTCAATAAAACTACAATTAAGTAATGTGTGGTTGTTAAATGATTACAGTTATTAAAGAGTTGCTAAATACTTTACCCAGAGACAACAGGAAAGATGGCTTTAACACATGTCAGGAATTATCAAGATCACACCCATCTCAGTCTCATGAGTGTAAAAGTAAAAATTCATTTGAGACAACACCATGGGGGCACTCTGCTTGCACAAGGGTGCATAGGAAGTTGTTTAACTGTGCTCAGGCATACAGGCACTCAAAAGCTGCTGCAGTCATGGTCCCAAGAGGCTTGTTTGCTGCTTGTGATGATAACAGACATTGGCATTAGCAATATGGTGCTGGTTCTGCAGGAATGCAGAAGGTTAGAATGAAAGGTTCCTGGATGTTTCCACCAAGATTTCAGATAATGGCATAAGAGGCTAGGCAAATTGTAGAAGTATCAGAGTCCCTACAGTCTGCCACTGAGTGGGTGATGTATGAAGATGTGGAGACTCCCAAGATTAAAAGATGCTTGTAACCTGCAATTTCTGCCCAGGAAATTGGCAGGAAACAAACCAAGGGAGAGGGCATAGGGGATGCAACCATCAAAACCATATGGTCAAAGCTATACAAGCCATTTTGAGAGAACATTAGAAAGTCATAGCTCTAGATGTTTCCCCAGTTTGATTTTGGTATTGCTTTGGTCTTACCTATTCCTATGCCACCTTTTCTCCCTTTGGAAAAAAATAATATGTGTCATTATATGTTGGATATATGTAACATACTTTCGATTTCTGCAAGAGCTCATGCTGAGTTTTTTACTGGAAGAGACTTTGGACTTGGACTTTTGATAAATGCAGGAACTGTTAAAATTATGCAGATTTCTGGAAATGTACTAAATGTATTTTTCATTGTGAGATGGGCATGAGATTTTGGGAAGCCATAAGTGGAATGTTATAATTTAGATATTATATTCCCCCCAAAGCTCATATGTGAGACAATGCAAGGATTTTCAGGGGAGAAATAATAGAATTATGAGAGGTACAACCTACTAGGTAGATTAATCCACTGAATTGGAGTAACTGGACAACAGCTATAGGCAAGTAGGGTGTGACTGGAGAAAGTAGGTCATTGGCCATGTGCCTTTGGGATTTATATTTTGCCCTTGGTGAGTTTCATTTCTCTCTCTCTCTCTCTCTCTCTCTCTCTCTCCTTCCTGGTTGCCATGTTCTGAGCCACTTCCTTCCACCACACACTTCTGACATGATGTTCTACTTTGCCCTCTGCCTAGAACAATGAAGCTGGCTGTTTATAGACTAAGGGCTCTGAAACCTAAGCCAAAAAATAAACTTCTCTTCCACTAAGTTCTTGTCAGTTCTTTTGGTTACAGCAATGAAAAAGTTAATAAAACTCTATTACTGAGAAAATAAACTGCCTTTAATGCATATAAATGAACATGTAGGAATGATTAATCTTTAATAATTAAGTTAGCATGTTATTAGTTGAAAGTTCAACTTCTTCATTGTTTTTCATTATTATAGTTTAAATTTTACATATTTTTATTCAGTCAATCATGGCATATGCTACACATATTAATGTTGGATATACTTTAAATACTTTTGTGAAGACTCCCAATATTCTTATAAAGAAAGATGAAAATTTTCATCACCATGAAACCTGCTTAAGGAATGATACATTTCTTGAAAGAAATGAAAGTATCTAATGAGTAATTGAAATATACAAAAGTATAAAACTGACTAATAAAGTTAAGCACACTGCCAAATTCAGAATAATCATTAATGTGATGGTGATGATTAAATCACTAAAATCTAGCAAAATGCTTGAAAGACAAAAGTATTACAAGTAACTGCACCCCTAAGATTTTCTTTTTGGATATATATTATAAAACATGTATTGTGACATCAAAACCATCAAATGCAGGAGGGAAGCAAAATTGTACAGATTTTGCATATGCTCAAAATTTTAGTCACTATCTGCTTAAAACACACCACTGTAAAAATGAAGACCTGAATGGTACAAATATACTTTGTATACAAACGGTTGTATGTAAAAAGATGCTATACATGTGCACTATGAATTGTAATTATTATAAATAAAAAATAAATTTAAAAAAGATGTTTTATACAATCTCATGGTAATTACAAACAATAAACTGGATATACCAAAGAGAAAAAGAAGGAAATCTAATCATATCAAACCCTTAACAACAAACACAAAAGATGTCAAAAGGGAAATAAATATCTTGAGAAAAATTAAAATGGAAATACATTATTACTAAAGTTAATGCCTGCAGAAAGACAATCTTTAAGTGGAAAGTTTATAACATAGTTTTTTGGACTTCAATAACAAAATACACTAGGATGGGTAATTTATAAACAGCAAAAATGTGTTGCTTACAATTTTAGGGTCTAGGAATTACCAGACCAAAGCGCAAATGCCTAATGATTACTGATTAATTGTATTATTTTTCAATTAAATTTTATTTTTCATACATTTAATGTATTTTTAATTTATTTGTGTCTAATGCACAAATATATAAAAATGCATATATTAATCAGATAAAATGCAATTTTGATACATGTATACATCGTGTAATGTTTAAATCAAATTGAATGTATCTGTCTTCTCAAACATTTATCACATATTTATGGTAAAAGCGTAAAATCCATTTTACCTGTATGAAATTTACAGCATATTAAGGTCATCTATAGTGACAAAACAGTAGAGTAGGACACCAGTGTATTGCTCCTAGCTATAACTTATTACAGTAATGTACATTTCCCCATTCCTTTGCCCCATTCTCTCTTCAACTCTTCTAGTAATCACCATTCCACTTCCAATTTCTATAAGATCAATTTCATTTTATAGTGCATATATGAGTATACTCATACAGTACTTATCTTTCTGCAATTGCAAAATTTCACTTAATAAAATGATCTCAAATTTCATTCATGTTGTCAATAATGGCAAGATATCATTCTTTTTTTTGGGGGGGTAGTAAGGATTGAACTCAGGGATACTCAACCGCTGAGCCATATCCTCAGCCCTATTTTGTATTTTATTTGGAGACAGGGTCTCACTGAGTGGCTTAGAACCTCACTTTTGCTGAGAAGATATCATTCTTTTTGAAAGACTTGTAGTATTCCATTTAGTATAACACATTTTCTTTACCCATTTATCAGTTGATGGACACTTGGGTAGCTTCAGTTTTTTAGCTATTGTGAATAGTGCTGCAAAGAATATGGGACTGCAGATTGCAGGAGCCCTGTTTGGGGAGATAGCTAAGATTGCGGTTGACTATGGGCCATAGACATTTTTGGGCATTGTCGCCTTCCGTAGTCTCACGGGACTTGGCCCAGGATCTCGAGAGATTTGAGGAGTGACTCAGCAGATCGAGCAAGCACCATTCCTGCTCGGGCGCATGGGATGAGACCAGAGAGAGAAAGGACAGGGTTATCGCTATTGTATAGATACATTGTAGTTTCTTGTAAGAGTACGTGGCTTGGTTTCTTGTGAGAGTGTGTATGTAGTGTTAGAAATTACAAGAGACAGAGACAGAAAGATTAAAGAATTTTTTCGTCTCCATCCTGTCTCCGGACTCCTTCCCGCGGCGCTGCCGTTCCAGGCTGCAATCCCTTTCCGGCGGCTAACAGTTGGTGGCCCGTACGGGGAATTCAGCACGGCAGGTAAGAACTGAGAAACCTCGCAGGAGTCTCTAGTCAGAGCGGTTAAAATGGGTTCGAAAATAACTAAGACCCAAGTGTACGAGGCTCTTGATGAATTCTTTGATATGGATGAGTCTGTCGTTAGTGAGGAGGATTTAGAAAACAGTGAAGGCAATCATAAAAGCGTAGATTCCGCTGAGTCAACTAAGACCAGTAAGGAGAGTATTAGAAGTGTCCCCAAAATTACAAAGATCCGAGCTGCTAAAGCTATTCAAGATTTATTAGAGATATTTCAAGGATACATGGTCTCAATTGAACCTGGGACTCAGGATGTTACTGAGTCAGTTAGGACCAATGAGAGTAGTAGTAGTGAGGAGGAATTAACTAAAGGTGATTTTGAGAAAATGAATAAAAGGAAATTAAGGAAGACCAAGATAAGGGATCATCAAGTGGAGGAACTTGTGTCCTCTACTCCCCCATGGGTGAAATCGATTACAGAAAATATGAAGGGTATCACTAGACGTTTGCATTCCCTAGAAATAGAAATAAAAAGTCTTTCTGAGCGCTTATGCGCTCTCGAGGGTAACTCACAGATACATTGGGAACTGCCAGTATTTGAATATGAAAATGGACAGAGGGGCCACAAGCCAATAGATTTCAAAACAATAAAAAATCTCAAAGAGGCAGTAATGACTTATGGACCCCAAGCTCCTTTCACATTGAGTATACTGGAGTCCCTTAACACCTTTAGCTTAACCCCCGCAGACTGGAAACGTCTATGTAAAGCAACATTAAGTGGGGGACAATACTTGGTTTGGCGATCGCAATTTCAGGAACTTTGTATAGAAACAGCTAAAAGAAATGCAGATGCAGGGTTTGGAGACCATAATATAGAAATGCTCACAGGAGAAGGGCAATTCGCAGACATACAGGATCAAAAACATTATACCCCAGGAGTATATGCTCAGATAAATGCAGCTGCCTTAAAGGCATGGAAAACTGTACAAGGACCTGGGGATCTACAAGGTAGCTTGTCCAAAGTAATTCAAGGACCTAATGAACCATATGCTGAATTTGCTGATAGACTTTTGAGAACTGCAGGTAGAGTTTTTGGAGACATTGATCAAGTTATGCCATTAGTTATTCAATTAGCGTACGAAAATGCTAATAAATATTACCAGGAAGTCATCAGGCCATGGAAAAATAAAAAGGATCTTTCCATATATATACAACTATGTAAAGATGTAAATGATGCCTTTGTCACAGGGAATGTGATTGCAGCAGCTGTGAGAGATGCTGCCCCTCAAAATTTTACAAGGGCTCAACATAGACATTATAATCAATCAGGATATTCTAGGCAAAATTATCATAATCAATCAGGCTATTCTAGGCAAAATCCCCAAAGAGAAATAAGACCAAATTCATACCGTACTCCAGGTTGCTGCCCCAGGTGTAAGAAAGGAAATCATTGGGCCAATAAATGCTATTCAAAATTTGACATCCATGGAAATCCTTTGTTCAGGAATTCAAAAAACAGGGCACGGGGCCCAATGCCCCGGGGCCCACAAATGTACGAGG
Source organism: Tamias sibiricus (assembly GCA_025594165.1). Lineage (NCBI taxonomy): Eukaryota > Metazoa > Chordata > Mammalia > Rodentia > Sciuridae > Tamias > Tamias sibiricus. Next base: position 55,047,997 of record CM046667.1, on the reverse strand, counting down.
CATTGGAGGAGGAGTATCCTCAAGCATCCACTCAGATGCTTCCCCGACACAATCCCTATTACCCATCCACTCCCTCGCCAGAGGAACAGGAGGAAATGCAGGATTAGACCTCTGTTCCACCGCCCGAATAGTGTTAACACCTGAAATGCGGGTTCAACTGATTCCCACAGGAGTAAGGGGACCTCTTCCCTCAGGGACTGTAGGACTTATTATCGGGCAAAGTCCTGAAAGCTTATTAGGTTTGCAAGTGACCCCAGGCGTAATAAACTCAGACTATAAAGGGGAAATAAAAATAATGCTTAGCTCACCCCAAAGTATAAGTTCTATTAATCAGGGAGATAGAATTGCTCAGCTGCTCCTCCTTCCAAATTTACATAATTTATTTAAAATGAATATGCCTCTAAATAGGAACAATAGAGGATTTTGTTCCACTGATTCGAAACCCATGGTTTGCTGGGTTCGGGACTGTACAAGGAGGCCTGTGTGTAAAATAAGAATCCAAGGAATAGAAATGGAGGGTCTTATAGATACTGGAGCAGATTCTTCCATCATTAATTTACGTCAATGGCCCAAACACTGGCCTCTACAAAAAGCTTCAACCAGTTTAAGAGGCTTGGGATATAATAACCTCCCAGAAAAAAGTGCGGTAATTTTAAAATGGGAGGATGATGAAGGACATAAAGGCACATTTCAGCCTTATGTTTTACCTAATCTACCGGTTACTTTATAGGGAAGAGATATTTTACAACAAATGGGAGTACACCTTGCAACCAAACCTGCAGGTGTTAAATGTAAAAACATACAGGGTAATCTTAACCCTAAAAGAAATCATCAAAAAGTACAGGGTAAGCTTAACCCTAAAAGAAATCATTATCATATAGGAAAAAGACATTTTTCTTTGGGGCCACTGAGAAAATAATTTTGAAAATACCATGGCTTTCTGATAAGCCAGTGTGGGTCCCTCAGTGGCCCCTATCTAAAGAGAAATTACAAGCGGCCCATCTACTAGTTAAGGAACAATTAAAAGCAGGACATATAGAACATTCCACCTCTCCCTGGAATTCCCCCATATTTGTGATCAAGAAAAAATCAGGAAAATGGCGATTATTACATGATCTTAGACAAATTAATAAAACCATGCAAGTCATGGGCCCTACTCAACCTGGACTTCCGAATCCTATAGCTATTCCAAAAAATTTCCATGTTATTAGTCTTGATATAAAGGATTGCTTCTTTTCTATTCCCCTACATCCTCTGGATGCCCCCAGGTTTGCTTTTTCAGTTCCTTCTATTAACAATAATGGCCCTGATCAGAGATATCAATGGAAGGTTTTGCCGCAGGGAATGGCTAATAGCCCCACCGTATGCCAAATATATGTGGACAAGGCTATCCAACCCATTAAAAATAAATATCCAAACCTCATGTGTCTACATTACATGGATGATATTTTACTGGCCCACCCTAATCAAAAAATCTTATTTAATATATTCAGTGACATGGTAGAAAATTTTAAAAAATACGGATTATATATAGCAGAAGAAAAAGTTCAAACCAGATCTCCCATATTATATTTAGGATTTAAAATCATGGATACTTTTGTTAGACCCCCCAAAATTTTAATAAATAAAGAACATTTAACCACCCTCAATGATTTCCAAAAACTACTGGGAGACATTAATTGGCTTCGCCCTACACTAAACCTCACTACTGGCCAATTAAAACCTTTATTTGATATCCTTCGAGGGGCCCCTGATCCATCCTCACCGCGAACATTGACTCCTGATGCTAGGAAAGCTTTAAAGGTAGTAGAAAAAGCCATAGAAGGAGCTCATTGTGACAGATTTGATTTAACTCAACCGCTGATATTGATTATTATTTCTTCACAATATACACCGACAGGAGTATTTTGGCAACAAGGGCCTTTATTATGGATACATTTGCCTGTCTCTCCTAAAAGCATAATTGAGTCATATACCTCCATGGTGGCTAAACTTATTCTTCAAGGACTTAAAACTTCTACTAAAATATTTGGCATTCACCCTGCTACTATTATTACTCCCTATTCATCGTCACAGATTGAATATTTATGCTTCAATGATAATGACTGGGCTATAGCTAGATGCTCTACCTCTGCAAATTTTGATAATCACCTTCCTAAGTCTCCTATATTATCTTTTTGTATTAATCATCCTATTATATTTCCACAGGTAATAAAAAATCAACCTATTCCTAAGGCATTTAATGTATTTACAGATGGGTCCTCAAATGGTACTGCTGCAGTAGTCACTACAAAAGAAAATATGACTTACATAACTGCACACAAATCAGCTCAACTAGTGGAATTGGAAGCTGTGGTAAGAGCTCTGGAAAATTTCAGAGACCAGCCCATAAACATTTTTTCAGATAGCCACTATATTGTACAAGCCGTCCCAAAATTAGAGTTAGCAGGACCAATAGCACCTCATACTCCAGCCTTTAAATTGTTTTATCAAATACAAAAACTTTTGTGGGCAAGAAAAGAACCTCTATTCGTAGGCCATATTAGAGCACATACTAATTTGCCTGGCCCCCTCCATGAAGGTAATCAAAAGGCAGATGAACTTACAAAAACAATATTTATACTTTCAGCACTACAACAAACTACTTTATTTCATTCCCAGTTTCACGTCAACAGCACCACCTTGCAACGTAGGTTTAAAATCACAAAGGAGCAAGCCAGAACAATTGTAAAAGATTGTAAATCTTGTATGACACATTTGCCCAATCCTCATTTTGGTGTTAACCCTAGAGGATTAATGCCCAATCATTTGTGGCAGATGGATGTTACTCATGAGCCAAGCTTTGGAAAATTGCAATTTATTCATGTAACCATAGATACATGCTCAGGCATGATTTTTGCTTCCTTACATTCCGGAGAAAAAGTTAAAGATGTCACATCTCATTGTTTACAAGCTTTTGCTGCATTGGGCATCCCCAAAATGCTTAAAACAGATAATGGTCCCGCTTATACGTCCTCATCTTTCAAACAGTTTTGCGCAAAATTCAACATATCCCATAAAACAGGCATCCCATACAATCCTCAGGGTCAGGGCATTATTGAAAGAGCAAACCGCACACTAAAAGTTATGTTGTTAAAACAGAAAGAAGGAAACTGGAAAAATCCTAAGGACAGATTGGCAGTTGCCCTGTTTACTTTAAATTTTTTAACTTTAGACTCTGATGGTTATTCTGCTGGAGACAGACATTGGAACCCACATCAACAACATAAACCTTTGGTTTACTGGAAGGATGTTCTTTCAGGTACATGGAAGGGTCCGGATCCAGTATTAATTTGGGGGAGAGGATCTGTTTGTGTCTTTCCAAAGCATGAATCCTCTCCAATATGGATACCATCTAGATTAATAAAGCAGGTACCACATCAAAAGGATCAAGATGAAGTTGTTGAGGAATCAAGATTAATAAAAAAGGTACAAAATCAAGAGGACCATGATGAAGATATGGAATGATTCCCTTAAAAGAGTCCTTCAAAATATGTCACAACTTAAGTGTCATTCCTCCCGGCTGGGACGAAGAGATCTCTCTTTAGTGTGCACACAATTATATATATATATATATTTTACTTTTTATATATGTGTTTATGTCTGTGTATTTGTCTAAATTTCATGTTAATGTGACGTCACAAATATATGTTTGTATGTGCGTCTGTCCAGTGTGACATCAAAAATAACAAAGCGCTTGTGAATATATATATATATGGATCCAAATAACTCTAATTCATGTAAGTTTAAGAGTATTCAAAATGGGTAAATAATTTAATAAGTGAAGGTACCTTCAATTTTGTTTTATAGGTGTCCCAGGGACTTCTCTTTAGCAAAAAATATGACTAGTGCTGTATAACCTGATATTTTGGTGTTTTGACATGAGGTTGCTTATTTGTTATTAACTTCATTTGTTTAATAAATGATTAATTTCAATTATTTCAACAGGTAAAGGACTGCTGTGTATGCAGAAACTCGAGAGTTCCAGCTAACAAATTATTTCTCCAAAGTGCTTTTAGTTTTTCTTTAATCTATCTTTAATGCAGTAATTACCCTCAGTCTTTCTTTGTTTTGTTCTAAATATGATATTTTGCCAGCTTATGTTTGTGGGAGCTCAGGCTGCAATGTGTGTGAGCAGAAATCAACTTATTTTTCCAATCTAATAATTCTATTTTTTAGTTTGACAACTCGCCTCTTGACTCAGTGCTGGAATAGCACTGCCTTTCCTTTAATAATTGATGCTTCAGTCTCTAGATAGCGGGCCCTGAAGATTTGCCGGTGGCATCGTCTAGACATAAAAAAGACGGCTGCTTCTACAGCTGCAGGGATCGCGGTCGCTGCAAGCATCCCTGCTGCTCAAATGTCAAACAACCTCACCAGCAGTGTGGCCTCTGCTCTGCATGCATGGGGCCTCCTAGATCTACGTGTTATAACAAGTGGACATTTTGATCTTTCATTGTTTGGGACTTCATGGGACAGTACCTTGCGGGTATTTGTTTAGAGAACTCACTGTGTTACTTGATAGAACTTAGGGCAGCTGATTTGTTTAAAGAATTTGATATGCCATGCAATTTGACTTGTCGCCTTAAAGCCGCAGCATCTCCTCCCAATTGGACGGCTGTTAGTCATCTTACACAGTCGATCCTAAAGGGCTCCATTGGATGGCTGGTTAGCCAATGACGGGTAAGATCCCCAGAGGGGGACAACCTAAGACAGGCACAGTCGCACAGGACAGTCTCATGTGGCCGACATATCAACCTAAGACAGGAGTCAAGGGCACAGCCTTGATTATCCAATGACGGGTAAGAATGTTGGTTGCACATAGACGTCCTAGAGCATCGCCTCTTTTAAAACAAAAGGGGGAAATGCAGGAGCCCTGTTTGGGGAGATAGCTAAGATTGCGGTTGACTATGGGCCATAGACATTTTTGGGCATTGTCGCCTTCCGTAGTCTCACGGGACTTGGCCCAGGATCTCGAGAGATTTGAGCAATGACTCAGCAGATTGACATTTTTGGGCATTGTCGCCTTCCGTAGTCTCACGGGACTTGGCCCAGGATCTCGAGAGATTTGAGGAGTGACTCAGCAGATCGAGCAAGCACCATTCCTGCTCGGGCGCATGGGATGAGACCAGAGAGAGAAAGGACAGGGTTATCGCTATTGTATAGATACATTGTAGTTTCTTGTAAGAGTACGTGGCTTGGTTTCTTGTGAGAGTGTGTATGTAGTGTTAGAAATTACAAGAGACAGAGACAGAAAGATTAAAGAATTTTTTCGTCTCCATCCTGTCTCCGGACTCCTTCCTGCGGCGCTGCCGTTCCAGGCTGCAATCCCTTTCCGGCGGCTAACAGCAGATGTCTCTTTGAAATACTGATTTTATATCTTTTGCATATACAACCAACAATGGAATTGTTGGGCCATATGGTAGTTCTAGTTTTAATTTTCTGGGGAATATTTATATTATTTTTTATAATTAATGTAGTACTTTGCATTCCAATGGGACTCAAAAGATTGCCTTTCTTTACACAGTCACCAGCAATTTAGTTCTTTGGATAACAGCCACTTTTACTAAAATTAGGTGATAACTTATTGTGGGTTTTAATTGCATATCTTTAATGATTAATGAGGTTGATAAGTATTTTCTTCATGTGTCTTTGGACTTATTTTTTCATAACTTAACATATGATTTATTATATGATACTCTTAAAAAGTATTTGCCTTAAATTAGCATGTATTTTAAAATATGTTTTATTTTCTTATTGAGGGATTGAAGATTCCTTATGTAGCATAAGTTAAAGCATCTTAAAATTGTTAATTCATTGTAAATCATTTGCAAATTAAGTGTCAGCATTTCCTCTCCTGAAATAGTGAAGAACTCAAAATGATTTAATAGCTATTTTTACTTTGTTCTTGAATGTTCCCAAATATTGACTTTCATTTTTCCTTAACTATGATCATGTGATACACTTATTAAATGATTACTGATATCTTCACACATAATTAACATAAGGCATATGTCTGATGAAATCAGCATTCAAATCACTCTGTTTCATGTCTTTAAAGAGTGGTAACCAATTAAAAAAAATAAGTAAACTATTTGTGACTTATGTCTTAGTCCCAGGAGAAATAAACAATAAAATTATATTCTTTCCATTTTCAAATAGATTTTCTTGATTTTAAGAAATTTCAAATGAAATTTAAAAGCAATACAAATTATAAAATAAGATACACATAATTCACTTTACATCAAATTATGATTTCTTGTTATTTTTAAAGTTTATTTTTAAGTTGGTACATTATATTTATACACAAAAGTGTAATTCATTTTGCATATTTATATGTTTATAAATGTACATGACATGCTAATTAACATAAATGCTATTCCTCCCTTTTCCCATTATTTCTCCTTCCCCTCTAATCTCTTCCCTCTACTGTTCTCCTATTTTCCTGAGAATCCCCATCATTTTTAAAAATTCATGATTTATATTTAGCTTCCACATATAAAAGATTATACTTGACTTTCTGCAAATTATTTATTCCACACAGCATGAAGTTCACTAGTTCCATTTATTTATCAGCAAAGGAAAGTTCTATTTTTCTCCATGGTTGAGTAAAACTCCATTGTGTAATATATGTTTTCTTTATCTAATTTTCTATTGAGGGACTCCTAGACTGGTTTCATGCCTGTATTCATAGAGTATGCCTGTATTCCTAGAGTATGCCTATTTTAGTTGTTTTTTTGATTGTTTGTTTGTTTGTTTGTTTTGGCTAAACACCAAACAAGGAGATAATTGGGTCCCATATTAGGCGCACTCGTAGTCTTGTGAGGAATCTTCATAATGCTTCCTCTTGTGGATGCACTAATTTGCAGTCCCACCAACAATATATGAATGTGCTATTTTACCCATATCCTCACCAGCATTTATTTTGTATTCTGGATAATTTACATTCTGCCTATACTGAGATGAAGTCTGAGTGTACTTTTGATTTGCATTTCATTGACATCTAAGGATGTTAAATATTTTTTCATACACTTCTTGGCCATTTTCATTTATTCTTTTACACAATGTCTATTTAGTTCATTCACCCATTTATTGATAGGTTCATTAGGTTTTATTGTTAAGATTTTTACATTCTCTATATATTTTGTTTATTAATCACCTGTAGGAATAGTAGCAGGCAAAGGTTCTTTCCCATCTTTTCATGTTATTAAGTTTTACCTTTGCCATGCAGAATCTTTTTAACTTGGTTTCATTTGTTGAACTTTAGGTTGTCTTCTTAAGAAGTTGGTGCCTGTGCCAATATGTTGGAGTATCGAAGCTATATTTTCTTCAAGCAGTTGCAAAGTTTCTGCTCTAACTCCTAGCTCTTTCATATTCTTTGGGATTATTTTTCTGCAGGGTGAGAGATAGGGTTCTAATTTCATTCTTCTACATATGAATATCAAGTTTTCTCCAGCAACATTTGTTTAAAATGCTATCATTTCTCCAATGTATATTTTAGGCAAGAGTGAGATGACTGTATCTATGTGGATTTTTCTCTGCTTGTATTCTATTCCATTGGTCTTCATGTCTATTTTGTTGCTGATAGTGTTACCACCATTTACCAATGACGAGTTCTGCTCTCCCAAATGTTGAAGTTCGAACATTAGAGAAGCATGCGGAGGTAAGCATATAAAGCAGGGTTTATTTTAAAGGGGTAACATAGACTTCTCCCGGGAGGGAGAAGGGGGCCATTGCTGGTATTCTGGTATCCCAGGAAGAGAGGCAGGTCTGCCTTTTGATATGCCCCAGGCTTCCTTTGTTCTCCTGCTCTGTTCCCCTTATCTTTCCCCTTCCTGTGTACGTGACCAGGCCCAGTGACCGGGATCAAGAATGCTTGGTAGGATGGCCAAAAGGTGAGAAGCAGATGGGATGAAGTGAGAAGGGCAGGATGGTGCAGTCCAGGACACATTAAGTAACAACATTATAGCTCCCTATAGGGAGGAAAAATTCCTGACACAGGTTACCTTGGCAACAGGTTGGGGCAGGGGAAAGTTCTTGATAATGGTGGAGGAAGGGCTCTGAAGAAATTAACATTCCAATCCCTCAGGGGACAGACTCCAACTTCCTGGGACTCACTCAAAATTGACTATTTTGATCTGACCTGACTCCTGTCAGATTCTAGCTTCAATAGCATGCTGTTTTTGTTACTATGACTGTGTAGTATAATTTAAGATCAGGTATTGTGATAAAATTACTATCACTTATGATTTTGGATCTTTTTTTTATTTTGGATCTGTTTAATTGATATATATATATATAATATTAGGATTCATTTGACATAACGATAAAAACATGGAATATAATTTGCTGTAATTCATTCACCAGTACTTCTCCTTTTGCGCCCCACCTCCCTTTGCCTGTTCCAAGAGCAAAATTCTTAAAACACAAATCAAAGAAATAAACAACAGGCAAATATACCTGGTGAACACAGATGAAAAAAAATTATATCTTATTTTGAGAAATATCAATTTATATCTCTTGTTACTTTTCAATTGAACTACTTGTGGGGTTTTTGTTTGTGTTTTACTATTGAGTCATTTGTTTTCCTTAAATATTCTTTATATTAACTCAAGTCAGATAAATTGCTTATAAATATTTTCTCATATTTTACAGGTTCTCTATTTACTCTGGTGGTTTGCTTCCTTTGCTGCTGGGAAGATGTTATTCAACCTTTGTTTATTGTTGCACTATAGTTGTATATAATTGTAGGATTTGTTATTACATATTTGTGCATGCACATAATATAACAATATAATATGACCAGTATCAATCCTCAGCACTTTCCTCCTCTCTCGCCTTCTCCTACCCTTCTAGTCTCTTTCCTATATTCTATTGATATTCCTCTGATTTTTGTGAGATCCCCTCATCTATCTTTTTTCTTTTCTCTGGCTTGTTAGGAACCTGTTTAATTTGCTATAATACCATTTGTCTTTTTTTCCTGTTTTTCAGGTGTTTTGGTTACCTCTCCAAATAATATCTAATGTTTTGAAAAATTTCCCTATATCTTTAACTAATGGTTTAATGTATTACATTAAAGTTTTTAAATAAATTTGAATTGATTTTGTTTTAATTTGTGAGGGCTAAGGGTCTATTTTTGTTCTTACACATTTAGATAACAATTTTCCCAACACTATTTATTAAGAAGACTATCCTTTCTACAATTCATGTTCTTAAAAAACCTTATCAAAAATCACTTGACTGTAGATGTGTGGGTTTTCATCCAGAAAAACCACTCTCTTTTATTGTTTTTGTGTTTGTTTTTAATGCCAAAATTATGTCAGTTTGTAAGCTGCCTGTCACGGCCAGCCACGGCGCCGCCACGGGAGGAAAATTCTCGGAGGCAGAGTATAGCTTTTGCTACTTTTACTTCTACTTTCTTAGAGAGAGCTTAGAGTCTTAGAAAGAAAGATAGAGAAAGATTTCTTCTTGTCTTCTTAGCTTAGAGTCTTAGAAAGAAAGATAGAGAAATAGAGTAAGATTCTTAGCTTAGAGTAGAGCTTAAAGAAAGATCTCTTCTTTCTTCCTTCTTCTGTCTTCTGTCTTCTGTCTTCCTCGGGAGCCTCGGCCTTACTCTGACCAGTCCTCTGGAGCCTCGGCCTAACTCTGGCCAGTCATTACTTCTTCTATCTGGTTGGCCGCTCTGATTCTTCTGACCGACCAAGTGACTGCCCGGCTGACTGAATTCTCCGTTCTCCTAACTCGGACCGCTTTCACCCGGTTATATACCTTCAGCTTTTTGGGTGCCTACAGGTGCGTCACATACATATCAGGTGGAACCCATGGCTTCCAGCTAGCTGCAACAGCCCTTCCTAATTAGGGCTCCTTCATATTCCTTCCCTTTAGTTTAAAAAGGTGCTTTTGTTCTATTTTCTCTATTTTATTTTCTTTATTTTCTTTTATTTTCTTGTCCCTACCTAGCTTTTCACCTTTTATTTTTGAAAGGGTGGATATTTGAGCCCTTTTTGAGAAGGTGATGTGGCTTTAAGGAAGCCTAATGCTGAGGAGCAGCTAACGCACCTAGTTAAGCACAATTGCATAAGCGGCTTTGACTTTTTTTTTTTTTTTTTTTTTTTTTTTTTTTTCTCCTCTTCTTTATTTTTCTTTATGGCTTTCTTGCCAAAGCTCAATGGCTTTTTTTTTTTTTTTTTCTGCATGGTTTTTACCATGCTATTTAATTCTCTATTTTCTTTTAAGCTCATGGCTTTTTTCTTTATACTAAAGCTCAAGGCTTTTTCTCTATATTTTTTATGGCTTTTGGCCGGCTACTCTGCTTCAGCTTTTGGCCGGCTCGCTTCGGCTTTTCGCTGGCTACTCTGCTTCAGCTTAATTCTTAACTGGCCTCAACTGAGTCAGAGGCTATGCTCTCTTGTTTCTACTCTTTTTGCTGGTCTCAACTGAGTCTGAGGCTATGCTTTTTCATTGCTCTTATTTCTTAGCTTTTCTTCTCTGCCTGCCGAGCCCCGGACGGACCACCATTTGTAAGCTGCCTGTCACGGCCAGCCACGGCGCCGCCACGGGAGGAAAATTCTCGGAGGCAGAGTATAGCTTTTGCTACTTTTACTTCTACTTTCTTAGAGCTTAGAGAGGGAAAGAAAGATTTTTTCTTAGTAGCTTAGAGTAGCTTAGAGTAAAGAAAGATAGAGCTTAGCTTAGAGAAAGATTAGAGCTTCTTTCTTCTCTCTTCTTTCTTAGAGCTTAGAGAGGGAAAGAAAGATTTTTTAGTAGCTTAGAGTAGCTTAGAGTAAAGAAAGATAGAGCTTAGCTTAGAGAAAGATTAGAGCTTCTTTCTTCTCTCTTCTGTCTTCTGTCTTCTGTCTTCCTCGGGAGCCTCGGCCTTACTCTGACCAGTCCTCTGGAGCCTCGGCCTAACTCTGGCCAGTCATTACTTCTTCTATCTGGTTGGCCGCTCTGATTCTTCTGACCGACCAAGTGACTGCCCGGCTGACTGAATTCTCCGTTCTCCTAACTCGGACCGCTTTCACCCGGTTATATACCTTCAGCTTTTTGGGTGCCTACAGGTGCGTCACATACATATCAGGTGGAACCCATGGCTTCCAGCTAGCTGCAACAGCCCTTCCTAATTAGGGCTCCTTCATCAGTTTGATTACTGCAGCTGTGTAGTACAATTTGTAGTCCCACTGTGTAGTGCCTCATTCTTTGTATTTTTTGCTCCTGATGACTTTGATTCGTTGGGGATTTTTATGGTTATATACAATTGCTACATTTTTTTCTAGTTTTTGATACTGTTTATTTTTTTATGTTTTTTAATTTTATTTTTATAATTTTTAATATGTACAACTCATAGTGCATGTATTTAGCATCTTTTTACATACAACTGTTTGTATACAAAGTATATTCGTACAATTCAGGTCTTCAATCATGCATTTAGGAAAATGATATCCGTCTCATTCAACCACCTTTTCTTTTTTTTTCCTTTTCTCCCCCTCCCTCCCCCTTTGCTCCCTCCCTTACCCTCCCTTCCCTTTGACCATTCTAGTGTTCCTGTAGTCCTCCTATGTACCCCCCCATCCAACAATACTATGAACTAGCCTTCTTATATCCGAGAAAACATTTGGTACTTAGATTTTTGAGACTGACTAACTTCACTTAGCATCATGTCTTCCAACTTTATCCATTTACCTGCAAATGCCATTAATTTATTTTCTTTTATTGCTGAGTAAAATTCCATTGTGCGTACATAACACATTTTCTTAATCCACTCATTTATTGAGGGACATCTACGTTGGTTCCACAACCTAGCTATTGTGAATTGCACAGCTAAAAACATTGAGATAGCTGTGCCACTGTAATATGCTGTTTTTAAGCCCTTTGGGAATAGACCCAGGAGTGGGATGGCCGGGTCATAGGGTGGTTCCATTCCCAGTTTTCCAAGAAATCTCCATACTGCTTTCCATAACGGTTGCACCATTTTGCGGTCCCACTAGCAATGTATGAGTGTGCCTTTTTCCCCACATCCTCTCCAACATTTATTGTTGCTTGTGTTCTTGATAGCTGCCATTCTGACTGGAGTGAAGTGAAATCTTAGAGTAGTTTTGATTTGCATTTCTCTAATTGCCAGCGATGTTGAACATTTTTTCATGTATTTGTTGATTAATCATGTATCTTCTTCTGAGAGGTGTCTTCTCAATTCCTTAGCCCATTTATTGATTGGGTTATTTGTTTTCTGAGTGTAAAGTTTTTTGAGTTCTTTATATATTCTAGAAATTAGTGCTCTGTCTGATGTGCATGTATGAAATACAGACCCTTAGCAATGCTAACAAAAAGATGAAGAGAAAAAATTCAAATTACTAACATTCGTGATGAAAAAGGGAATATCACAACAAACACCTCAGATATACAGAAGATAATTACAAATTACTTTGAAAACTTATATTTTAATAAAACAGAAAATATTGAAAACATTGACAGATTTCTTGAGTCATATGATTTGCCTAAACTGGAGATGGAGGCTATACACAACTTAAACAAACCGATTACAAATGAAGTAATAGAAGATGCCATCAAAAAGCTACCAACAAGGAAAAGTCCAGGACCTGATGGGTTTACAGCCGAGTTCTATAAGACTTTCAAGGAAGAACTAATACCAATGCTCTTCAAACTATTTCAAGAAATAGAAAAATAGGGAGCTCTTCCAGAATCTTTCTATGAGGCCAATATCACATTAATTCCAAAGCCAGGCAAAGACACATCCAAAAAAGAAAACTTTAGGCCCATATCTTTAATGAACATAGATGCAAAAATCCTCAACAAAATTCTGGCAAATCGGATACAAAAACATATCAAAAAGATAGTGCACCACGATCAAGTGGGGTTTATCCCAGGGATGCAAGGCTGGTTCAACATTCGGAAATCAATAAACATAATACATCACATTGATAGACTTAAAGACAAAAATCATGATCATCTCAATAGATGCAGAAAAAGCATTTGACAAAATACAACACCACATTATGTTCAAAACACTGGAAAAACTAGGAATATCAGGAACATATCTCAACATTATAAAAGCTATTTATGCAAGGCCCAGAGCTAACATTATCTTAAATGAAGAAAAATTGAAAGCATTCCCTCTAAAAACTGGAACAAGACAGGGATGCCCCTTTCACCACTGCTATTTAACATAGTACTGGAAACTCTGGCCAGAGCAATTAGACGAAAGAAATTAAAGGGATCAAGATAGGAAAAGTGTAAGCTGCCTATTGTGGCCAGCCACGGTGCCACGGGAAAATTCTCGGAGGCAGAGTTAAGCTTTTACTACTTTTACTTCTACTTTCTTAGAGCTTAGAGAGGGAAAGAAAGATTTTTCTTAGAGAGGGAAAGAAAGATTTTTCTTCTTAGCTTAGAGTAGAGTCTTAGCTTAGAGTAGAGAGAAAGATTAAAGAAAGCTTTTCTTTTCTTCTTGTAGAGAAAGATAGAAAGATTAGAGCTTCTTTCTTCTCTCTTCTTTCTTCCTTCTGTCTTCCTCAGGAGTCTCGACCTAACTCTGACCAGTCATTACTTCTTCTATCTGGTTTCTCTTCTGTCTTCTATCTGGTTTCTCTTCTGTAACCGCTCTGCCTACGTTCTGGCCGCTCTGATTCTTCTGACCGACCGAGTGACTGCCCGGCTGACTGAATTCTCCATTCTCCTAACTCGGACCGCTTTCACCCGGTTATATACCTTCAGGTTTGCGGGTGCCTACAGGTGCGTCACATACATATCAGGTGGAACCCATGGCTTCCAGCTAGCTACAACAGCCCTTCCTAATTAGGGCTCCTTCAGAAAAGAAGAGCTCAAATTAGCACTATTTGCTGATGACATGATAATCTACCTAGAAGACCCAAAAAACTCTACCAGAAAACTTTTACAACAAGTAAATGAATTTGGCAAAGTTTCAGGATACAAAATCAATACACATAAGTCAAAGGCATTTTTGTACATCAGCGACAAAGACTCTGAAAGGGAAATGATGAAAACTACCTCATTTATAACAGCATCAAAAAAAATAAAATACCTGGGAATCAACCTAATGAAAGAGGTAAAAGACCTCTATAACAAAAATTATAGAACACTAAAGAAAGAAATTATAGATGAACTCAGAAGATGGAAAGACCTACCTTGCTCTTGGATAGGTAGAATTAATATTGTCAAAATGTCCATACTACCAAAAGCATTATACAGATTTAATGCAATTCCAATCAAAATCCCAATGTCATTCTTCAAAGAAATAGAAATAGCAGTCATGAAATTCATCTGGAAAAAATAAGAGACCCAGAATAATAGCCAAAGCAATCCTGAGCAAGAAAAGTGAAGCAGGGGGCATCACCATACCGGACCTTAAATTATACTATAGAGCAATAGTAACAAAAACAGCATAGTGTTGGCACCAAAACAGACTGGTGGACCAATGGTACAGAATTGAGGACACAGAGACTAATACATATAATTTCAGCTATCTTATATTAGACAAAGGTGCTAAAAATGTACAGTGGAGAAAGGATAGCCTCTTCACCAAATGGTGCTGGGAAAACTGGAAATCCATATGCAACAAATTGAAATTAAACCCTTATCTCTCACCATGCACAAAATTCAATTCAAAGTGGATCAAGGACCTAGGAATTAGACCAGAGACAATATGCCTAATAGAAGAAAAAGTAAGCTCCAATTTCCAACATGTTGGATTAGGCCCCAAGTTCCTTAATAAGAATCCTGTTTATTTTTCTAATTTTTAATATTTTGACTGGGGTATTGAATCTGTATGTAACATTGGGTACTATGGACATTTTTCCAAATATTTATTTTTTAGTTTTAGGTGGACACAATATCTTTATTTTATTTTTATGTGGTGCTGAGGATGAATCCAGTTCCTCATTAATGCTAGGCAGGCGCTCTACCTCTGAACCACAACTCCAGCCCTACTACAGACATTTTGACATTATTGCTAATTCTACTATACAAACATAAAATGTATTTCCATTTTTTTCTTCATCTTTCTGTTATATGGTTTTCTACATAATGTTATTTTGCCAAATAAGGTAGGAAGTGGGTTGTCCAGGCCCAATGGTTTATGCAGGCCCAATTCCAGAGCTGTGAGAGCAATTTCTCTAGTTGAGCTAAGACTGAGGTCGCATGCGTTGCATAATCCATTAAGTGGGAGTAGCCACAAAATAACTTTCAATGCCAAACCAAAATTTCCTTGGCTCAAGGCCAAGTGAAGATGCTAAATATTTCATGGGTGGCTTTCCGCATATTCCCCCTTTTCACTTTGCAAGTGTAAATGATGAGCCATTATTTCAAGTTTCTGGATTTTTGTTCTAAGGGTATGACAACCCATTGTCACAATACAAAGGAGAGTAAATAGCATACATATCATTTTAATAATATACCTAGCAGAATGTTTCAGCATATTTCAAGGTTTAAATCTATTTAATTCTTGGAAGTATTTGATCAGGTAGAGAGGTAGGATCCAAAATATTGATTTTACTTTTTTGAATATCCTGGATATGATGCTGTAACTCCAAAATATCCAGGCTATTATTATTGTTCTGCCAAATATCCATTAGATGATTTTTAACCTTTTCCCAATTCCATTGGGAAGCATTATATTTGGCCACAGTAACACAGATATATTTATAATTAGAATGGCATTTAATCCTTTCCTTAAACTTGATAGTGGAAAGCTCATTACCAATATTTATGCCAGTAGCTTCTAGTTTCAATCTTTTCAACAATATTTATCTGATTATGGAGGGCTTTGGGAATATTTTGAACCAAATTATTAAGAAAATTTGCATGTTCAGTGTTTTGAGATATAGCCATTGAGGCTGTAAGCAACGAATGAAATTAAGGCAGCCATTCCAAGGATTAGGAGACCAAGAGCACACTTAGGTCTGGTTAACGGAGCATGCATCTGTTGTAAAACCTGAACACCAGCATAAGCATACCATGGTTCTGAAATGTTGGCTGGTAATAAAACAAAGGATGATTGGTGCAGGATTAATGTTCCTGTCCCTCTGTTGAACCTAGGGATGCAGTTATGGTTAAATTGCATTTTTTGCAGGCTACAAGATATTTATCCTCCTTATTCTTAACTCTTACATTTCTAGTAACTAATGCATAAGGAGATTGAATACAGGCCTGCAGGCCATAACAGGATCCCTCTTTGTGTTTCCTGCCTACAAAGTCAGGCATAGGACTATCTGTATAATGCAGAAAATTTGAGGCTGCAATTAAGTGCCAAACAACTTTTTTTGGTTATTGCCTTGGTAAAGGTTAGGATATTACCAATGAAACTTTTAGAGGGCATAGCATCATGAGGGGATGGATTATGTCCATAAATATAGTGAATATGTAGGCAATTGATAAGCCTTAAAGAACACTTTAATATGTGTTCCACATTGGGTCCTATATAACCCAAATCATCATCAAATAAGATATGATTATTATAAATCCAAACATGAGCTATTGACCTTTCTATAATAACACCAATCAGTTTGCAGGCTTACTTTGATCTTTATTATGTAGGTGTAAATAATACCCAAACAATAAGGAGTAATTTAAATCATATGGATTTTTAAAGAGTCAAAATGATAGTACACCCTAATCTTATTTTTGTATTCTAAAAATAGTTTTAGATAAATCAACTATATTTTTGGCTTCTTAGATATTTTGCTAAATTAAGAATCCAAACTAACATGGTTGATTTCAAATTTCTTTTAAGAAGTAGAAGCGAAACATTCAGTGGCAGTGTTTCCACATTAATTCCTCCTGACTTTGGACTTTCTATAAGAAATGACATCTTGATATAACTGTCTTTTATCAATTTTTTGAAGATCAATCCAAAACATATCTATCACCTCTAGGGATTGTATATTATACTATCAAAGCATTTGTATACTTCATTCATTTAGGAAAGATGCCAAATTCTATTGTAGAGTGATTAAGGCAATGAAATATTGGTGGATATTCTGTGGAAATAACTGGCTTATATGGGAAAATTCTATTTCAACAATCATTCTATTTTAATAATTGTCCAGATATATAAATACAGTATTATATTCTAAGGACCAGCATTGTTGGCTGGCCTAGGTCCTTCCCAAGTTGTCCTTTCCTAAAAATTATCTTTAAGTAACCAGCATTTTCATTATGGGATCAATGTGTAGTCAGTTTCCTACTGTAGCTAGTATGCTTAAACCCAGTCATATGGATGGGTGTAATCTGAGTATCTGTAAGGTCATCCATCATATGAGTATCATTAATAAGTACTGGGATGGATTCTCCAGTCCACATTGAAAGGTATATTAAGGGTGGACTTGGGCAATGTGTCCACAGAAGTTTCTCCATAGATTTTACTTACCTGGAAGCTCATGAAGCCTGCATGGCTGTAAATTCTGAGGTTGGAGATTTACCTTTCCTGTGTCAGGTTTTGCAGCTGTTTCCTTGATGACAGGTTTAGATTCTATCCTTTGAAATCTGATTTAACCTATTGTACCATGTTGTTCAGCAGCTTAAGGTTAATGCTACTTTTAGTATCACAATTTAAAGAAATTTTTAAAAAATAGTTTTGTTTGATTTAGCATGGGCATGTAGGGTCCAGTTTTCCGCCCTCTTTAATTTATTAAAAGAGAGAGTAGCATTAACCTTAAGCTATATATCATGGTTTAATGTAGTACAAGTATTTTAATAAGAAGAGATTTACTATCTTTAGTTGGCTAGGAGACTTGGTAAGAGTTACTCATCAGGCATGTTATGGCCAATATTATTGAGTTGGAAAAGGACTATAGTAAATGGAAGCTTAATTTTTATCAAATGTATAATTTGATTTTTACTTTAACAGAATTATGACATAGAGAATATTAGTTGCATATAAAATTTATATTTTGAAACTAGTTTTAAATGAACTTGAATGATTATCTTAATTTGTAATGAGGTGAGAGGCAGAGTTTTAACTTAGTAGAGGTCGCCTCTACAAAAGACATGGAAGATATAAAGAGATACCTTTTTAGAATAAGAAGTATATGTTTAATGAACATAGGAAAAACATTTTATCTATTACTACTAGTAAAAATTAAATAGAAGAATGAATAGCTTTTTATTCTCCAATCGATGATAAATTATTAGTAGTATTAAACCTAATGTTGATGTAAGCATGGAGAATCAGTACCTTAAATATTGATGGGTAAAAGCAAGTCAGTAGTATTGTTTAGGATAGTGATCTAATGAATTATTGAGGAAAATTTAGAATTTTACATGGCATTGACCCAGCAATGACAACTCAAGGGACTTATGCCAAAATAGTCTTTATGTATAAATATATAGCTGTTTGAATATTTTTAATATCTTTATTTATGGTAGTAAGATCAACTCAAATAATAATGTATAATTTATAATGATTTTTACAAATTTAAAAAATATCAACATGTGTTGTAGAGCCTAACCTTAAACTCACATGGAGGAATGTTTATCTTGCTCATTGTGTAACAGGGAAGTCCTAACATGGAATATTATGTTTTGGGACAATGTGTTGTCAGAATACTACAAAGTGCAATTTCCTTGTTTTTTTGATAAGAGGTTATTTCCCTGTTGTTGTGGGGTTGGTCTAGGTGGCAGTTTTTGGACTTTTAGTGTCTTGACTTTTGTAAAAGACATGAATGTATCATTTTTGGCTTATCATAATTGTTATATGTAAATTAGCAAATACATGTTACAAAATCTATTTTGGCTGTGCAATAAGGTAGACACTGTTCTCTGAAACAGTCTCTGGAGTGGTTCCTGTGTGCCCTTAAGTTCCTCACAGTTGATGTTGAAGGGTTAACCCTTCCAGTAAACATGATGTTAATTTTATATAAAATGTTTATTTATGTGTATAGGAGACAGTCTAGAAAGCCACATATTAGATGTCAACAGCAATTAACTATGGACAGTAGAATTCTATGGGGCTTATATGCATGTCTCTTAATTCCTTTAATATTGCTTTTTTTTGGCTAAAATTACATAAGGTGTTTTAATCTTGAAATTAATTTTAGTTTCTCATTTGAATATCAGTTTATAAATTATGGCATGTAATTTTTTGGGTTAACATAAACTAGTTGATCCATTTTAATGTTGTATTCAGAATGTGAAATGGACAAATTAAGAGAACCTTTAATCCCTTCATGAGAGAGGTTTTAAAATACCTTTATATCTTATAATGTTACCCTTTAAATAAGTTAGTGTCTCTCAGTTGTCTTAAAAATATAGCTAATGCCAGTGCAGTGGTGCACACCTGTTCTATAATCCCAGCACTTGGGAGGCTAAGGCAGGAGGATCGTTAGTTCAAATCCAGCTGCAGCAATAGTGAGGCAGTTAGCAACTCAGTGATACCCTGTCTCTAAAAATACAAAAAAAAAAAAAAGGCTGGGGATGTGGCCCAGTGGTCAAGTGCCCCTGAGGTCAATCCCCAGTACCAAAAATAATAATAATAATAATAATAATAATAATAATAATAATAATAATAATATATATGTGTATCTATATATAATATAATTTTACTTTCCAGTGTGCTGAGTAACATATAAGTTTTATAATATAATATATCTTATTGATAATAGATCCAGTTAGAGAACCCTAAATGATATAAATAAATTTTTAATAAAACATTATCCTTATAATTTTAAATTATCATACAACTTTAGTTTGGAGAATGCTAATTTTGATAAAATGTTCTCTTAAATGTTATACTTTTGGGGCTGTGGTTGTGGCTCAGCGGTAGAGAGCTCGCTTAGCACGTGTGCGGCCCGGGTTCCATCCTCAGCACCATGTAAAAATAAAATGCACTGTGTACAACTAAAGCAAATAAATAAATATTTTTTTAAATGTTACACTTTAAATATTTACATATTTAGGAAACAGATATAGTTGACATAGAAATTAATAATGATTATCATAATTACTGATGTTTTTAAATCAATTAAATTTATTTTTCAAAGAGAAACTTCAAAATTGTAACTTAAGATGGTATTTGAAAACATTTCCATCTAATCAAAAATGTATGAATCTTAATTCATAACATTAATAATTTTTTTAAATAGTAAAAATTAGTAAACATAAGTAATTATTTTATCGGAATGATAATAGACTAATGCTTCAATAAGTTTTTGTCATTTCAGTGTATGGGCAAAAATTTTGGTTTATATTAGCATTGTAATATCTGTTCTTAGGGAAAAGCCTGACATTTTTAAAAATTGATTGCTCTATATATTTATAGCCAATTTAACCACATATAACCCTGTTCTCTCACTATGCTAACATCATACATATCCTATCTAGATATTTTGTACAATCATATAAAGATTTCTCTGTTAAGAGAAACCTTTTTATCATTAATGTCTTGAATACATAAAGACTATTTTACCCAGAGATGTTTTCTTTCTTTTAGGACTCTCAATTTTTCCTTTCTTCTCTGTAAAAGCATTTCTTTCTCTTCTTCCAGAATTTCTCCTCTTGGTTACATTTTGGAACAATTCCTGTAAATCTTAGAATCTAGATAAATTATTATATTTTAAGGTGAAGAAATATTTTAATGGAAATGTATTCATGGTTTTTTGGACACCTTTGTTCATGAAATCATATCAGTTTATGACCTTATGAAATCTTAAATAATAGTTAGAAGTTAAGATTACTTGATGATTGCATCTTAACCTTATAATTTAATAAGTATCTCTTGAAAAAAATATTCATAAATTACATTTACTGTGAATATCCCCAACTGAGAAAGGCAGGACATCAGGGAAATATGCATAATAACATGAGTTATGGGATTCCTGTTGAAGAAAAACTGTTAGAAACAAATAAACATATATTTTAATTATCTTATAAATTAAAATATTATATAGATTATTGAATTAGTTTAAAAATATGTATTAAGAATCAAGACATAATTTATTATTATTCAAGTATCTAATTTGAATTGAATTTTATTATATCATGTGATTTGAATTTTGTTATATCATCTGGATCCATTTTTATTTTAAGTTAAATATTATAAGTGCACTCTTTTATCTATGTAAACCTTGACATTTTGTATTAAAGTAAAATTTTTGTGCATATATTTATAAATCCAAAGATTTAAAAATCTGACAATTATCAAAACATCATAAAATACTGTATTTTAGACATGGAAGATGCTGGCAGTTTGTTTTTAAAATTGTCAGATTTATTCCTAATAATATCCTTAAAGGGAAAACTGATCAAAAAGCATAATTATAATTATTATGATTAGAGAAAAAAACTTTGTAACTTTTTCTTAGTAGTGTGGCTGTAGAGAAAAGGGGGAGTTTCTGGAGATACCTGTTACTGGAACCAGAGACTAGATTACTTAATTTAGCATCAGGAAAAAAATCAAGCTCAAGGCTGTGGTTAAAAACACAAGAACTTGTCGGTTTGGGTCCTGCTTGTAAAGAAATTTTTTGTTAGCAAGTATGGGTTTGAAAACAAGAAAGAAAATTTTGCAGTTGGGCATTCTTCTTTTTTTTAAGTTTTATTTATTTTTAAAATTTTTAAAATTTTATGTGTTCTAATTTGTTATAAATGACAGCAGAATGCAATTCAATTCATATTACATTAATACAGCACAAGTTTTCATGTCTCTGGTAGAACACAATGTAGGGTAACACGATTCATGTTTTCATACATGACTTAGGGTAATGATGTCCATTTCATTCCACCATCTTTCCCATGCCCCCTCCCTTGCCTCCCTTCCCTTTGCCCTATCAAAAGTTTGTCTATTCCTCCCATGCTCCCCCCATCCCACATATGAATCGGCGTCCTTATATCAGAGAAGACATTCGGTATTTGGTTTATTGAGTTTGGCTTACTTCACTTAGCTTTGTATTCTCCAACTCCATCCATTTACATGCAAATGCCATGATTTTATTCTCTTCTAATGCTGAGTAATATACCATTGTGTATATATATCACATTTTTTTAATCCATTCATCTACTGAAAGGTATCTAAGTTGAATGCACAATTTAGCTATTGTGAATTCTGCTGCTATAAACATTGATGTGCCTGTGTCCCTGTAGTATGCTGTTTTTAAGTCCTTTGGGTATAAACCCAGGAGTGGGATAGCTAGGTTAAATGGTGGTTCCATTCCCAGTTTTCCAAGTAAATTCCGTACTGCTTTCCGAATAGGTTTCACAATTTGTAGTCCCACCAGCAATGTAAGAGTGTGCCCTTTCCCCCATATCCTCGCCAACACTTATTGTTGTTTGTATTCTTGATAGCTGCCATTCTGACTGGAGTGATATGAAATCTTAGAGTAGTTTTGATTTGCATTTCTCTAATTGCTAGAAATGTGGAACATTTTTTCATTTATTTGTTGATCGAATGTATTTCACCTTCTGAGAAGTGTCTGTTCACTTCCTTCACCCATTTATTGATTGGATTTTTTTGTGTTAAAGATTTTAAGTTCTTTTTATATCCTAGAGATTAGTATTCTATCTGATGTGCTTGTGGTAAAAATTTGCTCCCATTCTGTAGGCGCTCTTCTCACCTCACTGATTTTTTTTTTTTTTTTTTTTTTTTTTTTTTGTAGAGAAGCTTTTCAGTTGGAATTCATCCCATTTATTGATTTTTTTTATATTAATTCTTGCACTACAGGAGCCTTATTAAGGCAGTTGGGGCCTAATATGACATGATGGAGGCCCACTTTTTCTTCTATTAGACGCAGGGTTTCTGGTTTAATTCCTAGGTCCTTGGTCCACTTTGAGTTGAGTTTTGTCCATGGTGAGAAATAAGGGCTTAATTTCATTTTGTTGCATATGGATTTCCAGTTTTCCCAGCACTATTTGTTGTAGATGCTATATTTTCCCCAATTTATGTGACTTTGTCTAATATAAGAGCCTTTGAGTCTAATATAAGATAACTGTATTTATGTGGGTTTGTCTCTGTGTCCTCTATTCTGTACCATTGGTCTACAAGTCTATTTTGGTGCCAATACAATGTTGCTGTTGTTACTGTAGCTCTGTAGTATAGTTTAAGTTCTGGTATATTGATGCCACCTTCTTCACTCTTCTTGCTAAGGATTGCTGTAGCTATTCTGGGTATCTTATCTTTCCAGATGAATTTCATGACTGGTTTTTCTATTTCTATGAGAATTTCATTGGATTTTGATTGGAATTGCATTAAATCTGTACAGTGATTTTGGTAGCATAGTCATTTTGACAATATTAATTCTGCCTACCCAAGAAAATGATAGAACCTTCCATCTTCTACGGTCTTCTTTAATTTCTTTCTTTAGCATTCTATAGCTTTTGTTGTAGAGATCATACCTCTTTCGTTAAGTTGATTCCCAAGTATTTTTTTATTTTAGTGTATTGTAAATCGGGTAGTTTTCCTTGTTTCTCTTTCAGAAAATTTATCACTGACATACAGAAATAGCTTTATTTATGGGTGTTGATTTTATATTCTGCTATCTTGCTGAATTAATTCTCTAATTCTAGAAGGTTTTTGGTGGAATATTTGAGTCTTTTATGTATAGAATCATATTGACAGCAAATAGTGATAATTTGAGTTCTTCTCTTCCTATCTGTACCTCTTTAATTTGTCTGTCTAATTGCTCTTGCTTGTGTTTCAAGAACTTTGTTAAGTAGAAGTGGTGAAAGAGGGCATTCCTGTCTTGTTCCAATTTGTAAAGGGAATGCTTTCAATTTTTCCAAATTTAGAATTGTGTTGGCATGGGGATTAGCATAGATAGCTTTTACAATGTTGAGATAAGTACCTGTTATCCCTAACTTTTGTGGTGTTTTCAACATGAAGGTGTGTTGTATTTGGTCAAATGATGTTTCCGCATCTATTGAAAATATCATATAGTTCATATCTTTAAGGCTATTGATGTGATGAATTACAATTTTTGATTTCTGTATGTTGAACCTTGCATCTCGGGGATGAACCCCACTTGACCATGGTGCACTATTTTTTAGTATATTTTTGTATTTGGTTTGCCAGAATTTTATTGAGAATTCTTGTATCTATGTTCATTGGAGATATTGGTCTCAATTTTGCTTTCTTTGATGTGTTTGGAATCAGGGTGATATTGGCCTCATAGGATGAGTTTTGAAGTGTTCCTCTTTTTTCTATTTCATGAAATAATTTGAGGAGTATTGGTATTAATTCTTCTTTAAAAGACTTGTAGAACTCAGCTTTGTATCCATTCAGTCCTGGGTTTTTCTTGGTTGGTAGGCTTTTGATGGTGTTTTCTATTTTATTGCTTGAAATTGATCTGTTTAAATCATGTATATAATCCTGGTTCAGCTTGGTCAAATCATGTGACTCTAGAAATTTGTTGATGACTTCAGTATTTTCTATTTTATTGGAGTACAAATTTTCAAAGTAATTTCTAATTATCTTCTCTATTTCTTTAGTGTCTGTTGTGATATTTCCCATGTTAGTAATTTGAGTTTTCTCTCTCCTTCTTTTCATTAGCATGGCTAAAGGTTTATCACTTTTATTTATTTATTCAAAAATCAACATTTTGTTTTGTCATTTTTAATAGTTTCTTTTCTTTCTATTTCATTGATTTCAGCTCTAATTTTAATTATTTCCTATCTTCTATTGCTTTTCATGTTGATTTATTCTTCTTTTTCTAGGGCTTTGAGATGTAATGTTAGGTCAGTTAGTTTTTTACTTTTTCTTCTTTTAAGGAATGAACTACATGCAATGAACTTTCCTCTTAGTACTGCCTTCATAGTGTCCCAGATATTTTGATATGTTGTATCAGTGTTCTCATTTACCTCTAAGAATTTTTTAAATCTCTTCTTTGATGTCTTTTACTACCCATTGCTCGTTCAGTAGCATATTATTTAATTTCCAGGTTTTGGAGTAGATTTTATATTTTATTTTATCATTGATTTTTAATTTCATTCCATGATGATCTGATAGAATGCAGGGTAGTATCTCTACCTGTTTGTATTTGCTAAGAGTCACTTTATTGCATAATATATACTCTATTTCATAGAAGGATCCATGTGCTGCTAAGAAGAAAGTGTATTCACTTGTTGATGGGTGAAATATTCTATATATTATCAGTTAAATCTAAGTTATTGGTTATTTTATTGAGTTCTATAGTTTCTTTGTTAAGCTTTTGTTTGGAAGATCTATCCATTGTTGAGAGAGGTGTCATAAAGTCACCCAGAATTACTGTGTTTTGGTCTATTGGATTCTTGAATTTGACAAGAGTTTGTTTGATGAATGTAGATGCTCCATTGTTTGGGGCATATATATTAATAATTGTTATGTCTTATTGATGAATGGGTCCTTTGTGCAGTATGAAATGTCCTTCTTTATCACTTTTGATTAACTTTGGCTTGAAGTCTACTTCATTTGATATGAAGAAGGAAACACCTGCTTGTTTCTTCAGTCCATGTGAGTGATATGTTTTTTTCCAACCTTTCACCTTCAGTCTGTGGATATCTTTTCCTATGAGATGAGTCTCTTGGAGGCATCATATTTTTTCTGCCAGATTGGTGAGTTTAGGCCATTAACATACCGGGTATTATTGAGACATGATTTGTATTTACAGCCATTCTTGTTTATTTTTGTATTTAACTGACTTGGTTTCTGCTTTGATTAGTTTTTCCTTTAGTGTAATACCTCCCTCTGCTGATTTTAATTATTGCTTTTCATTTTCTCCTCACGGAATCTTTTGCCAAGGATGTTCTGTAGTGTTGGCTTTCTAGCTGTAAATTCTTTTAACTTTTGTTTATCATGGAAGGTTTTTATTTCATCATCAAATCTAAGGCTTTATTTTGCTGGACATAAGATTCTTGGTTGACATCAATTTTATTTCAGAGCTTGGTATATGTTTTCCAGGATTTTCTAGCTTTCAGTGTCTGGATTGAAAAATCTGCAGAGATCCTAATTGGTTTTCCCCTATATGTAACCTGATTCCTTTATCTCATGGCTTTTAAGATTCTCTCCTTATTCTGTATGCTATGCATTTTCATTATAATATACCTTGGTGTGGATCTGTTGTGATTTTGTATATTTGGTGTCTTATAAAATCCTCATATTTCATTTTCCAATTCATTCTTCATGTTTAGAAAATTTTCTGATATTATTGCACTGAGTAGATTTCTCATTCCTTTGGTTTGGAACGCTAGGCCTTCTATCCCAATAACTCTTAAATTTGGTCTTTTTATGTTATCCCATATTTTTTTAATGTTCTGCTCATGGTTTCTTACCATTTTCACTGTGTGGTCTACATTCTTTTCAAGATTTTGTGTTTTTTTCTTCATTGTCTGATGTCCTCTCTTCCAAGTGGTGTAATCTGTTGGTGATGTTTTCTTTTGAGCTTTAAATTTGATTTATTGTTTCTTTCATTTCAAGGATTTTGTTTCCAGTATTTGCTTATGTAGCTCTTTATCAAAATGATCTTTTGTTCTCTTATATCATTTTTAATTCACAGAACATTTTAAGTATGTACATGCTGAACTACTTCTCTATCATCTCTTCTGTTATGCTAGCCATGGATTCTAATAATGTAGTTTCTTAATTTGTTTGGGGCACTTTTCCCCCCTTGTTTTTTCATGTTGTTTTGATGCCTTTCCTTCTAGCTCTGAGGATCCACAGTGTTACTTTTTTTTTTTTTTTTTTTTTTTTTTTTTTTTTTTTTTTTTTTGCTTTAGGCTTATCGTGCCCCTGCAGGGTTCCAATACCTCTCATGCCCCTTCCTGAGTTCCCTGGGTGTGGGCAGGGCTGACCTGGGCCTGCCTGGGCTCCCTGCTGGATCAGCCTGGGTGGTCCTTCTTAAGGAGCAGGAACTGTGATGTGCAGGTTTCCCAAAGCTGTCTGTGGGTCTAAAAGAGAATCTGTGAAACACAGGTTTAGCAAAGCTGGGAGGCGGGGCTGTGAGCCCCCTCTGAGTGCCGGTGAGGGTGAGAGGGACCAAACGGAAACCTGGGAAAGTGCAGAAGGCTGGACTTAAACATGTAGGCTGTGTGGCTGGAGCCATTTTCCCGGGCTATGCTTGTGACCTGGAATTTTGTCTGTAGTCCCTGACTCATTCACCCTGTGTGTTGTCCTGTCCTGAGTGCCCTCTATGTCTATCTATCTGAATTAGAATATTAGTAGTTCTGGTTTTACCCCACTGTGTCAAGTGAGGCAGTGGCCATGGCTTTGCACTGCTCATTTTGGGGCCCCAAAAGCTGCCACCATTGCTACCAGGGATGAGTACAGCTGTTAGCGCCGTGCCATTGCCACCCATCCCCAGAGTCTCTCTAGCTGTTTTGTGTCCTATCTGCTCTGTGAGCCGCTGCTTTGTGTTCAGCTCCCACAGTGACTGCTCCTGTTGCTATTTGCCCTGTTTTGTTCTCTGCCATCAGCCTGTCTGCCCACATCTCCCCTGCTCAGAATCCCTCTGTGGCAACATCGCTCAGGCATTCTATCACCTCCCTGGACTAGCGGTTCAGCCCAGGCAGAAGGCAGCAGCTGTGGGCTGGAAGCAACAGCGGTCATTGTGGCCCTCCCCACTTGCAGGCAGGCGCCTAAGCTCCTTTGAAATGTGTACATTGCAAATTTTCAACTAGAAGGAGGGCTTTAGCTAGCAAGGGACTAATCAAAGGACAGGAAAAATCAAAGTACACCTGCAATCAGCACCCAAGCTAGGTTTCTAAGGGACAAAAACACTGCCAGGAGTGAATTTGCACACAAGCCATAGACCTTGTAGGAATCAGTGGGTTAGGGCCCCGTGTCTGTCTTTGTGTACCAAATCTGCATGATTAGAGTTCAACTGGGTCACACCTTAAGGTTACAGTTTAAATTGCTTAAATATTCCTGAAAGCAATAGAAAAAGCGTCAGTTTATTTTTAAATTTATTTCTCAGAAAACAAAAAATTCCCTGCGCTTAATGTCCCATGATAAAATAAATCTTTCCTCTCTCCTCTTACTCTCAGAATACCAGTCCACAACGCACTAAATCCACAAAATTCTCATCCAAAATATTTCTATCCAATAATACTTCAATCCATAATATGAAAAATCCACAATTTTCTAAACCATAAGCACGCTTATCCTGGGAGAGAGGGCCAGTCCCAACCAGTTACCTTGAATCCAGGCAATGAGGGTCCCTGTTCCCGTGCTAAATCTTGCCCACATCCCTCATGGGTGGTGGAATTTGGATTTCCTCTTCTTGGAGTGAAGTGGCTACAAAATAAACCTAAGAAAATCAAGGCAGCAAAGAAAAAAATGAAATAGTATCAGAATGAAATAGTATCAGAAAATTTTCCAAACATGAAGAATGAATTGGAAAATCAAATACAAGAGGCTTATAGGACACCAAATGTACAAAATCACAACAGATCTACATTACAAGGCACATTACAATTAAAAATCCTAGCATACAAAACAAGGAGAGAATTTTAAAAGCTAGGAGAGAAAGGAATCAGATTACATATGGAAGGAAACCAATTAGGATCTCGGCAGATTTCTCAACCTAGACCCTTAAAGTTAGAAGATTCTGGACTAATATATACCCAGCTCTGAAATAAAATGAATGCCAACCTAGAATCTTACATCCAGCAAAATTAAGCTTTAGATTTGTTGACAAACTAAAAACCTATCATGATAAACAAAAGAGAAAAGAATTTACAGTGGTGGGAGGGGAAAAGATGGCGGACATCAGAGAAGCACTCTCAGGAGACTATCACTAAAAGAGGCTTAGCGGGAAGATTGAACGTGTTTCCAGCAATATTCCCGCAACTGTGAGGGAGCTGAGACATCCGCACACATCTAGATGGTGAAATACAACCAACTCCAGACCGCCTATGCACAGAGTCCAGTGCCAGTGGCCCACAAACGGAACCAGCATTAGCAGCACAGCTGCCGTGGTAACACTGCAGTACGGGAAGTGCAGACAACGGCCTCCAACAGTGCAGAATAAAAAGAAAGCCAGACGCGAGCAGCAGCCTCACAGACTTCTTTCGTGTAAATTGCTGAACGGGACTTGCACGCCTTGGACTGACACACAGGACCGGAGTACTGCTGTTGGGACCGAGGAAAGCACCGCCATTTTGGAGGAAGGCTGCAGCTGACTGCAGAGATCCAAGAATCGGTCAAGGGCCCAGAGAACAGCACACACCTGGGTGTGACGCGTGCAGGCAGCCAGCAGGGAAGGGCTGGCCTGAGGCCAGTGCAGCAACCACAAGAGCTATAACTGGTGGCAGGCTTGGGGAATGCAAGCCTTTTGGATGAACCCTTTCTTGGTGCTATTCACGTACTGACACCCACCCCCACAGCCATTATTTCTCAGTGCCAATCTGCTGCTGGCCAAAGCTGCAGATGAGATGCCACTAATTGGTGCTCTGTGACTGTCTGGACGTGATCCGGGACAACTGGCCTAAACTGGAAGGGGTTCCCAGGGTCCTGTTTATTTGAGACTTGTTCCTGGGTTCGACTCTGGTTTTTTTTTTTTGTTGTTGTTGTTTGTTTGTTTGTTTGGTTTGGTTGGTTTTGTTTGTTTTTTTCTGTTTTTGTTTTTGTTCTGTTTGATAGTGTGATTATTTGTGTGTCTGTGTTCCTCTCTCTTTTCTTCCCTCTCACTTTAGTCTCTTCTGCCCTCATTTATTTACACCCTGTCATTGTGTACTCATCAGAGGTGAAAACAAGGTATACGCAGAAATTTGGACTTCTAGACCTGGGGCAATTGAAAAATACAGCAAAGCGGTGTTTACTCTCTATTTTTCTTAACTCAGTTTCTCTCTCCTCTCTATTACACTAATTCTTACTTCTTTGTTATCTCTCATTGTGAAGGAGCCCTAATTAGGAAGGGCTGTTGTAGCTAGCTGGAAGCCATAAGTTCCACCTGATATGTATGTGACGCACCTGTAGGCACCCGAAAACCTGAAGGTATATAACCGGGTGAAAGCGGTCCGAGTTAGGAGAACGGAGAATTCAGTCAGCTGGGCAGTCACTCGGTCGGTCAGAAGAATCAGAGCGGCCAGAACGTAGGCAGAGCGGTTACAGAAGAGAAACCAGATAGAAAAAGTAATGACTGGCCAGAGTTAGGCCGAGGCTCCAGAGGACTGGTCAGAGTAAGGCCGAGGCTCCCGAGGAAGACAGAAGACAGAAGACAGAAGAAGGAAGAAAGAAGAGAGAAGAAAGAAGCTCTAGTCTTTCTCTAAGCTAAGCTCTATCTTTCTTTAAGCTACTCTACTCTAAGCTAAGAAGAAAAGCTAAGCTCTATCTTTCTAAGACTCTAAGCTAAGCTCTAAGCTCTACTATATCTTTCTTTCTCTCTAAGCTAAGAAGAAAAATCTTTCTTTCCCTCTCTAAGCTCTCTCTAAGAAAGTAGAAGTAAAAGTAGTAAAAGCTTTACTCTGCCTCCGAGAGTTTTCCTCCCGGTTTACGGTACCAGGCAGCTTACAAATGGTGGTCCGTCCGGGGCTCGGCAGGCAGAGAAGAAAAGCTAAGAAATAAGGAGAGCAACGAAAAAGCATAGCCTCAGACTCAGTTGAGACCAGCAAAAAGAGTAGTAAACAAGAGAGCAGAGCCTCTGACTCAGTTGAGGCCAGTTAAGAATTAAGCTGAAGCAGAGTAGCCAGCGAAAAGCCGAAGCGAGCCGGCCAAAAGCTGAAGCAGAGTAGCCGGCGAAAAGCCATAAAAAAAAAATAGAGAAAAAGCCTTGAGCTTTAGTATAAAGAAAAAAGCCATGAGCTTAAAAGAAAATAGAGAATTAAATAGCATGGTAAAAACCATGCAGAAAAAAAGCCATTGAGCTTTGGCAAGAAAGCCATAAAGAAAAATATAGAAGGAAAAAAAAAAAAAAAAGTCAAAGCCGCTTATACAATTGTGCTTAACTAAGTGTGTTAGCTGCTCCTCAGCAGTAGACTTCCTTAAAGCCGCAGCACCTTCTCAAAAAGGGCTCAAATATCCACCCTTTCAAAAATAAAAGGTGAAAAGCTAGGTAGGGACAAGAAAATAAAAGAAAATAGAGAAAATAAAATAGAGAAAATAGAATTAAAGCACCTTTTTAAACTAAAGGGAAGGAATATGAAGGAGCCCTAATTAGGAAGGGCTGTTGTAGCTAGCTGGAAGCCATAAGTTCCACCTGATATGTATGTGACGCACCTGTAGGCACCCGCAAACCTGAAGGTATATAACCGGGTGAAAGCGGTCCGAGTTAGGAGAACGGAGAATTCAGTCAGCCGGGCAGTCACTCGGTCGTCAGAAGAATCAGAGCGGCCAGAACGTAGGCAGAGTGGTTACAGAAGAGAAACCAGATAGAAGAAGTAATGACTGGTCAGAGTTAGGCCGAGGCTCCCAAGGAAGACAGAAGACAGAAGAAAGAAGAAGGAAGAAAGAAGAGAGAAGAAAGAAGCTCTAATCTTTCTCTAAGCTAAGCTCTATCTTTCTATCTTTCTAACTAAGACTCTACTCTACTCTAAGCTAAGAAGACAAGAAGAAAAGCTCGCTCTAATCTTTCTCTCTAAAAATCTTTCTTTCCCTCTCTAAGCTCTAAGAAAGTAGAAGTAAAAGTAGTAAAAGCTTAACTCTGCCTCCGAGAGTTTTTCCTCCCGGGTTACGGTACCAGGTAGCTTCCATCATTGTTCCTTTTTATTTTTTCTTTTCCATATTTTTTCTTCTCTCAAAGGGTACATAAGTTTGGTTTATATATAAATCGGTCTTCCCTCTAAATCGCTCACTCCTTTCTCTTTCCTCTCCCATCTGCTGATATTAAACCACTTCAAAGAATTCTATTTTCATACTTCCTAAGAAAGAACATCTCAATAATCTTACTTCCTTCTTCCTAAACATGTCATCTCTGTGGCCAATACTGAAGCTGTAAACCCCAACGCAAGCATACAGAATAAATTGGAAACAATACCTGAGTTAACTAAATCTGTACATTGTGATCAAACTGGGATTTGCTGTAAAGAAAGTGTTAGAACTTAAAGTGTAAGGTATTTACAGGGGGACCTGACAGCATTATACCACAGGAGAAACATAAGGCTATAAGGTGAAATCAAAATAGGCAAGGTCCCACAGTGCTAGAAGAATAGACACACAAGCATTATGAAGAAGCAAGGGAAGAAAGTGGCGGAAACCAACCAACATACCGCCACAGTAGATTTCATGGCAAGCACAGTTGGTCAAATGCCAGAGAAGGAATTTAGAAAATACATATTCCAAATGTTTATGGATCTTAAGAATGAACTGAAAAATGAGATAAGAGAGCAAATACAGGCGGCAAAAGAGGGCTTTGACAAAGAACTCCAAAAACAAATACAAGAAGCAAAAGATTACTTTGATAGGGAGATAGAGATTCTAAAGAAAAACCAAATAGAAATTCTGGAAATGAAAGAAGAAATAAACCAAACTAAATGCTCAATTGAATGCATCACCAACAGATTAGATCACCTGGAAGAAAGGACCTCAGATAATGAAGACAAAATATTTACCCTGGAGAAAAATCTAGAGGACACTTAAAAGTAGTAAGAAAACAAGAACAGAGCATTCAGAAATTATGGGACAGCATAAAAAGAGCAAACATAAGAGTGATTGGTGTTGAAGAAGGTGCAGAGTTTCAAACCAAAGGAATGAGTAATTCATTCAATGAAATAATAGCAGAAAATTTTCCAAACATGAGGAATGAATGGCAAAACAAGTTCAAGAGGCTTACCGAACACCAAACGTACAAAACCACAACAGAGCCACACCAAAACACATTATAATGAAATTGCCTAATATGCTAGGCAAGGAGAGAATATTAAAAGCCACAAGAGAAAGGAAGCAGATTATATATAGGGGGAAACCGATCAGACTATGCTCAGATTTTTCAACCCAGAGCTTAAAAGGTAGAAGATCCTGGAATAGCATATTTCAAGCTCAGAAAGAAAAGGAATGTCAACCAAGAATCTTATATCCAGTAAAATTGAGCTTTAGATTCGAAGATGAAATAAAAACCTTCCAAGACAAACAAAAGTTAAAAGATTTCACAACACGAAAGCCATCACTTTGGAACATCTTGGGCAAAATTTTCCACGAAGAATAAGAGAAAAATAACAATGAAAATCAACAAAGGGAGATAGTAAACTAAAGGAATTACCAGCCAGAGGAGAATCCAAATCAAGCTAAATACCATAAACAAATAAAAATGGATGGGAATAAGAATCACATCTCAATAGTAACCCTGAATATTAATGGCCTAAACTCACCATTGAAAAGACACAGATTGTCAGATTGGATTAAAAGAAACAACCCAACAATTTGCTGTCTACAACACACCTCATAGAAAAAGACATGAAGCGATTGAAGGTGAAAGGCTCAGAAAAGTCTTATCACGCACATGGGCTTCGGAAGCAGGCAGGGGTTTCCATTCTCATATCAAATAAGGTAGACTTCAAACCAAAGCTAATCAAAAGGGATAAAGATGGATATTTCTTACTACTTAAGGGAACGATTCATCAACAAGATATAGCAATTATAAATCTATATGCCCTAAATAATGGAGCACCTAAATTCATCAAACAAACCCTTCTCAAGTTCAAGAGTAAAATAGACCACAACACAGTTATTCTAGGGGACTTCAACACAGCTCTCTCACCAATGGATAGATCATCCAAATGAAAGCTAAATAAAGAAAATTTAGGCCTTGTTAAAACAATTAATAACTTAGACTTAAGGGACATATATAGATTATTTCAACCCTCAGTAAGCGAATACACTTTCTTCTCCAAAATTGACCATATATTATATCACAAGGCAATTCTCAGCAAATATAAAAAAATAGAAACACTACCTTGCATTCTATCAGACCATAATGGGATAAAATTTGAAATCAATGATAATACAAGAAATAAAAAAAAAAGCTACTCCAACAGCTGGACATCAAGCATCAAGGAGGAGATTAAAAAATTCCTAGAGGTAAATGAGAACACAGATACATCATATAGAAATCTCTGGGACACTATGAAGGCAGTTGTAAGAGGAAAATTCATTGCACTGAATTCCTTCATTAAAAGAAAAAAACAACAACAACAACAACAAATAAATGACTTAACATCACACCTCAAAGCACTAGAGAAAGAGGAACAGATCAACACTAAGAAGAGTAGAAGACAGAAATAATTTAAATCAGAGCAGAAATTAATGAAATTGAGATTAAAGAAATAATTCAAAGAATTGACAAAAATAAAAGTTGGTTCTTTGAAAATATAAAAAAAATTGACAGGCCCCTAGCAATGCTAATGAAAAGAAGGAAAGAAAAAATTCAAATTACTAGCATCCGTGATGTAAAAGGAAATATCACAACAAACACCTCAGTTATACAGGAGATAATTAGAAATTACTTCGACAACATGTACTCTAAAAAAATAGAAAATACTGAAAGCATAGACAGATTTCTACAGTCATATGAATTGCCCAAACAGGAACAAGAGGCAATACACAATTTAAATAAATCAATATCAAGTGAAGAAATAGAGGACACTATCAAAAATCTACCAACAAGAAAAAGTCCAGGTCCTGATGGGTTTACAGATGAGTTCTACAAAACCTTCAAAGAAGAACTAATACCTATGCTCTTCAAATTATTTCAAGAAATAGAAAAAGAGGGAGCTCTTCAAGACACTTTCTATGAGGCCAATATCACATTAATTCCAAAGCCAGGCAAAGAAACAGCCAAAAAAGAAAACTTCAGGCCAATATATTTAATGAACATAGATGCAAAAATCCTCAACAAAATTCTGGCAAATTGGATTCAAAAACATATCAAAAAGAGTTCAAGTGGGGTTTATCTCAGGGATGCAGGGCTGGTTCAACATTTGGAAATCAATAAACATAATACATCACATCAATAGACTTAAAGATAAAACCATATGATCATCACAATAGATGCAGAGAAAACATTTGACAAAATACAACACCCCTTTATGTTCAAAGCTCTAGAAAAATTAGGAATAATAGGAACATATCTCAACACTATAAAAGCTATCTATGCAAAATCTCAAGCTGTAGGAGCCCTAATTAAGGAGATAGCTAAGACTGAGGTTAGCTGTGAGCCATAAAGCATTACTACCTTCCATGATCTCGCGAGACTTGGCCCGGGACATTGTGGATCGGGTTGGCTCCATTTCCATGATCTCGCGAGACTTGGCCCGGGACTTTGCGGAGGGGGTCGGAGCCATTTTGTGTGGTTGGCAGAGTGTGGATAGCGTGTGGGAGAGGTTGTTGGAGCCAGAGAGAGAAGCTAGCAGAATAAAGAGCCTGTTTGTTTCCAGTCCGCCTCTGAACTTATTTCTGCATTGTCATCGTTGCTCCAAGCGGTAATTGCTTCAGGCGGCAACAAGTAGTGGCCCATACAGGGAATTCGGCCGGCAAGTAAGAACTGAAAATGGGAGCAAAAGTAACAAAAGGTCGAATAATAAAAGCCATGGATGAGTTTTTCAATATTGCGGACTCAGTGGATAGTGAGGGAAGTGATCAAGAAAGCATAGCCACTGAGTCAGTTAATACCAGTGAGAAGAATAGTAGAATAGTGGTGTAATTCAAAAGTAAGAGCTGCAAAAGCCATCAGAAATTTATTGAAATTAGCTGAAGAGTATGTACGCTCCTTAGAAGCTGAAATCAGGATACCAGTAAAAGTGATAGTAGTGAAGAGGAATCAAAAAGTGATTCTGGGAGCACAGTCTCCAATAAAAAGAACAACAAGAAATTAGAAAGAAGAAAGGACCGACAAGTAGAGGAACCACTTGTGTCCTCTACTCCCCCATGGGTGGAATCCATTACAGAAAATATGAAGGGTATTACTAGGCCTCTGCATACCCTAGAAATAGAAATAAAAAGTCTTTCTGAGCACTTATGCGCTCTTGAGGGTAACTCACAGATACATTGTGAACTGCCAGTATTTGAAAATGAAAATGGACAGAGTGTCCACCAGTCAGTAGATTTCAAAACAATAAAAAATCTCAAAGAGGCAGTAATGACATATGGGCCCCAAGCTCCTTTCACGTTGAGTATACTGGAGTCCCTTAACACCTTTAACTTAACCCCCTCAGACTGGAAAAAGCTATGTAAAGCAGCATTAAGTGGGGGGAGATACTTGGTTTCGCAATCACAATTTCAAGACCTTTGTATAGAAACGGCTAAAAGAAACGCAGCTGCAGGGTTTGTAGAACATAATATAGAAATGCTCACAGGAGAAGGGCAGTTCGCAGACTTACAGGCTCAAAAATATTATAACCCAGGTGTATATGCTCAGATACATACAGCTGACTTAAAGGCATGGAAAACTTTACAGGGACGTGGGGATCTACAAGGTAGCTTGTCAAAAGTGATTCAAGGACCTAATGAGCCATATGCTGACTTGTTGATTGACTTTTGAGAACTGCAGATAGAGTGTTTGGAGACGTTGATCAAGCTCTGCCATTAGTTTTTCAGTTAGCATATGAAAATGCTAATAAATACTGCCAGGAAGCCATCAGGCCATGGAGAAATAAAAGGGATCTTTCCGTATATATACAACTATGTAAAGATATAAATGACGCCTTTGTCACAGGAAATGTGATTGCAGCTGCAATGAGAGGTACTTCCTCTCAAAATTTGACAAGGGCTCAACCTAGACATTATAAATAAACAGGATATAAGAGGCAAAATTATCATAATCAATCAGGCTATTCTGGGCAAAATCCCCAAAGAGAAATAAGACCAAACTCATACCATGCACCAGGCTGCTGCCCCAGGTATAAAAAGGGAAATCATTGGGCCAATAAATGCCATTCAAAATTTGACATCTATGGAAATCATTTGTTCAGGAATTCAAAAAATGGGGCAGGGGACCCAATGCCCCGGGGCCCACAAATGTACAAGGCATTGGAAGAGGAGCATCTTCAAGCATCCACTTAGATGCTTCCCCAACACAATCCCTACTACCCATCCACTCCCTCGCCAGAGGAACAGGAGGAAATGCAGGACTAGACCTCTATTCCACCACCCGAATAGTGTTAACACCTAAAATGGGGGTTCAACTGATTCCCACAGGGGTCAGGGGACCTCTTCCCTCAGGGACTGTAGGACTTATTCTCGGGAGAAGTCCTAAAAGCTTATTAGGTTTGCAAGTGACCCCAGGGGTAACAAACTCAGACTACAAAGGGGATATAAAAATAATGCTTAGCTCACCCCAAAGTATAAGTTCTGTTAATCAAGGAGATAGAATTGCTCAGCTGCTTCTCCTTCCAAATTTGCATAATTCATTTAAAATGAGTATTCCTCAAAAAAGGAACAATAGAGGATTTTGTTCCACTGACTCGAGACCCATGGCTTGCCGGGTTCGGGATTGTTCAAGGAGGCCTATGTGGAAAATAAAAATCCAAGGAATAGAAATGGAGGGACTAATAGATACTGGAGCTGATTCTTCAATCATTAATTTACGTCAATGGCCCAAGCACTGGCCTATGCAAAAAGCTTCAACCAGTTTAAGAGGCTCGGGATATAATAACCTCCTAGAAAAAAGTGCGGTAATTTTAAAATGGGTGGATAATGTAGGGCATAAAGGAACATTTCAGCCTTATGTTTTACCTAACCTACTGGTTACTTTATGGGGAAAAGATATTTTGCAACAAATGGGAGTACACCTTGCAACCAAGCCTACAGGTGTTAAATGTGAAAATCTACAGAGTAATCTTAGCCCTAAAAGAAATCATTATCAAAAAGTACAGGGTAATCTTAACCCTAAAAGAAATCATTATCATAAAGGAAAAAGATATATTTTGGGGGGGCCACTGAGAAAATAATTTTGAAAATATCATGACTTTCTGATAAGCAAGTGTGGGTCCCTCAGTGGACCCTATCTAAAGAGAAATTACAAGCGGCCCACCTACTAGTTCAGGAACAACTAGAAGCAGGACATATAGAACCTTCCACCTCTCCCTGGAATTCCCCCATATTTGTGATCAAGAAAAAAATCAGGAAAATGGCGATTGTTACATGATATTAGAGAAATTAATAAAACCATGCAAATCATGGGCCCTACTCAACCTGAACGTCCTAATCCTGTAGCTATTCCAAAAAATTTCCATCTTATTACTCTTGATATAAAGGGTTGTTTCTTTTCTATTTCTCTATACCCTCTGGATACCCCCAGGTTTGCTTTTTCAGTTCCTTCTATTAACAATAATGGCCCTGATCAGAGATATCAATGGAAAGTTTTGCAGCAGGGAATGGCTAATAGCCCCACTATGTGTCAAATCTATGTAGATAAAGTTATTCAGCCTATCAAAAATAAATACCCAGACCTTATGTGCCTCCATTATATGGATGATGTTTTGCTTACTCATCCTAATCAAGAAGTCTTATTCACCATATTTAGTGATATATCAGAAAACTTGAAATGATATGGACTAAACAATGCTAAGGAAAAGGTTCAAACTAGATCTCCAATATTA
Organism: Tamias sibiricus; assembly: GCA_025594165.1. Taxonomy (NCBI): domain Eukaryota; kingdom Metazoa; phylum Chordata; class Mammalia; order Rodentia; family Sciuridae; genus Tamias; species Tamias sibiricus. Next base: position 55,009,501 of record CM046667.1, on the reverse strand, counting down.
TATCTAGGATTCCAAATTATGGACACTTTTATTAGGCCTCAAAAATATTAATTAATAAGGAGCATTTGGCCACTCTCAATGACTTTCAAAAATTGCTGGGAGATATTAATTGGCTTCGCCCTACACTAAACCTCACTACTGGCCAACTAAAACCTTTATTTGACACCCTTCGCAGGGACCCTGATCCATCTTCACCGCGAACATTGACTCCTGATTCTAGGAAAGCTTTAAAGTTAGTAGAAAAAGCCATTGAAGGAGCTCATTGTGATAGATTTGATTTAACTCAACCGCTGATATTGATTATTATTTCTTCACAATATACACCCACAAAGGTATTTTGGCAACAAGGACCTTTATTATGGATACATTTGCCCGTCTCTCCTAAAAGTATAATTGAGTCTTATACCTCCATGGTGGCTAAACTTATTCATCAAGGACTTAAGACTTCTACTAAAATATTTGGCATTCACCCTGCTACTATTATTACTCCCTATTCATCGTCACAGATTGAATATTTATGCTTCAATGATAATGATTGGGCTATAGCTAGATGCTGTACTTCTGCAAATTTTGATGATCATCTTCCTAAGTCTCCTATATTATCTTTTTGTATCAATCATCCTATTATATTTCCACAGGTAATAAAAAATCAACCTATTCCTAAGGCATTAAATGTATTCACAGATGGGTCCTCCAATGGTACTGCTGCAGTAGTCACTAAAAAAGAAAATATGACTTACATAACTGCACACAAATCAGCTCAACTAGTGGAACTGGAAGCTGTGGTAGAGCTCTGGAAAATTTTAGAGAGCAGCCCATGAACATTTTTTCAGATAGCCACTATATTGTACATGCTGTCCCAAAATTAGAGCCAGCAGGACCAATAACACCTCATACTCCAGCCTTTAAATTGTTTTATCAAATACAAAAACTTTTGTGGGCAAGAAAAGAACCTCTATTCGTAGGGCATATTAGAGCACATACCAACTTGCCTGGACCCCTCCATGAAGGTAATCAAAAGGCTGATGCCCTTACCCAAACAATCTTTATACTTTCAGCGCTCCAGCAAGCTACTTTATTTCACTCCCAGTTTCACGTCAATAGCACCACCTTGCAGCGTAGGTTTAAAATCACAAAGGAGCAAGCCAGAACAATTGTCAAAGATTATAAATCTTGTATGACACATTTGCCCAGTCCTCATTATGGTGTTAACCCTAGAGGATTAATGCCCAATCATTTATGGCAGATGGATGTTACTCATGAGCCAAGTTTTGGAAAATTGCGATTTATTCATGTGACCATAGATACATGCTCAGGCATGATTTTTGCTTCCTTACATTCTGGAGAAAAAGTTAAAGATGTTACATCTCATTGTTTGCAAGCTTTTGCTGCTTTGGGCATACCCAAAATGCTTAAAACAGATAATGGCCCTGCATATACATCCTCATCTTTCAAACAGTTTTGTGCAAAATTCAATATATCCCATAAAACAGGCATCCCATACAATCCTCAGGGTCAGGGCATTATTGAATGAGCAAACCACACACTGAAAATTATGTTATTAAAACAAAAAGAAGGAAATTGGAAAAGTCCTAGGGACCGATTGGCAGTTTCCCTGTTTACCTTAAATTTTTTAACATTAGACTCTAATGGTTATTCTGCTGGAGACAGACATTGGAACCCACACCAACAATATAAACCTTTGGTTTACTGGAAGAATGTTCTTTCAGGTATATGGAAGGGTCCAGATCCAGTATTAATTTGGGGGAGAGGATCTGTTTGTGTTTTTCCAAAGTGTGAATCCTCTCCAATATGGATACCATCTAGATTAATAAAGCAGGTACCAAATCAAAAGGATCAAGATGAAGTTGTTGAGGAATCAAGATTAATAAAAAAAAGTACAAAATCAAGAGGACCAAAATGAAGGTATGGAATGATTCCCTTAAAAGAGTCCTTCAAAATATTTCAAAACTTAAGTGTCATTCCTCCTGGCCGGGACGAGAAGATCTCTCTTCAGTGTGCACACAATTGTATTTTTTTCTCTTTTTATATATGTCTTTATGTCTATGCATTTGTCTAAATTTCATGTAAATGTGACGTCACAAATATATGTTTGTAGGTTTGTGTGTCTGTCCAGTGTGACGTCACAAATAATAAAGCGTTTATGAAAAAAAATATATATATATGGATACAAATAACTTTAATTCATTTAAGTTTAAGAGTATTCAATTTGGGTAAATACTTTAATAAATGAAGGTATCTTCAATTTTGATTTATAGGTGTCCCAGGGTCTTTTCTTTAGCGAAGAATATGACTAGTGCTGTATAACCTGATATTTTGGTGTTTTGACATAGGATTCTTTATTTGTAATTAACTTTATTTGTTTTATAGCTGATTAATTTGAGTTATTTCAACAGATAATTTCATGGAATGTTACAGAGACTCGAGGGTTCCAGCTAACAAATTATTTTTCCAAAGTGCCGTTAGCTTTTCTTTAATCTGTCTTTAATGCAGTAAATACCCTCAGTCTTTCTTTGTTTTGTTCTGAATGTGATATTTTGCCAGCTTAGGTTTGTGGGAGCTCAAGCAGCAATGTGTGTGAGCAGAAATCAACTTTAATTTTCTAATCTAATAATTCTATTTTTTAGTTTGACAACTCGCCTCTTGACTCAGTGCTGGAATAGCACTGCCTTTCCTTTAATAAATGATGCTTGAGTTTCTAGGTAGTGGGCCCAGAAGATTTGCTGGTGGCATTGTCTAGATATAAAAAAGACGGCTGCTGCTACAGCTGCAAGGATTGTGGTCGCTGCAAACATCCCTGCTGCTCAAGCATCAAACAACCTCACCAGCAGTGTGGCCTCTGCTCTGCATGCATGGGGCCTCCTAGACCAACGTGTTATAACAAGTGGACATTTTGATCTTTCATTGTTGGGGACTTTACAGGACAATGCATTGCGGGTATTTGTCTAGAGAACTCAGTGTGTTACTTGATAGAACTCAGGCAGGTGATTTGTTTAGAGAATTTGATATGCTATGCAAGTTGGCTCGTCAGCAGAAAGCTTATCACCTTAAAGCCGCAGCATCTCCTCACAATTGGATGGCTGTTAGTCATCATACACAGTCGATCCAGAATGGTTCCATTGGATGACTGGTAGCCAGTGACCGGTAAGATCCCCAGAGGGGGACAACCTAAGACAGGCACAGTCGCATGGGATAGTCTCATGTGGCTGACATATCAACCTAAGACAGGAGTCAAGGGCACAGCCTTGATTATCCAATGACGGGTAAGAATGTTGGTTGCACATGGACATCCTAGAGCATTCCCTCTTTTAAAACAAAAGGAGGGAAATTTAGAAGCCCTAATTAAGGAGATAGCTAAGATTGTGGTTAGCTATGAGCCGTGGAGATGTTCAAGCATTGCCACCTTCCATGATCTCGAGAGACTTGGCCCAGGACATTGCGGATCGGGTCGGTGCCATTTGCATGATCTCGCGGGACTTGACCAAGGACATTGCGGATCAGGTCGGTGCCATTTTTGTGGTGTGGTTGGAGGAGTGTGGATGGCGTGTTGGAGTTGTTATTTATCTGGACAGAGAAGCTAGAAGAACAAAGAGCCTGTTTGTTTCTAGTCTGCCTCTGAACTTATTCCTGTGGCGTTTTTTCTCCAAGCGGCAATCACTTCAGGCAGCAACAGGAGTAGTTTTTCTTATTCCTTGTTTTGTCGTTATTTTCCAATTCCATCCCTTTATGTTCTGATAGAATGCAGGGTAGTGTCTCTATTTTTTTATATTTGCCGAGAGTTGCCTTGTGACATAATATATGGTCTATTTTGGAGAAGGAGCCATGTGCTGCTGAGAAGAAAGTGTATTCATTTACCGAGGGATGAAATATTCTATATATGTCCTTTAGTTCTAAGTTATTACTTCTTTTAAGGAGGCCTAAAGTTTCTTTGTTTAGCTTTTGTTAGGATGATCTATCCATTGGTGAGAGAGGTTTGTTGAAGTCTCCTAGAATAACTGTTGTGGTCTATTTTACTCTTGAACTTGAGAAGAGTTTGTTTGATGAATGTAGGTGCTCCATTATTTGAGGCATATAGATTTATGATTGTTATATCCTGTTGATGAATGGTTCCCTTAATTAGTAAGAAATATCCATCTTTGTCCCTTTTGATTAGCTTTGGCTTGAAGTCTACCTTATTTGATATGAGAATGGAAACCTCTGCTTGCTTTCACAGGCCATGTGAGTTATAAGACTTTTCCCAGCCTTTCACCTTCAGTCTATTGATGTCTTTTTCTATGAGGTGTGTTTCTTGGAAACAGCAAATTGTTGGGTCATTTCTTTGAATCCATTCAGATAATCTGTCTTTTGAATGGGGAGTTTAGGCCATTAACATTCAGGGTTATTATTGAGATATGATTTTTATTCCCATCCATTTTTATTTGTATTATGGTCTTTACCTTGATTTGGTTTCTCTTCTGGTTGGTATTTAACTTAGTTTAATATCTCCCTTTGTTGATTGTCACTGTTATTTTTCTCTTCTTCTTCATGAAAAATTTTTCCCAGGATGTTCAGAAGTGCTGGCTTTTGAGTTGTGAAATCTCTTAACTTTTGCTTGTCGTGGAAGATTTTTATTCCATCCTCAAATCTAAAGCTCAATTTTGCTGGATATAAGATTCTTGGTTGACCTCCCTTTTCTTTTAGAGCTTGAAATATGCTATTCTAGGATCTTCTTGCTTTTAAGATCTGGGTTGAAAAGTCTGAATATAGTCTGATTGGTTTCCCCCTATATGTAATCTGCTTCCTTTCTCTTGTGGCTTTTAATATTCTCTCCCTGCTCAGTATATTAGGCATTTTCATTATAAAGTGCCTTGGTGTGGATATGTTGTGATTTTGTATGTTTGGTGTTCGGTAACTCTCTTGAACTTGGTTTTCCCATTCATTTCTCAAGTTTGGAAATTTTTCTGTAATTATTTCAGTAAATAAATTACTCATTCCTTTGGCTGGAAACTCTGCCCCTCCTCTATTCCAAACACTCTTACGTTGGTCTTTTTATGTTGTCTCGTAATTCTTGAATGTTCTGTTCTTGGTTTCTTACCATTTTTGCTGTGTAATCTCGATTTTTCTCTAGGATATATATTTTGTCTTCATTGTCTGAGGTTCTTTCTTCCAAGTGATCTACACTGTTGGTGATGCTTTTGATTGAGCTTTTATTTTGGTTTATTGCTTCCTTCTTTTCCGGAATTTCTGTTTGGTTTCTCTTTAGAGCCTCTATCTCCCTATTGAAGGAATCTTTTACTTCCTGTATTTGTTTACGGAGTTCTTTCTCAAAATGATCTTTTATCACCTGTATTTGCTCCCTCACCTCATTTTTTAATTAATTCTTAAGTTCTGCAAACATTTGGAATATGTAATTTCTAAACTCCATCTCTGGCATTTCACCAACTGTGCTTGCCATTGAATCTACTGAGGAGGTATATTGACTTGTTTGTGTCACTTTCTTCCCTTGTTTCTTCATAATTCTTGTGTGTCTTTTCTTCCTGCACTGTGGGACCTTGACTATTTCAATCTTACCTTAAAGCCTTATGTTGCTCCTGTAGTACAGTGCTATGAGATCCCCTTATAATTTCTTTACTCTTTAAAATCTAACACTTTCTATTTAGAAAATCCCAGTTTGATCACAATGTACAGATTTAGTTAACCCAGATATTGTTTCCAATTTACTCTGTATGCTTCTGATGGGGTTTTATAGTTTCAAGTATTGGACACAGAGGTGATATGTTTAGGAAGAAGGAAGTGAGTGTATTGAATTGTTCTGTCTTAGAAAGTATGAAAAGAGAGTTCTATGGAAGTGGTTTAATATCAGCAGACGAGAGAGGAAAGAGAATGGAGTGAATTATTACGTGGAAAGACCAATTTATATATAAACCTAACTTATGCAGTGGTTTAGAGAAGAAATAAAGAAAGATAGAAAAAAAGACAAAGGAGTAGAAATTAGTTTAAGAGAGAGGAGAAAGAGAGTGAGTCAAGAAAATAAAGAATAAACTATATATAACACCACTTTGCTATATATTTCAATTGCACCCGTTCTAGAAATCTCGATTTCTGCTTTTAATTTGTTTTTGCCTCTGTTGAGTATGCAATGGCAGGGTGTAAATAGGGAAGATGAAGGAAGAAGAAAAGATACAAAAGTGAGTAGAAAGAAAAGTAAGAAAGAAAAGAGGAGCAGAAGCAAACAAAACAAACACACTGTCAATCAAAACAAAAACAAAGCAAAACAAAAGAAAAACAAAAACAAACAAAAACAAAAAACAACAAAACAAACAAAACAAACAAAAGTTGAACCCAGGACCAAGTCTCAAACAAAATGAATCCTGGGAAGCCCTTCTTTTTTCCCTTCCAATTTAAGCCAATTGTCCTGGATATTGTCCCGTCAGCGATCCTGTTAGTGGAGTCAAGGCTGCACCTTCAGCCAGTGGCAGAATGGCACAGCAGAAGAGTGGCTCAGGGGGATTGTGTGTCAGCAGCTGAATGGCACCGGGAAAGGGACCCTCCAGAAGGCACCCTTTCCCCACGCCCACCCACAGTTATACCCTCTTGAGGCTACTGCACTAGCCTCAGACATGCCCTCCCCTGCTGGTTGCCAGAGTCTCACCCAGGTGTGTACTGTTCTCAGAGCGCTGGTGGATCCCTGGATGTCTGCAGCTACTTTTCCTTTCTTCTTTGTTTCTTTGTCCCAGTCAGCTGCTACTTTCCTCAAATATGGCGGTGTTCCCCTCAGGCTCAACAGCAGTTCCGCAGACCTCTTGTTCAGGTCGCAGCTGGGCCGGTCACACTTCCCCCGGGATTGGAGGGGGCTTTTCCTCAGGTCGGGCCCTGTGTGCAGCAGCAGGGAGCTGCTACTCTGGGCGGTGGAAGCCAGGTGAACTGGAGGCTGGGTCGCTCCTTCTGGGTGGGTGCCTTCCTCTTGTTCTGGTCACAGCTGGTTCGATATTTCCTTTTTCATCACGGATGTTAGTAATTTGAGTTTTTCTCTCCTTCTTTTCGTTAGCATTGCTAAGGGTCTGTCAGTTTTATTTATTTTTTCAAAGAACCAATTTTTTTGTTTTGTCAATTCTTTCAATTGTTCCTTTAGTCTCAATTTCATTAATTTTAGCTCTGATTGTAATTATTTCCTGTCTTCTACTGCTTTTAGTTTCGACTTGTTCTTTTTTTTTCCTAGGGCTTTGAGGTGTGGTATTGAGTCATTTATTTTTAGGTTTTGTCTTCTTTGAAGAAATGAACTCCATGCAATAAATTTTCCTCCTAATACTGCCTTCATAGTGTCCCAGAGATTTTGATACAATGTATCCGTGTTCTTATTCACCTCTAGGAATTTTTAAATCTCCTCCTTGGTGTCTTTTGCAACCCCTTGTTCATTCAGTAGCATGTTATTTAATCTCCAAGTGTGGGAGTAACTTTTTTAATTTTTTTAATTTTATCATGATTTCTAATTTCATTCCATTATGATCTGATAGAATTCAGGGAAGTATCTCTACTTTTTGTATTTGCAAAGAGTTGCTTTGTGTCATAATGTATGACTTATTTTATGGATGGAGCCATGTGCTGCTGAGACCAATGGTACAGAATAGAGGACACAGAGACTAACACCCACAATTACGGCTATATAAAGGTACTAAAAACACACATTGGAGAAAAGATAGCCTCTTCAACAAATGGTGCTGGGATAAATGGAAATCTGTATGCAACAAAATGAAACCAAACCTCTATCTCTCACCATGCACAAATCTCAACCTAAAGTGGATCAAGGACCTAGGAATTAAACCAGAGACCATGTGTCTATTAGAAGAAAAAAGTAGGCCCAATCCTCCATCATATCAAATTAGGCTCCTACTTCCTTAATGAGACTCCTATTGCACAAGAATTAAAATCTAGAATTAATGAATGAGATGGATTCAATCTAAAAAGCTTCTTCTCAGCAAAAGGAACAATCAGTAAGGTGAATAGAGAGCCTAATAATTGGGAACAAATCTTTACTACATGCAAGTCAGATAGAGTACTGATCTTTAGAATATATAAAGAACTTAAAAATGTTAACACAAATAAATAAATAAACAAATAACCCAACCAATAAATGGGCCAAGGAACTGAACAGACATTTCTCAGAAGAAGATATATGATCAATAAACAAATGCATGAAAAAATGTTCAACATTGCTGGCAATTAGAGAAATGCAAATCAAAACTACTCTAAGATTTCATTTCACTCCAGTAAGAATGGCAGCTAAACAACAATATATGTTGGAGAGGATGTGGGGGAAAAGGCACACTCATACATTGCTGGTGGCACTGCAAAATGGTGCAGCCAATATGGAAAGCAGTATGGAGATTCCTTGGAAAACTCGGAATGGAATCACCTTATGATTCAAGCCATCCCACTCCTGGGTCTATACACAAAGGACTTAAAAACAGCATACTATAGAGACACAGACACATCAATGTTTATAGCAGCACAATTCACAATAGCTAGACTGTGGACCAACCTAGATGTCCTTCAGTAGATGAATGGATAAAGAAAACGTGGTATACATACACAATGGAACATTATTCATCAATAAAAGAGAATAAAATAATGGGATTCGCAGGTAAATGGATGAAGTTGGAGAATATAATCCTAAATAATGTTAGACAATCCCAAAAAACCAAATGCCATACCTTTTCTCTGAAATAAGGATGCTGCTTCATAATGGAAATGGGGGTCATGGGAGGAATAAACAAACTCTAGATAGGTCAAATGGGTGAGAAGGGAATGGAGGGATCATGGTGGTAGAAAAGGCAGTGCAATGAGCTGGACATCTTTAAGTACATGTATGAAGACATGAATGCTGTGACTGTATGTTGTATACAAACAGAGATATGAAAATTTGTGCTATATGTACGTAATATGAATTGAAATGCATTGTACTGTCATGTATAAAAAATTAGAATAAATTTTTGAAAAATAAAGAAAGAATAAATAAATAAAAATAATATGGGAGAAAGATCAGAGGAAAATAAAAATAATTTTGTCCAGCAAGCATTAGCAGAAATATCATAGGCATGGAAATTTGTAATACAATAGTTGTCTTTTTAAAGCTACCTTTTTAGTGCACTAATGTGACAATATATTCTGTAGCTGTACTACAAGGTGGGACAGTAAGTTTGTAATTTCCAATATTCTTTATTTTCACTATTTAAAACAATGTTCTGAGAAAGTAAATGTCCCCTGTTCTCACATCTTGAGTAATGTTGAAAGGGAAAATGCAAAAACCCTAAAATTTATAATTCCACCCTTTGTCTCTTGTATAGGTTGCCCTTTATTGCTATCAATGGATTCAAATAGCATGCTGCTCTGTTTGTCCTTTGTCTCCCTCACTGATAAAGTCAACAGGTTAAAATGATAGGATCAACAGTACTCAACAAAATCAAATAGATTCTCTTGATTTTGCTTGGAGAGATTTAAACCTGTCCAATGCTACACAAAGCCTGAAAGAAATTCAAAACTAATAAAATATTATTTTGACCTCAGAACAGCTTCTTCAAAACTCATTATACTAAGGACCTTTTTAGTATTTCAAATTAGGAATAAGCAGTTCATGCTAAAAGGTTTTGAGGGAATATTTTTGCATTCCTGAAACTGTACTAGTATTCCTTTCTTAAGAATACATTTTAAAAGCAGCTTACATATTATAAATTTTTCGATAACTGAAAGTAAGTCAACATCATTTCATTTCGAAAGTTTGTTCTTTCACTATAGCATTGAAATCCAGAAAACTTACATATGACCTTTTATATTATTTTGGCAAAATCATCAATAAATAACTGATGATATTCAAAGATTTTTCTTTGCGAGCACTAATAAGATAATCTAAACTACACATCATTTGTTCTCTCAAAGTTGTCGAAAACAAGCAAGACTAGACACTAAAGTGGTAAGGAGAAGTTTCCATCAGTAATACAGTATTGGAGTAGGAAAAGAGTTCAGCATGAACCAGACTCAAGGTTCACAGAGGTGAATGGATGTTTCACAAAAAGATGGATACTAATTTAAGTGGCAAGTTTAGATTTAATTCACTAGTATATAATGTCAATAAAAAACTGTATAAACTGAACTCAGCTTTGATTTATGCAGGAGCCCTGTTTGGGGAGATAGCTAAGATTGCGGTTGACTACGGGCCATAGACATTTTTGGGCATTGTCACCTTCCGTAGTCTCACGGGACTTGGCCCAGGATCTCGAGAGATTTGAGCAGTGACTCAGCAGATCGACATTTTTGGGCATTGTCGCCTTCCGTAGTCTCACGGGACTTGGCCCAGGATCTCGAGAGATTTGAGCAGTGACTCAGCAGATCGAGCAAGCGCCATTCCTGCTCGGGCGCATGGGATGAGACCAGAGAGAGAAAGGACAGGGTTATCGATATTGTATAGATATATTGTAGTTTCTTGTAAGAGTAGGTGCCTTGGTTTCTTGTGAGAGTGTGTATGTAGTGTTAGAAATTACAAGAGACAGAGACAGAAAGATTAAAGAATTTTTTCGTCTCCATCCTGTCTCTGGACTCCTTCCCACGGTGCTGCTGTTCCAGGCTGCAATCCCTTTCTGGCAGCTTCAGATTTATACAGAGATGATGTGTTATTTTATTTATTTATTTATGTTTTTGGTGCTGGGATTAGAAACCAGGCCCTTGTGAATTCTAGGGAAATTCTCTCACTGCACTCCACCCTGACTATATATGTTAAAGGAAGAATAATGGAATAGGGATGGTGCTGAGTGTGTTGTGTTCTGAGTCACAATATCAAATATTGCAAAGTGCTAGAAGGCAAAGGCAGTGGGGGCTGGTGCATGTTTCACATGCACCATTTGGTTTTGCTGTCACTTATAGAAGTTAGGCTCCTACTCTCTCACATAGACCAGGAAACAGGAGCTCTTTTCTCAGTTGGTGGCTGAAATCAACAGTAAATTTTTTGTGGCAGCCTTCAGTTTTCCAAAGCAAGTACATTAAGGGAGCCTAGGATCTTAACACCAAAAAATCTTAATACCAGTGTGGTTTTGACCTATTAGAAACTATGTTAGAGTTTGCTCAAGTCTTTATAGGTCAAATTTAAGGCCTAGTGAAAAAAAGGGCTCAAAGAAGACTGACTAGCATTTGGTCTCAGGGGAAAATCTTTGTTAAAGGAATTGTAGGTAAGTGTGTTTCACACAAAAAATCTCTGTATCACCAAGTACTTCAGCTTGGTAATGCATTCTAAATGACTGACATTCTTTGTTTCATATTTTTTCTGAAGACTTCATAGTGAATCAGAGTCCCCACTCTCAAAGAGTTTATTTTCTAGTGAAGATATAAACTCAAAAGTGAATAAATGCATTAATATCATATCAACATTATAAAAAGAGCTATGGAAAATAAAACAGGTGAAGGAAAAATAAAGATTTGATGCAGTGTGGTCAATATTACAAAGGATAGTCAAATTAGATATATGAAATAAACAGGGCCTATCATGAAGTGATCCAATACAAATGTATCCCAGACAATTGAAGCAGCAAATCCAAAAACTCTGAGGCAGATGTGAGCTTGATATTTTATGATGTGTAGTCACAGGCAATGAAAAGACATTCACAGATTTTTGTAAGCTTGTGAAATGTCTGTAAAATGAAAACAATCCTACTACTTGGCCAACATTGACAAACATGAATTATTATCTGAGGGTTTGGGAATAAATTATTCCATCCTTCCATAAAGTGGCTTAATGTGAAACTTTGTCCAGCAATGGATCATAAAGAATCAATCCACTCAAATGCTCTCTTTTACAAAATCAGAGGAATAGTCACTGAGATATGTGTGCATTATGTATCCCAATGAGCTACTGTAACCTTCACTTTCCAGGAAACCTAGACCTAGAACTACTGAAACTCAAGTTGACTGGATGGATCCCAAAATGGTTCCCTCTGTTACCTCAGTTTATTGAATAACTTAACAAATATCAAACATAGTCTCAGCAAGGATGTATACAATTTGCAATTTTAAAGTTCTAATACAGGAAGTATTCTATGGTTTACTAGTACTCTATCCTTTATTTTTCTATGTGCACATTTCTATTACTGAATTAAGGTAAAATAACTAGTGCAAAGATTTATGTTTGTTTATAAATTATTGTGCTTTTATTAGTCAATGGTAGAAGTCTGGAAGAACAGAGGCCTAGGGAAGACAGTCTATTTAAATGTCCTTTGGGTAATCAAGTAGACTATAAATAAATAGGTGGGTCTTTAAATACCTTAGAAGTCTCTGACTGATGAATGAAAAATGGATCAAGTAAGTGAAGTTGTAATTGAAATGATTGGCATGAAAGGATTTTGATATAGGCTAGAGATAACATTCTGAAAGTATTTAAAGGAAGAAATGTGTTAGCAAGTGTTGTAGTCTGATTTACTTTACAATGATTTAGTTTCCAGAAATGTCATTCCTGAAAGAGCTTAACCATAATTACCACTTTACCCTAGTGATTTTAATATAATACAGATTCTATGTATCTATATACCTTGCATTCAAGTTTGTCCCTTGTTTTAATCAGCTTTTTGCCACAGTGACTAAAGGACTGGACCAGATCAACTGTAGAGGAGGAAAAGTTTATTTGGGGGCTCATGTTTTAGAGGGCTTGTAGGTTTCACAAGGCTCCATAGACAGCAGGCTCCATTCCTTGTGATTTGAGGTGAGGCACAACTTCTTGGCAGAAGAGTGTGGCAGAGGGAAGCAGCTCACATATTGATCAGTAAGCAGAGAGACTCCATTTGCCAGATACAAATACATACTACAAATCCATGCCCCACCTCCTCCAGCCACACCCCACATGCCTTTAATTACCACTCAATCCCACCAGGTGATTAATTCACTGATTGAGTTAAGGCTTTCCTATCCTCATTTCTTTTAAAACTTTTTTTTGCATTGTCTCACATATGAGCTTTTGGAAGACACCACATCCAAACCATAACACCCCTTTATAGTTTAACACTAATAACTCATAAAAAATTTCCTATAACTCTAATTTTTGTCAAGTATTTGACATGATTTCTCTCTGCAGTGATGACTAGATTTCCTGTAAATAATTAAGTGCTTTGAGGTCTCCCCTAACACAATGCACAAGAAAATATTCTCAATAATCACAGATTTCTAATCACTAGGAGAAACAGAAAGCAACATATCTTAGACATTACAGGGTAATTCTAATGTCAATTCTGTTATATATATTCACTCAATGTAGTACCATATAGCCTTTACAATAATGTTAATGAAGAGTTAACTTGGGAAAAATTTTTTTAAAAGTTAAATTTGTATTCATATTGTAATTATAATTATGAAAAGGAAAAATCTATTAAGTATTTAAAAGAGTGGAAGTAAATATAATATAATGAAATTTAATATTAGTGATTATGTGAGAAATGTGAATATATTTTATTGTTACATATTTCTTCACTTTCCTTATTATATATGAATGTGATTTATTACCTTTTTAAAGGAAAAGAACAAAACCTCTCATCAAATAGTAATAAGTCCAGAGTCACTTTTTATCCTAAACATGTTAATTTGTGATCTCCGCCTCTCAAATAGTATAACAGAACATCTCAGTTTTCATTCCTTGATTCTGTGAGGTTACGTATGAAACTGCAGGAACAAGAAATTGGAATTAATAACCAGGATACACACACACACAAACATAAAAACATAAACACACATACACTACTACTTCTTTGGGGTGGAGTGTATACTTATAATTATATTTCTTATAAATCAAACAGCATAAAAATCTTATCAACTTAAAGATTAGGTAGTTTTGAGGTAGTTTTATGACTATTTAATATAAAGTTTTATCATCCTATATTTTGTTTTGATTCAGTGTAGGAATATATATGTCTGTACTAACAAACAAATTTATCAAACTTTTATCTCTATTAGTTTAGGATAGATAATATTTCAAGTTTGTTCCTTGAACTCTTAGTATAGGAGCAAGTGCTTAAGTTTTCTCCACATTTTTTGGTTAGTTCGTGGTCTAGGCAAGTTATTCTTTTTTTTTTTTTCTTTTATTCTAACTTGTTATATATTACAGCAGAATGCATTACAATTTATATTACACACATAGAGCACATTTTACATATCTCTGGTTGTATACAAAGTATATTCAAGTCATTCTTTATAAATAAAATTTTATTACAGCACAGTGACACCTGTATGTGTTATCTATGACTTCAAACAAACACACACAAAGTTGTAAGTCATTTGAAGACTAAAATATTTATCTGTAAGCTGCGTGATTGTTAGAGAAATTGTAAGTCATTTGAAGACTAAAATATTTATCCTATGGCCTTTTGCTGAATAAGTTTTTCAACCCTCTTAGCAATCTGGTTAGCAATGTAACAAGCACTTGAAACGTGGCCACTGTGACTTAACAATTGAATTTTTTAAAATTCATATTTTAAATAGTCACAAATCACAGTGCAGATCTAGAAAATAAAAATTTTGTTTAATTTTAAGATATGAAATAAATGGATTAGAAGGTATGGAATGAAAAGAAGAAAAACATGAATATTATTTGTGATTTGCAAAATCAATGGGAAATATGAATTTATAATATAAAGCATAATATTTTATAAAATATATCCCTGCATTTATAATTTGCTTTAATAATTTACAAGACTGTGAAAATGGGTTCTTACGAATGCTTTTATATGTCTAATAACTCTTGTTAGTAGAATTTTTAAGCTTAAAAATGTGTTGAACAAACAGATCCTCAAGAAAAGTGTATATACCCAAACTGAAAGAGACCATGAGAAATAATCCAGAGTCATTAGTGATTATTTCAGACTTTACATGGGAGGAAAGGAGGAGAAGAGTCACTGGGAAGATAACAAATCGTTTTGCCTATTTCTAGCTTCATTTTCCTCTTTATAAAACAACAATGAAGCCCAAAATATTTTAAAAAGGAAATGAAGAAAAAAAAACCTAGAAAGTTTCTTTTCAGGCACCAAAGATATCTACTTGATAGATCTTTGCTTATATCCAATTATGTCATGGTAAAGCAGCTCTTTAGGGGAAAAAAATCACTAATTTATTGCATTTCCGTGCTGTAAATACTCCAACCTTGTCTGATTGCGAACTACAAATATTTTAACAACTAAATTCCTGAATATTTAACAATGAACTCTATACATCACTACTAAACATTACCATAGGTCAGAGCTATAGATGTGTGTATATGTGTGTATGTGTGTGTGTTTGTGTGTGTGTGTGTGTGTGTGTGTGAGAGAGAGAGAGAGAGAGAGAGAGAGAGATCCAAGCCCTCCTCAACTAAAGCATTTCATTTCTTAATTTATGCATGTTTCTGCTTCCACTTATATGTATGTATTTGAAATCAGAAAGCAAGAAACCAGATAGTAAATTATAGTAAGGGACATTTAACATATGCTAAATTTCCTCCCCTTTTAGCTTCAGATGGCCAACCTTAAACTTTTTTAAGAGACTTACTGTCTCTTTAAATTTGGGGGAGAATTGTGACAAAAGACTCTCTCCTTGACCAAACTTTAGAAAGGCTTCTCTAAACCGTACTTTTATTAGACCTCATAATGATATTTGCCCAGTTGTAACAAGAATTCTATTAAGTTATTTAAGAGTTCCCCCGCCCCAATATATGATCACCCTTATATCATAGTCCTCATCCCTGACCCTTGATATCTGAGCACACAGGCCTGCCACAAGTAATAATTCTATTTGTTTTAGCAAGAATATATCCTAGCTGTGATGTTTCATCTTAGATATTTTCTCTTCACTGTCTCTCGAACATTGGCTATAGCTTCCCAGGTTTGTCTATTCAGAGTTTAGTCCAAGTTCTCTTTCCTAAAGCAATAATCTTCCATTTATCACAATAATTCAGAATAAGGTTTTCTTTTTCTATTGTAACAAGTGTCAGATGGGGACACAATTTAAGAAGATATTCATTATTTTACCTTCAGACTTCTCAACTAACACACTAAGCTTCATTTTCACTACTGACTTACTGATTTGGCTTCTATTGCTGAGTCTATCTCCTTAACTAGTGATCCAGATGACAGACCACTGAAGTATATTATATTCTTAAGATTTGGATTATATTTTTAACCTGAATTAGAGCCCCAAGATTCTGTGAAAGGTACTTCCAGGGCTTCTGTATCTTCTTAAATTCCTCATTTTGGTGAAGAATTGCTCATTGATTCCTGGATGGATTTTTTTTTTTTTTTTTGTGAGATCTTTGTGAGAACTTTGTCCTCTCTATATGATTCTCCTTCTCCAATAGGAACATTTTAGTCAACAAAATCCTCCTTTCTTTAAACTTTGGTAGCTAAATTATTCATTACTTTAAAAAAATGTCTGTCCATTTATTTTCTTGCTGGCATGTTTTTCTAGGGATAATTTGAAACTCCATCAGTTCCTTTGGAAAGTTAAATCTCCCCAAAAAGGCTTATTGATAACTTCTCCTTTTCAATAATGTTCTTTTCCTCTTTCCTCATTTTATTACCTTCAATTTTTCTTTCAGTAGTATTGAATCCTTTGATATGTCCCCATTCAAACATGTATACCTCCTTCATCCACCTGTTAACCTATGCCAGACGTTCCTTTACTTGCTCAAGTTCTTAAACTCTGTACAGCCACTCGAAATTTGGGTCCCCTTAACCTGGGACTTGGGAACCTCAAAAACAACTATTAGGGTGAAATAAAATCTTAAAAATCTTAACCATAATTATTGGTAAAACAGATTATTAAACTTGTAACCCTATCTTGTTCCATCTACCAGCAACAAATTATGATTAAAGTATGAGATAAAGCAAATAGGAGAGCTAACTTATTTTATACAAAACAGAGAGCTTTGTATTGATGTTTCCTAGTCTCATGAATAAAACTTTGGAATAAAAGCAAAAGTTTCCATTTCTATCTATCAATATTCTTATGCACAAATGTATAAATTTCCCCCTACTTCCAGATAGCATTGCCCAATTAATTCATAAAATCCAATAACTGAGGTGTATGATGACTGGCTTGAGAAAAATATATAATTATACAAATTAAATATTTTTGAAATTCCCCTAAATATATAAATAACCTAACCTGAAGGTTTTTTAAGTTTATGCAGTTTAGGTAGATATTTCTAAAAGAAATTAGTTTGGTACTGCTTGTTTAATAAACAAATAAATCTTCTACATTATCAACATGAAGTATATAGGGGAAAACTTATCTGTTTCTTCTACCCTTTAAAGTTCTCATCTAGGGCCTTGTAATAGCAACATATAAGAACAGAAAAAGCGTACAAAGGTATGTAGTATAAGTTACCTGTGACATGAGAGCCTTCATAAGTAAACAGAAACCTGCATAATTAAAACTGGATATTTTTGTTCTAGCTTTGATTAAGTTGAAAGTTGTAGAATGTTATAGGAAAAAGGGTGTATGTTAAGTGAAGTTAACTAGGAAAACTTAGCAAGGCTTCCTCTTGGAGTCCCTCCATCCTCAGACATAAAGAAATGTCTTTCCTCTGAATGTTGGGAGGAACTTTAATATGAGAGTCCAAGGACTTGATTCAGGGGGAAAAAGGAAAGTTAAGATCCAAAAATCCTTCCTAATTTCCCTCAGATTGCTTCAGTTTATATGGTAATGATGTCTAACTCATTCAAATGCCCAGTAATGGACATGTCATCCAGAATGAAAATAAAGTAGCACGAGTAAAATTATACCCTAGAAACAAAGAACCTGAGAGACATATGCAGAAAATTTATCAAAAACTGCTGAACACACATTTTTCTCATAGGAACATGGAACATTCTTCAAGATAGCTCATATGATAGGCTTCAAAAAAAGTCTGAGCCAGGCACATTAACCATACTGCAATCCCAGCAACTTGAGAAGCTAAGGAAGGAGGGTCACGAGGTTGAAGCCAACTTCAGTAAGATAGAGAGGCCCTGAAGCGCTCTTTCAAAGAAATTCTCAATAAATTTAAAAATAATTGAAATAATATTGAGTATATTTACTGGCAAGAATGCAAGAAAGCTGGAAACCATTTAACAAAAGAAATTTTGGGTGCTATACAAGTACATTGGACTTAAAAAATTTCCTTTCAAATGATGAACAGATCAAGAAGGACATTTTTAAAAAATAAAAATTTGAAACAAATGAAAATGGTGACAGATCATATCCAAACCTATGGATACAGCAAAAACAATACTAAGAAGGAAGTTTATTGTAATACCCACATCAGAAAAGTAGAACTATCTTAGATAAAGAAACTACTACTGCATTGTTAGGAACTAGAAAAACAAGAACACACTAAACCCAAAATTAGTAAAGGGAAAGAAATAACAAATATCACAGCATAAATAAATGAAATAGAGATGAATAGTCAATAGAAAAAAATGAAACAAAGCTCTGGGTCTTCAAAAAATAAACAATATAGAGAAAAACTTAGCTAACCTAAATAAGAAAAAGAGAGAGAAGATTCAAATAAATAATATCAGACATAAAATGGGAAAATGTTACAACTGACAATGCAGAAATATAAAGAGAGTTAGAGATTATTATGAACAACTCTATGCCAACAAATTTAATAATCTAGCAGAAATGGACAAATTACTATAAACATATAGCTTACCAAGACTACATCATAAAGAAGTAGAAAAACCTGAATAGAAAAATAACAAGTAATGAAATTGAAAGAGTAATAAAACCTCTATTTATAAAAAGCCCAGGGTCAGATGGCATACTGCTAAATTCTGAAAAACATTTCAAGAACTAATACTGATTTTCCTTACATTATTATAAAAAAAAGAAAAAGAAGAAATTCTTCTAAATATATTCTATTCTATTACCCAAACCAAATAAGACCATAATGAGAAAAGAATACAATATATTTGATGAACATAGATTCAATAATTTTCAACAAACTACTAGCAAGCCAAATCTAGCAACATATTAAAAAGATTAATCACCATGCTCAAGTGTGATTCATCCTAGGGAAAAAGGATGTTTCTATACTTAAAAATCAATAAACTTGTTTAACATTCTCAACTGAATGAAGGACAGGAAAAACGTATTGTCATCTCAATCCATGCAGAAAAGTCATTTGATGAAATTCAATACAATTTCATAATCAAAACATTGTACAAATTAGATATATGAAGAATGCACCTAAATAAAATAAAGGCCATTTATGATAAGAGAATGACTAACATTATATTAGGTTAGAAAAAGCTAAAAGCTTTCTAAGACTGGAAACAAGACAAATATGCCCACTTTCACTATTTTAGTTGAAAATAGTGATGGGAATTATAGCCAGGCCTATCAGGCAGATGAAAGAGCTTCCAAATTGGAAAATAAGTCAAATTGTCATTTGTTG
Organism: Tamias sibiricus; assembly: GCA_025594165.1. NCBI lineage: Eukaryota > Metazoa > Chordata > Mammalia > Rodentia > Sciuridae > Tamias > Tamias sibiricus. Next base: position 54,990,066 of record CM046667.1, on the reverse strand, counting down.
CAGATGACTTGATATTTTATATGGAAATTCCAAAACTCTTTCAAAATTTTTAGAACTAATAAATGATTCAAGCAAAGCAAAAAGATTCAAAATAAACATTAAAAATTAGTAGCATTGTTATATACCAATAGTGAAGTTTCTGAAATAGAAATTAAGAAAGCAATTCCATTTACAGTACCTACAAAGAATAAAATTACTAGGGATAAATTTTTAAAAAGATATGAAAGATTGCTACAATGGTAATCATACAATACTGATGAAAGGTAGAACACAAGAATATAGAAAAATATTCTATGTTCATAGAACAGTCTATATTGTTAAAATGTCCATGCCACCCAGAGTGACTTAGATATTCAATAAAATCTACATTAACATACTAATGGCATTATACACAGAACCAGAAAAGCAATTCTAATGTTTTTTGGCACCACAAAAAAAAAAAAAAAAAGAAGAAGAAGAAGAAGAAGACGACGAAGAAGAAAGAAAAACAAATAGCCAAAAGCATTTTGAACAAAAAGAATAAAGCAGGGGCTGGGTTTGTGTCTCAGTAGTAGAGTACTTGCTTAGCAAATTTGAGGCACTGGGTTTGATCCTCAAAACCACACAAAAGTAAATAAATGAAATAAAGGCATTGTGTCCATTTACAATTAAAATATATATTACAAAGAATAAAGCAGGAGGCATTATTCTGCCTGACTTCAAAACATATTATAGAGCTTTTGTAGTCAAAACAGCATGGTGATAACAACAGATTATGGATATTCTGTTCCAGTGGAACAGAATAGAGAATCTGGAACTAAACCCAGACATCTACAAGCAAAAAATGCCAAGAATAGGCATTGGAGAAGGACAATCTTCTCAATAAATGATGTTGAGAATATTTGATATCCATATGTAGAATAATGAAGCTAGACCTCTCTCACCAGTTACAAATTCAAAGTCACTTAAAAGCTTAACTGTGATACCTGAATCTATGAAATTGTAAAAAAGAATTACATCCCATCATTTTGTGACAACATGGATGGAACCGAAGATCATTATGCTAAATGAAATAAGGTAGAAACAAAAAGACAAGTATCACATAATTTTACTCATATATGGAATCCAAAATTGTTGATCTCAAAGAAGTAGAGAGTAGAATTGTGGTTACCAGAGACCAGGGATGGTTTGTGTTCTGGACAGAGCAGTGGGGAAAGTTTGATCAATAAGTATTCAGTAACAGTTAGATAGTAGTCAGATTGTCTTGGGTACCATTTAACAGTATGTTGAATGTAGATAATTTATGCACCATAATTTCATAAAGCTAGAATAAAAGATTTTTAAATTTCTCACCATAAACAAGTAATACTTTTGACAAAATAAATATGCTTAACCAGATTTAAACATTACTTGTTGCAGCTGTGTCAAATATTGCCTAGTACACCAATAATCTGTACAACGTTTTTGTGTTTTGTTATCAGTTATAAATGAATAAAATATTTAGAATATGTATTTTAAGGTAATGCTTTCTAAATCCTATCACTTATAACCAGACCATATGTTTTACCCTACTATGGTATATTAATGAAATAAGGTAAAGTTCCATCTATTAGATGTATAATATTATAAAAGTGTAGATTCAACCTAAAATCAAATGTACAGATAAAGACAACAAAATTGAATTAGTCCATGGATACCAAGTGCAGCAGTTAAACACAAACATAACATAAAATTAAGGTATTTAACATTTTAAGTATTTTTTTTTTTTTTTTTTGATATTTGCCTAACATTCATTTTTTAAAAACAATTAGTAGGTACATAATTTGATATAATGTATAGCTTACTGTCATATCTGTCTAAAAGTTGTTTAAAATATATTTGAAACTTGCAAAATTAAAGTTGCTAAATAATAGCTATTCATTAAATATCTGGATCATTTCTAAGTAAGCTCATAAGTCTATATTTTATACTTTTTAAATTGTCTTTTCAGTTGTAGGTGGACACAACACCTTTATTTTATTTATATGTGGTGCTAAGGATCGAACCCAAGGCCTCACATGTGTTATTTGAGTGCCTTACTGCTGAGCCATGATCCCAGCCCTATATTTTATATTTTTGATTTCTTATTTTATATGGTATGCAGAGAGGTTAAATACATTTTAGTCTGTTATAAAATATTCTTCATTGGCACATTAAAGAATTGTAGAATGGGAAAATATATACCTATAAAATTGTAGATCTAAGAAGCTTGCTACTCTGCTATGTAATTGTAATATGTTACAGATAATTCACAGATTTTTTAGTTTTCTCTGTAAACCAAAAGAAAAAATTTAGCTAGTACTTATGATATATAATCATTATATGAAAATAAAGCTACTAGAAATAATTATGGTGAAGAAAAAAAAAAACCTTTGTAATGTATGCAAGGAATGTGGGATACATTTTTTATAAGGAAAACTACAAGATGAATAAATTACTTTTGTTAGGGAAAAAATAATAATTATTTGGTAATCTTAAGATTTTGAGAGACTTCCAGACTATTTTCTATAATGGTACACCATTTAATATTCCTGATGTATTTATATTTTCCATTAAAAAAATAAATGCATCCTAGTGGGTGTAAAGAGGTATCTAATTGTTGTTTTGATTTACATTCCTTAATGAGCAATAATGTTTTATATCTTTGCTTATGCTCGGCCATTTACATATATTCTGTGGAGATGAGTGTAATTTTTTGTCCATTTTAAAATTATGTCTTTTTGTTGTTGAATTGTAACATAACTATATATTCTGGGCCAGTTATTATTTTTAAATGTATGCCACAAAGATAACTAAATTTCCTGTCAATTGAGTTACTTTTTGCAATGAACCATCAATCAAATTTTTAACCATGCCATTTTAAGACAGTAAGACCCTGTCTCCAAATTAAAAAAAAAAGGGCTGGGATGTGGCTCTGGGGTTAAGTATCTTTTGGTTCAATCTCTGGCACACACACACAAAAAGCAAGGGACCATACATGTAGTTCAGAGGTAAGAGTGCTTGCCTAGCATAATGGAGGCCCTGTATTGAATCCTCACCACTGCAAAACCAAAACAAAGAGAAAACAAAATTTAAAGAAATATAAACGAAAAAAATCCCACAATAAGCAACTATAGGAGATAAAATGTTTTCAAAATTAGGTCTTTTAAAAAGCGAGAATGCTTAGTTCTCTTAAATAATCAATGGCATGATAAACATATAGTTTGTGTTTTACTATGACATATCTCTGAACTTGTTTGCAATCAGGTACACACCATAGTGTTTCTGTAAAAGAAACAAAATTGACTCCATAAAAGGTTCTATTTCAGAGATACATGAAAAGTACTGTCTTGGATACTCTGGTTTCCAGGCTTCTAATGGTATTGATTTACTTTGAAAGCATGCCAAGAATTGAGTAAAAATTTCCAGAAATTTAGTAGACAATGTTATGAGTTTATAAAACTACTCACCCAATATCAAGCAATGTAAGTATTAATTACAGCACAAAAAATGTACATGAGACTGGGATTGAATGAATTTAAGATTAACAATTATGATTTTTGTGACTTTTTACTTGAAACCTTGAATATTACTTTATGTTTCATTTTCTGGATTTAAGGAACACTTTTCCCAGTTCCCTTAAGTTATCTATAATACATCATAATTAGATTACATATTTGTTAACAGAAATATAAATTTTAGCTTTTTCCTTCCCTGTTGTCTTTAGAATATGGAAACTCTTATTGAGCAATCTCATTTTTATTGCAATAAAATTAGTTGCATTAGTTCAATGATTATGTCCTTTGTGTAAGGGGATGTAATTGAAAACATTGTTTTTTATAACCAAGGCTTTGACTGGAATGTTATAATTGCTCATGATACTCATGATATAATCATATATGAACACTGATTTATAAGAGTCCTAGACCTGTTGTAGGAATAGACGAAGCAAGGCACCGAAGATAGCAGGAAACAGTTTTATTTGGCAGCAGCCAGGTCCCAAGGGTACAGCTTTCATTGTAATCAATCAATCCCCTGAACCCCGAGTTCAGGTAGTTTCAGAGTTTTATACCTAGCATGTAAGGGGAGGTGCTCAGAAGTTCACAGTTTACAGAAGTTCACATAAAAGCAGTTTTTTTTTTTTTTTCCTTTCACTGCTCTGGGCAAGTTAACCCTTTAAGGACAACACCTGAGAATGAGAGAACTTCTTCTCCCCTTTCTGTCCTCCTCCTACCAGCTGTTACCATAGAGCCCAATTGGTAACTTTTCTTATCTTAGAAATGTAGACATCTCTGTGAAGCTCCAGCTCAAGGCCCGGGCCTTGTTTAAAGAATTTGTCCTTTTATTATCACATTTTGCATTTGCAAACAAGTAAAGGTGCATCCAGCACCTGGAGTGCTGATTTCTTCCAGGCCAATGGTCAAGTAATAGAGCACAGGAAAAAAGGAACTTTACCTACATTGAACTCTTTTGTAGAGACTCTTTTGTTGATAGTCCTAAAATCAATTATGATGAAGATTTCTGGAGAAGCTTAGTTAAGATTTTTTTTTGTTTGTTTGTGGAGAAAGTGAGTGCCAGAGCCACTACAGCCTTACAATAACAAAGCCCTAGGTATCCTAGGATATATGAAGGACTTAATTAGAGAGTTATTCACCTATACCTACAGATGGAATATGGCAGGGACAATCTGGGGTTTTAGTCTTGGCTTGGTGTTCCAGGCTTGAAAGGCTTTAAAAAATCTTATCTGAGATTGCTTATGAAGAGTTCCAGCTTAAAAAATATTTATGTGATTTATTGCCATTCTTGCCATCATTATGTAAATAATCAGGCCAAATATAATAAAACTAAATATTTATTTTGTAAATAAGAATAAAAGGGGGAAGCAACTGAAGGGAAACTTCCATAATTTAATGGAAAGTTGTAACACACCCTTGTGGGTTATTAAACTTGTGTCTTGTTGTCTCTGAGGTTCTTTTACCAACCTATAAATTTTACTGAGTACTGACATCTTCAACATTTTTTCCATTATCAAATTCTCAGTTCTATTATTTTCTAATATTTTCTCTAATAGCAAGATAATGTTTCCATTTTGTTCTATCAATCTCCTGACTTGAATACAATTAGAAATAAACCTGCCTTCCCAGATTATTATCTAAAGAATTCCTGCAAACTGAAGTTCAATGAATTTATGGTGTGATTTCGGAAAATAACCATGATTGTAACACTAATGTCTATGGCATCACCAAAGACACACAAACTACAAACCAGGAAATCAATCAGATATCCATTGTTGTCTTCACTCTACCATATGAGGATCTAAGGATGATTCCAACTCAGTGCTTAACATTGAGAAATCTTCTTGGCTTGCTCCCAGTAAACTAAGAAACTGTATATACAGTCTTTTCCAACCATTAATCTGGTTTATTTTATTTTAAAAGAAAAATCCTTACATATGAATGTTTAATGGTTTGTACCATATGTCAACTATCCTCTACCACCATGTTTCAATAGATGGATACACTGGTTCTTAGTGAAAATATGTCACCAAATGTTAGCCGCCGGAAAGGGATTGCAGCCTGGAACGGCAGCGCCGCGGGAAGGAGTCCGGAGACAGGATGGAGACGAAAAAATTCTTTAATCTTTCTGTCTCTGTCTCTTGTAATTTCTAACACTACATACACACTCTCACAAGAAACCAAGCACGTACTCTTACAAGAAACTACAATGTATCTATACAATAGCGATAACCCTGTCCTTTCACTCTCACAAGAAACCAAGCCACGTACTCTTACAAGAAACTACAATGTATCTATACAATAGCGATAACCCTGTCCTTTCTCTCTCTGGTCTCATCCCATGCGCCCAAGCAGGAATGGTGCTTGCTCGATCTGCCGAGTCACTCCTCAAATCTCTCGAGATCTTGGGCCAAGTCCCGTGAGACTACGGAAGGCGACAATGCCCAAAAATGTCAATCTGCTGAGTCATTGCTCAAATCTCTCGAGATCCTGGGCCAAGTCCCGTGAGACTACGGAAGGCGACAATGCCCAAAAATGTCTATGGCCCATAGTCAACCGCAATCTTAGCTATCTCCCCAAACAGGGCTCCTGCATTTCCCCCTTTTGTTTTAAAAGAGGGGATGCTCTAGGACGTCTATGTGCAACCAACATTCTTACCCGTCATTGGATAATCAAGGCTGTGCCCTTGACTCCTGTCTTAGGTTGATATGTCGGCCACATGAGACTGTCCCGTGCGACTGTGCCTGTCTTAGGTTGTCCCCCTCTGGGGATCTTACCCGTCATTGGCTAACCAGCCATCCAATGGAGCCCTTTAGGATCGACTGTGTAAGATGACTAACAGCCGTCCAATTGGGAGGAGATGCTGCGGCTTTAAGGCGACAAGCCTTTTGGTGACAAGTCAAATTGCATAGCATATCAAATTCTTTAAACAAATCAGCTGCCCTAAGTTCTATCAAGTAACACAGTGAGTTCTCTAAACAAATACCCGCAAGGTACTGTCCCATGAAGTCCCAAACAATGAAAGATCAAAATGTCCACTTGTTATAACACGTAGATCTAGGAGGCCCCATGCATGCAGAGCAGAGGCCACACTGCTGGTGAGGTTGTTTGACATTTGAGCAGCAGGGATGCTTGCAGCGACCGCGATCCCTGCAGCTGTAGAAGCAGCCGTCTTTTTTATGTCTAGACGATGCCACCGGCAAATCTTCAGGGCCCGCTATCTAGAGACTGAAGCATCAATTGTTAAAGGAAAGGCAGTGCTATTCCAGCACTGAGTCAAGAGGCAAGTTGTCAAACTAAATAATAGAATTATTAGATTGGAAAAATAAGTTGATTTCTGCTCACACACATTGTAGCCTGTGCTCCCACAAACATAAGCTGGCAAAATATCATATTTAGAACAAAACAAAGAAAGACTGAGGGTAATTACTGCATTAAAGATAGATTAAAGAAAAACTAAAAGCACTTTGGAGAAATAATTTGTTAGCTGGAACTCTCGAGTTTCTGCATACACAGCAGTCCTTTACCTGTTGAAATAATTGAAATTAATCATTTATTAAACAAATGAAGTTAATAACAAATAAGCAACCTCATGTCAAAACACCAAAATATCAGGTTATACTGCACTAGTCATATTTTTTGCTAAAGAGAAGTCCCTGGGACACCTATAAAACAAAATTGAAGGTACCTTCACTTATTAAATTATTTACCCATTTTGAATACTCTTAAACTTAAATGAATTAGAGTTATTTGGATCCATATATATATATATATTCACAAGCGCTTTGTTATTTTTGATGTCACACTGGACAGACGCACATACAAACATATATTTGTGACGTCACATTAACATGAAATTTAGACAAATACACAAATAAACACATATATAAAAAGTAAAAAAAATATATATATAATTGTGTGCACACTAAAGAGAGATCTCTTCGTCCCAGCCGGGAGGAATGACACTTAAGTTGTGACATATTTTGAAGGACTCTTTTAAGGGAATCATTCCATATCTTCATCATGGTCCTCTTGATTTTGTACCTTTTTTATTAATCTTGATTCCTCAACAACTTCATCTTGATCCTTTTGATGTGGTACCTGCTTTATTAATCTAGATGGTATCCATATTGGAGAGGATTCATGCTTTGGAAAGACACAAACAGATCCTCTCCCCCAAATTAATACTGGATCCGGACCCTTCCATGTACCTGAAAGAACATCCTTCCAGTAAACCAAAGGTTTATGTTGTTGATGTGGGTTCCAATGTCTGTCTCCAGCAGAATAACCATCAGAGTCTAAAGTTAAAAAATTTAAAGTAAACAGGGCAACTGCCAATCTGTCCTTAGGATTTTTCCAGTTTCCTTCTTTCTGTTTTAACAACATAACTTTTAGTGTGCGGTTTGCTCTTTCAATAATGCCTTGACCCTGAGGATTGTATGGGATGCCTGTTTTATGGGATATGTTGAATTTTGCGCAAAACTGTTTGAAAGATGAGGACGTATAAGCGGGACCATTATCTGTTTTAAGCATTTTGGGGATGCCCAATGCAGCAAAAGCTTGTAAACAATGAGATGTGACATCTTTAACTTTTTCTCCGGAATGTAAGGAAGCAAAAATCATGCCTGAGCATGTATCTATGGTTACATGAATAAATTGCAATTTTCCAAAGCTTGGCTCATGAGTAACATCCATCTGCCACAAATGATTGGGCATTAATCCTCTAGGGTTAACACCAAAATGAGGATTGGGCAAATGTGTTATACAAGATTTACAATCTTTTACAATTGTTCTGGCTTGCTCCTTTGTGATTTTAAACCTACGTTGCAAGGTGGTGCTGTTGACGTGAAACTGGGAATGAAATAAAGTAGCTTGTTGTAGTGCTGAAAGTATAAATATTGTTTTTGTAAGTTCATCTGCCTTTTGATTACCTTCATGGAGGGGGCCAGGCAAATTAGTATGTGCTCTAATATGGCCTACGAATAGAGGTTCTTTTCTTGCCCACAAAAGTTTTTGTATCTGATAAAACAATTTAAAGGCTGGAGTATGAGGTGCTATTGGTCCTGCTAACTCTAATTTTGGGACGGCTTGTACAATATAGTGGCTATCTGAAAAAATGTTTATGGGCTGGTCTCTAAAATTTTCCAGAGCTCTTACCACAGCTTCCAATTCCACTAGTTGAGCTGATTTGTGTGCAGTTATGTAAGTCATATTTTCTTTTGTAGTGACTACTGCAGCAGTACCATTTGAGGACCCATCTGTAAATACATTAAATGCCTTAGGAATAGGTTGATTTTTTATTACCTGTGGAAATATAATAGGATGATTAATACAAAAAGATAATATAGGAGACTTAGGAAGGTGATTATCAAAATTTTGCAGAGGTAGAGCATCTAGCTATAGCCCAGTCATTATCATTGAAGCATAAATATTCAATCTGTGACGATGAATAGGGAGTAATAATAGTAGCAGGGTGAATGCCAAATATTTTAGTAGAAGTTTTAAGTCCTTGAAGAATAAGTTTAGCCACCATGGAGGTATATGACTCAATTATGCTTTTAGGAGAGACAGGCAAATGTATCCATAATAAAGGCCCTTGTTGCCAAAATACTCCTGTCGGTGTATATTGTGAAGAAATAATAATCAATATCAGCGGTTGAGTTAAATCAAATCTGTCACAATGAGCTCCTTCTATGGCTTTTTCTACTACCTTTAAAGCTTTCCTAGCATCAGGAGTCAATGTTCGCGGTGAGGATGGATCAGGGGCCCCTCGAAGAATATCAAATAAAGGTTTTAATTGGCCAGTAGTGAGGTTTAGTGTAGGGCGAAGCCAATTAATGTCTCCCAGTAGTTTTTGGAAATCATTGAGGGTGGTTAAATGTTCTTTATTTATTAAAATTTTTTGGGGTCTAACAAAAGTATCCATGATTTTAAATCCTAAATATAATATGGGAGATCTGGTTTGAACTTTTTCTTCTGCTATATATAATCCATATTTTTTAAAATTTTCTACCATGTCACTGAATATATTAAATAAGATTTTTTGATTAGGGTGGGCCAGTAAAATATCATCCATGTAATGTAGACACATGAGGTTTGGATATTTATTTTTAATGGGTTGGAGAGCCTTGTCCACATATATTTGGCATATGGTGGGGCTATTAGCCATTCCCTGCGGCAAAACCTTCCATTGATATCTCTGATCAGGGCCATTATTGTTAATAGAAGGAACTGAAAAAGCAAACCTGGGGGCATCCAGAGGATGTAGGGGAATAGAAAAGAAGCAATCCTTTATATCAAGACTAATAACATGGAAATTTTTTGGAATAGCTATAGGATTCGGAAGTCCAGGTTGAGTAGGGCCCATGACTTGCATGGTTTTATTAATTTGTCTAAGATCATGTAATAATCGCCATTTTCCTGATTTTTTCTTGATCACAAATATGGGGGAATTCCAGGGAGAGGTGGAATGTTCTATATGTCCTGCTTTTAATTGTTCCTTAACTAGTAGGTGGGCCGCTTGTAATTTCTCTTTAGATAGGGGCCACTGAGGGACCCACACTGGCTTATCAGAAAGCCATGGTATTTTCAAAATTATTTTCTCAGTGGCCCCAAAGAAAAATGTCTTTTTCCTATATAATAATGATTTCTTTTAGGGTTAAGCTTACCCTGTACTTTTTGATGATTTCTTTTAGGGTTAAGATTACCCTGTATGTTTTTACATTTAACACCTGCAGGTTTGGTTGCAAGGTGTACTCCCATTTGTTGTAAAATATCTCTTCCCCATAAAGTAACCGGTAGATTAGGTAAAACATAAGGCTGAAATGTGCCTTTATGTCCTTCATCATCCTCCCATTTTAAAATTACCGCACTTTTTTCTGGGAGGTTATTATATCCCAAGCCTCTTAAACTGGTTGAAGCTTTTTGTAGAGGCCAGTGTTTGGGCCATTGACGTAAATTAATGATGGAAGAATCAGCTCCAGTATCTATAAGACCCTCCATTTCTATTCCTTGGATTCTTATTTTACACATAGGCCTCCTTGTACAGTCCCGAACCCAGCAAACCATGGGTTTTGAATCAGTGGAACAAAATCCTCTATTGTTCCTATTTAGAGGCATATTCATTTTAAATGAATTATGTAAATTTGGAAGGAGGAGCAGCTGAGCAATTCTATCTCCCTGATTAATAGAACTTATACTTTGGGGTGAGCTAAGCATTATTTTTATTTCCCCTTTATAGTCTGAGTTTATTACGCCTGGGGTCACTTGCAAACCTAATAAGCTTTCAGGACTTTGCCCGATAATAAGTCCTACAGTCCCTGAGGGAAGAGGTCCCCTGACTCCTGTGGGAATCAGTTGAACCCCCATTTCAGGTGTTAACACTATTCGGGCGGTGGAACAGAGGTCTAATCCTGCATTTCCTCCTGTTCCTCTGGCGAGGGAGTGGATGGGTAATAGGGATTGTGTCGGGGAAGCATCTGAGTGGATGCTTGAGGATACTCCTCCTCCAATGCCTCGTACATTTGTGGGCCCTGGGGCATTGGGCCCCGTGCCCTGTTTTTTGAATTCCTGAACAAAGGATTTCCATGGATGTCAAATTTTGAATAGCATTTATTGGCCCAATGATTTCCTTTCTTACACCTGGGGCAGCAACCTGGAGTACGGTATGAATTTGGTCTTATTTCTCTTTGGGGATTTTGCCTAGAATAGCCTGATTGATTATGATAATTTTGCCTAGAATATCCCGATTGATTATAATGTCTATGTTGAGCCCTTGTAAAATTTTGAGGGGCAGCATCTCTCACAGCTGCTGCAATCACATTCCCTGTGACAAAGGCATCATTTACATCTTTACATAGTTGTATATATATGGAAAGATCCTTTTTATTTTTCCATGGCCTGATGACTTCCTGGCAATATTTATTAGCATTTTCGTACGCTAATTGAATAACTAATGGCATAACTTGATCAATGTCTCCAAAAACTCTACCTGCAGTTCTCAAAAGTCTATCAGCAAATTCAGCATATGGTTCATTAGGTCCTTGAATTACTTTGGACAAGCTACCTTGTAGATCCCCAGGTCCTTGTACAGTTTTCCATGCCTTTAAGGCAGCTGCATTTATCTGAGCATATACTCCTGGGGTATAATGTTTTTGATCCTGTATGTCTGCAAATTGCCCTTCTCCTGTGAGCATTTCTATATTATGGTCTCCAAACCCTGCATCTGCATTTCTTTTAGCTGTTTCTATACAAAGTTCCTGAAATTGCGATCGCCAAACCAAGTATTGTCCCCCACTTAATGTTGCTTTACATAGACGCTTCCAGTCTGCGGGGGTTAAGCTAAAGGTGTTAAGGGACTCCAGTATACTCAACGTGAAAGGAGCTTGGGGTCCATAAGTCATTACTGCCTCTTTGAGATTTTTTATTGTTTTGAAATCTATTGGCTGGTGGCCCCTCTGTCCATTTTCATATTCAAATACTGGCAGTTCCCAATGTATCTGTGAGTTACCCTCGAGAGCGCATAAGCGCTCAGAAAGACTTTTTATTTCTATTTCTAGGGTATGCAAACGTCTAGTGATACCCTTCATATTTTCTGTAATCGATTTCACCCATGGGGGAGTAGAGGACACAAGTTCCTCCACTTGATGATCCCTTATCTTGGTCTTCCTTAATTTCCTTTTATTCATTTTCTTAAAATCACCTTTAGTTAATTCCTCCTCACTACTACTACTCTCATTGGTCCTAACTGACTCAGTAACATCCTGAGTCCCAGGTTCAATTGAGACCATGTATCCTTGAAATATCTCTAATAAATCTTGAATAGCTTTAGCAGCTCGGATCTTTGTAATTTTGGGGACACTTCTAATACTCTTCTTACTGGTCTTAGTTGACTCAGCGGAATCTACGCTTTTATGATTGCCTTCACTGTTTTCTAAATCCTCCTCACTAACGACAGACTCATCCATATCAAAGAATTCATCAAGAGCCTCGTACACTTGGGTCTTAGTTATTTTCGAACCCATTTTAACCGCTCTGACTAGAGACTCCTGCGAGGTTTCTCAGTTCTTACCTGCCGTGCTGAATTCCCCGTACGGGCCACCAACTGTTAGCCGCCGGAAAGGGATTGCAGCCTGGAACGGCAGCGCCGCGGGAAGGAGTCCGGAGACAGGATGGAGACGAAAAAATTCTTTAATCTTTCTGTCTCTGTCTCTTGTAATTTCTAACACTACATACACACTCTCACAAGAAACCAAGCACGTACTCTTACAAGAAACTACAATGTATCTATACAATAGCGATAACCCTGTCCTTTCACTCTCACAAGAAACCAAGCCACGTACTCTTACAAGAAACTACAATGTATCTATACAATAGCGATAACCCTGTCCTTTCTCTCTCTGGTCTCATCCCATGCGCCCAAGCAGGAATGGTGCTTGCTCGATCTGCCGAGTCACTCCTCAAATCTCTCGAGATCTTGGGCCAAGTCCCGTGAGACTACGGAAGGCGACAATGCCCAAAAATGTCAATCTGCTGAGTCATTGCTCAAATCTCTCGAGATCCTGGGCCAAGTCCCGTGAGACTACGGAAGGCGACAATGCCCAAAAATGTCTATGGCCCATAGTCAACCGCAATCTTAGCTATCTCCCCAAACAGGGCTCCTGCAACCAAACGTGAAATGAACATATACTTTTAAAGGAAAGAAGAATGTCTCTTCTTTCTTTTAACAGAAAGAAGGATTTACACACTCTCTCCCTTAGAGAACTATAAACAGGCTTTTCTGACACATCTTTTCAAGTAAGCCTCATTATTGGACTCTTTCTTTTGTCTACCTAATCCAGCAGTAAAAGTAATTTTGCTAAATTAGTTTAGGAGAATCCTCTATAAATAATATTTTATAAATGTGGCCTGTCTTTGGAAAAAAAAATTAAGTTGCCTTAGCAAAAATCACCCCTATACTTTCATTCTTTTTAATAACTTTAGATCTATTGACTGACCTCCTCATTCTATTCTTTGGTTACATATTTCCAGATACTTATGCTTATTAGTAGTTTTTTACTATGACAGCTAAAAAAGAGTCTCAAATGAAATCTTCTTTTTCATTTTAATAAATATCAGAATAATTCACTTTAACAATTGAGAAAATATATAATAAAAAAAGCTATTTGTTTAATTTATTCTGAAGGAGAACTTTTTCTTTTTTTATTCAATGTTTTTGTATATAAAACAGTAGCATGCTTTACAATTCATAATACACATAAAGAGCACCTTTTTACATATCACTGTTAGTATACAAAGTATATTCATATCATTCATGTCTTCAAGCATGCATATAGAGTAATGATATCCCTCTCATTCTACCATCTTTTTTTTCTCCATTTATACCCCCTTGATCCCTCCCTTATCCTCCCTCCCATTGACCTTTCTAGTGTTCCTCTAATCTTCCTATGTTCATCAATCCAACCCAACTGTGAATCAGCCTCCTTATATCAGAGAAAACATTCGGCATTTTGATTTTTAAGATTGGCTAACTTCACTTAGCATTATATTCTCCAATTTTATCCATTTACCTGCAAATGCCATTTTTTTTATTGTTAGTATTGATTTTATTTAATTAATTTAATTTGTTATACATGCTTTTAGAGTACAATTCCTTTAATATTATATATAAAGAACACAGTTTTCCAACATTCAGGGTTATTATTGAGATACAATTTGTATTATCAATCATTTTAAATTTTATTTAATTCTATTTTATTTTTGGTATTTAACTTGACTTGATTTCTCCTATCTTTAATTTTCCTTTATTGTTGTTCTTCCCTTTGAAGGTTTTCATTGTTGTTTTTCAAATTCTCCCTCGTGGAATATTTTGCCAAGGATGCTCTGTAGTGCCAGCTTTCTTGTTGTAAATTCTTTTACCTTTTGTTTATCATGGAGAGTTTTTATTTCATCACCAAATCTAAAGCTTAATTTTGCTGGATATAAGATTCTTGGTTGGCATCCCTTATCTTTTAGATCCTGGTATATGTTGCTCCAGGCTCTCCTTGCTTTGAGGGTCTGGGTTGAAAAATCTGCTGTGATGTGAATTGGTTTTCCTCTATAGGTTATCTGATTTTTCTCTCTTATGGCCTTTAAAATTATATCCTTATTTTGTATGCTAGTCATTTTCATTATAATGTGACTTGGTATAGATCTGTTGTACTTTTGTACATTTGGCGTCCTATATGCTTCTTGTATTTGGTATTCAAATTCGTTCTTCTTGTTTGGGAAATTTTCTGATATTATTTCATTAAAGAGATTTTACATTCCTTTGGATTGATTCTCTGCACCTTCCTCAATTCTAATAAATCTTTTATTCGGTCTTTTGATGGTATCCCATATTTCTTGGATATTTTCTTCATGGTTTCTTACCGTCTTCACTGTGTGGTCAACTTTATTTTCAATATTATATATTTTGTCCTCATTGTCTGAGGTCCTATCTTCCAAGTGATCCAATCTATTGTTGATACTATCTATTGAGTTTTTTAAATGGCCTATTGTTTCTTTCATTTCAAGTATTTCTGTTTGGTTTTTTTCTCAGACTCTATCTCATTCTTGAAGTAATCTTTCGCTACCTGTATTTGTTCTCTTATCTCTGTTGGTGTGATCGATGGTTGCCTGTATTTGATCTCTTATCTCTTTGTTGGAGTGATCAATTTTTGCTTGTATCTGCTCACTTAGGTCATTTTTTAAAATCCCGAATCATTTTAATTATGTATATTCAGAACTCCTTTTCTGACATTTCACCTACTGTGCTTTCTATGGATTCTATTGCTGTAGTATCTTGGTTTGTTTCGGGCATTTTTCTCCCTTGTTTCTTCATGATATCTTTGTTTTCTCCTCTTGCAGTGTAAGTCTGAGGTATTACTGTTTCTGTCCTAATTTCTTATATCTTCCCTACAGGTTACTCGATGCCTCACTTTTAATGGATAAATCAATATTACAGCTTTCAAAGTACCCAACGTATTGCCAATATCAGTTAGTTTCTAGTTTTATATTTACAATTTTGACTCTTTATCCATAAATTATGAGATCAATTATCTTTCACCATTTAGTCAGTATTTTTGTGGGGTGGTTCACAGTATCTAATGGTAGAAGGGGGTACTTATGGGTTGGCTAAAACATTTGTGAGGTAGGATGTGAGAAGATAGAGGTATTAGATTGTTTGACTAGTGAGAGGGTAATCATGGGAATTAGGGTGTTAGTAAGAGAAAAAAAAAAGGATATGTATCCCCATGTAATATTCCCTGTTCCTGGGCCTGGGACCTGTTCCCTGAACTGTAGGCAGAGGTGGAGAATACCTATGCTACTGAGTGAAGCAGCCAAGCTGGGAAAGCACGCCAGAGGGCCTAGCTGGAACTCTTGCATGTTGGGGCTTTTTCCCTTGCTGACCAGAGCAGGGATGGTGTCTCTGAAGTGGGTGGGCCTAGCTAGAACTCTTGCAGGCCGGGCTTGTTCCCCTGCTGTCCTGAGCTGGGATGGTGTCTTCGTGGTGGGCGGGACAAGCTGAAACTCTTGCAGGCTGAGGCTTGTTGCTCTGCCAACAGGAGCCAGGATGGAGTTTCCAAGGTGTGCGGGATAAGCTGAGAAAGCAAGCCTGGAGGGCCTAGCTGGAACTCTTGCATGCTGTGTCTTGTTCCCCTGCCATCCAAGACTCCTGAAGAAGAATTTTTAAAATGAAACTAAATACATTCACAATGATTAAATTGTATTGAATAGAAACTGAATGTGGCAATCAAAGTTATAAGAAAAGGAAATACATTGGCCAGAAAACACATGATTTTCAAATTAAACATTTTTGTAGAATACAAAAATTATCACCAAAGTATTCAATGATGACTCCCCAGAAAAATAAAGTGAAAAGGAATAGTGAAGACTTAATCCATTTACCTATTGATGGAAACCTGGGCCGGTTCCATAATCTGGCTACTGTAAATTGTGTTGCTATAAACATTGACATGACTGTATCAATAAAATATGCTTATTTTTTATCGTTTGGACAAATACTAAGGAGTGGGATAGCTGGGTCATATTTTAGTTACAATCCTAGTTCTTGAGGAATATCCATACTGCTTTCCAGAGTGGATGTCTTAAAAATTTTGCAATGCCATGAACAATGTATGAATATATATCTTACACCATAACCTCACCAGCAGTTATTATTTGTATTCTTGATAATTGCCATTCTGACTGGAGTGAGATGAAATCTCACAGTAGTGCTGATTTGCATTTCCCTTATTGCTAGCAATATTGAATGTTTTAATGTATTTGTTGGCCATTTCTGTGGCTTCTTCTGTGAAATGTCTGTTTATTCCTTTGCACTTTGATTGTATTATATTTTTTAATTTGATGTTAAACTTCTTGAATTCTTTATCTATTCTGGATATTAACCCCTGCCAAGGTGTAGCTGGCAATGATTTTCTCCCCTAATTAGAGATGAAAAATGAGATATCAACATAGACACTTCTGAAATGCAGAGAATCGTTAGAAAGAATTTTGAAATTTTATACTTCAATAAACTGGAAAATCTAGAAAACATTGACAAATTTCTAGACAGGTATGATTTATCCAAATTGATTCAGGAAGGTATAGAAAACCTAAACAGTCCAATATCTATAAATTAAATTGAAACACCAATTAAAAAGCTTTCACACACACAAAAAAATCCAAGGACAAGATGGATTCTCACCTGAATTGTACCAGACCTTTAAAAATAACTAACACCAGTCTTCCTCAAATTAAATTATTTCATGAAATTGAGAGGGAAGGAACACTCCCAAATACATGTTATGAAGCCAGTATAGCCCTGATACTAAAAAATATTGCACCTTCATCAACTCATTTAGATTGCTAGGAAAAGCCATATAAACAAATATTTAATTTCTCTTAGATGTACATTACCCAGAAAAGAAGTAGAAAGGAGGGTTGGTTGAGGGCTACCTCAAAACTTTATGAAGAATCTATGGCAGTAATTGAAACATGAAGAATTCTTAATATTTCAGATTTATTTAAATTCAAATGTAATTTCTAGCAGGAACTTTTTAACATATTCCTTACCAGATTTTGTTTATCCATTCCACTCAAGAGAGAGTGAATTATTTCCAGTTTTCAGCTATTATAGAAAAAATTGCTATTCACATACATGTCTACGTATGGAATAGTCATTTTTCCAATGGGTAAGTATCTGTACATAGAATGGCTGATTCAGATGGTGGGTATATATTTAATGATTTTAGAGAAGTGTAAAACTATCTTCTAAAATGGCTCCACCACTTCAGATTCCCAGTAGTTGTGATTTGGAGATCAGTTTTCTTATATCCAAGACAGCAATTGGTATGATCAGTCTTTTTCAATTTTAGGTATTGTAATATATTTAGAATAGTGTTTCATTATGGTCTAATTTGCATTTTTATTGTGCCTAATGATGTTGAAAATCTTTTCATATGATTACTTGCTATTCATAAAACATTCTTGGTGAAGAATCTATCCAAATATTGTGTTGATCTTTTATTAGGTTTTTATTTGTGTTTGTTTTAGTATTGTTGAGTTTTTTAATTTCTTTTTCTGGATATGATTCCTTTATAAGTTATATGATTTGCATATATCTTCTCTTTGTTTATGTCTTGTCATAATTCTCTTAAGTGCCATTTGAAGAGCAGCATTTTTTATGGTTTTTATTGGTACATTGTAAATTATACATAATACTGGGATTCATTGTGATATATTAGTACATACACATAATATAATTAGATCAATTCCATTTCAGTCTTAAATTTTGATGAGGTAAAATAAATCAATTTATTCTCTTATAGATTATAGTCCTTGTGTGGTATCTAAAATTTTTGCCTACCTCAAGATCAATAAGATTTTCTCCTGTTTTCTTATAGGTCTTTCGTAGTTGCATGATTTACATTTAGGTATGTGATCCACTTCAAAATAATTTCTATATGCTGCGACGATTGGTCAGGGTTCATAATGCTTACATAAGGTATTCATATTTTCTATCATCATTTGTTTACAAAACTATATTTTCTCTGCTGAATTGTCTTTAAATCTTCATAATAATCAGTTTTCCAATTGTGTATGAGTTTATTTCTGTAATTTCATATTAAATGTACCATCAGCTTTTCCATTTCTACAAAAAGGCAAGTATCTTGATTTGGATTGAATTAAAATTATAAATTTATAAAGAAATTACATCTTAATATTGAATACTCTAATTAACAAATTATATTTTTTTAATTTAGGTAAGTTTCATTAAATTTCTTTAGCACTAATTTAGAAGTCACATATGTGTATGTATCACATGTATAATGTCAGAATCACCCTGAATTATTGTATATTTTTGATTCTCTTAAAATGATTTATTTTGAATTTCAGTTTCTCATTTTAATGCTAGTATACAGAAATACAACTGAATGTTTTGTATTGATCTTATGTTGTGAAAAATTGCTAAATTCACGTGTTAGTCTCAGGAGCTTTCAGATAAGCAATTGGATTTTCTAAATATATGATCCTATTGTCTGGAAAAAAACGTTTTATTTCTCCCTTCCAAACACAGGTGTCTTTATTTCCTTTTATTTTTATATTTCACTGGTATAACTTCCAATTTAATGATGAAGAGAAATAGAAAGAACAAATCTACCTGATTGTTCCTGATCACAGGGGTAAAACATTCAGTTTTCCACCGCTAAGAATGATGTTTACTGCATATTTTTCTTAGATATATTTATCTTGTAGTGGAAGTTCCTTCAAGTTAAAGTTCTCCTACTTTCATGGTTTGATGAGGATTTTCATAAATAGTGATGATGGATTTTGCCACAATTTCTTCAGTAACTATTTCCATGATCATGAAATTTTCTACTTTATATTAATATTATGGAGAATTAACTATGACTGATTTAAATGATAACAAATCCCAATATACCTAGAATAAATACCATTTGATCATGTCTTATTATCCTTTTAATATGTTATTGTGTCGAATTTGCTAAGATTCTTTTTAACATCTGTGTTCGTGTAGGATGTTGATCTGTAGATTTTGTTGTATTCCCCCTCTTTTTAAATGTTTTTGCCTAATTTTTATATCAGTCATATTCTTCTCATAGAGTGACTGAAGAACTATTCCTGCTGATTCAAATTTTTGGACAACTTAAAGTATGATTGATAATAAATGTTTATATAATTTATCCATAAACACTATGTGTCAGTGTTTTCTTTGTGAGAAGTTGTTTCATAACAATTTGAATTTATTTAATAACTATAAGTTTATTCATGTTATATAATTTTCTTATTTCAACATTTATTTTTTAGTTTTAGTTGAACACAATACCCTCATTTTATTCATTTATTTTTATGTGGTGCTGAGGATCAAACCCAGTGCCTTGCATGTGCTAAGCAAGCACTCTACCACTGAGCCACAACCCCAGCCCTCATATTATATTTTTTTTTCTTGAGTAAATTTTGTTGGTTTCTATCTTTTAAAGGATTTTAAATCCATTGCCAAAAGGTTATTCATAGTATTCTCTAATATCATTTTAAGTTATCTTGATGTATAATTTTAACCATTTCTATGTGTACAGTTCAGTGGCAGTAAGTACTGTACATTGTTGTGCATCCATTACTACCATCCATTTCCAGAATTTTTCATGTTCTTGAACTGCAACTATATACCACTGAACAATAATTCCCATTTATCCTTTTCTCCATGTCCTGGCTACCACCCTACACTCTCAATGGTTTCATATTTGACTACTCTAGAATCACACTTGGATTTGACTGTTAGAATTAATGTTGCTGTGAACATTTCTGTATAAATATCTGTTTGGGCCCCTGCTTTCATTTATTTGGGATATGTATATAGTCAGAAGTTGTATTGCAGGGTCATATATCAATTTATGTTTAACATTTAGAGGAATTACTGCACCGTTTTCTACAGCGGATATATTATATTACATTCTCACTATCCAAGTACCAGAGTTCCAGTTTCTGCTGATGAATAAAAATTATTGTCTGATTTTTGATAACACCCTTTGGAACATCTACTTCACTGTGGCTTTGCATTTCCATAAAGTTTAATGTTGTTTAATACATTTCCCTTTTTCTTTATGAGCATTTGTATTTTGTTGTTGTTATTAGTGGTGGTGGTGGTGGTGTGTGTGGGCACATGCCTGACTCTCTGAGGTCTGTATATTTGTCTGTGTGGCACTGGCAATCAAACCCAGGACTTTGCACATGTTAGGTATTTGCTTTCTGCTAAGCTGTATCACCAGCTTCATTTGTGCCTCCTCTTTGGTCTATTTTAGTCCATGCATTTCTAAATTGGTGTTCACTGTAATTAAATCTTTACATATTCTAGATATGAATCCCTTGTAAGGTATATATTTTGTATATATTTCCTAACAGTATGTGGGTTTCTTTTGCATTATATTGATACTGTCTTTTAATGAGCAATTTTTAAAATTTTGATGAAATCTATTTCTTTGTTGCCTGTGCTTTTAGTGTTGTACCAAAGAAATTATTGCCAATTCTAGCATAATGAAGATTTTCTCCATGATTTCTTATAAGAGATTTATTCTTCTAATTCTTGCATTTGGGTTATTGATCAAATTTGAGTTATTTTCTATGGTACAATAATTAGGTCAGTATCTAACTTCATTCTTTTGCATGCATGTATCCAGTGTTTCTAATACTATTTTTTGACAGAATTGCCCTTTGCTCATTGAATGAATGTGGCAACCATGTCAAAAATAAATTGACAACATATGTGACTGCTTATTTTTAGACCCTTTTATATTCCATTTGTCAGTATGTCTGCCTTTATGGCAGTACCACAATGTTTTGATTACTGTAGATTTTCAGCAATTTTTAAAATCAGGAAGTATGAAACTTCAAATTTAGTTTTTTTCAATATCATTATGGCAATTGGAGACCTTTGAAACTTCATACTAATTTTTGAGTGGATTTCCTGTTTATGAAAACATGTTAGCATTTTGATAAGAATGGCATTTGATCACTTTGTATAGCATTGGTGTACAAATGTCATTTTCTCACACACGAACTCTGCATAAAATTTAATTTATTTATGTTTTTCTGAATTTTTAAGCAATGTGGTGTAATTTCATTTGGTCTTTCACCACATGTATTGTTTATTATTATTTTGTTCTTTTTTATTTTACTGAAAATGAATTGTTCTGTTTACTTCTTTTTAGATTATTCATTGCTTGTGGATAGAAATGTTACTGAAGTTTGTGTACTGATTTATCATAAGCAATTTTGCTGTTATCAGTTCCAATAGGTTGTGTCTGTGTGTATGTGTGACTGTTTGTAATTTTTAAAGTTTTTCTACAAATAAGATCATACCATATATGGGAAGAGATTTATCATTGAGTATGATGTTAGATTTTGATTTTTCATGCATGACCTCTATTATTTTGTGTGTTTTCTTTCAGTTCATAGTGTGTTGAGTGCCTTTACTAGAAAATGAAATTTTGTCAAATGTTTTTTTTTCTGTATTAATTGAGATAATAATGTGTTTTCTTTCTTCATTCTGTTTATGTGTTCATTTTTTATTTATTTGCATTGTAAAACCATTCTTTCACCCAGGAATAAATATTAAGTAGTTAAGATGCATAATACTTTCAATATGCCGCTGAAATCTGTTTTCTTGTATTTTATTGAAGATATATGCATTAATATTTGTAAAGGGTGTGGGTCTATAGTTTTTTTTTTATTTTCCTTGTATTGTCTTTTACAGATTATTATCACAGCAATGTTGACCTCCTAGAATGAATTAGAAAATCCTCCATTGTCTAGAAACTGTTGGAAGAATTTGGGAAAGATTGGTATTAATCTTTAAATATCACATAGAATTTAGAATTTAGCAGTGAAGCCATCTGTTACAGAAACTTCATTTTGGGGGGGAGCATTTTGATTGCTCTTAATCAATCTCTTATTGATATTATATACTTATTTTGAGTCATTTAATTAGTATGTTTCTGGGAATTTGTCAATTTTATCTACCTTACTGAGTTCATTGGTATACAATTGTACATAGTATTAACTTAGAATAATTTATTATTCCTCATAAAATTGGATGTAAGTCCCTACTTTAATTTATGATCCTGGCAGTTTTATTTTATTCTCTGTTTTTTTTAGTCTTGCTAAGAGTTTATCAATTTCATTGATCCTTTTGAGAAAATTCATTTTAGTTGATTGTTACTGTAATCTCTATTTACTTATCTTTATTCTTGCTTTTATTACTCCCTTCCTTCTGTTGTCTTTGAATTTGGTTTATTTTTATTCTTTAACATGTACTTTTGGATTATATATTTGATATCTTTATTCTTTTTTCTAAGTGTTCATAGCAATATATTTCCTTCTTAACATTCTTCTTTCTTCATCCTGTAGTTTTGACATGTTTTCAGTTTCATTTGCCTCCAGATGATTTTTAATCTTTCTTGAGATTTCTTCTTTGACACTTTGGTTGTTTTAAAAGTATATCCTTTGGTATCCTAATATTTATGATTTTCCAGTTTTCCTTCTACTATTGATTTCTAATTTTATTACAGTGTCATATGAAAAGACACTGGTGTATGTGATAAGCCTTTTAAATTTGAGGCTTTTTGTGTGGCCTCTGTACACTCATAAGAATATATTTCCTATGACAGGTTAGTGTGTTCTGTGTATGTCTTGTAGGTTAAATAGATTTATAACTATGCTTAAATCTTGCATTTTTCTACTGTTCTTCTCTCAGGTTGTTCTCTTCCTTATTTAAAGTGAGTGATTGAATTTCCTATTATTAATGTAGAGCTATCTATTTTGCCTTTAATTTCTGTCACTATTTGATTCACGTATTTTTGGATCTCTGATCTTCAGTAGCTGTATGGTTATAATTGTTTTAACTTCTTGGTGAATTGACCCATTTGTCAATATAAAAATGTCCTTATATGTGTCCACATTTTGAATTAAAATTCGTATTTTTATATATCTATAGCAACCCCACTCCGTTTTGTTGACCATTTGCACAGAGTATGTCTTTTTATGCTTTCATTTTAATCTATGTTTATAAAATCATGCAATGCTTAACATAGGGCATACATACTGAGAAATGTAACATTAGGTGACTTTGTCATAGTCTGGTCTTTAGGTCTATGTACAAACATCAAAAAATATAATTATATAAATATAGATGGAATAGTCTCTTGAGGCAATCAAAACACTAGGTAAACATGAGATATATGAGGCTGATGCCACTATGACACAACATACTGTTTTGCAGTAAACATTTTTGTAAGCAGAAATAAACTCTAAAATAACAATAAGACATAATATAACAACTACCCAAATGGGCAACATTGTCATTTTTATCATTAACAATTTTATGTACATAATTTTATTGCTATACTTAATGGAACTGGCAGCATATTAGACTTATTGAAACAGCATCATCACCACAACATATGTGTAAAATTTAATCATTGCTACAACAGGACTAGGTGATAGGGATTTTTCAGCTCCTTTATAATCGTATGGCAAAATCATTGTATATGCAGTACATCATCACCATAGTTTAGATCTTTATTGTCCCCCAATTATTCATATAGTAAAGATTTGGTCCCCAACATGGTATTATTGGGAGGTGTTAGAATCATTAAGAGGTGGAATCTTCAGGTTTTTTTTTTTATTTTATTTTGTAACAGGCAACTAGAAGTATTCTGTTTCTAGATATGTGAAAATGCCATTAGGATGTTAATAGGAATCACATTAAACGTGTAGATTGCTTTGGGTAGCATTGATTCTTCCAATCCATGAAGACAGGATGTTTTTTCACTTTTGTGTGCATGTGTATTCTCTTCAATATTTTCATCAATGTACCAGGGGTGGTGGAAAATGTTTGTAATTCCAGCTGTTCTGGACACTGAAGCAGAAAAATTGCAGGTTGAAGGCCAGTCTCTACTGCAGAGTGACACCCTGTCTAAAAATACAACCGTTAAAATGCACACACAAAAGCAAGCAAAAACAAAAATTTTCATCAATATTTCATCCTTGTTTATCTCCTTTTTTTGGGGGGGTGCTGGGGATTCAACCCAGGAATTAAGTTGCTGAAGCCTGTCTTGAACTTGTGATCCTCCTGCCTCAGCCTCTTGAGTTGCTCGGATTACAGATGTGCATGACAACACCTGACTGTTTATCTCCTCTTTAATTAAATTTTCTGCAAGGTATATTTTTGTAGCTTTTGTAACTTACATTGCTTTCTTGATTTCTATTTCAGATAACTGCTTTTGGCAAACAAAATGCTACTTATATTTATATGATGATTTTGTATTTTAAACTTTGCTGAATTTGTTCACAATTTCCCATATATTGAATTTTTGTTCTTATTTTACATCTTTCTACATTACCTATCTTTTAATATATTAAGGTACTTACTGTTATTTTTCATTTTTTAAATTTTTCATACAAATAATATTAATGGATTTCTTATGAGGTTCACAATACTAGAGCCTTCTGAATTTGTATAGCTATATTTACTTGTGATTCGTATACATTCAGATCTTTTATTCCTACTAATTAATGTTTCTATTTCAATTCAAAGAACTCCATTTAACATTTCTTGTAGAAAATGTCTAACAGAGATATATTTTCTCAGCTTTCGTTCATCTTTGGAATGCATTTCTTTCACCATGTTTTTAGAATCTTTCTAGCATTAGCTTTCATAAGGCCAGCAAACTGAGTTCCAAGGCAATCTTGTACTTAGTACCCTGTTTTACTGCCAGAGAATGGTGTTTATGATGACTGAGGTTGCCCTAGTTCTTGTAAAGCCTTCTTTGTGGCCACAAAGACTGATGCTAAACTGAGATTCACCTGAGTCTCACAGCTGCGGAGACCTAAATAATCTCAAGGGGGCATCCAGATCTATATTATAGCTGGTGCGATGTGGACCAAAACAATAGTTCATCTCACCAGGATGCAAGTCTCAACCTTGTGAAAGAACAGATCTAAAGGCGCCATCTACTAGCACTGGTCAGGAATAGCTGTGATACCTAAGACTGAGAAATAAGTTTTAAATAGAGTACCTTTGATTATAAGGATGGCACTAAACTCTTTCATTCACTCCTGAGTCTCAGAGCTACAGGGACCTGCACAATATTGGGAGGGTGGGGGTGTGCTCCAGGCCCCCTCCGAATATGGCTATGAAGCAGGTCAGAACATGAGACTCTCCCACTGGGGCACATCAGATTTGTTAGATTACATAAAAGTGAAATCATGAAGAATTTGTATTTCTATAGCTGACTTATTTTATGTAATATCAAGGTCTCCAGGTCTATTCATGTTATCACAAATTATAAGATTTTCTTTTTTTTATGGTTCAAATCTTATTGATCGTGAGTTGATTTTTGTATATAGTGAAAAATAAGAATCAAGTGTCAGTTTTCCACATGTTGGAATTCAACTACTCCAGCAGAATTTATTGAAAAGTATTCTTGCCCGAATATTTTGCTTTTGGTGTCTTTGTCAAAAATCATTTGATTTAATAACATGGTTTAATTCTAGTTTCTCTTTTCTGCACTGTTTTTTACTCTTTGTCAGCACCATACTCTCTTGTATATTACACATTTTGTTTATCCATTAACAGTTGATGCATAAACTTTAAGGAGGTTTCCACTTTTTAAAATCATTAATAATGAAAATATTAATATTTGTTTAGAGGATTTTTTAAGAATATGTTTTCAATTTTCTTTATATAAACTTAGGAATGGAAATGCTGGTTCGTATTTCAATTTGTGTATCACATATTTGAAATTTCTTTTTTATGAAGTAAAATCATATATTGTACTTGTCTTTCTATGCCTGTATTATTTTACTTAACATAATGTACACCAGTTTCAACCATGTTGTCACAAATAACAGTAAATCATTTGGGAGGAACAGAATAGTATTCCATTGTACAATGTACCATGTTTTCTTTGTCCATTCATCTGTTGATGGACTTTTAGTTTGTTTACATTTCTCAGATATTATTATTGTGTTTCTATGAATATGTGAGTTCTGAGGTCTGTTAAATAGTGATTTCAATTCTTTTGAATTTATATTCAATATTTGGATACCTGGAATAGATGGTGGTTCTATTTTTAATTTAGGGAGAACATCCATACTATTTTCCATAGATGCTGTGTTAATATACATTCCCACCAACAGTGCACAAGGGTTATTGCTCCATATCCTTTCCCAAATATTTTTTTGTCTTATTGATAATAGTAATTTTTAGTGGAGTGTGGTGATATCTCATTAGGGTTTTGGTTTTCACTTCTTTAATGATTAGTGATATTTAACAACATTTCATACACCATTTGGTAATTGTTATGACTTTTTTTTTTTTTTTTTGAGAAATGTCGATTTAAGTCTTTTGCCCATTCTGTGGGTCTTTTGGTTTTTAGCTGTTGGATTTGAGGGGTCTCTTATATAATCTGGCTATTTTTCCCTTTAAAAAGTATAGTTTGAAAATATTTTCTCCCATACCATAGGTTGTTAATTAATTGTTGACCTTTCCCTTAACTTTGTAGAAACTTTTTAATTGGACATAACACATTTTTTAAAAAAAATTCACTGAACTTTATGCAGTAAAGAGAAGTTTACAATAATCTAGAGAAAATAAATTTTGTCTTTTCATGTGAAATATCTTTTTTCTATAGTATTTTCCACCACTCCTTTCACCCATATCTTGACTGATGATGTTCTGAATTGAAATCTTTCTTCACACACACAGACACCAAAAAAAAAAAAAAAAATTCAAAATATGGTTTCAATACAGTCAATCAATTATCATAGACTTCACCTTTTCATGTTCATTAAGGTAAGTTAATCAAAAGCTTCAGGAAGTTGTGTGATTTAGTAGAAGGAACTGGTATCTAGATCATAATAGTAAAGATGTTTTGCATCCTGGTTTGCAAATATCTAAATACAGTCATCGAAAGGAGGATGACTTAAATTTGGAAACATGGAAAGACTTCCAGAAATAGACTCAAAGGCCATAATACAATTTTTTAAATTTTTATTCTATTTCCTGGGCCTTTGGGATTTGACCAAATATCTTTTCCCCATTCTAGTGGCCAAAAATATATTCTCTATATTTCTTATCATTAGTTTCATAGATTCCGATTTTACACTTAAGTCTTTAATTTGTTTTAGTTGGTTTTTAAAACAGGTGAAATATATCAGTCTTATTTTTGTTCATGGGGATACTCAGTTTTCTAAAGACAATTTTTTTAATTGAAAACACTGTCTTTTCTACAATGTTTATTCTTAACAACTTTGTCTAAAATTTCTTGACTGTAGATACATGGGTTTACTTCTAGGATTTATTTTTATGCACATCCAGTCTACGTGTGCATATTTATGCCAATATCATGTTGTTAGAATTACTACAGCTTTGCAACATATTTTGGAGTCAGGTAGTATAATGGCCCTAGCTTTGCTTGGTTTTCTTGTGATAACTTTGTCTGGGATTCCACAGTTCCATATAAATGTTATTAGTGCTTGTGTTTTTGTTATGTGAGGAATGTCATTGTTAGTTTTGATGAAGAATCCTTAGATCATTTTGGTTTATATGGACATTTAACAAATATTGATTCTTCCAATCCATGAACATGCATATCTTTATATTTTTTGTACCCTATTCATTTTTTCATCAATATTTTAAACTTTTATTATAGAGATTATTAACATCTTTACATTTCTTATTAGTAGATCTTTATTCCTTTGAAAATGATATTTTTTAAAAAAAAATTATTTCAGATAAAAGGTATTGTCATATAACATTACTACTTAATCTTTATTTTGTATCCTGCAGCATTGTTGAGTACATTTATTATTTCTAATAGTTTTTGGTGGTGTCTTTGTAATTTTGTTTAAAATATGAAATAATGTCATCTGCAAACAATGACAATTTGTTTTACTTTCTAATTAGGACATAATTTTATTCATTTATTTTGCCTGATCATGCTGCCTAGGATATCTAGAAATACATTAATAAAGGAGATGATGGGGAAATTTCTTTTTTTTTTTTCAGATCTTACAAAGTTTATAACATTTCCTCACTTAGTGTAATGTTAGCTGTAGAATTATTATAAATGACCTTTAGTGTTCTGAGTTTTATTACATCTATAACTAATTTATTCATCATGTTTACTAGGAATGGATGGTGAATTATATCAAATGTTTTTCTTTCATCTATTGATATCATATTTTTCCTTCATTCTGTTGATGTGGTGTATCACATTTATTTATTTTTATATTTGACAGCATATAATTTTTCAAAATAATTACTAATGATCCTTTGAATTTCTGTTGTTTCAGTTTCACGTATACATTTTTATCTCTAATTTTGTGTATTCTTGCTCTCTCTTTCACTCTCTCTGCCTTTTTGTTAGTCTACCTAATGTTTTATAATTTTTATTTTCAAATTATCAACTCTTGTCTTATTTGATCATTTATACTGTATTGTATAGTCTGTTTATCTCTCATTTTTATTATTTCTTTGCTTCTATTAATTTAAGATCTGGTTGGTTCTTGCTTATCTAAGATCTTGAGATACAGTAGTAGGTAGTTTATTTAAAACTTTCTATTTTTAATGTATTCATTCCTACAAACTTTTCTCTTAGTACTGATGATTCTGTATTTAACAGAATTGTTAAATTGTGTTTCTATTTTCATTGGTTTAAAGAGATTTTAAAATTTCCCTTCTGACTTACTCCATAATGCACTGCTGTTTACAAGTGTGTTTTTCAATCTCCATGAATTTGTGTAATTTCTAAAATATTTTCTTACTATTGACTATTTGTATCAAACCACTGTAATTACAAAATATACAATATATGATTTCAATATATTGAATTCTTTTTTGTTAACTAAATTTCATCTTTATTACTGTTTTTTTAATTTATTATTATTTGTTATACATGTTTGCAGAGTACATTTCATTTCATATTACATATAAAGAGCACAATTTTTCAAGTTGCTGGTTTTATATAAAGTATTTTTACAACAATTGTGTCTTCATACATGTATTTAGGGTGATCATGGATAACTCAGTCTGCCAATGTCCTACTATATGATTTAATCTAGAGAAAGTTTCATGCTTTGATGAAAAGAGTACACATTCTGAATCTGTTAAAATGCTTTTTTTTTTAAATGTTTAAGTACAACTATATGTGTAGCATGGCTTAACTCTGATATTTCTTTGTTAATGTTTTGTCTGAATGATCAGTCCACTGGTAAAATTGTGGTTTTGAAGTCCCCACTACTATTATATTGAAATATATCTTTCAAGTCTTATAGTGATTTTGTAAAAAAAGAAAAATGGGTGTTCCAACATTAGGTACATATATCTGTAAAATTGTTATAATTTCTTGATGCATTAACTTCCTGATTACTGTATAGTAACCTTTGTCTCATCTATTTGTTTCTCTTTTAAAGACTATTTTTTTTTTTTTTTTGGTGGTGCTGGGCATTGAACCCAGGGCCTTGTGCATGTGAGGCAAACACTCTACCAACTTAGCTATATCCCCAGCCCAAGACCATTTTTAATCTGACATAAGGTTACCTATTTTTTATGGCTTGGAAATGTGGTGTCCCTGAATGCTTGTGTATGAAGCAATGCAAAAATTATCAGATTCTAAACAATTAAGTTATGAGAGCCTTTATTTATTCACCACTGATATGTATTGACTGAGTGGTAACTATAGACATGCAGGGTGTGGCTACAGTAAGGTGTCACTGGAGCATGCCTTTGGAGTTGGTATTTTCTCCCTGATTATTGGTGCTCTGTCTCTACTTTATGTCTGTCAAGTACTAAGTTGCTTTTCCATGCCATACTCTTCTACCATGATGTTTTGCCTCACTTAGGGCTCAGAACTATAAAGTTGACCAAATATAGACTGAACCACTGAAACCATGAGCCAAAATAAACTTTTCAACCTATACAATGTTCTTCTCAGGACTTTTGTTTAGAGCAATACTAAAGCTAACTAAAGCAGAAATTGTTACTGAGAAGTGCAGTTGTTGCTGTGACAAAACTTATGTGGTTCAGAATCTTTTCAAGCTGGTTGTTTTGGAAAAGAATTTTAAGTTTCAGAAGGTTAAAAGTGGAGGTTAATGGGTAATTCTGGTGAGAGTTCAGAAGAACAGAATGCTGATAAAACTGTGAACAGTAAAGACAGCTCATGAGATTTCAAAGGAGAAGAAGGACTCTATTGGAAATTGTATTGGATTCCAATTTGTATTACATTCTGGAAAAGAAGTTATCTGCATTTTGCCCATGACCTAAGACTTTCTGTGAGGCTGAATTTAAAGATATTGGACTGATTTATCTAGCAGAAGAAATTTCAAGGTAGCACTGCATTCAGGCAGTTGCATCGATATTGTTGGAGTCTTTTAGCCAACTTTCCTGTGATAATTGGGAGTAGGAAGCAAAGCGTAGAGATTTAAAAATCTTGCATTTTGATCTGAAAGGTGAAAATAAAACTAAGACCAAGGAAGTTCTGGTTGATAAAGAGATTATAGCAACTGAAGAAACGCTAAGAGTTTTACCCTAAAACAATAGGAAAGATGGCTGGAGGGCACCTCAGGAATTGGCAAGACCATACCTTCTCAGGTTCAAGGGTGTAAAAGTAAAATTTTCTAATTGTACATTGGGCCCTCAGAAGTTTATTTCACCAAATGCAGCTGCCCAGGTATTCAGAGGCTGCTATCGTATGGTCACTGTAATCTTGAAGACTGCTCAAGATGGTGATAGACATTGGAGTCAACCACGTGATGCTGGTTCTACATGAATGAAGAATGCTGGAATTAGGGGTTCATGTAGGTTTCACTGAGATTTGATAGGAATATCTGGAAGGATAGGTAAAGTACAGAGACTGTGGGCTGTTCCCGAGAGGGCAATGCATGAAGATATGAGGAGGAAATCTAAGGTGTTGTGGGGAATCACAAGATTAAGAGATGTCAGTACTCTGAGACATTTGCTGAGGAGACCTGCAAGTATCAACCAGAAGGAAGCCAAAAGAGATGACATGTGAACTTCAATTAGCAAGGCCACAGGGGTGATGCTGCACAAGCCTTTGGAGAAAATATTGTGATGGCATGTGCTCCAGATACTGGGCATGGAGGTAGAGAACTTGCTTGCCCAGCTGGATTTTGATCTCATTCCTTCTTTCTATGCCCCTATTTTCACCTTTTTGAATGGAAACATTTAATCAGTATCATTATATGTTGTGTATATTATACAATTTGCTTTTGATTTTTATAGGGGAAAGCATCCAAAAGTCTTCCTTGTGTCTCACATGATATTTTGGACTTGGACTTTTTGGCAACACTGAAACCAATAAGGCTATAGGGACTCTTGAAAAATGAAATTAATGTATTTTGCATTGTGAGATGGAGATGTGCTTTTGGGAGCTAGGGGCAGAGTGGTACATGTTGGATATGCGGTGTCCTCCAATAGCTCATTTGTGAGATAATACAAAAGAGTTTAGAGTTGAAAAAAATGGGTTATGAAAGACTTAACATAATCAGTATATTAATTCATTGATCGGGATTAACTGAGTGGTAACTATAGGCAGTTAGTGTGTGGCTGGTTGAGGTGGTTCCTAGGAGCATGCCTTTGGGGTTTAAATTTTGTCTCTGGTTTAGTGGAGCTCTCTCTACTTTCTGGATGTCAAGTCCTGAGCTGCTTTTATCCACCATGCCCTTCCACCATGCTGTTCTGTCTCACTTTGGAGCACAAGCTATGGATTAGGAGAACATGCACTAAACATCTGAAACCATGAGACAAAAGAAACTTCTCTT
The DNA here is from genome assembly GCA_025594165.1 of Tamias sibiricus. Classification (NCBI taxonomy): domain Eukaryota; kingdom Metazoa; phylum Chordata; class Mammalia; order Rodentia; family Sciuridae; genus Tamias; species Tamias sibiricus. The sequence continues at coordinate 54,957,673 of CM046667.1, read as the reverse complement.
CCTCTATCCTGCTCACTTTACAAGTTCATTTACTTGGAATACAACTTTTCATTCTTTAACTTTCAGTCTGTATTTGTCCCTAACTGTGCAGTAAATTTTTTCAGGTAACAAAATCGGGTCCTATTTTTCAAAAATTTCAGCATATCTGCATTTTTTAATTGGATAAGTGTGTCCATCCTTTCTGACAGTTATTATGGAAAGGTGTAAAATTGGACTTGTTATTTTGTTGATTTTATCTTTATTGTTTTGAATATTCTTTGTTTCTTTCTTTTGTCTTCAGGATTTGATGGATTACTGTATTGATCATGAAAATGAATATTTTCTATTTATTTCTGTGTACGTACTCATCTAGTGGGATATATATTTTTACATACTATAATGTTTGTAGGTGTCTTTCATTTCTGGATATAGGGCTTTCTTATGCATCCATTCTAAGCTAGTGGTGTGGACATTAATTCCCTTAGTGTTTGCTTCTCTTTGGAAGTTTTTCTTTTTTTCTCTTAATTTCTGAAGGATAATCTCTCTGGGTGTTGTCACTTCATTGGTATTTACTTTCTTTCAGGACTTAGAAGATAACATTTCATGCCCTTCTTACCCATAGGATTCTGATGAGTAACCTGTTCATCAAATGTGGGGTTACCCTTATATGTGACTTGGCACTTCTTTCTTGCAGATTTTTAAATCCTTTCTTTGCACTGTACAATTGAGAGTTTGTAATATGTCATTGTGAATATTTTTTTTTCCTGGTCATCTCTTTGGGGTTCTATAGGCCTTTTGTACTTGAATATCCATGTCTTTCCCAAGGTTAGGGAATTTTTCTGCCATTATTTTATTAAATACATTTTCTATGCTCCTAATAATTACTTTCTCAACTTTAGATATTCCAATAATGCCAACATGTGTCTCAAAATTATTTGTTTCAAGGATCTTCAATGCTTTCTTCATTCTCTTTCTTTTTCTTTCATTCCTTTTCTGTCTGAATGTGATATTTTAAAAGATCCCTCATCAATCTCCAATATTCTTTTTATCACCTGACCAAGTCTGTTGTTAGTGCTTTCTATTGCATATTTAATTTGACTCATTAGTTCTTTATTACTTTTATTTGGTCATTTTTCAAAATCTTCCCTCTTTGCTTAATTTCTCATTTATAGACTGAATTGTCTTCCTAATTTCATTTGAATGTTTGTCTACATTCCTTGGATCTCTTTGAACTTTATAAAGTCATTATTTTGATTTCTTTTTCAAAGTTTTAATCATTTTTTGGCATATGATACTATAAAATTATGACCTTTTGGAGGTGTCACATTACCTTGTATTTCCATATTTCATGTGTTTCTTCATTGAGATTTGTGTGTCTGCTAGGTTTGGTTTCTCTATCACTTTTATAGTATGGCCTTCTCAGTATACATTTTTCTCCTGTGGATGAGGCTTGGAGTATCTGTTATGCAATTTTGGCTTTATTTCCAGATGAATAGCACAGTGTAATATCTCTGAAGATTCTTTGGCTGTGATTAATGACTGTGATCATGATGGTACCATGTTATGTCTGGAGAGGCCCACTGTCTCTGTAGTTCACACAGAAGGGGAGATACTCTAGCATTTCATTCAGTTGTGGTAAAGAGATCAGAGGGTATGGATTGCACTTTATCTGGCTAATCCTACAATGGGAGTGGTGGTCCTTATCAAGTGGTAGGTAGGTGATTTGGATATTGGCTCCATTATTTTTTGAGTCTCTGGCAGTGGCTGCTCCAGTAGTGGTAATGGTCCCTAATAACTTGTACTCCAACTGGACAGTGATGTTATCCCAGGCACTTCAAGTAGATAGGCAGGAGCAAGAAGCACATTACCCCCTACACTTTGCTCACACTCAGTCTTGTCATTAGTATGTGATTAGAAAAGGTGAAAGGGAGATCAAAAGTGGGGACCACGAAAGTGTGGTAACAGTAGAAATTTGTGTTTCTCTTTGCTGGGATTGTGCATATACCTGCTCAGAAACAGACCTCAGTACCCCCTAGCTATGCATGCATGGAGAAGGGGTGATGGCTGGGGCTTTTCTACCCTTGACTATTTGAATTATAGTTCCACCAGAAATCAACAGCATTGGGTCAAAAATGAAGCCAGATAAAGTGCCTCAAAAAGTGAGTGAGGGTGAAATGCTAGTAGTTCCAGCAAAGATTCACTTTGGAATTTCCTTAGATAATGCACCCCAGGGGCAGAGTGATAGCCAGAGTTTCTGTTTTGCTTAAAGTCACCACAGCACACAACTTTAGATGGCACAGCAGTAGATCCATGAAATTCTTCCCTTTACATATTAGTGACAGGCTCCCATGTGCAGTGATATGGAGTGGGGTGACAAGAACCACATTTGTAACCACTTAAGTACAGGTACTAGGGCGAATTCCCAGGTGACTGGTTATGCCCTTGGTCTCATTTCATTCATGAGGGTGGCAACTTCTATTACCCACTCTCTAGAGTGTAGGGAATGCAGTGGTTTGTGTAAGTGTTACCCCACCTATCCAGGTTCATTTCTTGAGGCATCTATTCGCTGAACCAGTACAGTACAATACCTGTGGGGTCCCAAATGTGGGAATATGCAAGTATTTCTAATCTCTAGAGCTGCCCATATTCAGACAATAGTTCCTTTTGAAGATGCTCCTGACTATAACAACCTATGGGTTTGCTGGGAGATGATATGAAATTCCTTTCCAAAGAAAGGATACTGTTCAGATTTCAGGTGACTTATGTGCTTAAGCTGCATGCATATTAAAGTTGTGAAGCTTTTGGATAACTAGAATTGTGAGTATCTACCACAACAGAGTTTTCTGTGACTCTACCCTTACCCTTGAGGGAGGTAGATATTTGTTGCCCCAGCTGTGGATGTGAGCAAGCTAGTGCCTTGACATTTCTACTGTGCTTTTGCACCAGGTATCTGGATTTTACAAGGTTTTTTCTTTTCTCCTTTTGATTTCTGTTTTTTTTCCCTAATAATTCACTTCAAAATCCAATGATAGGGTTGAGGATGTTGAATAGCATACATGAGTCTCTGGTTTAATCCCCAGTACCACAGAAAATGCAGCTACATATCTGTTTCTTTGCTTCTTGTTTGATAAATAGCAGGTGAGTGAGCTGCTATTCATTCATCATGAACCTCCTCCAACCCAAATATTTCTGATTGATTTCTTCATTGCTTTCTTTTCTTTGTTTGATTATTCTGTGACAGCATTGAACCATTTTTTGTATGTTTTATTCAAGGCAATTGAATTTCCTTAAAATATTTATTTTAAATCTGAGAGTTCTTCTATACTGACTACCATCTGATCTTTTTCTCACACCTGTTTGACTGTGAGTTGAGTTTGTGCTTTCCTAGAAGGTCTTGATGGTTGCTGACATGTGATGTCAACTGGGCATTGAGAGTATAACTATTCTACTCTGAATTTGTGCCTGAATCTCCAAAAATTCAAAACAGAGTGTGTGTTTTTTTTTTTTTTTTTGTGACTACAATTCCACTATTTCAATACTGGAATGTGTCCAAATCTAGGTCATTCAGGAGTCTGTTGTTGTATGTTATTCTTTCATCACTAAAGGGAGGGTCAAGCCCAGAATTTTACCAAATCTACAGTCGCTGTATTTTTCACAATGAATCAAAGGATCAACTAGAAAGAGCAATCTATTTCCAGAAAGACTTTACTTGGGCTGAGCAAGTCCCAAATGCCTTGCCCATAATTTCTTCCATGTTGTAATGTGCTATGAGATTTGCTGGACTCTGGGCAGATTCACCTTGTATGGACCAGATCCAGGATCATATATCATGACTGTGGACATGATTAGCATCAAGCTATATTATAATCTTTGCCCATAGTACACAAAAACTAGCACATCACTTTCTGAAGTAAGGCTGCTGTTTTCAGATTTCAAGTGACTTATCTGATTAAGCTGCATGACTATAAACCTTTGTGAAGCTTTTGAATGTGTAGTATTGTGAGTTTCTGCCAGGGATCATGATATTATATGCTGCCTATTGCTGAGTTAAACTCACAGGTCAAAACTATAGCAATCACCAATGTGATTGTGGCCAGAACAGAAATATGACAGATTGGATCTGTGTATATTCTTCTGAAACTGTGGCTATATCCAGAGCTTCTGTTTGCATGAAAGCCTGGGGAGAGAGGCCATATGTCCAGAGTTGGGCTTTACCAGGCCTGCAATAATTTCTAGGGCAATGTCCTGAGATTACTACTTTGCTTTACACCCTATGAAATAGTATCTTGCTCTTTGCTGTGATGCCCATGTTTGGGGTAGTGTTGATAAAGGCAGAGCCTTGGCCACCTGGAGTGACACTATGCTGGGTTCCATCTGAATCTCACAGATGGAATGACCTGCACATTTTCAGGAGTGCACAGAGGCCCACACCTCAACGTCAGTGATTCAGGCTAAAACAGGAGGCTGTCCCACTGGGGTACAGGTCCCTGTCTTTTGTTATGTCACTTTTAGATTTAAATCTCCCTCTGTGTGCACTGGTCTAGCAATAGTTGTGATTCCTGAGATTTGAGGACAAGTGATCAGGAGAGTCTCCAGGCCACCAAGGCTAATACTAATCTAGGTCAATGTCTCACAACTGCAGGAACCTGCAAAGTCTTGAAGAGGGTATTGTACTTCAGGCCTACTAGAGGGCTGGAAATGTTGCAAACTGAAACTAGAGTCTGTCTCATCAGTGAACAGATCTCTCAGCAATACAGAGGCAGGTATAGAGGCTCCATTCATGAGCTCTGTCCTGTTATAAGGCCTTTGGCTTATATTCTGTTCTGGATATCATAATGTTGGTCCTGACACTGAGCTTCAATACAAGTCCTGAGCTAGTTTTCATGCCCTGCTGCCTAGCAGGTGGAATCTTGCTCTCCATTCTTCTGTTTGGTGTTTAGGGAGGGTTGGTAGAAGGAGTCTCTTTGCTGCCTAAGAGTTTCAGCAAGTCACTCACTGTAGGTATTTGATTGACACTAAGGTCTGTGGTTTACGGAGCTGTGACCTTCAAGTCTAAGAACTGGACTTATTCTCTTTCCTTATTCCAAGTATGAGTTCATTGTTGTGTTTGTTGATTTTATGGGAGAAATGGTGCAGGTAACTCTTCTTACTTTCTTTTCTTTTTCTTTAAATAAGAGTAGGCTATGTGGTTATACAAGTTTCTCCAGCTTTTGAGAAGATCTTCAGTTCATGAACAGGTGTTCAGGTTGGTGTGTTTTGGGGTAGATGTAACTGGGGGATCTTCCTTAGCTTGCATCTTTCTGTGCCTTATCATCTATTTACTTTTTTGAGAAATACAATATTATTTTCCATAGAAGCTGCATCTTTTTACATTCCTATCACCAAGACTTAAATTTTGCCAGATCTTTACCTGTAGTTTTCATTTAGTTTACAAAATTTATAGTCATGCAAATGGAAATGATAAGAATCTCATTGAGGCTTTGATTTGCATTCACCTTATGATTAATGATGGGTTTTATATTTTTTGTGCTCATGAGCCATGGATATGTCTTCTTTGGAGAAATGTCTATTTAAATACACTGGCCATTTTTTAATTCACCAACTTATTTTTATGTTTTCCTTCATGTTAAGTTCTATGGTTTTGTTGTATATTATGGACACTAGACCCAATTCAGATATAAGATTTTAAAATATTTTCCCATCTTGTAGATTGTCCCTTCACAATAATATGCACTGATTACAAAATATTTACATTTTGAAGTAGCCAAATGTTTTTATTTTATTTTCTACCATATTTTAATGTCATATCTGAAAATAAAAATGTTGCCTAATCCAAGGTTATTAAGGTTTCATGTATGTTTTCAGCCAAGAAATTTATATTTTTGTCTCTTACATATAGTCTTTTGTCCACCTTGAGTAAATATTAATAAATAATATACTGTATGAATCCAAATCCTTTATTTTCTATGTGCATGTTCTTTTTTTTTTTTTTTTTTTTTTTTTTTTGTGGTACCGGGGATTGAACTCAGGGGCACTCGACCACTGGGTCACATCCCCAGCCCTTTTTTGTATTTTACTTAGAGACAGGGTCTCACTGAGTTGCTAAGTGCCTCGCCATTGCTGAGGCTGGCTTTGAACTCGCAATCCTCCTGCCTCAGCCTCCCAAAGTGCTGGGATTACAGGCGTGTGCCACCGCACCTGGCCCATGCATGTTCATTTGTTCCAGGAAAATTTGTTGAAAAAAATATTGTTTCCCAATTGAGAAGTATTGATAATACCTTATAAAATGAATTGATTATAAATATATGTGTTAATTTTTGGACTCTGAATTTTATTATGTTGATTTACATGCATCTCTCTTTATATAAGTACCACAATGTCTTTACTACCACATCTTTGTAGTAATTTTTGAAAACAGGAATTATCTTTCTCTATATGTCTTGTTTTCAAGATTGTTTCAAAACATTAGGGCTCTTTCATTTCTAATTTTATAATAACCTTGGACCTTTCTGAAAAACAAAGTCTTCATTACTTTGATGGGTAGTACATCAAAATTGTAAGCAGAAAGAAGTGAAAATATTTTTCTCCTTCTACTTACATTCAGTACCTCACATAATATTTCTGTGACCAGATTTGTGGCGAATTTTCCAACAAGCAATTCTCCAATATACTCCAACTGGGTATTTGTTTTGGTCAGCTTTTTTACTATTGTGACTAAAAGACCTTACAAGAACAGTTTGGAGGAGGAAATGTTTATTTGCGGGCTCACAGTTTCAGAGGTCTCAGTGCACAGATGTCTGGTTTCATTGTTCTGGGCTCAAGGATAGGCAGCACATCATGGCAGAAGAGTGTGGTGGAGGATAGTGGCTCAGGACATTGCAGCAAGAAGCAGAGAGTGAGAGTTCCATTCAACAAGGACAAAATACATATCATAACATCATGCCCACAATGACCCACTGCCTCTGGTCACACCCCACATGCCCATGGTTACCATCCAGTTAATCTCTATCAGTATATTAACGCATTGATGAGGCTAAGGCTTTCATAATCCAGTGACTTTACCTATAAACACTTTTGCATTGTCTCACATGAGACACATCATATTTAAAACAACAGTTTTTCCGGACACTGTGGTGCACACCTGTAATCCCAGCAACTCAGGAGGCTGAGGCAAGAGGATCAGGGGTTCAAAAAGCTAGCCTCACCAAAAATGAGGCGCCAAGCAACTCAGTGAGACCTTGTTTCTAAATAAAACACAAAATAAGGCTGGAGATGTGGCTCAGTGGTTAAGTGCCCCTGCATGCAAAGCCCTGTACCTGCTCAAAAAAAAAGTCCCAAAACAAAATAAAACAACAGTGTCCTATAATGCATTTCATTATATACTTGGATGTAATATCAGATCCCATACATTAAGTGCTAAGTCTCACAAGGGTGACCCTGACTGAGACACCAATCACAAGTTGTAGTTTATGTGAAAGTTGTTGGAATTAAAATGGAGTTGCTTCTATTAGCCCTAACAAAAATATATTAAGAAACCAGGATATTACAAAGGATGAATTCTCACATATAATTGCATGATACTAGCTATCACAAAAGATGGCAAGAATCACATCCTTTTACAAAATCCATTGTAACTCTATTAAAAATATACATATACAAAGGATGTCATGCCATCAACTAACTGTTCATCCTCAAACTCCTGTCACACTTGCTGTTAATCTTTGTGATCAAGTATTATTGTTTTGAAATATGCTATGTAATTCTCTTCTTTATTGATATTAAAAGTTCTGCCTCAAACTCTTTGAACACACTCATAATTTGCCATAGCACACATATCCCCATTCCAATTCTCTGATGTTCCCAAATAAATATTGTTCTTCACACAGTCTCTCTCTGATTGTTTGAGTTCATGATTGTCACCTGTACTTCTAATTGATGGGTATAAATCAAGTTTCCATGATCACCTCCTTCATTTCAATTAATTTTCTAGGATGTCTCATAGAATTCAAGTGTTGACTCAGAAAAAAAAAAAAAAAAACAATCTAATAAAGAACCAAGAAAATTATATCAATTTGGGGAATAATTAGCATTGCTTTCCAGGAAAAAACAGATTCAAAGATTCTTAAAAAAATATTTTGATGTTTTATAAAATGTTGTTTATATTGATAACTTTAAATCAACAGGGGGTTGGGAATTGTGCCACTTGTTAGTCAATAATTATGTTGGTTTGGGCAGAATTCAATTGTCCTATGGAAAAGGTATTCAAATTGGTTTCAGTCTCTTGTTAGTTTGGGGAAAGGGGTCCATTGTACAGAAGGACAACAGAAGTTAACAGTTTTCAAAGGGCCAACTTGCTCTCAAGGATGGCTGGGTCTTTAGCCCAGTTCAAAGGTTCATCTGGGACCTCTGTGTTATTAGCAATGGCTTTCTGATTCCATGTTAATTTCCTTGAACCAATGTTACTCCACTTTGTTTTTATTTTTCCATGACAGAGAAACACTTAACACTTAGAAGTTTACTATAATTCATTGTAATGTTGATAAGTGACCATATTAAAAAAGAGAGAGAGAGAGAGCAATGCACGAGCGAGTGAAGTATTGATGCCCTATCTGGGCATACCACCCCTTTCAGTACATCATGTTTCATAACTTAGAATTTCATCTAATCTCAGAAGAGTATGTATAGAAATTGATCTTCAGTCTTTTCTCCTTTTCCAGCAGTTAGTGGGTAAGGCTGAAAATTCCAACCATCTGATCCTCAGTCTGTCTTGTGATTGGTCTCATCATAAAGCTATCAGTGGGTTCCAAATTTAGTCACACCGTTAGCAGAAATTCAGGTGTGAACTGAAAGGGGATCATTAAGAACCATAAAGGACATTTCTTTCTATAAAGAAATTTCAAGGGGGTTTATGTACTTTCTGGCAAGAACAGAGACAATAATAAAATATATTTCACACAAGTATAAGATAAAATGCCATAAAGCTTCCCATTCTTAATGAGATTCTGCTAATTTTTCATAAGTATTTCTTAGGTTGCACACCTTTCGTTAACATTCAGAGTTCCAAAAACATTGATTATGATTGTTTTTCCTACTTTCCCATGATTTTATTTCTATAAGTCCCTCCTCCACTTTACTGACATAAATTTTATTAGAATTTTAAAATCTTTAGCTACACAAATGACAAGACTGTTACTATGCTATTGATTATCCACAGATGTTTCCATGGTGGTTGTTTACTTTAGTTTTTCTACACTAAAATATCTAAGTTCAAATAAAAAAAAACAGTAGGTTATTTTTTAAACTTATCAGTACTCCTGAAAATATTGAAACTGAAGTTTTGTGAACTTACATGTGTGTTTTATTTCACAATTTTAAGAAAGGTTAAAATAGCAAAAAAAAAAAATTCATGAACTTAAATGCTACAAGATTTTATACAGTACAAAACTAATCATTAAGTTATTATTTTAATTAAATCTAAAATATGTAAAGATAGGCTGTAAAGTATATGATGAGCCAAAATGCATTATACTGTCTTGTATAACTGTTGGGAACAAATAATAAACAAACAAACAATTAAATAAAAACTGTGACATAAGAACAATGCTATACTTAATTTTTTTGCATCACATAAAATTTTAGACTTTCTTACATAAGGGACGTTTTTTCCCCATTCAAGAGATTGAACATAACTTAAAACTGAGCCTTCTTTTTAAGGCAAGATATAATGTACAATGTTCTCATTGCCTTTTTCTAGGATATAAAATTAGAAAATAACAAAATAGACAATAAAATAAATACTCTAAAATATATAAAGAGGAAAGTGAACTGGCTAAAGGCCCATGCACCAATATAATAAAACAAAATCCAGTGTTGTATTACCTCTAAGAAAACAAAAGCAGGTAACTAAGGCAAGCATTTCCAGATCCAAATTAGCAATATCAGGCATTCAAGGAAAACTGTGTAAGTAAGCTTTTCATTACTGTGAACAAAATGCCAGAGAATGACAATGTAGAAAGGGGAAAGTTCATTTTGGTTCTTTGGCTCTTGATTTAAAAGATTTACTTTATGGTGGGCCAAGTCTACTGCTCCGGGACCAAGGTGAGGCAGCATATCATGGTGAAAAGGCATAGTAGAGGGAAGCTGCTCAAGATGTGGCAGCAAGGAACCAGAAAGAGAGACAGAGGGAGAGATAGACATATAGATAAGTAGATAGATAGATAGACAGACAATAGAGAGAAGGAGGAAGCGGGAACATGGAAGATAAGTCATTCTATATGACCTGCCCAGTGATCTTTCACTTCTAGCCATGTCCCACCTAACTACAGTTATCACCTAGTCAGTCCATTCAAACTAGGATGTAATGATTAGGTCACATTTATAATATAATCATTTCCTCCCTCTGAACATTCCTGCATTAATAAAGAAGTTTTGGGGGACACTTCTTAGCAAAAACCTAAAAAAGATCTAACCCTCCAGTGGACAAGATAAAATAAGATATTAGTTGATAATGAGTGGCCAGTGAAAGCATTCTTCTACTTCTCCTCCTCCTCCTCTTCCTCCTTCTTCTTCGTTGCAGATGAACATGATACCACTTATTTTATTTTATTTATTTTTGTGTGGTGCTGAGGTTTGAACCCAGTGCCTCACACATTTTTGGCAAGTACTCTGCTCCTGAGCTACAACTCCAGCCCTGAAAACATTTTTCTTCTCCACTAGAACTGAGACTCCGTCCCTCACTGATGTGGGCCAGGTGAATAGCAGAAAGGTAGATCTTGTAGCAAGTGACCTGTATATTGAAGTTGATGGCTGCTGCAGATGTGAGAATCCCTTTTATCCCAAGAGAAACTGGGGGGAAATGTTCCATTAGCAATGTGGATTGTGGGCCTGTAAATACCCTAACACAGAAAGTCATTTTATTCCTATGGACCAGAGATTCTATTTTCTCACACAGGGAAATCATATGGCCTGGCTTGTAGAAACTTTTTATACTCCCTCAGATATCTATATTCCATGGTTTACAAAATTAGTCCAGAAAATGTGCTGCCCCTAAATATTGTCACATACAATTAAAGGTTTAAATTTGAGTTTGTGTCTTCTATCATAAGACTAAAATTGTCTAGGATAAAATTTAAAATCACCTTTTATAATGTTAGCAAGTTGTTGGGTGATTAAGATATTCCATTGAATATCTTAATCCCCAGAGGTAATCTTGAACAGCTATTTGTGCACAAATCTAATTGCACATGAGTTACAGAAATCCTATGAGAGACCATAGGATGTGTTTATAGTATAACAAAAGGAAAAGATGCATTGAAGAAGGATGGAAATAACAAGTTAATGTATCCCTCCTTTTAATTCCAAGCAGACTTCCCACTAAGAGCCTTCCAAAGAGAGAAAAGAGGAAATAAAGCCAACTTCTATGGACCAGGTCAATGCCTGTTACATTGAACCCCAGTGCTGAAATAAGCTCCACACCACCTACTGCCAGGACAATACTCACAAAATTAGCTCCTAAACTGCACTCACAAGTCAGATGACTGCCTCTGCCACCTGTCTTTCAACATCTGGCAGTAGAGCTAGTACCAAGACTCTACCTGCTGGGGAACAAGACAGAGAAGCACACATAATCTAGCATAGAACTTTGTCTCGGAGAGCAGTACTAGTCTAGCTATGGTGAGACTCAGTAACATGAAAAAACTAAGCAAATCATGCCCAGGCCAGAAATTGAAGATAGACTCTCCAGTTTAGCCACAATACCAGGAATGGATCTGTGACACAGTGGGATGGACTTGTGCTTCAGCCTGTAACACTGACCTTTATGGCTTGGGCCTGAGTATACCACTGAGACTGTGCAGTCTTTTCAACTGTAAGACCCAGATAGACCACAGTGTCAGTCTTGGTATCCAAAGAACTGTCTTCACCACACTACCCTAACTTGGGGTGGCATAACGTATAATAATACTTTATTCAGAGTAGGAAGAGGTAATTAGCACAGAACATTGCCTTGGAACTCAGGGTCAGACTAGTTAAACCTAAATTTAGGCATGGGCCTATTGGGATAGGCCCATGCCCATGAATAGAGAGTCTGTAGTGGCCCTGGCACCAGGCAGAGATTTATGACTCAGGCTATTGTACTTCTATTCTAGCAAACCTGTGGCTGATTGCATCAACCTTTTAGGCCACACACAATTCTCTGACATCAATAAGCAGTCCATAAGAGTATTGGCTTTGAACATATTCCACTGTGTGTGTTTTTGTTTTTGTTTTGTTTTGTTTTGTTTTTTTTTTTTTTTTTTTTTTTTTTTTTTTTTGTTTTTGGTCTAGTCAGGCTGTGAGCTCTTGGTGTGACACAGATTTATGGAGAGGGTAGCCAGATCTTGGAAGAATACTGTAGTGTGTGATAGCATATAGTGATTGTGGGAAATAAATCTGGGCCTGCCAACATCTTCAGGAAGAGAAATGGGTGGTTTAAATACTTATTTTATGTAGTCCCCTTGTTTATATTAAACAACATGCCACTTACAGATTTGTGACAAATCTAGGCTTTGGTCACAGTCTGTTGATAAATCATAGATAACACTAAGAGTGAACTAGTGACAAACGTGTGTTTAGGGTGCCACTGAGTGCTAAAATTAAAGAAAGGACCATAGGTTCAGAGAAAATAAGCAGCTGGATTAAAATCTCTTGAAACACAAGCAAAAACAAAGCCAAATTACAAAGACTGGAAAAATATCCAATTCTTTAGTGATCAGATAATATCACAGAACCAGCATCAATACCATTTAGTAAAAAATTATCTTACCTAATATTCAAAATGAGATGATAGAAACTAACCAGATAATATATAGTATGAAAGAACTCTCATGTGGGAAGCCACCCATGAGCTATTTAGCCTTGAGCTAAGGAGATTTTGGTTTGGCATTGCAAATTATTTTGTGGCTCCTCCCATTTAATGGATTACTCAATGCAAGTGACCACAGTCTTCACTCAGCTAGGAGACCCCTGTAATAGTTCTGGAATCAGGTGTAACCCATTGGGCCTGGACAGCCCACCTCCTACCTTATTTAGCAAAAGAACATTCTGTAGAAAACCTTTGATGTTTCCCCCACAAAAATAAACCAAAGGATTATCCTAAATGCATGATTGAAGATCTGAATGGTACTTATATACTTTGTATACAAGCAGTTGTATGTAAAAAGATACTATACTTGTGCATGATGAATAAGTAAATAAATAATAAAAAAATTAAAAAAAAAACCAAAGGTAGGCTCTTGCTCTCTCTTCCCAGTGTAGAAGCTCAACCCCTAAGATCAAAGACCTGTCCTGCCCTCACTTTCTAAAATTATTTCCTGTGTCATGTGTTTTTTTTAAAATTTCTTTATTTACAGTAGTATGATTTACAGTTCATACTATACACATAGAGCATCTTTTTACACAAAACAGTTTGTATACAAAGTATATTCGTAGCATTCAAGTCTTCAATCATGCATTTAGAATAATGATATCCATCTTATTCAACCACGTTTTCCCCCTTCCCCCCTTGCTCCCTCTCTTCCCCTCCCTTCCCTTTGGCCATTCTAGTGTTCCTCTAATCCTCCTATGTACCCAAACCCAACAATACTGTGAACCGGCTTCCTTATATCAGAGGAAACATTCGGTATTGGGATTTTTGAGATTGACTGATTTCACTTAGCATTTTATTTTCCAACTTCATCCATTTACCTGCAAATGTCATTATTTTATTATCTTTTATTGCTGAGTAAAATTCCATTGTGTATGTATACCACATTTTCTTTATCCATTCATCTACCGAGGGAAATCTAGGTTGGTTCCACAACCTAGCTATTGTGAATTGTGCTGCTATAAACATTGAGGTAGCTGTGTCACTGTAGGATGCTGATATTAAGTCCTTTGGGAATAGATCCAGGAGTGGGATGGCTGGGTCATAGGGGGTTCCATTCCCATTTTCCCAAGAAATCTCCATACTGCTTTCCATAATGGTTGTACCATTTTGCAGTCCCACCAGCAATGTAAGAGTGTGCCCATTTCCCCACATCCTCTCCAACATTTATTGTTGTTTGTGTTCTTGGTAGCTGCCATTCCAAGTGGAGTGAAATGAAATCTTAGAGTAGTTTTGATTTGCATTTCTCTAATTGCCAGCGATGTTGAGCATTTTTTCATGTATTTGTTGCTTAATTGTGTATCTTCTTCTGAGAAGTGTCTTTTCAATTCCTTAGCCCATTTGTTGATTGGGTTATTTGTTTTTTTGGAATTAAGTTTTTTGAGTTCTTTATATATTCTAGAAATTAGTGCTCTATCCGATGTGCATGTATTAAATATTTGTTCCCGATTAGTTGGCTTTCTATTCACCTCACTGATTATTTTGCTGAGAAGAAGCTTTTTAGCTTAAATCTATCCCATTCATTAATTCTTGGTAATAATTCTTGCGCTACTGGATTCTTGCTAAGAAACTTGGAGCATAATCCGACATGTTGGAAATTGTAGCTTACTTTTCCTTCTATTAGGTGTATTGTCTCCAGTCTAATTCCTAAGTCCTTGATCCACTTTGAATTGAATTTTGTGCATGGTGAGAGATAAGGGTTTAATTTCATTTTGTTGCATATGGCTTCCCATTTTTCCCAGCAACATTTATTGAAGAGGCTATTCTTTCTCCACTGTACATTTTTGGCGCCTTTGTCTAATATAAGATAACTGAAATTATATGTATTAGTCTCTGTGTCCTCAATTCTGTACCATTGGCCTACTAGTCTTTTTTTGTGCCAATACCATGCTGTTTTTGTTACTATTGCTCTATAGTATAATTTAAAGTCCGGTATGGTGATGCCCCCTGCTTCACTTTTCTTACTCAGGATTGCTTTAGCTATTCTGGGTCTCATTTTTCCAGATGAATTTCATGACTGCTTTTTCTATTTCTTTGAGAAATGTCATTGGGATTTTGATTGGAATTGCATTAAATCTGTATAATGCTTTTGGTAGTATGGACATTTTGACAATATTAATTCTACCTATCCAAGACCAAGGTAGGTCTTTCCATCTTCTGAGGTCTTCTACGATTTCTTTATTTAGTGTTCTATAGTTTTTGTTATACAGGTACTTCACCTTTTTTGTTAAGTTGATTCCCAGGTATTTTTTTTATGCTATTGTAAATGGGGTAGTTTTCGTCATTTCCCTTTCAGAGGCTTTGTCACTGATGTACAAAAATGCCTTTGAGGCTGGGCGCGGTGGCACACACCTGTAATCCCAGCACTTTGGGAGGCTGAGGCAGGAGGATTGCGAGTTCAAAGCCAGCCTCAGCAATGGTGAGGCACTTAGCAACTCAGTGAGACCATGTCTCTAAATAAAATACAAAAAAGGGCTGGGGATGTGACCCAGTGGTCGAGTGCCTCTGAGTTCAATCCCCGGTACCACAAAAAAAAAAAAAAAAAAAAAAAAGGCCTTTGACTTATGGGTATTGATTTTGTATCCTACTACTTTGCCGAATTCATTTACTAGTTGCAAAAGTTTTCTGGTAGAGTTTTTTGTGTCTTCTAGGTATATTATCATGTCATCAGCAAATAGTGCTAATTTGAGCTCTTCTTTTCCTATCTGGATCCCTTTAATTTTTCTCGTCTAATTGCTGTGGCCAGAGTTTAAAGTACTACGTTAAATAGCAGTGGTGAGAGGGGACATCCCTGTCTTGTTCCAGTTTTTAGATGGAATGCGTTCAATTTTTCTCCATTTAAGATAATGTTAGCTTGATGTTGCTGCCTGAAGCAATTGCCACTTGGAGCAAAGCTTGGAGCAATGACGCCACGGGAATAAGTTCAGAGGTGGACTGGAAACAAACAGGCTCTTTATGCTGCTAGCTTTTTTCTCAGGCTCCAACAACCTCTCCCACAAGCTATCCACACTCAGCCAACCACACAAAATGGCTCCAACCCCCTCCGCAAAGTCCCGGGCCAAGTCTCTCGAGATCATGCAAATGGCGCCGACCCAGTCCGCAATGTCCCTGGCCAAGTCTCGCGAGATCATGGAAGGTGGTAATGCTTTATGGCTCAAAGCTAACCGCAATCTTAGCTATCTCCTTAATTAGGGCTCCTACTTTTCCCCCCTTTTGCTTTAAAAGAGGGGATGCTCTAGGATATCCACGTGCAACCAACATTCTTACCCGTCATTGGATAATCAAGGCTGTGCCCTTGACTCCTGTCGTAGGTTGATATGTCGGCCACATGAGACTGTTCCGTGCGACTGTGCCTGTCTGAAGTTGTCCCCCTCTGGGGATCTTACCCATCATTGGCTACCAGCCATCCAATCGTTCCCTTCAGGATCGACTGAGTATGATGACTAACAGCCGTCCAATTGTGAAGAGATGCTGCGGCTTTTCTGCTAACAAGCCAAGTTGCATAGCATATCAAATTCTTGAAACAAATCAGCTGCCCTGAGTTCTATCAAGTAACTCACTGAGTTCTCTAGACAAATACCCACAATGCATTGTCCTGTAAAGTCCCCAACAATGAAAGATCAAAATGTCCACTTGTTATAACACGTTGATCTAGGAGGCCCCATGCATGCAGAGCAGAGGCCACACTGCTGATGAGGTTGTTTGATGCTTGAGCAGCAGGGATGTTTGCAGCGACCACAATCCTTGCAGCTGTAGCAGCAGCCGTCTTTTTTATATCTAGACAATGCCACCAGCAAATCTTCTGGGCCCACTACCTAGAAACTCAAGCATCATTTATTAAAGGAAAGGCAGTGCTATTCCAGCACTGAGTCAAGAGGCGAGTTGTCAAACTAAAAAATAGAATTATTAGATTAGAAAATTAAAGTTGATTTCTGCTCACACACATTGCTGCTTGAGCTCCCACAAACCTAAGCTGGCAAAATATCACATTCAGAACAAAACAAAGAAAGACTGAGGGTATTTACTGCATTAAAGACAGATTAAAGAAAAGCTAACGGCACTTTGGAAAAATAATTTGTTAGCTGGAACCCTCGAGTCTCTGTAACTTTCCATGAAATTATCTGTTGAAATAACTCAAATTAATCAGCTATAAAACAAATAAAGTTAATTACAAATAAAGAATCCTATGTCAAAACACCAAAATATCAGGTTATACAGCACTAGTCATATTCTTCGCTAAAGAGAAGTCCCTGGGACACCTATAAATCAAAATTGAAGATACCTTCACCTATTAAAGTATTTACCCAAATTGAATACTCTTAAACTTAAATGAATTAAAGTTATTTGTATCCATATATATATTTTTTTTCATAAACGCTTTGTTATTTGTGACATCACACTGGACAGACACACAAACCTACAAACATATATTTGTGATGTCACATTTACATGAAATTTAGACAAATGCGCAGACATAAAGACATATATAAAAAGAGAAAAAAAATACAATTGTGTGCACACTGAAGAGAGATCTTCTCGTCCCGGCCGGGAGGAATGACACTTAAGTTGTGAAATATTTTTTGAAGGACTCTTTTAAGGGAATCATTCCATACCTTCATTTTGGTCCTTTTGATTTTGTACTTTTTTTTATTAATCTTGATTCCTCAACAACTTCATCTTGATCCTTTTGATGTGGTACCTGCTTTATTAATCTAGATGGTATCCATATTGGAGAGGATTCACGCTTTGGAAAAACACAAACAGATCCTCTCCCCCAAATTAATACTGGATCTGGACCCTTCCATGTACCTGAAAGAACATTCTTCCAGTAAACCAAAGGTTTATATTGTTGGTGTGGGTTCCAATGTCTGTCTCCAGCAGAATAACCATTAGAGTCTAATGTTAAAAAATTTAAGGTAAACAGGGAAACTGCCAATCGGTCCCTAGGACTTTTCCAATTTCCTTCTTTTTGTTTTAATAACATAATTTTCAGTGTGTGGTTTGCTCATTCAATAATGCCCTGACCCTGAGGATTGTATGGGATGCCTGTTTTATGGGATATATTGAATTTTGCACAAAACTCTTTGAAAGATGAGGATGTATATGCAGGGCCATTATCTGTTTTAAGCATTTTGGGTATGCCCAAAGCAGCAAAAGCTTGCAAACAATGAGATGTAACATCTTTAACTTTTTCTCCAGAATGTAAGGAAGCAAAAATCATGCCTGAGCATGTATCTATGGTCACATGAATAAATCGCAATTTTCCAAAACTTGGCTCATGAGTAACATCCATCTGCCATAAATGATTGGGCATTAATCCTCTAGGGTTAACACCATAATGAGGACTGGGCAAATGTGTCATACAAGATTTACAATCTTTGACAATTGTTCTGGCTTGCTCCTTTGTGATTTTAAACCTACGCTGCAAGGTGGTGCTATTGACATCAAACTGGGAGTGGAATAAAGTAGCTTGCTGGAGCGCTGAAAGTATAAAGATTGTTTGGGTAAGGGCATCAGCCTTTTGATTACCTTCATGGAGGGGTCCAGGCAAGTTGGTATGTGCTCTAATATGCCCTACGAATAGAGGTTCTTTTCTTGCCCACAAAAGTTTTTTGTATTTGATAAAACAATTTAAAGGCTGGAGTATGAGGTGTTATTGGTCCTGCTGGCTCTAATTTTGGGACAGCATGTACAATATAGTGGCTATCTGAAAAAATGTTCATGGGCTGCTCTCTAAAATTTTCCAGAGCTCTACCACAGCTTCCAATTCCACTAGTTGAGCTGATTTGTGTGCAGTTATGTAAGTCATATTTTCTTTTTTAGTGACTACTGCAGCAGTACCATTGGAGGACCCATCTGTGAATACATTTAATGCCTTAGGAATAGGTTGATTTTTTATTACCTGTGGAAATATAATAGGATGATTGATACAAAAAGATAATATAGGAGACTTAGGAAAATGATCATCAAAATTTGCAGAAGTACAGCATCTAGCTATAGCCCAATCATTATCATTGAAGCATAAATATTCAATCTGTGATGATGAATAGGGAGTAATAATAGTAGCAGGGTGAATGCCAAATATTTTAGTAGAAGTCTTAAGTCCTTGATGAATAAGTTTAGCCACCATGGAGGTATAAGACTCAATTATACTTTTAGGAGAGACGGGCAAATGTATCCATAATAAAGGTCCTTGTTGCCAAAATACCTTTGTGGGTGTATATTGTGAAGAAATAATAATCAATATCAGCGGTTGAGTTAAATCAAATCTATCACAATGAGCTCCTTCAATGGCTTTTTCTACTAACTTTAAAGCTTTCCTAGAATCAGGAGTCAATGTTCGTGGTGAAGATGGATCAGGGTCCCCGCGAAGGATGTCAAATAAAGGTTTTAGTTGGCCAGTAGTGAGGTTTAGTGTAGGGCGAAGCCAATTAATATCTCCCAGCAATTTTTGAAAGTCATTGAGAGTGGCCAAATGCTCCTTATTAATTAATATTTTTGAGGCCTAATAAAAGTGTCCATAATTTGGAATCCTAGATATAATATTGGAGATCTAATTTGAACCTTTTCCTTAGCATTGTTTAGTCCATATCATTTCAAGTTTTCTGATATATCACTAAATATGGTGAATAAGACTTCTTGATTAGGATGAGCAAGCAAAACATCATCCATATAATGGAGGCACATAAGGTCTGGGTATTTATTTTTGATAGGCTGAATAACTTTATCTACATAGATTTGACACATAGTGGGGCTATTAGCCATTCCCTGTGGCAAAACTTTCCATTGATATCTACGATCAGGGCCATTATTGTTAATAGAAGGAACTGAAAAAGCAAACCTGGGGGTATCCAGAGGGTGTAGAGAAATAGAAAAGAAACAACCCTTTATATCAAGAGTAATAAGATGGAATTTTTTTGGAATAGCTACAGGATTAGGAAGTCCAGGTTGAGTAGGGCCCGTGATTTGCATGGTTTTATTAATTTCTCTAAGATCATGTAACAATCGCCATTTTCCTGATTTTTTTCTTGATCACAAATATGGGGGAATTCCAGGGAGAGGTGGAAGGTTTTATATGTCCTGCTTCTAGTTGTTCCTGAACTAGTAGGTGGGACACTTGTAATTTCTCTTTAGATAGGGGCCACTGAGGGACCCACACTGGCTTATCAGAAAGCCATATTATTTTCAAAATTATTTTCTCAGTGGCCCCGAAAAAATATATCTTTTTCCTTTATGATAATGGTTTCTTTTAGGGTTAAGATTACCCTGTACCTTTTGATAATGATTTCTTATAGGGTTAAGATTACCCTGTACTTTTTGATAATGATTTCTTTTAGGGTTAAGAGTACCCTGTAGATTTTCACATTTAACATCTGCAGGCTTGGTTGCAAGGTGTACTCCCATTTATTGCAAAATATCTCTGTTATGGAAAGCAGTATGGAGTTTTCTTGGAAAACTGGGAATGGAACCACACTATGGTCCAGCCATCCCACTCCTGGGTCTATTTCCAAAGGACTTAAAAACAGCATATTACGGGGACACAGCCACTTCAATGTTTATAGCAGCACAATTCACAATAACTAGGTTGTGGAACCAAACTAGATGTCCCTCGGTAGATGAGTGGATAAAGAAAATGTGGTATATATACACAATGGAATTTTACTCAGCAATAAAAGAGAATAAAATAATGGCATTTGCAGTTAAATGTATGAAGTTGGAGAATACAATGCCAAGTGAAATTAGTCAATCTAAAAAATCCAAATACCGAATGTTTTCTCTGGTATAAGGAGGAGAGTTCACAGTGTTGTTGGATGGGGGTACATAGGAGGATTAGAGGAACACTATAATTGTCAAAGGGAAGGGAGGGAAAGAGAGGGAGCAAGGGGGGAGGGGGGGAAGAAAAAAATGGTGGTTGAATGAGATGGATATCATTATCCTAAATGCATGATTGAAGATCCAAATGGTACTTATATCCTTTGTATACAAACAGTTGTATGTAAAAAGATGCTAAATATGTGCATTATGAATTGTAATACATACAACTATTATAAAAAAAGAAAAAAAGAAAAAAACAAAAGAAAAAGGAAATATCACAACAGACAAATCAAAAATACAGAACATAATTAGAAATTATTTTGAAAACCTGTCCTCTAATAAAATAGAAAATATCAAAGGCATTGACAAATTTCTAGAGTTATATGAATTGACCAAACTGGATCTAGAAGTTATACACAATTTAAACAGATCGATTTCAAGTGAGGAAATAGAAGACACCATCAAAAAACTACCAACCAAGAAAAGCCCAGGACCGGATGGACACACAGTTGAGTTCTACAAGACCTTCAAAGAAGAACTAATGCCAATACTCTTCAATTTATTTCAGGAAATAGAAAAAGAGGGAGCTCTTGCAGACTCATTCTATGAGGCCAATATTACACTGATTCCAAAGCAAGTCAAAGACACATCCAAACAAGAAAACTTCAGACCAGTACCTTTAATGAACACAGATGCAAAAATTCTCAACAAAATTCTCACAAATTGCATACAAAAACATATCAAAAAGATAGTGCACCAAGATCAAATGGGGTTTATCCCAGGGATGCAAGGTTGGTTCAACACACGGAAATCAATAAATGTAATACATCACATCAATATACTTAAAGATAAGAACCATATGATCATCTCAATAGATGCAGAAAAAGCATTCCATGAAATACAGCACCGCTTCATGTTCAAAACACTAGATAAACTAGGGATAACAGGAACGTATCTCAACATTACAAAAGCTATGTGAAGCCCCAGGCTAGCATCATTTTAAATGGAGAAACATTGAAAGCATTCCCTTTAAAAACTGGAACAAGACAGGGATGTTCCCTTTCACCAATTTTATTTAACATAGTACTTGAAACTCTGGCAGAGCAATTAGACAGACGAAAGAAATTAAAGGGATTCAGGTAGGAAAAGAAGAACTCAAATTAGCACTATTTGATAATGATATGATTCTATACCTAGAAGGCACAAAAAATTATACCAGAAAACTTTTAGAACTAGTAATTGAATTTGGCACAATAGCAGGGTACAAAATTAACACCCGTAATCAAAGGCATTTATGTCTATTCATGACAAATCATCTGAAAGGGAAACGATTAAAACTTTCCCATTTACATTTCCCATTGAGTGTGGGGGAAAAGGCACACTCATACATTGCTGGTGGCACTGCAAAATGGTGCAGCCAATATGGAAAGCAGTATGGAGATTCCTTGGAAAACTGGGAATGGAACCACCTTTTGCCCCAGCTATCCCACTGTTCTGTCTATATCCAAAGGACTTAAAAACAGCATACTATAGGGACACAGCTATACCAATGTTTATAGCAGCACAATTCACAATAGCTAGTCTGTGGAACCAACCTAGATGCCCTTCAGTAGATGAATGGATAAAGAAAATGTGGTATATATACACAATGGAACATTATTCCAAGAAAAATAAAATACTTGGGAATCAACTTAACAAAACTTGTGGAAGTCCTCTACAATGAAAACTACAGAACACTAAAGAAACAAATTAAGGAAGACATTAGAAGATGGAAAGATCTACCTTGTTTTTGGATAGGCAGAATTGATTTTGACAAAATGGCTACATTACCAAAAACATTATGTAGATTCAATGCTATTCCAATCAAAATCCCAATGACATTTCTCATAGAAATAGAAAGGCAGTCATGAAATCCATATGAAAAAATTAGACACCCAGAATACCTAAAACAATCATTAGCAAGAAGAGTGAAGCATTTGGCATCACAACACCATACCTTAAAGTATACTACAGAACAATAGTAACAGCAGAGTACTGGCACAAAAAATAGATATGTAAACCAATGGTACAGAATTGAGGACACAGAGACTAATGTGCACAACTACCGCTATCTTATATTAAAGGTACCAAAAACATACACTGGAGAAAAGATAGCCTCTTTAACAAATGGTGCTGGGATAACTGGAAATTCATATGCAACAAAATGAAGTGAAACCTCTTTCTCTCACCATGCACAAAACTCAATTCAAAGTGGATCAAGGACCTAGGAATTAAACCAGAGACTATGCATCTATTAGAAGAAAAAGTAGGCCCAACCTCCATCACATTGGATTAGGTGCCTACTTCCTTAATAAGGTTATAATATAGAATTAATGAATGGGATGGATTCAAACTAAAAAGCTTCTTCTCAGCAAAAGGAACAATCAGTGAGGTGAATATAGAACCTAATAACTGGGAACAAATCTTTACTACACACAAGTCAGATAGAGCACTGATCTTTAGAATACATAAAGAACTCAAAAATATTACTACCAAAATAAATAAAATAAATAAATAAATAAATAAATAAATAAATAAAAATAACCCAATCAATAAATGGACCAAGGAACTGAACAGACACTTCTCAGAAGAAGATATACAATCAATCAACATATACATGAAAAAATGTTCAACATCTCTGGCAATTAGAGAAATGCAAATCAAAACTACTCTAAGATTTCATTTCACTCCAGTAAGAATGGCAGCTAAACAACAATATATGTTGGAAAGGATGTGGGGGAAAAGGCACACTCATACATTGCTGGTGGCACTGCAAAATGGTGCAGCCAATATGGAAAGCAGTATGGAGATTCCTTGGAAAACTGGGAATGGAACCACCTTTTGCCCCAGCTATCCCACTGTTCTGTCTATATCCAAAGGACTTAAAAACAGCATACTATAGGGACACAGCTATACCAATGTTTATAGCAGCACAATTCACAATAGCTAGACTGTGGAACCAACCTAGATGCCCTTCAGTAGATGAATGGATAAAGAAAATGTGGTATATATACACAATGGAACATTATTCAGCAATAAAAGAGAATAAAATAATGGGATTCGCAGGTAAATGGATGAAATTGGAGAATATAATGCTAAGTGAAGTTAGCCAATCCCAACAATCCAAATGCAGAATGTTTTCTATAAGAAGACTGATTCACAATGGGATTGGGACGTGGAGCATAGGAGAATTAGAGGAACACTAGAAAGATCAATGGGGAAGGAGAAGAAGGGAGGGTGCAAGGGGGTAAAAGAAAATACAATAGTAGAATGAAATGGATATTATTACCCTAAGTGTATATATGAAGACACGAATGGTGTGAATATACTTTGTGTAGAACCAGAGATATATAAAAATGTGCTCTCTACGTGTATTATGAATTGTAACGCATTCTACTATCATATACAACAACTTTGAATTTTAATTAATTAATTAATTAATTAAATATATTCTTAAAGCCTTTTAAAAAATAGTAAAAAGAATACCTGAATTCAGGAAAGGAAAGAAGATAATCAGTTTATACTAAGCTTTAGTTCACATTTCCCTCTGTGTGTAAGTAGGAGTGGCTGGGACTTTGTACTGCTGTGATGCATTTCACATCCAGTCCAAGGATATGCAGTGTCTTGGATCAGTTTGTTGGCCTGCCCTCAAACTTCAACAAGCTTTCAAACTGCTTGGACTTCAGAAGAGCTCAATAAGCTCTATTTTTTAAAGTGGAAAATAGGAAGTGGTTTAAATATACATTTTTTTCTGTTTCTCAGTCAATTATCTATTTTTCTCAAGCACTTGGTGCAGAGAGATTTTGTTGGTGGTGTAGGTAGCATACTGAAAAGGGAAAAGTGGATAGCATTACTTTCATTTAATATTATTGTGATGTACATATATGCAGTAGGATTAGCTATTACTCTACTCTTTGTAAGCTACCTGGTACCGAAAACCGGGAGGAAAACTCTCGGAGGCAGAGTAAAGCTTTTACTACTTTTAATTCTACTTTCTTAGAGCTTAGAGAGGGAAAGAAAGATTTTTAGAGAGAAAGATTAAAGCGAGATTTTCTTCTTGTCTTCTTAGCTTAGAGTCTTAGAGAGAAAGAAAGATAGAGCTTCTTCTTAGCTTAGAGTCTTAGAGAGAAAGAAAGATAGAGCTTAGCTTAGAGAAAGATTAGAGCTTCTTTCTTCTCTCTTCTTTCTTCCTTCTTCTTTCTTCTGTCTTCTGTCTTCCTTGGGAGCCTCGGCCTAACTCTGACCAGTCATTACTTCTATCTGGTTTCTCTTCTGTAACCACTCTGCCTACGTTCTGGCCGCTCTGATTCTTTTCTTCTTCTCCGACCCGAACTCTTCTTCCGACCGAGCGACTGCATGACTGACTGAATGAATTCATTCTTCTCCTGACTCCGACCGCTTTCACCCGGTTATATACCTTTAGCTTTGCGGGTGCCTCACGTGCATTTACAGGTGCGTCACATACATACTTATTATCAGGTGGAACTTATGGCTTCCAGCTGACCGCAATAGCCATCTCCCTAATTGGGGCTCCTTCAACTCTTTTCAGAATACATAGAAAAGAGAAAGTAAATATTATCTTTTAATGGCATCTGTAAAATCTTATTTTTCTGAATCCTTAGTCCAATTAAGAAACAGAGATGACACATTCATTTTTGACTCAATGCTTCTCAGATGTGGAAACAAAAGAAAGCAAAACAAAAATAAAATGTAAGAACAGAAAAAAATTAAAAGTATTGTGTCCAACTACAACTAAAATGTAAATATTAAAAAAAATCTGGCACACTATGAAGAGGATAGTTCATTAAATGGAGTTCATCCATTAAAAAAGAGACCATCAATAAATAAATGACCTAATATTACAGCTCAAAGCCCTACAAAAAGAAGAACAAAACAACACCAAAAGTAACAGAAGACAGGAAATAATTAAAATCAGGGTGGAAATAAATGAAATTGAAACTAAAGAAACAATTCAAAAAACTGACAAAACAAAAAGCTTGTTCTTTGAAAAATTAATAAAATTGACAAACCCTTAGCTTCTCTAAGGAAAAGAAGGAGGGATAATACTCAAATTACTAAAAGTTGTGATGAAAAAGAAATAACATGACAGACACTATTGTAATACAGAAGACAGAAACTATTTTGAAAATTTATACTCCAGTAAAATATTAAACCTCTAAAACACTGACAAATTTCCTGAGGCATATGATCAACCCAAACTGAGTCAAGAGGACATACACAATTAAAACAGTTCAATTTCAAGCAAGGAAATAGAAGATGCCATCAAAAGTTTACCCACCAAGAAAAGCCCTGGACCAGATAGATTCACAGCTGAGTTTTACAGTTATACAAAGAAGAATTAATACCAATATTCCTCAAATTATTCCATAAAATAGAAAAGGAAGGAAATCTTCCAAACTCATTCTACAAAACTAGTATCATCCTGATATCAAAACCATGCAGAGACAAATCAAGGAATGAAAATTTCAGACCAATATCCCTGCTGAACATTAATGCAAAATTTCTCAGTAAAATTCTGGCAAATTGCATACAAAAACATATTTAAAAATAGTGCACCATGATCAAGTGGAGTTCATTCTGTGGATGCAAAGTTGTTTCAACATACATAAATCAATAAATATAATCCATCACATGAATATGCTTAAAGATAAGAATCATATGATTATTATCAATTCTTATATCAATTGATGCAGGGAAAGCATTTGACAAAATACAGCACCTTTTCATATTAAAAAAAAAAAAAAAACGAGAAAAACTAGGGATAGTAGGAACATACCTCAATATTGAAAAGCTATCTATGCTAAACCCAAGGCCAAAATAATTCTAAATGGAGAAAAATTGGAAGCATTCCCTCTAAAAACTGTATCAAGAAAGGGATACCCTCGTTTACCACTTCTAGTCAATATAGTCCTTGAAACTTCAGCCAGAGCAATGAGATGGAAGAAATTAAAGGGATACAAATAGGAAAAGAAGAATTCAAATTATCATTATTTGCTGATGATATGATTCTGTACTTAGAGGATTGAAAATACTCCACCAGAAAACTTCTAGAATTAATTAATGAATTCAGCAAAGTTGCAGGATATAAAATCAACACCCACAAATCAAATGCATTTCTATATATCAGTGATGAATCCTCTGAAAGAGAAATTAAGAAAACTATCCCATTCAAAATAGCTTAAAAAATAAAACACTTGAGAATCATCTTAACAAAAGAGGTGAAAGACCTCTACAATGAAAACTACAGAACACT
Source organism: Tamias sibiricus (assembly GCA_025594165.1). NCBI lineage: Eukaryota > Metazoa > Chordata > Mammalia > Rodentia > Sciuridae > Tamias > Tamias sibiricus. The sequence continues at coordinate 54,930,665 of CM046667.1, read as the reverse complement.
AAAGAAAGGAATTTACGAAGACCTTCGAAGATGGAAAGATCTCCCATGCTCTTGGATAGGCAAAATTAATATTGTCAAAATGACCACACTACCCAAAGTGCTATACAGATTCAATGCAATCCCAATTAAAATTCCAACATCCTTCTTTACAGAAATAGAAAAAGCAATCATGAAATTCATTTGGAAAAATAAGAGATCCAGAAGAGCCAAAGCAATCCTTAGCAAACAGAGTGAAGCAGGAGGCATCACAATACCAAACCTGAAACAAAGCTATAGTAACAAAAACCACGTGGTATTGGCACCAAAATATGCATGTAGACCAATGGTGCAGAAAAGAAGACACAGAGACAAACTGACATAAAAAACAGTTATCTCATATTAGACAAAGGTGTCAAAAATATACATTGGAGAAAAGATAGCCTCTTCAACAAATGGTGCTGGGAAAACTGGAAAAACATATACAGCAATATGAAAATAAACCCCTATTTCTCACCATGCACAAAACTCAACTCAAAGTGGATTAATGACCTAGGAATTACACCAGAGACCCTGTGCCTAACAGAGGAAAGAGTAGGCCCAAATTCTCAGCACATTGGATTAGGCCTCAAGTTCCTTAACAAGACTCATAAAGTGCAAGAAATAAAATCAAGAATTAATAGTTGGAATAGACTAAAACTAAAAAGCTTCTTCTCAGCAAAAGAAACAGTCAATGAGGTGAACAGAGTGCCTACATTTTGGGAGCAAATTTTTGTCACACACACATAATTTAGAGCACTAATCACCAGGATATATAATGAACTCAAAAAACTTAAAACCAAAAAAACAAGCAACACAATCAATAAAAGAGCTAAGGAGCTCAACAGACACTTCTCAGAAGAAGATATACATTTGATCAACAAATATATGAAAAAAAATTCAATATCTGTAGTAATTAGAGAAATGAAAATCAAAACTACTCTAAGACTTCATTCCATGCCATTCAGAATGGCAGTTATCAAGAATACAGACAACAATAAATGTTGGTGAGGATGTGGGGGAAAAGGCACACTCATACATTGCTGGTAGCACTGCAAATTGGTACAACCCCTCTGGAAAGCAATATGAAGATTCCTTAGAAAATTTAATATAGAACCATCATTTGACCCAGCTATCCCACTCCTTGGTCTATACACAAAGGACTTAAAATCAGCATACTACAATGACTCAGCCACATCATTGTCCATAGCAGCTCAATTCACATAACTAAACTGTTGGAAGCAACCTAGATGCCATTCAATATATGAATGGATAAAGAAACTGTTGTATATATACACAATGGAATATTACTCAGCATTAAAAGATAATAAAATTATGGCATTTGAAGGTAAATGGAAGGAGTTGGAGAAAATCATGCTAAGCAAAGTAAGCCAATTCCCCAAATCCAAAGGCTGAATGTTCTCTCTGATAAGTGGATGCTGATCCATAATGGGGACGGAGAAGGTGTGGGGGGAAAATGGAGGAACGTTGATTGGGCAAAGGGGATGGAGGGGAAGGAAAGGGTAATGGGGGCAGGAAAGATGGTGGAATGAGATGGACATCATTACCCTAGGTACATGTATGACTGCACATATGGTGTGACGCTACATTGTGTACAAACATAGAAATGAAAAGTTGTGCTGCAATTGTTTACAATAAATCAAAATGCATTCTGCTGTCATATATAATGAATTAAAATAAATAAATTAATTTTAAACACTTCTTAAAAAGCACATAAGAAAGATTTCAAAGGATATTTTGAAAGAAAATATTCAAAGGCTATTAATACTAAATTATAAATCGTGAATATACACAAATCATGCCTTATTCTTACAAATTTGATAGAGTTCTATAAAAATATAACTCATTAATCACATTTCTTGTCCCATATTTCAATGTAATATTAACAAACTTAAAGAATTGCAAGCATTCCCAAATTGCAAATATGTTATGCTCTACAAGTTCATTTGTAAGCCACTGTTAGAGTCTGGAACACATTTCCCCATAAAACCTGCTTGATGAATGTGGTTAGGAAACAAAGCCAACCTGCAAGATTCTACCTAAATCAAAATATAATTAAAATGTAGTACCAGGATTGTTATAGAACCTGGTTATTATTTATCCAGCTGCTTCTTTGGGAAACAGTTTCAAATTTCCAACTTGGAAATTAGAATACTTGAACTTCTCATTTTTCTTCTTCATATTTCATATTCTTCACAGTACTCTTCTAGAGTTTCTCTAGTCTCACCTTTAAGAAGTTCTTTTAAAAAGCTCTCAGAATATACATGGAGAACCTTCATCAGTATGAAGAAACATCTCTGAGCAAGAAACCATTTGCAATTACAAGATCATCATAAATCCTGCAATTACAAGATCATCATAAATCTCTCAGACTTATTTTTAAGACTGTATTTGGTTTTGTGGTCATTGTTGTATATCTGAAAACTGAAGGACACAAATCCACAATTGTCAATGTATTATCAAAGGAATCAAAAACCTCCTTTCCCTGGGGCTGGGGTTGTGCCTTAGACGTAGAGTGCACACCTACCAAGCGTGAGACACTGAGTTTCATCCTCAGAACCACATAAAAATAAAATAAAATAAAGATATTGTGTCCACCTATAACTAAAAAATAAATATTTAAAAAACCTCCTTTCCCTGTTTAAAAAAACCCTCAAAACTATAATTTTGTCAATTTAAGAATGCTAAATAAATATAATAGTATAGTATGCCATCTTTAGAAAATTAGTACTTTTCTGCCATGTGCAGGGGTGCATGTCTATAGTCCTGGCAACTCAGGAGCGTGAGACAAGAGAATCCCAAATTCAAGGCAAGCTTCATCAATGTAACAATTCCCTGAGCAACTCAGATCCTGTCTCAAAATTTTTAAAAAATAAATAGGAAGAGCTGGGAACATGGCTCAGTGTTTTAGTTACCCTGAATTCAATTCTGGAACAACAACAATAACAAAAAAGAAAATAAATTAGTCCCTTCTAAACAGTCAGGATAGTTCCCTGCAGATTCATCCAAATCATGGCATTTGTATATAGTTTATTCATTTTAAATGTTGAATAGCATTCCCAATATATATATATATATATATATATATATATATATATATATATATATGGTACAGTTTATTTGATCATTCACATTTAGGTCATTTAGTTTGTTCCCAGATTGTGTTATGAATAAAATTTTATGATGGTTCATGTGCAGGGTTTTATGTGTACATTAGTCTTTATATGTCAAGGATACATGCTTGAGGTTATAATTGTTAGTTTGTATAGTACTGCATACCATTGTAAGAAACTGCAACAAGTTTTCAAAAGAACATCCATCCATCCCACCTTAATGTAGGAGAAAACCAGTTTATCTGCACAGTGGCCAGAATTTGGTATTACCTCCATTTTTAAAAATTTTGTATAATACAATTAGTATAGAGTGATATGTCTCAATGAGATCATAACTTACATTTCCATAATAACAAATGATCTATTCATGTGCATATTTACTATTTTTATAGAAACTTCAGTGAAAGTGTGTTCATGTACTTTGTTATGTTATTATGGCTTGCTAGCTGTTTTAATTTGAGATTTCAGAGTTTTTTGAGATACAAGACTTTTGTTCATTTATAAATATTTTCTCCCTCTGTTGCTTGTGTATTCATTTTCTTTTTTTAAATTTTTTAATTTAATTTAATTTGTTATACATGCTTTTAGAATGCAATTTCTTTCATAATACATATAAAGAGCACAGTTTTCCAAGTCATTGGTTTTACACAAAGTATTTTCATACCATTTGAGTTTTTATACATGCACTTAGTATATTGTGTATTCATTTTCTTCATAGAACAATTTTTTAATTTTATTGAGATGAAATTTACCAAATTTACCCATTGTTCCTTTTAAAGATTCTGCTTTGGGTGTCAAGTGTGAGACAAGTTCATCAGAAGATTTTCTCCCTATAATTTTTATAAAATTTTCACATCTTTGTAGTTTAGAGTTTAACCAGTTTATATTTTGAGTTAATTTTTATATATGTGCCTTAAGTCTAGGACTTTTTGCCCTAACAACATCCAATTCCTCAAGCTTTATTTATTGTAAGTGTTGTACTTCCACCATTGAATTATATCTGAACTTCATAAAATCAGTTGGATATATCTTTGTGAGTTCATTTTGGGGATTTTTCTTCTATTCGATCTATGTGTCCACTGGTCTGCAAACACTGCACTTCCTGGATTTCTGTAGCCATGCTGTAAGCCTTAACATTGGGTAGAATGATTCTTTCGGCCATATACTTCTCTTTCAAAATTATTTAATGATTCTAGTTATTGTGCATTTGCATATAAATGTAAGAGCTTTGCATGTGCTTATGAAAATCTTTACTCATATTTTAAATAGAAATAGTGTTAAATCTACAGATCAGTTTTGGGGGAACTGACATCTTTATTATTATCCATCTTCTAATTCCTGAGCACATTATGTCTCACCACTTCTTTAGGTCATCTTTAATTTTTTCCTTAACATGTGTATTTGTTAGGATACAGATCCTATACATATTTTGCTAGATCTTTACCTAGATTTCACCTATTTGAAATAACTGTAAATGTTAACTCCTTTTTTAAAATTGTCTTGTGGTTCCCTGAGACTGTTCATATTTTTATGTTACTGTATTTTTTACTATTTCACAGGAGTAAACTCTAATATTTTGCCCTCATGTTTACTGATTCTATCTTTTGGTATATCTAGTATAAAACTAGAAATATAAAATTCATTTCACTTCAAAAGTGAATGACTAACTAGTTGACTAAACTTGTTCCCTGCCAGAAACAAAATTTCACTTTTCATTATTTCATATTTCAGTTGTAAAAGTTTCCACTTACTTCTTTTATTTCTTTACTGAGATTTTTTATTTCTTCATTTTTCTAAGATAATTAGCAATTGCATGTAGAAGCACTTTTTTATGATGGCTTCTTTAGTTTCCGTTAACAAAAAATTCCAACATGTATCCCAGAGGCTTGTGAGCATGAGACAGGAGGATGGTGAATTCAAAGCCAGCCTCAGGAAGTTAGCGAGACCATAAGCAACTTAGAGAGACCTTGTCTCTATATAAAATATAAAAACGGGGTGGGTATGTGGCCCAGTGGTTAAATGACCCTGGGTTCCATCCCTGGTAGGAAAAAAAAAATTTCAACATTTCACTTGTGGCATCTATTGATCACATTGTCTCAAGTGTGATTTTCCTTGTTATTTGAATGATGATGCAATTTTTCATTTGCATCATGGTCATTTTTATATTATATTTTATTATGAGACTCTGTATTCTACTTCAGCTCTTTATTTTATTATCAGAGAGACCCCTTTCATTTTTTGTATCTAGAAGTCTATGTGTGTATATATGTTTGGCTTCTTATAGGTACCTCTGATATCAACTTTGCAAAAGTAGAGTGGTAACTCACACTTCTTCATTAAACATGGGTAGAATGAAAGTTTAGCTTCATTTGAAGATTTTCTGAGACCTTCATGGTGAAAGTAGAATACTGATTTATACCACATTGTTACTTCAATGTGGGAATGGAAGTGTATCTAAACAGTGGACTGTAGTGATACCAATGTAAGGAAAGTTGAGTACCATGCAGTTCCACTGTTCTCTGTCTTTCAGATTCATTGACAGTGGATGGTGACAAAAACTTAGCTTCTCATTGTGTCTCACTAATACTAGAAGTATAAGGAACCAGAGTGTCAGTCAACTAGCCTTTTTTCAGTCTCATTGCTATCAGGTTGGTATAGTGGGGAGGTGCTATAGCATAATGCTCACTAATACTATCTCATACCACCAGATGAATGTGAAGGAACAATTCACCATTAGGCCTTACTAACATCAGCTGGGCAGAGTAATCAGGCCACCAGTTGCTTCTGCTTGGTGGGGGATACACGATCAACTCTCTGCTCAGCATCAATGGTATGAAGCTGCCAGGAGAATGAAAACAGTGTCTGCTTCTGTCACATGGGGAATGCAAGATCACCTCTGTACTTGATCTTGACAATGCTACACTGTTAGGGGAATTGGAATATCATATACTTGCACTAGCAGTAGATGAGATATCAATTCCTCTAATTTGAGGCTGTTGACTAACCTTGTTTCCCACCAGAAACAACACTCCCTATTCCTTAGCATGACATATTCTCTAATCCAGACACAAGTTCCTGACCAATTGTCACATATCCTATATCTATGTCTCTGTGCCTTTCCTCTAGCTGTTTTCTGCTTAGGCTAAAAAGACTTCACTACTCTATGTCTAAATATCTTCCTTTTGTTGTTTTACCTTCTCAAATTGTCTCTGCTGATTTTTCAGACATAACAAATCTTGGGACTGGGGTTGTGGCTCAGTGGTAGAGTCCTTGCCTTGCATGTGAGAGGCACTGGGTTTGATTCTCACAACTGCATATAAATGAATGAAAAAAATACAAATCAGTCAACAGCTGATGTTTTTTTTTTAAAAAATCATGAACTCCTTTGTGTCCTCAGTGATGCATTTGTACCTGTTTTACAGCATGCATTGTAATCTGGTTTGTACATTGGAATTAAAAACATTTATATCTATCTCCACCACCCTCTAGCACAAATTATCACTGTACCTTGAAGATACATTTTCAATAACACTTTATTTATCTAGGAGTCAGGCTTTCAGAATATTCCGGCATTTCAAAGAATGGTTTGAAATTGGCTATAAGGTACAAAATCCTGCCATAGACTTGATTTACACTCAAGCCTTGAACAAAATGCCTTGAATGTAAAATAGAGCAAAGGCATGAGCCTGGGAAAAAGGGCTTGTTTCAGGGAATGACTAGTTAGGACACTACTGAGTCCTTATTATTACTAGTTCATATTCTAAGATATTTATTTGTATTTATCTAATTTAATTATCTCACTTACCTGTTGATGTGGATTGTATTACTATATACATATTGCAGGTTGATGAGGAGCCATTTCCCAAATCACCTTTGCTTTAATATGTTATCCTAAACATTTTAGACCTGTAGTCTAATGTATTCACAAAAAAAGTAATCTAGGTATTTTAAGGGGGTGAAGCTACTATGTGGGGGGTTCTGAGATGCCAGGATTATAGTCTTCAGAGGTTTATGTAAAACTACTTGTTTCAATGAGAATGGTTCCTTTAGATTGGTGCATGGGCAGCTAAAAGCACTTTTTTATTCATTTAACATGCGTTTATTGAGTGTCAAGCCTGTGTAAAAGGTACTGGGATATACAATAAAAGCACCTTTCTTAATGTCATTGTCTAGTGGGAGACATAGAAGGTAAATCTTTATATCAGTGTGATAAGGTCTTTTTAATCCATAATGTTAGTCAATGATCTAAATATCAGAATCATAATTTTAAAAAAGGGTATTAGAAATTCTTTTGTTTCCTTAGGCTGTGGAGCTGTTAGGGAGAATTCCTTTGAAGGATGTAACCAAGGGGACTGAGAGGGAATTGTTTGCCTTGCAATGGGTGCCCTGTGGGTGGTCTTCTTCTTTCACCTGTCAATTGCTTTTCTAAGCAAAAAGAGCTTGGTGCATCTTGCTCTAGGGAATTTGAGGGATTTAACTTTTTGTAGAACATAATGACATATTTACACATACTTGCCTTCAGACTTTGAGTGTGCTTGTGTAGGTTATATACATGTGTGAAAATGTATATATCACTGTCATTCTAAAGAATTAAGAAATAGTTTTTCATGCATGTAGTTTTCTTGGTTTCTTAGCACTATTTTTGTAATATAGTATTGAAAAAATATCCCAGCTCCAAAGTCCTTTTTCTTGGAAGCATAGAAAATTGGAGAATGCTCACAAATTCTGCCCAACCAGTTATTAAAAAGTATGAGATCTAAGATTTTTGCCACCGACTTGGACTGTAATGTAATGTTGGGGCAGCCAATAATGCCACCTCATAGTTCTCTCTCACCTGATTTCCTTCACTCCATGTGAATTAATTGCCTTTCCCCCCCCCCTGATGTTGATATGAGGCCTTTTCTTCTCACAAGGGATGGTTGGAAGAATGAGAATGACAGTCTAGACCCTCCTGTTTTTATTGTCTTTTTGTAAGTGGGATGTAATGATTCAAGTTCTACAGACATTCTCATTTAAACCTTTTAGCAGTCCTGTGACTTGAGGTGAGATTATGTACATTTTGTTTTCTCTTAGATTTTCCATTAAACTATGCAGTGCTTTCAAAATTAGAATACTAGCAAATATAAACACACACATACAATCTTTTCTTCTCTTTCTACTAAATTGAGGCCACAATTTTATTTTAATATTTTGTTTTTCCAAATATTGATCTTATTTCATACGCAGAATCCATGTCTTTAAATATTCCCTAAAGACATGGTTTACATAAGCTGAATAAACCCCATATATGAAAGTAAATAGTTTTATTACTTATTCTTCTATCACAGGCCATTTAGGATCAATAATGGGCCACTAAATGAATATTAAAAGAAACAGTATGAATCAAAATCATGTTTTCATGATTTTAATAACCATAGAAAATTCTAATGATATAAGTGACAAAAGTAAGATATAAAAGTATGAAATATGCTCCCCACATATCTATTACCAAGAGAGAAATCAGCATGGTTAATATTTTAGTGTATGTCTAGATACCAAGGTTAAGGTTATTTTCATATTTTATTTCATTATATTTAAAAAAAAAAATCCCTACAACGTAGGTGTACTTCCTTACATTCGGAAAATAAAACAATTTTTAAATTATCATTACCAGGAATATTCAGGTAGAAAATATAAAGGAGAGTTTGAATCAAGATGGAGGATTGTGCACAGGCTTTATTTTCTCTGGTCTCTAATTCCTCAAAAAGAAAGAAACTAGTTTGTGTGTACATTTGTACGTGCAAACTCTTTCTGTGTATGTGCGTCCGTGCGTGTTTGTGTGTTGAATACATATATTTCAAAATGTTTGTGAGAAATTCCTGTAAGAAAGGAGCAGATGAAGCCGCTGTGGAGGAAGCTGTTGGGCAGTAGGCAGCCAGAATGGGGGAGGGGAGCCTGCCTGTCTGGCTGGGGTTTGAAGTAAACAGTGGCGGGGGGGGGGGGGGGGGGGGGGGGGGGGGGGGGGGGGGGGGGGGGGGCGAGAGGAAATAAAGGAGAAAGCCTGTGTCAGTGTAGACTGAAAGCGGGTGCGCGCGCTGACCCGCCCCACTGCTGCCCACTGAGCGGAAGGCGAGAAGGCAGGGGGCGGGGCCGAGGTACAGGCGGGCTCAGACTGGGGCGGGCTCTTGAAGCTGCAAAAACCGCGGTTCCACGGCTGGGCCAAGCCTACTAGTACTGAGAAGGCCAGGCCGCACGGACTACTCAGAGACTTGCCGCCGCCTGCACCTTTGCTGCTGCAGCCATTCCCTTATCTTTTGCCTTCCTTCCCCGTGGTCTCCTTCTGTGTCGCGGTACCGCAACCTCATCAACTACAGCAACAGCTAAGTGGCGGATTCCGGGACTTGGGGGTGGGGGTAGGGGCGGGCGCCAGGGGCGGACAGCACAAGCATACCCGCCATCTCTTTCTAGCCACCACTGCTGCAGTCACCCCTCCCGGTCGGCAGAAGAAAGCACTGTAGAGAGGCACACGGTGTCCCTGTGCCCACAGTTAAGAGAGCGTTTTTGCCAAGCTCTGGTGAGATCTTTGAGGAGAAGGGAGGACGCACCCGGTTTCTGAGATAGCAGGGAAAAATAATCATATTGGATAGTATTAACTTTTTGTCAGCTTAATCAAGCAAGGGGAAATTCTAAGTCCTCCTAAGCCCTGAGCCATGTCTCCTCCGACCATGCCTCCCACGGGAGTAGATGGCGTGTCCGCATACCTGATGAAAAAAAGGCACACCCACAGAAAGCAGCGGCGCAAGCCCACTTTCCTCACTCGTAGAAACATCGTGGGCTGCCGCATTCAACACGGCTGGAAAGAAGGCAATGAGCCAGTGGAGCAGTGGAAGGGCACTGTGCTTGAGCAGGTTTCTGTGAAGCCCACACTTTACATCATTAAATACGACGGCAAAGATAGTGTGTATGGACTAGAACTGCACCGAGATAAGAGAGTCCTAGCGCTAGAGATTCTTCCTGAGAGAGTGCCAACTCCTCGAATTGATTCTCGCCTGGCAGATTCCCTGATTGGGAAGGCAGTGGGGCATGTGTTTGAAGGCGAGCATGGTAGGAAAGATGAATGGAAGGGTATGGTGCTGGCACGAGCCCCAGTGATGGATACTTGGTTTTATATAACGTATGAGAAAGATCCAGTCCTCTATATGTACACCCTGCTGGATGACTACAAAGATGGTGACCTGCGCATCATTCCGGATTCCAACTACTATTTCCCTATGGCAGAACGGGAGCCTGGAGAGGTGGTCGACAGCCTGGTGGGCAAGCAGGTGGAGCACGCCAAAGATGATGGGTCCAAGAGAACTGGCATTTTCATCCATCAAGTGGTGGCCAAGCCGTCTGTCTACTTCATTAAGTTTGATGATGATATTCACATTTATGTCTATGGTTTGGTGAAAACCCCATAATTTCGTTGTGCTCTTTGTAATAGTTGGGGAACTATTACTTAAAATATTTTGTATTTTCGTAATTGTGAACTTTTGAGAACAGTTTTGGCATCAGAAATTCAGGAAAGTAAGTAAATCTTATTGTGCCTCCAACTCTTGTATTGACTAGTTCCACAGTTTTGCCCCAAGTATACTGTGGTAATTTTGATATTGCTTTGTTTTTAATGGAACATTTAAATTGGGTGCTAGTAGAAAATTAAAGTGTTTGTATTTGTAATGTAAAAGTAGATTAACCCTACCCCATATCCTTCTCCCCCATTTTTTTAACCTTCTTACTTTCTTCTTCCCAGGTGTTGAGAATCCGTCCTACATCCTTCCATGTTTTCTTCATCTTCATGAAGTTTTTCATAATATTTTGTTAGAATGGGAAGCCACATGATTTTCTCTAATTGCTTTTCTCACTTGAAATAGATGACATCCTGGCTGACCAGAAGCTACAGTCAATCTTTCTGTCTCTCTCACTCTCACCCTCACTCTAATAGCTGCATGTTCAGTACATGTAGATGTACCAAAAAGTATTCAAACTTTTTGTTATTGATGGTCATTTATTTCCTTTTTCACCAACATAACACTACCACCACACAGAGTGGTACTTTATTTCTATAGGTTGGATTCTCAGAAATGCTAATGAGGCGTATGTTTAATTTTAAGAAATTAAGATTACCATTCAAAATGAAAGTGCCTGTTTTCAGCATCCTCTGCAGCATCATTTTTTTTTATGATTTGAAATCTGAAAGGTGAAAAATTACATGGTATTGCTTGTCACTGTGACTGTCTTTTACCTAACTTCAAAGAGGTTTTCTTTTTCTATTGGGGTGTTTCTCTTTTGGATTTGACAATTACTATCCTTTCTTCATTTATCTATTGAATTGTTGATCTTTCCCTTAAAAATTTGTAGGAATTCCTACTATAAAGTGCATTTAATAATTTGTAGCTTATGTGTTATGATTTTTCTATTATATAATTAATCTTCATTGGTTATGTCTTTTTTTTATAATTGTAAAAAAATTAGGTAGACCATTCTCTTTTATAACTTTCATTTCCTGTTATTTTCCAGATGGATGTCCCCATCCTAAGTCATACCAATATTCACCTACATTTTATAATTATTTTATTATTGTTAAAGTTTAAATGTTTGATTCATCTGAAATTTATTTTGATATGTGGTATAAGATAGAGATCCAAGTATGCATTTCATTCACATTGGATATCCAATTATGCCATTTATTTAAAAAAACACTCATTTTCAAATTTCTGAGCCAATATCACATAGTTTGTAATATACTGACTGGCCATAAAGTAGTTTTATAATCTGGTAAAGCTAGTTCTCCTTCATTATTTCTTTTCCTCCAGTGTAATTTGTCCTCCACATTAACTCTTTCATATGAAAATCAAAAGCATTTTTTTGACATTAACATTCTGTCTTAATTAGAATTGCATTAAATTTCTACATTTCTCTTTGGAATATTATATAATAATATTAATCCTTAGCACTAAAGTGTTTTGCTATATCATTGAATTCTTTTGCTCTTATTTCATAGTATTCTTCATATAAGTCTACCATATGAAATTGATCTTATTTTTGAGTATTTTTACAGTTGTCACATTTTGAATTGCATATGGTTTCTTCCTCATTTATAGCTTGTGTTTTGGGCAATAAAAGCAACCTACAGACTTTTATTTTTTTATCTTTTTATCCAATGAATTTATTTAATCTAAATTACAGTGGGTTTAAAAATAGAATATTTTTGGACTCTAGATATACAATCATTTCACCTGTATATAAAATTATTTTATTTCTTCTAATGTTTATATTGATTACTAGCTTAATTCTCCAGAATAGTGTTGTATAATGACACAGACATGCTTGTCCTGTTTTTAGTTTTCAAAAAAATCTTTGTAGTATTTCATATTAATATTATATTTGCTATTGGTTATTGATTTGCTGTTGATTATTAACTTGTTTAGGAGTTTCTTCTGTTTCTGTTTTACATAGTGTTATTATTAGAATGGCTCCTGGATTTATCAAATGTATTTTCATCATCTATTCTTAAAATGATATGATATTTTTTCTTTAATTTGTGGATGTAACGAATTGAAATGGTTGGTATTTGATGTTGAACCAAACCTTTATTTCTGGAATAAATCCTACCTGTTACATTGGTGTGTTTTATTTACCAACATTTCATTTAGAATTATTGCATTTGCATTCCAAATTGGAATTTTTTTCTTTCCTATGCTGTCTTTACCAACTTTTGTTATTAAAGATGTACTAGCTTTAAAAATATGAATTTTTGTGTTTTTAGTATTGTCCTGTGGTCTCAAGTAGTTCAAATAGCATTAGAATAAAATGTTCATTAAAAGTTAGCTAGTGCCAATCTATAAAATGATCTAATCCTGGTGACATTTTTGATTGTAGATCTTTAGTCAGTTCTCTGATTCTTTTAAGTGACAATTAGTTTCTTCAAGCTTTTGTTTAAAAAGAATATGTATTCTCTGTCAAATAGAAAGTTCAAAGTTGTCTCTGTTATCAAGCTTGTTGCTTGTATTATTCACATGCTTTTATGTCCTGGTATATTTTATGCTTCAAGATCTGTCCAGTACTGAAAATGTAATAAAATTATATCAGCTCTAATGGCATTTTAAATTATTTGTACTCTTTTATTTATTTAAAAAGTCACAACAAAACATGGGAAAGTGTGAAAGATATGGCACACATTTGTTTACCTCTACCTCAAATTTAAAAATGACAACATTTTGGTATGTTTATTTTAGATGATGATTTGTAGTTTTAAATAATCACAAGATTACAGTTAATTAGTCCATTTTCCAATATCATACCAATTATTTTGAAAAGGGTAGACACTGTCATGAATTTTTGTGAATCTTGCCCATGTTTTATGCATTTACTACAAATATAACTATAGCCAATAATAGAATTGATTTCTGTGTTTTTAAAAAATGTAAACATGAATAATCAACTATAAACCATGTGTAATTTATGTGGGTCTTTTTTTGTAAGGATATTTTTTCAAATGGAAAATGGATTGAAGTGACAAAAACTAATCAGCAGCACTGACCTTAAAATACTAATTATTGTTCACTTTTACTACTCCTAATACTCAGGAAGGCTTCTAGCTACAGCCCTAGGCATTGAATAAAAAAGACAATCTTCTTTCTTACAGAACTTGTATCTGGGTTAGGAAGAGGCACATATGCACCACCAGCCTCTTATTTCCAGGCCAGCCACAGGCCTTATTTTTTCCTTGCATGATACTGGGGTTATTCCACTTTCTCAGAAAGTGGCTAGCCCTATTCCTAGCCCTCTTTCAAGAGTTTGGGACATAGTATTGGATGAAAATCTTCCTCTCTTAAATAATAGCAATTTCTCCTCTCTCCCACTCCCTACCATGTATACAGACACATGTGTTATAGACATATAATATTGCTTTCTAGTTCTTGTTCTAGTTCTAGTTCTCACCCTCCCTGAAGTCCCAAGTCACATACCCTGCACTTTGATGACACGATGACGTTGGTTCATACAGCAAAAGATAAGTTTGTCTCTGCACTAGGGCCTGGCAATGGAAGAGTGAGTTATCCAAATAAAAGCCCTGCTGTTAGAGCATACATCCTAATAGGTTGAAGAAGACAGTCACCCTCATGCTTAATGTCATTTTATATTGTCTCATAATAATTTGGGTGCATACAAAAACCTATGCATTTACTACAAATATAACTATAGCCAATAATAGAATTGATTTCTGTGTTTTTAAAAAATGTAAACATGAATAATCAACTATAAACCATGTGTAATTTATGTGGGTCTTTTTTTGTAAGGATATTTTTTCAAATGGAAAATGGATTGAAGTGACAAAAACTAATGCAAACTAATTCTTTGAATGCAAAGAAAGGTATATTCTAGTTCTACCTGTGGTTTAGAGATTGAGGGATATAAAAGTGCAATAATTGAAAGAATTCAGAAAAAAAAAGTCAATGTGGAATATTGTATTCAACTATGCCTGTACTACTAAATTTCTTGGCTCTTGTATGAGAACCACATTTCTGATTATTCCATGGTAATATATTTTTTATCACACAAACTTGCTTTGAGTCAAAGGGAGGTTCACTTTTTGACTAGGAACTGAACAAAACTGCAGAGTATTCTGTAGTTTACATCCTATTTGTAGAAGACAGAAGACAGTCATCCCTCTTCCTCCACAGACCCTCAACCTAGATTCACTACTATGTTTTTACATGGTGATATTGTAGTTCTCTCATATTCTGACACTAAATCAGAGAGAGGATTTACAATGTTTCTGACATAGTTGTAGGAGGTTAAAATATCCAGAAGCAAAGTCCCTGTTCCAATAGTACTTAATTATATTATTGTGGGTGAAGATAGATTCCTGTATCCTTCTTCACAGTACACTGTATGTGTATACATCAGGCTGTGATGATTTCTTAAAAAAAAAAGCCCAATGAGTAAACAATGAGTCAGGTTGTGTCTATTTTATATAGATGGACAGATATATTTTATATATGTATTTTATATAGATGGACATGTATTCTCCGGAATACATGTCATTTGAATGGACACCTCAACAAAGATAGCAAATCATGTTGCTGGCACTTTCAGATAGACTGTCCCTAGCTAGAGAGGTTTCTTGTTATAGCCAAGTATGGCCAGATGGGATGTGAGCAAGAGAAGAGAGAGATTATACTATAGAAGTTGGTCTTCATTATGTGAAACAAGTAAGGTATTTTTAAGTTGGTGATTTTATAGTCTCAACCAGGCAAATTATACATATTTTTATTTTACTAAGATGTAATTCCATACAGTAAAATTGCACAGATCTTAACTGACTAAACTTTCCAGTTTTCCTTCTCTTATTCATTTGTAGTTTCATGTTTTTGTTGTCAGAGAGACATTTTTTTGTGTTTTTACTTTTGGAAATTTATGGAGAATAGTTTTGAGGATTAAATGTGGTCTATCCTGAATAATAGTCCATGGGCACATAAGAAGAATATGTATTCTGTTGTTGTTGGGTCTGTGAAAATGAAAATGAAATCCCTATATGCAGATAAAAGCTCACAGACTGAGCCTCTAGAATAACCCTGGCATAAAAAGGAGACCTGTGCACATAAGGGTCAGAATAAATTTTCACCCTGTATTACTTCAAGCCTTGGAGTGGGATTGCAGATCACCCACATTCCTCCCAAGATTATGCAGCTGGTGGCTTTGAGACCCAGGTGTGACCTACATTAACATCAACCTTGATGGCCAAGGGACTCTGTTTTGTCAGCTTTTGCAATGCTGTGACTAAAAGGACCAACCAGAACAACTGTAGAGGAGGAAAAGTTTATTTGAGGAATCACAGTTTCAGAGGTCTTAATCCATAGGAGGGCTGCTCTATTCCTCAGGGCTTGAGGTAAGGCAGAACATCATGGTGGAAGAAAGCAAAAAAGCTGGCTAAAACCTATACTATACGGGGGATACAAAGCTTGGACCTAATGTATAGTACCCCATGAACAATTACATGCATCACAGGCCATAAGCGACAGCCTTGCTAGTTGCAATGACCAATTACATAGTAGTTCCATCTAACTTACAACTCAGAGAGAAAGACTTACAGAGATGAATAATGGCCACTTAAACAAAGATCTGAAGACGATTTTTCTTATGGAGAAATGTAACTATATTGTCTTTTTGTATTAATCATCCTATTATATTTCCACAGGTAATAAAAAATCAACCTATTCCTAAGGCATTTAATGTATTTACAGATGGGTCCTCAAATGGTACTGCTGCAGTAGTCACTACAAAAGAAAATATGACTTACATAACTGCACACAAATCAGCTCAACTAGTGGAATTGGAAGCTGTGGTAAGAGCTCTGGAAAATTTTAGAGACCAGCCCATAAACATTTTTTCAGATAGCCACTATATTGTACAAGCCGTCCCAAAATTAGAGTTAGCAGGACCAATAGCACCTCATACTCCAGCCTTTAAATTGTTTTATCAGATACAAAAACTTTTGTGGGCAAGAAAAGAACCTCTATTCCTAGGCCATATTAGAGCACATACTAATTTGCCTGGCCCCCTCCATGAAGGTAATCAAAAGGCAGATGAACTTACAAAAACAATATTTATACTTTCAGCACTACAACAAGCTACTTTATTTCATTCCCAGTTTCACGTCAACAGTACCACCTTGCAACATAGGTTTAAAATCACAAAGGAGCAAGCCAGAACAATTGTAAAAGATTGTAAATCTTGTATGACACATTTGCCCAATCCTCATTTTGGTGTTAACCCTAGAGGATTAATGCCCAATCATTTGTGGCAGATGGATGTTACTCATGAGCCAAGCTTTGGAAAATTGCAATTTATTCATGTAACCATAGATACATGCTCAGGCATGATTTTTGCTTCCTTACATTCCGGAGAAAAAGTTAAAGATGTCACATCTCATTGTTTACAAGCTTTTGCTGCATTGGGCATCCCCAAAATGCTTAAAACAGATAATGGTCCCGCTTATACGTCCTCATCTTTCAAACAGTTTTGCGCAAAATTCAACATATCCCATAAAATAGGCATCCCATACAATCCTCAGGGTCAGGGCATTATTGAAAGAGCAAACCGCACACTAAAAGTTATGTTGTTAAAACAGAAAGAAGGAAACTGGAAAAATCCTAAGGACAGATTGGCAGTTGCCCTGTTTACTTTAAATTTTTTTAACTTTAGACTCTGATGGTTATTCTGCTGGAGACAGACATTGGAACCCACATCAACAACATAAACCCTTTGGTTTACTGGAAGGATGTTCTTTCAGGTACATGGAAGGGTCCGGATCCAGTATTAATTTGGGGGAGAGGATCTGTTTGTGTCTTTCCAAAGCATGAATCCTCTCCAATATGGATACCATCTAGATTAATAAAGCAGGTACCACATCAAAAGGATCAAGATGAAGTTGTTGAGGAATCAAGATTAATAAAAAAGGTACAAAATCAAGAGGACCATGATGAAGATATGGAATGATTCCCTTAAAAGCGTCCTTCAAAATATGTCACAACTTAAGTGTCATTCCTCCCGGCTGGGACGAAGAGATCTCTCTTTAGTGTGCACACAATTATATATATATATTTTTTTTACTTTTTATATATGTGTTTATGTCTGTGTATTTGTCTAAATTTCATGTTAATGTGACGTCACAAATATATGTTTGTATGTGCGTCTGTCCAGTGTGACATCAAAAATAACAAAGCGCTTGTGAATATATATATATATATGGATCCAAATAACTCTAATTCATTTAAGTTTAAGAGTATTCAAAATGGGTAAATAATTTAATAAGTGAAGGTACCTTCAATTTTGTTTTATAGGTGACCCAGGGACTTCTCTTTAGCAAAAAATATGACTAGTGCTGTATAACCTGATATTTTGGTGTTTTGACATGAGGTTGCTTATTTGTTATTAACTTCATTTGTTTAATAAATGATTAATTTCAATTATTTCAACAGGTAAAGGACTGCTGTGTATGCAGAAACTCGAGAGTTCCAGCTAACAAATTATTTCTCCAAAGTGCTTTTAGTTTTTCTTTAATCTATCCTTAATGCAGTAATTACCCTCAGTCTTTCTTTGTTTTGTTCTAAATATGATATTTTGCCAGCTTATGTTTGTGGGAGCTCAGGCTGCAATGTGTGTGAGCAGAAATCAACTTATTTTTCCAATCTAATAATTCTATTTTTTAGTTTGACAACTCGCCTCTTGACTCAGTGCTGGAATAGCACTGCCTTTCCTTTAATAATTGATGCTTCAGTCTCTAGATAGCGGGCCCTGAAGATTTGCCGGTGGCATCGTCTAGTCATAAAAAAGACGGCTGCTTCTACAGCTGCAGGGATCGCGGTAGCTGCAAGCATCCCTGCTGCTCAAATGTCAAACAACCTCACCAGCAGTGTGGCCTTTGCTCTGCATGCACGGGGCCTCCTAGATCTACGTGTTATAACAAGTGGACATTTTGATCTTTCATTGTTTGGGACTTCATGGGACAGTACCTTGCGGGTATTTGTTTAGAGAACTCACTGTGTTACTTGATAGAACTTAGGGCAGCTGATTTGTTTAAAGAATTTGATATGCTATGCAATTTGACTTGTCACCAAAAGGCTTGTCACCTTAAAGCCGCAGCATCTCCTCCCAATTGGACGGCTGTTAGTCATCTTACACAGTCGATCCTAAAGGGCTCCATTGGATGGCTGGTTAGCCAATGACGGGTAAGATCCCCAGAGGGGGACAACCTAAGACAGGCACAGTCGCACGGGACAGTCTCATGTGGCCGACATATCAACCTAAGACAGGAGTCAAGGGCACAGCCTTGATTATCCAATGACGGGTAAGAATGTTGGTTGCACATAGACGTCCTAGAGCATCCCCTCTTTTAAAACAAAAGGGGGAAATGCAGGAGCCCTGTTTGGGGAGATAGCTAAGATTGCGGTTGACTATGGGCCATAGACATTTTTGGGCATTGTCGCCTTCCGTAGTCTCACGGGACTTGGCCCAGGATCTCGAGAGATTTGAGGAGTGACTCAGCAGATCGAGCAAGCACCATTCCTGCTCGGGCGCATGGGATGAGACCAGAGAGAGAAAGGACAGGGTTATCGCTATTGTATAGATACATTGTAGTTTCTTGTAAGAGTACGTGGCTTGGTTTCTTGTGAGAGTGTGTATGTAGTGTTAGAAATTACAAGAGACAGAGACAGAAAGATTAAAGAATTTTTTCGTCTCCATCCTGTCTCTGGACTCCTTCCCGCGGCGCTGCCGTTCCAGGCTGCAATCCCTTTCCGGCGGCAACAGGCAAGTGTCCCAAATGCTGGATGTGGATCTATAGAACTAGATGGCCCAGATAGATTTTGATATTGCTTAGGTCCCATCCCTTCTTTCTGTGCCCCTATTTCTACCTTCTATAATGGAAATGTTTACCTGTGAATTTATACATTGGATACGAGTAACTTGCTTTTGATTTTTAGAGGTATTCACGCAAGCAATTTTTCCTGTGTCTCAGTAGAAACTTTGGAGTTGGAATTTGGGGCAATGTTAAGACTATAGGGACTCTTACAAATACATTGTTGGATGAGTATGAGTGTTTATGGGCCAGAGACAAAATATTGTGTTTTAAATATGAGGTATACCACAAAAGCTCATGTGTGAGACAATGCAATAAAATTTAGAGGTGAAATTATTGAGTTAGGACAGCCGTAACTCAATCAGTGAATTGATCTTCTGATAGAGATTCACTGAGTGGTAACTGAAGGCATAGAGTGTGTGTCTAGAAGAGGTAGATTATTGTGGGCAAGCCTTTGGGGTATATATTTCTCTTTGTTGAGAGGAACTCTTTCTAACTCTGATTCCTGGTGCCATGACCCCAGTTTCTTTCCTCTATCACACAGTTCTACCATGATGCTCTGCCTCATCTCATGCTCCAAGAAATGAAGTCAGACACCTATGGACTGAGACATCTGAAACTCTGAGGCCCCAAAGCAGCATTTTCTTCTCTAATTGTTCTTGTTAGGTCTTTTGTTCACATAAGCAAAAAAGATGGCTAAAACCTATACTATACATGGGATGCAAAGCTTGGACCTAATGTATAGTGCCCCATAAATAACTACATTCATCACAGGCCACAAGTTACAAGCTTGCTAGTACAACAATGGTAAATTACATGGCAATTCCATCTAACTTACAACTCAGAGAGAAAGACTTACAGAGATGAATAATGGCCACTTAAACAAAGATCTGAAGACGATTTTTCTTATGGAGAAATGTAACTATGGTTTTGATGGAAACTGTACATGACTTTTTTTATTTGTTCACATTATTTATACATGCCAGTAGAATGCATTTTGACATATCATACATAGACTCAGTATAAATTCTCATTCTTCTGGTTGTACATGATGTAGAATTACACCAGTCATGTAATCATATATGAACATAAGATTAAAATATCCAATTCATTCTGCTATCCTTTGTATCCCCATACCCTCTCCCCATCCTTCCCAAACCTCTGCCTAACCCAGAGTAACTCCATTCTTCCCTACCCCTTATTATAAATGATCATTCACGTATCAGAGAAAACATTTAGCCATTGGTTTTTGGAGATTGGCTTATTTGACTTAGTATGATATTCTCCAGTTTCAACATTTTACCAGCAAATGACAAAATTTTCTTCGTCTTTAGGACTGAGTAATAATCCATCATATATATATATATATATATATATATATATATATATATATCACATTTTCTTTATCTTATCATCCCTTGAATGGCACCTAGATTGGTTCCATAGTTTAGCTATTGTGAGTTGTGGTTGCATCACTGTAGTATGCTGATTTTAGGTCCTTTGGGTATAGGCTGAGGAATGGGATAACTGGGTCAAATGGTGGTTCCATTTCAAGTTTTCTAAGAGTCCACATGATGCTTTATAGCGTGGTTGCACAAATTTGCAGTCCCACCAGCAAGGTATGGATGTACCTTTTCCCCTACATCCTTAACAATATTATTCTTGCTTGCATTCTGGTACTTGCCGTTCTGATTAGAGTGTGATGAAATCTCAGTGTAGTTTTAATTTTCATTTCTCTAATGGCTAGAGAAGTTGAACATTTTTCGTATATTTGGGGATTGACCATATTTCTTCTTCTGTGAAGTGTCTGTTCAGTTCCTTAGCCCATTTATTGATCAGGATATCTTGTTTTGTTTTGTGTTAAGTTTTTTTTTTGTGTGTGTTCTTTATAAATCCTGAAGATTAATGCTCTGTATGTTCAAGTGGTGAAGATTTTTTTTTCCAATTCTGTATGACCTCTCTTCACCTTTGTGATTGTTTCCTTTGCTCTAAAGAAGCGTTGTAGTTTGATTCCGTCACATTTATTGATTCTTGATTTTAATTCTTGTGCTTTAGGAGTCTTGGTAATGAAGTCAGTTCCTAAACTGACATGATGTAGATTTGGGCCTACTTTTTCTTCTACTAAGCACAAGGTGTCTGTTCTAATCCTTAATTCTTGATCCACTTTGAGTTGAGTTTTGTGCAGGCCAAGAGATAGGGGTTTAATTTCATTTTGCTACATATTGATTTCCAGTTTTCCCAGCATCATTTGTTGAAGAGGCTATCTTTTATCCAATGTATGTATTTCACACCTTTGTCTAGTATGAGATACCTATATTTGTGTGGGTTTGTCTCCATGTCTTCTATTCTGTACCATTGGTCTGTGTGTCTGTCTTAGTGCCAGTACCATGCCATGATTGTTATTATAGCTCTGTAGTATACTTTAAGATCTGGCATTGTTATGCTTCCTATTTAACTTTTCTTACTAAGAATAGCTTTGGGTATTCTGGGTCTCTTATTTTTTCAAATGAATTTCATGATTGCCTTTTCTGTTTCTATGAAGTATGTCTTTGTGATTTTAATTGGAATTGCATTACATTTGTATAATGTTTTTGGTAGTATGGCCACTTTGAAATGCTAATTCTGCCTCTCCAAGAATATGGGAGATCCGTCCATCTTCTAAGGTTTTCATCAATTTCTATCTTTAGTGTTGTGTAGTTTTCATTGTAGTGGTCTTTCACCTCTTTTATTTGTTCTATTGCCAAATATTTTATTTTTTCAAGGCTACTGTGGGTGGTGTAATTATCCTAATGTCTCTTTCAGTGGATTCATAACTGAAATCACCACATTTGATTTATGGGTGTTAATTTTATATCCTGGTACTTTGCTGAATTCATTTATTAGTTTTAGAAGTTTTCTTGTGGAATTTTTTGAGTCTTCTAAATATAGTATCATGTCATCAGCACACAGTGGTAGTTTGATTTCTACTTTTCCTTTCAGCATCCCTTTAATTTCTTTCTTCTGGAAGAGAAGACACCATCAAAAGTCTACCAATTAAGAAAACCCTGGGATCAGATGAATTCACAATTGAGTTCTTTATGACCTTCAAGGAACAATTAACACCAATACTCTTCAAACTATTCCGTGAAACAGTAAAGGAGGATGCCCTTCCAAACTCATTCTATGTAGCTAGTATCACCCTGGTACCAAAAACAGAAATAGGCATATCAAGGAAATAAAACTTCAGACCAATATCCCTAATGCACATAGATGCAAAAATTCTCAATAAAATTCTGGCAAATGACATACAAAAACATATTAAAAAATAGTGCACCATGATCAAATGGGGTTCATCCCAGGGATGCAAGTTTTGTTCAACTTACAGAATTCAATAAATATAATTCATCACATCAAAACATAGACTTAAATCAAGAATCATACAATTATCTCAATAGGTGCAGAAAAAGCATTTGAAAACATACAGTACCCCTTCATTTTCAAAACACAAGAAAAACTAGGGATAGTAGGCATATGCTATATATGCTAAACCCAAGGCCAACATCATTCTGCATAGAAAACATTTGAAAGTAAATCCCTCTAAAAGTGGAACAAGAACAAGGATGCCTTCTTTTACCACTTTTATTCAACACCATTCTTGAAACTCTAGCCAGAGCAAATAGAGAGGAAGCTGTACATATCTCAAGGGAGAACTTCATTATGAGAAGAAAGTTGATTTACAAATGTCTTGAAGGAGCCCTAATTAGGAAGGGCTGTTGCAGCTAGCTGGAAGCCATAAGTTCCACCTGATATGTATGTGACGCACCTGTAGGCACCCGCAAAGCTGAAGGTATATAACCGGGTGAAAGCGGTCCGAGTTAGGAGAACGGAGAATTCAGTCAGTCGGGTAGTCACTCGGTCGGTCAGAAGAATCAGAGCGGCCAGAACGTAGGTAGAGCGGTTACAGAAGAGAAACCAGATAGAAGAAGTAATGACTGGTCAGAGTTAGGCCGAGGCTCCTGAGGAAGACAGAAGACAGAAGAAAGAAGAAGGAAGAAAGAAGAGAGAAGCAAGAAGCTCTAAAAAATAATCTTTCTCTAAGCTCTATCTTTCTTTCTCTAATCTTTCTCTAAGCTCTATCTTTCTTTCTCTCTAAGACAAGAAGAAAAGCTCGCTTTAATCTTTCTCTCTAAAAATCTTTCTTTCCCTCTCTAAGCTCTAAGAAAGTAGAAGTAAAAGTAGTAAAAGCTCTACTCTGCCTCCGAGAGTGTTTCCTCCCGGTTTTCAGTACCAGGCAGCTTACAATGTCTGGTGAACATAGAGGGCCTGATGCAAGCTGTGTGGGCATGGGAAAAAAATCAGCTATTGCTTTAAGCATGTTTTACTCAGAATACTCTAATTTTGTGTTCCTTTTATGCCAGGACATTTGGACGGGGAACTCTAATATGTTCTAGCTTACAAAATGCCACTAGGCTGGATTGATGTTCTGACCTTGAGGCAAGAGGCCACTTCCAACCTGGATCTGATCCCTACTTTTGCTTTTGATGAAGGGCCTGATGCGATGCATTGGAAATGGGAAAACTGTGCATTCATACCAAAAGGTACCATAGTGGTACTAGTACAGTGGGTTTAGTCTATCATTAACATTGTGGATTTACTAGTAATCCCACATTGGAATGAAAGTTTTGGTATGGCCTGCCTTGGAATATTGTAAGGACCACTGAGGTTATTGCCAAAAGAGTGTCTAATATAACGTTTATCATACAGGATGAGTAGGAGGCCCCTCTATGTGTTCCTAATAAATGATGTCTTTCTTCTGTTATCTTGAGCTGCCTTCTCCTTTTGTTTTGCCATCCCCACTCGTGCTTAGATATCTTCAGACAACATTTTTTCACCTTAGGGCAATCACCTGATTTCTAGGTTCAGAGTATTTCTGCTCTTGGGTAGCCAAGGAAGGACCCACATTGGGCTTATCAGCTACAGCATGAAGGATTATTCTCTGTACAAATTTTTATAATGAAAATATGTGTGGGAATGTGTATCCTTGATATCTCTGACATCAAGCACAAAAAAGTGAGATATTGGGATACAACATCAGGCAACCCCAGGCACAATGTCGGTTTTACCCTAAACATGTCCCACAGCAAGCCAACCAGTAAAGCCAGAGTGTGCTAAAAACTGTCATATACTGACAATGGAGATCATACTATTAAAGGTGTGGATGACTTATGTGGCTGACGCCTACTAAGGATGGGCATTCTCTCAGGTTGCAAAGATATTTGGGGAACAATCTCACCACTAAGGAAACTCAGGTAGAAATACCAGGCACCTAGGGTCCTTTCCAGCTCCCTAGTAACAACACTTCTTTATATTTAATAATAGACTGGTTTTCCATAGACTGGTCCTCTAAACCTGAAGTATATTGGATTGCTCTGAATGCACCGAGTGGCTTGGTGACACTACCTTCTGGCTAAGGCTTACCTCAGGGTTACTTGGATGATGCACCCTTCCATTCCAGTGACTGCACTCCAAAATCTGACATTATGTTTATTCCCCTCAACAACTCCATTTGTAGGGACCAGTGGAGTAGATCTTGGTTTTATTTGTAGGATTATATTATTGACTGTATTTGGCATTTAGAAGTGTATAATAATGCCAGGCAGAAAGTAGACTCTCTCAAGAAACTTCTCACCACAACTTTGAATGGCACAAGGATAGTTTGGAAACCTTGAACATTGAAACAGCCTCAAAGAAAAAGTGGTCCTACAGATCTAGATGGTTCTAAACCTGCTAATAGCTGGGCAGGGAGAATTTATGTACTTTAAATTATATATATCAGACAAAGAAGATAAAGTTAATCATCTCTTCATTTATGAAAGACTTTGCAAATAATTGGCTATTTGGAGTATGACTCTTGACTGTCCACAATGAAAGCAAGTTGTAAGGTCAAAGCAGTCCTTGGTAGAAATCTCTGCTCATAATAATTTGTCTTAATATTCACTCATAATATGTGCCTTATTTTCAATGTTTCAAAAAATTGGGTAAAAGGAAAAAAGGACTGCCCACATAATTCTGCCCTATCCTAAGGACTCAGAGAACATCCTGGAAGAGGTAGGAATATAAAATTGTAAAAGACAGACAGGGCATGAATTTTAGTGTCCCCTATCCCATCCGTACTTTCTTTCCTTACGGAAAAAAATCAGAGTGTGCTGTGATTTCTGTATGACCCATCTACCAGCAGGTTTTTCTCAGAAGATTTATGCAGCAATTAGGACCTTAAATATTCCCAGGAACTGACAAAAATTTTTAAGTTATTGATTAGAATACTGAAGAACACCGGCTATGGCACATATTCATAATTCCTTAAGCCCTCATATAAACATACCCTGATCCAACTGTAGAGGCATAACTATGAATAACATCTCTCATATTTGACTGTTCCTTCATGGATAAGCTAAAACACTCTGTAAGTTAACAATAAATACTTTGAATTGATCCCTCTAGTGTTGGGTGCTTCTATCTTTGTAATCTCTACTGACCCCATCTGGGAACAAGTTGGAGCACTTCCTTTTGGGAATTTCTCTGATACCCTTGTGAGGTGACTCCAGCAATAGATTTAGTAGCCTTAAAGAGGCCCTAATCTTACTTCATATACAAAAGTCTACTAAAGTGAATTAAACACTTAAGATGTGAAATTAAACAAATATAAAACTAGAAGAAAACATAAAGGAAAGGCTTCTTCTCTTTGCTAATATACATTTGCATTTGAAAAGTGAAGTTTCAAAAGTCAAACTACAGAAAAGACATTGAAAAGAGTTTACATCAAACTCAAAGTTTCTGCACAACAAAGGAAACATCAATCTAAGATATATCTTAATTAGTGTTGAAAAAATATTTGCAAGCTGTCTATCTGATAAGAGGTTCATATCACAATGTATAAGAAATTTAGAAACATGATCAGACAGAAAACAACCAAAAAATAGGCAAAGCCTTGTCTTCAGGATGGCATTTCTGGAAAAAGCCATAAATGACTAACAGTAATTTTGAATTTATTTATTCTTTTTATTAACGTGCTATAGTTATTCTTAACTATGGGATTCATTTTGAAATAATTACATATGTATATAACATAATTTACTTCCTTTCAATCCTCAGTACTTACCAATAAGTATTTTTAAAATGCTCACTATCACTGTTCATCAGGGAAATACAAATTATAGTCATCATGCATTGTTAACTTACACCTACTATAATAGTTTTTATAAAAATGATAAATATAAAGATTCGTGGGATATGGATAAGAGGAACTTTTGTCCACTACAATTTAGAATGTAAATTTATGTAGTCACTATGGAAATATTTATGGAGTTTCTTCAAAAACAAAACAACTACCATGCTGTCCAGCAATTTCACTTCTGTCTCTATGCCACCCAAATGAAATCAGGATGTTGAATAAATATTTTAACACTCACATTTATTTTAGCAGCATTCACAATAGCCTGGTATAAAAACAACTTAATAAGGGTCCATCAACAGAAGAATGGAAAAGGAAAAAGTCGGATAAATACACAAGGAAATTCTACCTTACAAGGAAGGAAATCTTTACATTTCCAATAGCATGGATGAAACTGGAAAAGATTATACTAAGTGAGGTAAACCAGGAAAAAACAAAAAGAAAGAATTGTGTTATTTCGTTTATGTGTAAAATTTTAAAGGTTTGGATTAAAGAATTCGAGAGTAAAATTGTGGTTGTAAGGTGTTGAGGCTGGGTAAAAGCAAGATGTTTGTCAAAGGGCACAGAGTTTTAGTTAGGCAGAAGCAATAACTCCCAAATATGTATTGTACAAGGGGATGACTGTAATTAATAATATACTGTATACTTAAAATCAAAGAGAAAGTAGACTTTTAATGCCCTCACCACAAAAATAGTAAGCATTCCACAAATGTATAAATGTCGAAATATTATGTTGTACTAAAACAGGGGTAAAGTTCAAGCAGTCAGTGCAGGTAATGAATGATGGGGGTAAAGAGGGTGATGATGGGTTATCAAAGAGAGAACAATGGGTTGCTAATGGTTAACAACCATGATTGTGCTTCTTGGCACTCTAGGTTGATAACAATTGACCTCCATGCTCCTGCTCCTAGTAACATATATCAGAAAGAAAAAGAAGACAATGATTAAAAATGGGTGTTAGAATATCAGTAAGAAAGCAATTTGGAACCCTGTCCTTTCTGGAGGAGTCTGCCCCTATTACATTCTTAAAACTTGTTTGCTATGCTTGCCTTGGGGTTAGTGACGTATTCATTCTTCAACACTGAGGAACAAGAACCCATTCCTGATCTGCACCAGACAAGTATCAGTACTCTCCAAATATATGTGATATAAAAATTGTGAGAATAATGACTCTGCTTCCAGTAGCAAATACAACAATGATAGACTATTTTTGTTGTGGCAACAGAGATGCAAAATATCACCAATTATTGCTGTCAATCAAACCTCTATAAGAGGAATGAAACTTGGAGTATAAATGAAATCTTCAAACAGTTTTGCCAAACTATAGAGTATATTGAGATTGCTTGGTTACTCCCAATGTTGCTGTAGAAAAGACACAAGAAACAGATACGCTCAGAGATTTCAATGCCCTATAAATCATTCAAAAGACCTTAACAGACACCTCACCAAAGAAAATATACGCATGGAAAATAAGCATATGAAAAGATTCTCCATATAAAATGTCATCAGGAGAATGTAAATTGAAACAATAATGAAGCCACTGTACATATTTTAGGATGGCCAAAATCACAAACACTGACAGCAAAAATTGCTGGTGATGATATGGAACAACAAGAACACTCATCATTTGCTGTTGGGAATGCAAGATGATATAGTGACTGTGTCTGCTTCTCATCAAACTAAACATACAACGTGTTCTAGCAGTCTCACTCCGGGGTATTTACCCAAAAGTGTTAAAAACACATTCATACAAAAGTCAGGACGTTGAAGTCTATAGCAGTTTTATTTATTGTTATGGTTTAGATATGAAAGGTTCCCCAAAGTTTCATGTGTCGAAGGCTTGATCCCCAATGTTTCAATGTTAAGAAGTGAGGCTTTTGTGAAGTGAGTGGATCCCGAGAGCTCTGTCGCACTCATTCATGTATTAATCCATTGGTGGGTTCATAATTGAATGGATTACTGGAAATGTTAGAAAATGTAGGAGGGGCCTAATTGGAGAAAGTAAGTCACTGGCATACATGTTCTGAAAGCATATATCTTATCCTTTCCTGACTCACTCTGCTCCTGGCTGCCATGAGGCGATGAACTTTACTTTCCCACACCCTTCCACCATGATGTTCTGCCTTGCCTCATCGAAAATGATAGAGCCAGCTGATTATAAACTGAAACCATGATCCAAAATAAACCTTTCCTTCATTAAAAGATAAAAACCTAACAAGTGCTGGTGAGGTTGAAGAGAAAGAGGAATCCTTTTATGCCGTTGATGGAAATGAAAAATAGCCATTATGGGTCACTATGGAGGGTCCTCAAAATTATGTAAAAACTTTATAGTACTTAAAAATAGAACACCATACAATACAGGAGTCCCACAACTGAATTGAGTGATTGATTTATTACATGAATGTTCACATCAGCTTCATTTTGACCAAAATGTAAAAGGGGGATATAATGCAAATGCCCACAAGTAGGTGACAATACAAAGTATTGGTTGAATATACATATAAATTGAAAAATAGAAATAACAAAAAACATTAATATGCAGAATAATGTAGATGAATCTTTAAAATATTATCTTAAGTGAAAGAGGCCATACATAAAAAAAAATTATCTGCCAAATGATTCTACATATACAAAATGCAATAACAGAAAAAGGTAACCTAGCAGTAAGATAAATAAAAAGAGTTTTCAACCTTAGAAAAGGCTGTAAGGGATGTTGCATAAACATAAAGAGAGAACTATACTATAAGTTGTTTTGTGTGGCGGTTGTTGGGGGATGTAAGAGTGTGAAAATTCATCCAACCAAATTCTTTATGAAACCATAGAAAGAAAGTGTATCTCTTGATGGAGAAATTGAAGAGTGCGAGTAAAGCAAATTGAACTGAGAACAATATCATCTCTATATTTATAGGCATGCCTTATATGGTCTTGTGAAAATGTAGGATCAAGAATAAACACACATGGGGCTGTAGCTGTGGCTCAGAGGTAGAGTGCTCGCCTAGCATGTGCACGGACGTGGGTTCAATCCTCAGCATAAACTAAAAAAAAATAAATAAATAAAATAAAGGTATGGTGTCCAACTAAAAAATAAATATAAAAAAAGAATAAACATGCACTAAAAATTGAACTGTGATTATCTTTAATGAGGATCATGAAATTTGGGGGACAGACTACATGCCTTTGCTGTAGATAAATACCTATGCCTGGCCTATTTCTGGACAGCAAATTATCAGACTCCTGGTTGAAATCGACACATGTAGGTGAGAAAAAAATTTTGCGGACCTACCAAGACTCAGATATATTTGATTTTCTGTCTTTCTCTGGTCTTGAGTTCCACAAGTTCACAGACATGAGATGGATGAGTAGTGGCCTCTAGAGAAACAGCATCCCATTTTGACCTGCTCCTGGCCACTGAGAACCCACCTGGAACAGCAAGGTAAATTTAAGCAGAAGAGCCTGGGGTGATCCTGGGTTCAGCCTGAGGCCCTGACATCCTCAGAGCAACTGCCCAAGGGGTCACTGAAGAGTGTGTTTGAAATGTGTTGGATGAGAATGTTGAAGTATCTACCACTGGATTTAACCCAAAGGAAATGAAATCAGCATATTGAAGAGAGACACCTGCACTGCAATAAAAAAATAATAAGAGCCAGTATGTAGAAAAATCCTAAATTATGATCAATGAATATATGGATAAGGAGTATGTATGTATATCTTTTGGGGTCTGGCTTGTTTCACTTAGCATAAGACACTAAGTTTCATCCATTTACAGACAAAATTATATTTTCATGCTTTATAATTATATCAAAATGAATCCTATTGTCATGTATAAACAAAAAGAGCAAATAAAATTGAATAATGAAAAAAAAAAACATAATGAAAAAACTGATTTAGAAAATCAAAAAATAAAGAAGAGTATGTATTACATATACACAGTAGCCATATAAAGCACAAAGGCTTTCCTTTTGCAACAAAATGGGTGGGTCTAGAAAACCTTACCTTATTTGAGATAAGACACACATAGAAGCCCTGCCCTTATATGTGGAATCTAAAAATAAGATTGGGATGGTAGACATTAATATAGAATGTTAGTAACTAGAGACTCATTAAGGTGGGGTTGAGGAGATGGGAAGTAGTTGATCAATGGGTACAAGATTTCAGTTATGTAAGAGGAATAAGTTCCAGTGTTCTATGACACAGTAATATTAACATGGTTAACAATGGTGCATTACGTACCTCCAAATATGTAGAACAGAGGATGTTGGATATACTAACCATAAATAAAGGATAGAACTTAGGTGATGGATATGCAAATAAGCCTATCTTGGTCACACTCAAGGTGTATATGAATTAAGACATTACACTGTAATTTATAAATATGTAAACATATTATAGATCAAAAATAAAATTAAAAAATAAAAATGGAATACTCATACAAACCAGGGCCTATGACATTGGCTAGATGACTGTCCTATTCCTAGAAGTGAAGCCCCCAAATTTGTATACATATGATAAATAATTTCTAAATTAAGTGAATAAAAGTCAAATTTGATTCATGAAAACAGAGTTATAATTCTTCAATCAATCAGTTAGGGAAAAGACACATATTAATGGTGGGAATATAAGGATAAGGGAATAATCCTATAAAACTGGGCCCACACGCTGACCCCCCGCCCCACACACAAAAGATTTCTTTCTAAAAGAAATTCACCTGCAGCCCCTGCTGGCTTAGGGCAACAGGGAATGTAACATTCCTCATCAAACAACCTATGATCTACAGGGGAAATGCAGGTCTGAAATGCTGACAGAAAGAACCCAAGTTACCCTGATTTGGCGGTGAGGAGGGTGTGACCCTTACACAGACCAGATATCAGAACTCAGGGGAAATATGATAATTTCCACCAAGCATAAAATATGTAAGAACATGTTCCAATTAGAACAGTCAATGTGGGTCAAAGTGACCTAGAACTGTCATGCACAATGGGGACTTAAAAGCCTGAGGTTATAATGCTGTCAGTAAAACTCAAGAGGTGGACCTGGGTGGGATTAGCTGGAAACTTCCCTGGAACCTGAGAGGATTCATTCTCTCCTATAAGCATGTCTCCTTTCCCTTTTCCTAACCTTTCAATAAACTCATGCCTGCTACTATGAGTTATGTGTCTGAAATGTTTCTGGCATGATTGTAAGAACTGGTGTAGAGATAAACTGCTGTGGCTGTGTCAGCTCCACACATCAGTCCTTTCCCTGTAACAAATCCACAGACTGAGCCACTTTATAGACGAAAGCCCCTTGAATGAGAAGGGTGTCAGTTCTCCTTGATAAATGATGCTGGCAATTCAAGATGAATGAAGAGACATGGCCAGAACTCACCTTCTCTTTCAAAAAGAAGAATCAAAGTAAAAGATGTACGATTGCATTCTGAAGGAAGTGACCATATGAGAACACTGGAAATCAATAACTATAGTCTGGATACTTACAAGATTCAGAGATCTGGGAAAACCATACAGACAAAGAAACAAAATACCCTGATATTTGCATCTAGAATTCACAGTTGTGAAGGAGGAAACCCTACAGGAAGGGCAGTGAAAGGGAGAGTCACAAAAAATGCTATCAGCATAGAAGCTATTGATGCCAGCTACTGTAAAGTTTTACAGTTCTCACAGGCCTGCAGCCAGCTTAGATAAGTAACCTGAAATCTGCACAGGAGAATTACTTTAAAAGTGGATCTTATATTATACCCCAGCAACAACATCCTGGATGCTGTAGTTAGAATCATTTTGAGGAGTTTGAGATTATTGCTATTATTATTATTACTACTACTATTATTATATGAGTTTGGGCTTTTCGAGGGGTCAGAGACACCTGCATATTCACACATCTAGAATTCTACAGACATTCTACTACACTGGCTTTTGGGGTTTCTGTCTTTCAAATTCAACTTGGCCCAGCAGAGTGACCATGACACAGACCTGGATGCTCTAGGAAGAATGGGGCAAGGCAGAGAATAATAGAGGGCATAATCCAGAAGAAACAGGAAATCATGACACTTTCCCTCTGTGACCAAGGTTACAGACTGCTATGTTTTAATTCACATGGGCCAAGAAAGAAGGCAGGCACCCAGGTGCATCCCAATGGCCCATCCTTCTGTTATTGACAGGGTAATGAAGGAATATCACCATGGTTCTCACTGCTGCACTGGTGCATCAGTGTGAGAGGGCCTTGAGCAACTCTGTTACTCAAGGCACTGATCCTACCCACAAGTACACATGGTCAAAGTGGGCACTGGTAAGAATTTTTCTTGGCTCTGGCCATATACTCAATCCTGGGCAGACATCGTCAACAAAGTGGCAGAGAGAAACATGAAGTTTCCTTTTGCCACCCCACCTACGAAGTTCCTAATGCTATCTCACTCCTCTCTGTCAGTGCAACATCTTAAACCATAGCATTTACTGGCCCAATGCTAAGTGCTTCTGGCCCCTTGCCACTACTGGGGCATCCAACACCAGAGAACTTTGCTACTAGCAGAGCTGGCACTACCTCTGAAAATCCCTAACACTGTATAGAGGCCCCAAATCCCATTTTAGAAGTTGCCACACTGTGAGAACCCCATGCCCTCAGCTGTTTATACCACACCTGCCTGAACTGCATGGTCTGAAGATAATGGGTCTCTCCAACACTACCACAATACACAATGTGCCCCAAATAATTAATAAAAATCACACAAGCTATAGGGATGCCACGCCATGGTGCCGAGCTAGAACCAAATCTATTGCTGCATAACAAAATGAGAAATTAAGATGCATCTTCAGAAGAATGGCACTTAGTCAGATGGCCACTCTGTAAAAGTGGTAGAGATATCCGATCTACAAAGATGCACAAATCCCAAGGAAGGAGCACGAGAAATATGAAAAAGGAAGGTAATGTGATACTTCCAAAACAACATAATAATTCCCTAGGATCTGATTTCAACGAAATCAAAATAGATGAACTACCTCACAGATAATTAAAATAATAAAAAAATTTAAAGTGACAATGAAAGACACAAGAATACAGAAAAACAGCTAAATGAAATTTGGATATAATGTAGTATATGAGAGAGAAATTCAACTAGGAGGTAGAGAGTGTAAAATGAACAAAACAGGTTTCAGTAAGTTAAATTAAAAACAGTTGAAAGTATCAACAACACACTAGCAAAAGGGGAAGAAACAATTTATGAATATGAAGACAGGTCAAATGAAATATCCTAGGCAAAACAAAAAACAATAGATGGATAAAGAAAGAAAGAATAACAAGAGCATGACGACCTATGGAACACCATTAAATGAACACACATCTGCATTTTCAGAATAACTAAAGGTGAGAAAAAATATTAAGA
This sequence comes from Tamias sibiricus, assembly GCA_025594165.1. NCBI lineage: Eukaryota > Metazoa > Chordata > Mammalia > Rodentia > Sciuridae > Tamias > Tamias sibiricus. The sequence continues at coordinate 54,896,559 of CM046667.1, read as the reverse complement.
GCATAGAAAGTCCATTCAATGAAACTGAAGCAAACATTTCACTGATAATGGGAAATATATGGACATTCACGTATAGGAGTGTCATAGGAACCCAGGTAGACATAATCATGAAAGCTCTTCCCCACAGCATTTTATAATCAAACAGTTAAATTAGAAGACAAAGAAAAATTACAGATTTTGCAAAGAGAAAAACACCAGGTAACATTTCAGGGTATCCCAGTTAGATGAATAGCACATTTCTCATAAGGACCATACAGGACAGGAGGGAATGGAATGATATATTCAAAGTCCAGAAATAAAATATCTGTCCATGAAGAATACCATACACCCCTAAGTCCAATAATGAAGAAGAAATTAAGAACTTCCAAGATAATAAAAAAACAAAGGACTAATGCCCACCAGGCCAGCCTTACCGCAGATGCTTAAGGGAATGAAAGCATGTGAAAATAGAAACGCCACTGGAAGAACAAATACACAAAAGCTAAACAAGAAAGAATCAATCATTTTCAATATAGTATACATCAAAACACATAGATGGATAAGATGTAGAAAATAATACAGAATACACAAAATTACTAGTGGAAAATTAACAGAATGATAGAAATAAATCCTTCCTTCTCATTAATCACTTTGAAATCAAGTGAACAATATTCTCCAATTGTTGTATCAATTTTAAAAAAAGGCCCAAAAATATGAAAACTAAAAATGACTCATATCCGCAGTAAAGACAATAACAAACAGAGAGTAAAAGAAAATGACATTCCAGGCAAATAGAAACATAAAGAGAGTAGGAGTAGCTATGCGATTTTTTCTGACAAAATCAACCTTAAGACAAAAACTGTAAGGTGATGAAGATGATACCTATATAAAAAAGGGAACAAATGAACAAGAAGACATAATGATTGTTAATTCATATGCCCCTGATATTGGACCACCCACTTATATGTAACAAGAACCCTTAGAACTAAAGGGATACATAGACTCCAATACAGTAATAGTAGATGATTTCCATACCACACTTTCATCAATGGATGGATCGTTTTGACAACAAATCAACAGAGAGACTTCAAAGTTAAACTACCATAGATAAAATGGATTTAATAGACATTTACAGTACCTTCCATATAACAAGCGCAGTATACACATTCTTTTCCTCAACAGATGTAACTTTCTCTAGAATTGGACACATATTAGGACACAAAACAAGTGTTACCAAATTCAAAATCATTTGAATTTTATCCTGTATCTTTCCTGATCAGGATAGAATAAAAGTACAAGTGAACAACAAAAGGAATTGTAGAAATTATATAAATGAACAATGCTTTATATTTTATTTTTTATTTATTTTGAAATGTATTTGTGTGTGTGTGTGTGTGAGAGAGAGAGAGGGGGGTGGGGAGAGAGAGAGAGAGAGAGAAAGAGAGAGAGATACTGAGATCCAATTCCAGACCTCATGTATGCACGCTAGGCAGGTATTCTACCACTGAGCTATATATCCTTGTCCCCAACAATGCACTATTTAATGAACAATGGGTCTTTAAGGAAGTCAGAGGATTTTGTTTTAATTAATCAAAACAAATAAGAGCTGCAAGAAAATTACAACAACTTGTAGGTAGTGGCAAATTTAGTCCTAAGATGGAAGTTTATGGAAATGAGAGATCATTGGATTTCTTCTTGTAATACGTTTTATTTCTTATTTCTTTCTATTGTCTAATTCTCCAATAGTACTAGAATTATATTGAATAAAAGAGGTGAGAGTGGACACAATTCTCAATTTCCTTACCTTAGAAGAAATGCATTTCCCCACTCAGTATAACATGTGCTACTTGTCTGTCATGTACAGTTTATATTATGTTGACATATAATATTCTATACCTGCTTTGTTAAGACTTTCGTTATAAAGATATGTTGAATTTTTAAAATCCTTTTTCAGCATCTATTGAAATGATCATATGGTTTTGTCATTGATTCTGTTGATTTGATGGATGTTGGTTATTTTCATCTGATTAACCATCCTTGCCTCCCTGGGCTGAGTCCAACTGGATTATGGTGAACAATCTTTTAAATGTGCTATTAAATTCCGTTTGCTTGTAATTTTCCAAGAACTTTGTCCAACGGTGTTCATCATGTGTATGGACCTGTGGTTATCTCATTGTGTCTTTGTCTCATTTTCATAATAAGATGGTATGATAATGAATGTAGAATAAATTTGGGACAATTTGGAATTTGGGAGAATTTCCGCTCACAATTTTTGGAATAATTTGCAAGGGTTTGATATTGCTGTGGTAGAATTCATAATTCAAACAATTGTGCCTTTAAATTTTCTTTGCTGGAATAATTTTTTATTACAGTGTCTTTGCTCATGATTGGTCTATTCAGGGTTTATAGTCCTGTGCAGTTCCACTTTGGGAGGTTATATGTGTTTAGGACTTTATTGATTTCATCTAGATTTTCAAATGTTTTCATGTATGGTTTTTCATAAAAAATTTTCCACTACTTATAGCTGCTATGGTATCCATTGCAATATTTCCTTTTTTTCCCTCTAACTTTAATTATTTCAGTATTTTCCATTTTACTGATCTTTCTTATTGTCCTTAATGCCTTTATATATATATATATATATATATATATATATATATATATATATATATATGTATGTATTTTAAATTTCTGTTCTGGTCTTTATTTATTCCTTCTTCTGGTTTTGGGGGATTGCTTTGTCCTCATTTTTCTATTTCCATGCAGTGCAACATGAGATTGCTTATTTGAGGTTTTTCTGATTCCTTGATGTAGGCATTTATTACAATCAACTCTATTTTAGTGCATTCTCTGTGTCTCATAGGTTTTGGTATTCAGCGTCTTAATTTTCGTATGTACTAAGAAAATATTAATTCCTTTTTCAACTTGTTTTTGGGACCCAGGGTGCATGCTGTTTAATTGCCATGCAGTTTCACAATTTCCACCATTTCTCCCATTATTTAATTGTAGTTGTATTCCATTGTGTTTAGAAAAGTTGCACAGTGAGATTTCTTTTTTAAAAAAAAAATCACTGAGACTAGTTTGGGGAACAAATACATTGCCTCTCCTGGAAAATAGTACATCCAGCATTTGGGAAGAATATGGAGTGTTCCATAAATATACAAAAAGCCTCTTTAATTGAAGGTGTTGTTTAACTCAGAACTTTATATATTTATTTTTGACTTTCCATCTGAATGGCAACTCCATCACTGATGATATGGTGTAAAATTCTCTGCTATTATTGAACCAAACTTCTGCTCAGTTAAGGCAACAATCAAAAGAGTGAAGAGAAAAACCTATAAAATATGAGAAATTAAGGAATTAAAACAAAACTTGACAACATAAAACATCATCCAGTTATAAAATGGAAAATAATTTAAATCAATGTTGCTTTAACAAGAAATATGAATGGCCAGTACTTTATGAACAAATGCTCAAAACAATTAGCCATCAGGTAAATGCAAATAAAACCTACAACTAGATACCATTTCACTCCAGTTAGGATGGCTATTATTTAAAATAAAATAATTATTGCTATTGAACATGTGGAGAGAAAGAATCCTTTATAGACTGTTTATAGGGAAGTAAATTAATATAGGCATTATGGAGAATATATGGAGGATCCTAAAATAAAATAAAATAAAAATATAACTACTGCATGATCCCCCTAATCCAATTCCTGGTATATAGCTAAAGAGATGAAGTCAGCATCCTGAAGAGATACTCACATTCCCATGTTTATTGTGACATTATTCACAATGCTAAGGTATGGAATCAGTCTAAGTGACCATCAAAAAAATGGCTCAAGGAAATTATATATAAATAGATATGTATGTGTGTGCTTATATCTATATCTATCTTTCTACCTAACTATAGTAAAATCTCCAACAAAGTATTATTCAGCCCTAAATAAAACTAAAATCCTGTCATTCACAGCAAAATGGATGGAACTTGGGACATTATATTAAATAAAATAAGTCATGCACAAAAAGACAAGTACTACATGTTCTTCCTCATATGTGGAAGATAAAATGATTTAACCTGAAAGTAGAATATGGATGACTAGAGATTGGGAAAGATGTGTGTTGGGGGAGAGATGAGCAGAAAAAGGTCGCTTGTATTTGAGCAGTACTCACTGAATCAATATATGGAAATATCACACTCAACCCCATTAATGTGTACAGTTAATAAAATTTAGCATTAAAAATTAAAAAGCCATTTATTTTGAATTCTATGATACAAAATGCATAGTAGAACATCAGAAATCATTCCTTCTTTCTTGCCATGATTTTCTTCCAGTTTGCTACTCCCTCCCCATTGCCCTTTGTCCCCTACAAATCCCTGGCCTCAAGCAACCATGATTCTTCTATTTCTATGAGCTCAGATGTTTTAGATTTCATATGTGAGTGAAGTAATGCAGTGTGTTTCTTTCCATTCTTGGGTTATCTCACCAAATATTTGGATCACCAGGTCTGTCCAGACTGTTGCAAAGGATGTGACTTCTTCCATTTTTATGGCTGAATACAAGTCATTTTATATACACCACATTTTAATTATTCATTAGTGCCTCTTCAAATACATTGGTTGTGTCCTTATATTGGCTATTGTGAATAGTGCTGCAGTGGATGTGGGAGTACTTTCATGTACTGATTTAACTTCCTTTTGTTATGTATACCCAGTAATGAGTTGAATGGATAACTTCAAGTTTCATTTTTAATATTGTGTATAACATCTATAACGTTTTCCATAGTGGCTAGAGTAATTTACATTATGTTTCCATCAATGATATAAGGCCCCTACTCTCTGCTTCCTTGCCAATATTGGTAACTTTTTCTCTTTTTAATAACAGCACCTCTAACTTTGTTGAGATGATATCTCATTTGGGTTTGATTTGCGTTTCTTTGGTGATTAGTGATTTTGAGAAATTATTCATATACTTGTCACTTGCTTATGTTCTTTTCAAAAATGTCCATTCATATGATGTACCTATTTTAAATTATGTTTTTTTTTTTGCTTTTTATCTTCACTGTTTTGAGTTTCTTATATAGCATACATTTAACCCCTTCTCAGATGCATACTTTGCATATATTTTCCCACTCTGCAGGTTTCCTGGTCACTGTTTTAATTTATTCATTTTCTGTAAAGATTATTTTTAGTTTAATATACTGCAATTCTCCTACTTTTCTATTGTTGCCTTGTTACATTATTTTAAAAATCTCATTCAGGAGAAGAGAATAGAGTACAAGCAGAATGATGACCCCAGCTCCTCTACAGTTTGGAATCAAAACAGTGAGAGAATAGTTACTCATTCATGTGGGTGACAGAGGAAATGCACTGAAGCAAAACATTAGTCTGTAAGTGACTGGGAGAGACTCAGAAGTTTGGGTTACTAGAACAGAAAGCAAAAAGTAACTCACCCCTGATCTTGCAACCACAGCATTGGGGCAGGGCAGGGGGAGGGGCGACAAATAAAGAAAGAAGAGCAAAGCCAATGAGCTTGCCACAGAAATAGTGGTAGGAGAGAAAGTTAGAATGAATTAAGTTGTGGAAGAAGCTGCAAGATGCGCCAGCACATAAGAGCTCTGCTTTACTAATTTGTTGGTGGAAAACAGTGGTGGGTGGTGATTGCTTTTTAAAGACAACACATAAATCAAAAACTCTGAAAAGGACTAAATTCCTGTAGCATTGTCGCATCTAGAGGTGTCACAAATGTTTTGTTGGGGAATGCCTTCAAACCAGGCCAACTCATTAACATATGTAGTGGGATTTCTGTGATGTGAAAGCCACTGAGCCCTGCCAGCACTGGCAATAAAATGGAGTGGAGTGGATAGAGAGGAGCAGGCAGGGTACTGAAACTATCCAAGAATGGTACCTTACTGCATACTGGGAACTATGTGGGTGCACACACATTTTGCACCTCAGCACATTTTAATTTGCCTGATTTGTGGGAAATAAAGTGCAATATTTCATTGCATCACTTCTAGAGACACCTATGCCAGAACAGAAGGGAGGGATGAAGTCTGTACTAAGAGCCCCAAGCTCGGTATTTCCCACTGATTTCATACAGCCTCATCTGAGCCAAGGAGACATCACACAATACAGCGCAATTTCCTTGGACCCTACCAAGAACTCCAAAGATCCCAGATATGCCACAGAACTCCAGACTCTGTTAGGATTATGCCAGAGGTCAGTGGGATAAGGTGTGTGTGGAGAGGCACCAGACTCAGAGTTCAGCCGTTTTTGAAGCAGAACACTAAGCTAGATTGTGGGGAAACTGAATAGACAGCTCCCTAATCCTGTGCAAACATAGTTGTGGCCTTCACTACCCCGTGCTAAGAGATGTTCAGAGGTCATGCTGATGAGATTCAGGCATTTATTATGCTTGCCAACACCTTGGCAAAATCCCAATCTGAAAGGCCCAATAGGATATATCCCATCTCAGCTATCCCAGCAAGGAGTAATTTTAGACTATTTATTGTTAGTTTTTGGATTTCACTGGTGGTACCCTCCATTGGATTAAGAGGTTTCTGCTCATTATTTGACATTGCATACTTTAATAGAATCTAAAGATTGTTTTTAAATGTCTTAGTGTGTTTATTGGGTTTATTCCGTCTTTTTCTTCTTCAAGTTTTCACTTATATTTTTCCCTTTCTCTTCTCGTGTTTTCTTCTTCACTCTGTCTCTCATCACCCCTCAGTTTATTTTATTTTTATGTCTTCATTTTTTCCCTTAATTTTCAAGTTCTATTTAGTTTAATATTAATTTTAATTCCTCTTATACTTAATTTCAATGTATTTTACTTCCCTTTTCTACTTTTGGATTAATGGAATGGAAGGAATCATTTTCAATAATTTCTCATAGTTTATAAGTATGTGGTTTGCTTTCAAGGGGTTGTGGTTACTGGTGATTATTATCTCCTCTCAAAGTGATGCTAGGGACTGACCACGGCACTTTGAAAAGTTCCGTGGGTACATCAATGCAGAGATATATCCCAAGCCTGAGGCATATAGTAAAGAGAAAGCACCTCACTAAAAATAAACTCACCTAATAGTGGAAGAGATGTCTCTTCCCAGTAGATGGGTAAATCTCAATACACAAATACATTAAAACTGAGATAACAAGGTAATAAGACACTTCAAGAGGTTCATAATCCTTTAATAAATGATCACATAGATATTAAAGTAGAAGAAATACAAACAAAGAATTAAAAAATTGACTGTAAAAATGACCTATGAGCTAAAAGAAGTCCTAAGGATTAAACTAAGGGAGAAAATACAGGTTATGAAAGAGCATTTCAATAAAGTGGTAGAGATTCTTAAAAGAGTCAAACATGTATCTTGGAGGTGAATAAACACGCAGTGGAGATTCTCAGCAAAAAGCTTAATCAAGCAAACGAATAGCCATCAAGGATTGAAGACAAAGTAGATGAACTGGAACACTCAGACTGTAATGGAGAACAAAATAAGAAACTATGAAGGGCTGGGGAATAGCTTGCCTAGCATGTACAAGGACCTGGGTTCAATCCCCAGTCAAAAATAATCATAAAACATAAAAATAAGAAATTATCAACAGAATATACAATATCTTCGAGGCCATACTGAGAGGTCAAACATAGGACTCATTTACACTGAGGAAGGAGAGGAGGTATAGACTAAAAGTATTAAAATTTATTCATCAAAATGATAGGAGAAAACTTCCTTAATCTTGGGAAGTGGATGGGCATACAGGAACTAGATGTGTTTACAATTACAAACAGACAAGACCATAAAGGATCTTCATGATATATTATAGTTAAAATGCCAAAAATGCATAACAACAAAGCTACAAGACAAAAGCAACAAATCACATATACAGGTAAACCCATCAGTAATAACAGCAGAATTCTCAGTAGAATCTCTAGACGCCAGGATGGCATGGAATGATGCATTTCAGTCGCTCAGTATCTGTGGGGGGCTTTAGTATCTGGAATTCTTATAGATTCCAAAATCTGCTAATTTTTATAGAAAATGAAATAGTATTTACATATAGTTTAAATCTCTTACTACTTAACATGAAATAAAATGTAAATGTGGTATACCAAAAGTATCTCAATACTGAAAAACAAACAAGAAGACTAATCAGTAAATGGCCAAATGAACTCAAAGACCACTTCTCAAAAGAAAGTGTGCTAATGGTAAATAATGTGTAAAACATATTATTCAATATTTTTAGCCATCAGGAAAAAATAAACTGAACCTGCAAAGAAATTCCCTCTGACTCCAGTTAGCAAGGTAAATATCAAGAATAAAAATTGCTATAAATATTGGTGAAAATACAGGGTTAAAGATCGCTCATACACTCTTCATTGGAATGTAAATTAGAGCATTATGGGAAGCAGGATAAAGGTTACTCAAAAATACAAAATTAAGCCTGTGTCTGTAGCTCAGTGGTAGAGTCCTTGCCACACGTATGAGAGGCATTGGGTTCGATCCTCATGACCACATAAAGATAAATGCATAAAAAAATAAGGAGAAATAAATATTTTTTAAAAAATCTAATATTAGAAGTACTATGAAGTCCACTTTACCAGTTTTTTTGGTATTTATCCAGAAGAAAAAATTAAAATCAGTGTTTTAGTCAGCATGTTTTGTGATAGTGACCAAAAGACCTGACCAGAACAATCATAAAGGAGGAAAAGCTTATTTGGGGACTCACGGTTTCACAGGTGTCAGTCCACGGAGAATAGGCTACATTCTGGGGCTTGAGGTGAGACAGAACACCATGGTGGAAGAGTGTGGTGGAGGGAAGCTGCGCACACGATGATCAGGAAGCAGAGAGAGGCTCCACTCACCAGAATCAAAATACATACCCCAAAGGCATGCCCCTAATGACCCACCTCCTCCAGTCACACCCTACCCACCTTCAGTTACCACTTAGTTAATCCCATCAGGGGACTAATTCACTGGTTGGGTTAAGGCTCTCAGAACACAATCATTTCTCCTCTAAATTTTCTTGCATTGTCTCACACATGAGCTTTTGGAGGGACACCTCACATCCAAACCATAACATCTAGCAAACTTTAGAGATACATGAATACACATGTTTATTGCAGTGCAATTCACTGTAGCCAAGTTATGGAATCAGTCTAGATGTCTGTCAAAGGACGAATGGTTAATGAAAATGTATGTGTGTATGTTCAATGGAGTTTTAATCAGCCATAAATAACAAAATTACTTCACTTGCAGAAAAATGCATGGAACTGGATATCATAATGTTGAGTGAAATAAGTCTGACTCAGAGAGAAAAGTATCTTATGTTGCATCTGGTATATGGGAACAAGAAGAAAAACAAAGAAGAAAGATACATTTTCATCAAAGTAGAATTTAGGCCATAAGTGTAAAAAGCCGGGGATTGGCAGGGGAGGAAGAGACATTGCAGCAGGTACTGGGGAATGAGAATGATAAAATAATATTTTTAATCGTGAAGGAATATGTGACAATAAAATCCTCCAGTTTTTGTAATTAATATGTTAAGAAATAGACTTTCTCTCATCATAGGACATTCCCCATAGTTTTTCTTCTATTAGTTTCATATTCTGGATTTTACATTTGATTGTTAATCCATTTTGAATTGATAGTTTTATATGGTGATAACTAGTCTACTTTCTCCACATATGGACACCCAGTTTATTCAGTGACATTAAATAAAGAGTGTCTTTGCCATTATATGTTTTCCTGATGTTGTTTAAAAGAAAACAATATGACTGTAAGCATCTGCATTTATTTATGAGTTCTCTCTACTTTTCCATTGGTCTCTGTGTCAATTTTTATGCGAGCTCCATGTTGTTTTGATTAATATAGATTTTTAGTATATTTTCAAACCTTTTTCTATTTTATCAAGATTGTTTTAGTGATTTGAGTCTTTTGTATTTCCATACAAATCTTAGGTTCTTTTTTCCAAAAAAAAAAATCTATTTTATTGAAGACTGACAACAGTGGTTTGATAGAGATTGTATTAAATACGTAAATACATTGGGTTTTGTGGATATTAAAATATCAATCAAACCTTAAGCTTGTATAAGACGTCTGATATATATGCTTACTTTTCAATTGTTTTCATCAAAGTATTATAATTTTCTCTGTAAAGGTATTTCACTTCCTGGATTGCTTTCTCCTAGATATTTTCATAGATATTGTAAATGACTTGATTTCTTAATCTTTTTTTAAAGATTACTCTTGCCACATAGAAATGACATGAATTTTTGTGTGGTAATTTCATATCCTACAACCTGACTGAATTTTTAATTCTAAAATTGTCCTGGTGGGTTCTTTAGGAATTTATACATATAATCATGTTATTTACAAACAACACTATTTGAATTCTATTTAGCAATTTGGATTCTGTTGATTTTCTTCTTACCAAATTGCTCTTGCCAAGACTTGTTTTCCTGAGGAGAAATTTGGATCCCTGGTGTTATTCATGGTATTTGATTGCAAGGATTCAATTTTCTCCCTTTGTTAAGATGTAAGCTATGGGATTGCCATATACAGCATTTACTGTGTTGAGGTATGGTCATTCTGCATATACTATATGATACTTTTTACAATGAAGGTGTGTTGAATTTTATAAAATTATGTTTGCTGGATATATTGAAATTATCATCGTTTGTTATTGATTCTGTTGATGCAATGTAACTTGTTTATAAATTTACATATTTTCAAAACATTCTTGCATCCCTGGCATGATCCTGCCTCAAATATAGTGAATGATCTGAATCTCAAATTCCATTTTCTAGTTTTTTTTTTTTTTCTCTTTAGATTTTGTTTTATAAATGTTCATCAGACATATTGGCTTGTAGTTTTGTTGTTGTTTTGACTGATTTTCACATCAAGGTGATACTTGTCCTATAGAATGACTGTGGGAGAACTTACCCTTTCTCATTTTTGAAATTCAGAAAGGACTGGTGTTAGTTCTTCATATGTTTGGCAGAATATATCACTGAAACCATCGTGTCTGAAAAGTTTCTTTTTTCTTTTTTCTTTTTGGTACTGGAGATTGAACTCAGGGGCCCTTGAGCACTGGGCTACGTCCCCAGACCTTTTTTTTTTTTTTTTTTTTTTTTTTTTTTAGAGACAGGGTCTCACTGAGTTGCTAAGTGCCTCGCCATTGCTGAGGCTGGCTTTGAACTCGCGATCCTCCTGTCTCAGCCTCCCAAAGTGCTGGGATTACAGGCGTGCGCCCACGCCTGGCTGAAAAGTTTCTTTATAGGTGCAATTATTATTATTAAATCAGTGTTGCTGCTCACGATTGGTCTTCTCCAAGTTTTCCAGTTCTGTGTACTTCAACTTGGGAAGCTTCTATTTGTTTATAACTGTATTTTTTTTCTCCTAGGTTTTCCAATTTCTTGGCATATATTTTTCCATAAAATTTTCCTATTATTTTTTTCCTATTATGGTATCTACTGTAATATTTCCATTTTTGTTTCTGACTTTGAGTCCTTTCAATTTTTGCAAGTACAGCTAAGGGTTTGCCAATTCTTTCCCTTTCATTACAACAATAGATATTTTCTAAGTTCAGTGGAGTAGAAGAAGGAGATTGAGACAAAGGGAGGAGGGATGAGAAAGGGGAGGGATTTGACAAAATTACACTCTATCCATGTCCATACACTATGTACTACAAGTGAATTCCACTCTTATGTATATTTATAAAGCACCAATTAAAATAAATAAATAAGGGGCTGTGGTTGTGGCTCAGTGGTAGAGCACTTGCCTTATACATGTGAGACACCAGCTTCAATTCTCAGCACCACATAAAAATAAATAAATAAAATAAAGTTATATTTTAAAATAATAAATAAATAAATAAATGAGTGGAAGGTAGACCAGTAGAATACAGATAAAGGAATAATGGGTAGGTAGGAAAGTAGAGAAAGGTGGAACTGAGGACTGAATTGGAGTAAATTAAATTACATGCAATTATGATCATGTCTAAATGATCCCAACTATCATGTACTACTATGATGCACCGAAGCAGACAAAAATATTTTATTGATATTTTCTATCATTATTTCTGTCTTTACTTTCTTTATTTCTACTTTGATCTCTATTAGGTCTTTCATCCTACTGGATATAGGGGTTAGTTTGTTCTCCTTTATGTATTACTTTGAGCTTCAACATTAGATTGCTTATTTGTGATTTTTCTACTTTCTTGATGTAGGCTTTTATTACAATAATCTTCCTCTTAATATATTTTCCATGTCCCACAGGTTTTGCTAGTATGTGTTTTCATTTTCATATGTGTTGGGACAATTGATTTTTTAATTTGTTTTTGCTTTTATTGGTGCATTAGAGTTTCACATAAAATTGGAGCTCAATTTTACTTATTCAAATACATATGGGATATAATTTGCTCCAATTCAATACCCAGTATTTGCATCTTTGTTCCCCCTCTCTCTTGCCCTGATCCCTTTCCTCTACACTACTGGTCTTCCTTCTATTTATTTATTTATTCTTTAAATTTTCTACTTGGTGCATTATGGATACACAGCAAAGACGATTTCATTATGATAACTTTTTACAAGCACATACCATGATTTGGTCAAATTCATTGCAGAGTTTCTCCCCTTTTCCATACCTCCTCCCTTCTTCATGATTGCCTTGTTCTCTGTTCTCCCTTCTGTTTTCATGAGATTCCTCCACCCTTATAAATTTCCTTATTTTGCTCGAGCTTCCATGTGTGAAATCAAGCATTTGACCTTTGAAATTCTAAGTTTGTCTTATGTGACATAGCATGATGTCCTCAAGTTCCATCCATTTACCATCAAATGAAAAATTCATTCTTCTCAATGGCTGAGTAAAACTGCATTGTGCATGCACACCACATTTTCTTGATCTATTCACTTGCTGATGGAAATGTGGACAGCTTCCATTACTTGGATATTGTGAATTTTGTTACTATAAATGTTGATATGCATGTTTCTAACTAACTGTAAGAGATAGATCGATAGATCGATCGATCGATAGATAGATAAAGAGAGAGAATGAGAGAGACAGAGAGAGAGAGAGAGACCAAAGCAACAAAATTAGAGATGAGAAAGTAGAGAGTACCACAGACATTACAGAAATCCAGAGGAAAATTTAAAAATATTTTAAAAGTAATTGTTCAATAAATTAGAAATTGTGGAAGATTTTGGCACATTTCTGGCTCATATGACCCTCCCAAATTGAACCAAGAGGATATAGAAAACCTCAACAGAGAAGTATCAAGTAAGCAGATTGAAGCTGCAATCAAAAGCCTTCCAACAAACAAAAGCCTGGGACTATAAGTCTGCTGAACTGAGTTCTACCAGACCTTTAAAGAGGAATACTTGCAAATCTTCCTCAAATTATTCCATGAAATAGAAAGGGTGGGGGGAGGACTCCCAAATTCATTCTATGAAGCCAGTATCACTCTGATAGGAAAGCCAGGCAAAAACACATCAAAGAAAGAAAACAACAGACCAATATCCCTGACAAACGCAGACCTAAAATTCCTTCATCAAATTTTGGCAATCTACATTCAAAGTGCATTAAGAACATTGGATACCATGATCAAATTGACTTCATCACAGAGATGCAAAATTGTTTCAAGGTACACATACCAACATATGCAATTCATCATATAAATAGAATTAACACCCCAAATCACATGATCATCTTTACAGATGCAGAAAAAGCTTTTGACAAAATCCAACAAACATGTATTCTAAAAACCCTGGAGAAACTAAGAATAGAAGAAACTTAACTCAGCATTATGTAGGCCATGTTTGAAAAACCCAAAGCTAACATCATAATGAATAGAGAAAAATTGAAAGCATTTCCTCTAAAATAAGGAACAGGGCAGGGTTGTCCACTATCACTAATCCTAATCCATATAGTCCATGCAAGTCTAGCCAGAGAAATCAGGCAGGAGAAGGACTTTTTATGGATGCAAGAAGGAAAAGAAGTCAAATAGTCTCTTTTTGGTGATGACAAAACTTTCTAGGAGAACCACAAACACTCCACCAGAAGAATTCCCAAACTCACAAAATCCAGCAATTACCAGGATGCAAGATCAACATACAGAAGTCAAAAGCTTCCTTATACTCCAATAATGATTCTGCTGTGAAAGAAATCAGGGGGTAACAATTCCATTCACAATAAACCTAAAGAAAGGAAGAAAAAAGAAGAAACTTGGGAGTAAATCTAACTGAAGAGATGAAAGAACTCTACCATGAAAACTATTAAACAATGAAGAAAGAAATTGAAGAAGGACTTAGAAGATGGAAAGACATCCCAAGCTTTTGGATTGATAGAAATATTATTGCCAAAATAGCCATATGACTGAAAGCAATACACAGATTCAATGCAATCTCCATCAAAATACCAATGACATTCTTCACAGAACTAGAGTAAAAACAGTGCTAAAATTCATATGGAAGAGGAAAAGACCCAGAATAGACAAAGGAATACTGAGCAAGAAGAGGAATGCTGGAGGCATCACAATATATGAACTCAAATCATGACAGAGCTACAGTAATACAACCAGCATCGTATTAGCATGAAGATAGACATGAAGACACAGAGATAGAATAGAAGACACAGAGCTTGCAGTTATCTGATATTTGACAAAGGTGCCAAAAACACAGTTTGGGCAAAAGACAGACTCTTTTCACAAATTGTGCTCAGAGAACTAGATATCCATATGTGGATATCCAACCTGCACAAAACTCAAATCAAAGTGGATCAAAGAGCTGGGAATTAGACCAGAAAATCTGTAACTGTGAAAACATAATAAAGCAGGGTCAACACTCCAACACATTGGATCATGCACTGACTTCCATAAATAGACCAGTAAAGCTGAAGAAATAAAACCAAGAATGGCTAGGTGGAATAGCGCATTAGATTAAAAATCTTCTTCATAACAAATTAGGAACCTTCTGTGTAACAGAATCAAACTAAAATGACGTCGGTATTATTGTATGGAAGTGTCTGAAGAGATAGCTTATGGAATGGGAGAAATTCTTTGACAACTAGTCCTCCAAAGAGGGAATAAATATCCAGAACATATACAGAACTTAAAAAAAATCAACACCAGAAAACCAAATCAATAAATGGGCAAGAGATCAACAGAAATTTCTCAAAAGAAAAAAAATTAATAAATAAAAGACACAAATGACCAACGAATACAGGAAAAAAAAATGTTTAATGGAATAATTGTTGCATGACTTCACATTCAGTCTGTGTATGTCCTTATCACTGAAGTGAGTTTCTTGTATAGAGGATACACTTGGTTCTTGTTTTTCTTTTTATCAGCTTGTTTTATCCATTCTATATCTTTTAATTAAAGAAATCAATTCATATACATTCATGATAATAAATGATTTATAAGGACTTGTTCCTACCCATTCTTACTTATTTTCTACTTGCTTTATACATCATGTCTTCATTTCTGCTTCTCATTGATTTCCTCTAAGTAGTAGGCTTTAAATATTTGATTTCCAGTGTACCTATCATCTGTTTTGATTTGTGATCACAACGAGGCTTACAAAAATATATCGTCTTTACAATAACTTATTCTGGGAAGAAAGCAACTTGTTTTGATACCACCCACAAGAAACAAATGGAATAAAATTCAACAAATTACCTCCAGTCACTGTCACATATTTACAATACTAATGTTACAATTTTCACACATTTATGTTGTACATTGATTCACAATTTGTTTCCAGTTTAAATCTGTTTTATTAGTTCTGCCTTTTAGCCTTCATATTAAGGAGAATGGGACACACACACACACACACACACACACACACACACACACTGATAATGATGTTGGAGTGTTTTGAGATTTTCTGTATATCTATATTGACTGTTGAGTTTTATATTTCCTACGGTTTTCTTCTTACATGTTAGGATTCTTCTTGTTCAGTCTGAGCAACTACCTTTTGCATTTCTTGCAGGATAGGTCCTGTGATGATGAGTTCCCTCAGCTTTTGTTTGTCGGGAAAAATCTTTCTCTCCACTTCTGACAGACAGCTTTGAGGACTCAATATTCTTGATGTTGGAATTTTTCTCTTTAATACACTGAATGTATTATCCCACTGTGTCCTAACATACTACTTTTCTGCTTAGAAGTCAAATGCAACACATATTGGGTGACCTTTATATGTGTTTTGATTGTTTTCTCTTACTGTGTTCGGAATCCTGTCCTTTTCCTTTGATTGTTTGACTAGAACATGTTGAGGCGTAATTTTATGTGGATTGGACCTGGTTGGTGATTTTTCACCTTCTTTCACCTGGACTTTCACATCCTCCAGCACTGAAAAGTATTCTGCTATTATTTCCTTGAACAAGATTTCTAACTTTTGGTTATTTTCAAGCCCTTCTTGAAACCCAATGACTATCAGATTTACTCTACTGATGCTGCCCCATGTATCCCCTATGTTATCATCATTTCTCTTCACTCCTTTGTTTTTCTTTTCTTCTGTGCCTATTTGTATCCTATTTGAACCTATTTTCCAACTCACTTATTCGTTCTTCTGCTTGTACAAATCTGCTGTTGATTCTATCCAAAACAGTTTTAATACATTCACATAGTTTGTAGATCCCAGATTCTGGCTGGATTTTATTATTTCAATGCCTTTGTTAAATTTGTCTGATAAATTTCTGAACTTTACTGTGTTTCTTTGCAGTTTGCTGATTTTCCTCAAAGTAGCCACTTTTAATTCCTGAACCAAAAGGTCTCCCCCATTCCCTTGCTGAGGACAAGTCCCAGTGATTTGCACCATCCATTTGGGGAGATCATAGTTTCCTGTTTGGCCTTATTTGTCTCATATCTGCATTTTTACAGTAAATAACTTGATTTTTATTCTAGATATTGCCATCTAGCTTAGTTTTTATTCATTCTTTATTGAATCCAATTAAATAAAATGTTTTCTTTAATGTATATTAATTTTGGATATCAGCATGCATATCATGTGATTTTACACCACATGTATACTATATGATAATTAGCATTTCCCTTTGCTTGCCATTACTTTATGTTTGGAGGCATCAAACTCCTCTCAGCTAGATCTTTATAAAATATATATTGAGTTAGTGTGAACCATGGCCATCCTCCTGTGCCATGGAACAACAGAACATATTCCTTATATATCTCACAGTATTTTGGCACACTCTACCCAGCATTCCTTTATGCTTGCACTCCAAAACCCTTCCCAAATTCAGGGAGTAATTGCTGTTCTACATTTAGGTTGGTTTAGTTTAGTTTGAGCTTCCCCATATGAGAGAAAACGTGGTATTTGTTATTCTGCATCTGGATTCTTTCACTTAATATAATGTCCAATATTTCCATTCACTTTGCAGTAAATGACAAAATCTCATACTTCTTCATGGATGAAAGATATTCTGTTGTTTATATACACCAAACATTTATTTATGTATTTGTCTGCTGATGGGCATCAAGGTTGATTGCACATCAAAGGGTTGTGAATAGTGCCACAGTAAACAAAGAAATGCTGGTACCTCTTTTGCATGATGATTTTATCTCCTTTGGGTATATACCCAGCAATGGGAGAGCTCAATGCAAGGTTAAATCTATTTTTAGTTCCAAGAGGGACCTCCACACTCTTCTCCATAGTGGCTGTATTAACTTATATTCCCACTGACTGTGTATAAGAGTTCCTTTTTCTTCATATCTTTATGCACATATTATTTATGGGTTTTTTTTTTGTCTTTTCATAATCGCCCTTCTGAATGGAATGAGGTGGTATCATACCTTGGTTTTGATTTGCATCTCCCCAGTGACCAGCAATGTTGAGCATTTTTCCGTATGTTTATTGACCGTTGGCATTTCTTCTTCTGAGGAGAATCTATGCAGAACATTTGCAAATTTTAATTTGATTTTTTGTATAGTTAAGTATTTTATTTGCTTATGTATTCTGGGCATTAACATTCCGTTATGGCAAATATTTTCTTCCTTTACGTACATTGGCCCTTTATCAATTGTTCTCATTGCTGTGCACAAGGTAACTATCTAAAGCTATTTATCTATATTTACTTTTTATTTATTTATTTATTCATTTTTGCTCTGAGTTTCATTTAAACATCATTGCTTATGCCGATAAGCATAAGTTTTTAAATTTATTTATTTAATCACATAAATTTTCTTTTTGTAGTTTGAAAGTTTCAGGTCTTTCATTTAAGTTTTTGATCCATGTTGACCAATTTTTCTACAGGTTGTGAAATAAGCATGACATTTCAATCGATTACAAGTGAATTTTCCAAAGACATTTATTGAAAACTCTTACCTTCTCTCCAATGAAGATGTTTTGGGAACTTTGTCAAGAATCCGTTGGCTATGTGGGTGTTTCTCTCTGGGATTTCTATTGTGTCCGGATGTTCTATGTGTCTGTTTATATGCCAGGGCCATGCGATTTGCATTACCAAATCTGATGTGCATCTTAAAATCGTGATTTGTGATGTCTCCAGCTTTGTTTTTCATTCTAGATTGCTTTGGCTCTTCGCAGTCTTTTGTGATTCCACATGAGTTTTTGGATTTTTATGGTTGTGGGAAGAATGTCATTGGCAATCTGATGGGGACGTTAGAACACGCCAGCAGATAGAAACTCTCTGGCTGTCTCCCACTTCCTGATACGTGGACTTGGCCTAGCCAAGGGGTGTTCCCCTGACACATGTGGAGAGATCAGAGTGCCACTAGGATAGGCTAATGGCTCCGCCAATGTGATTTGCTCATGCTCCCTATGTGCCCCTATGATCTTTCTGCTGATTGGCCCATGTCTTCTATAAAGGCCGTTCAACTTCCTCAATAAACCGAGCTCGTGCCTTGACCGGACTCCCTGGTGTATTCCTGATTGTCTTCCGTTGTGAGGGCTGAGCGTGGCCACCAGCCGCCTTCTACCTCTCCTGATTCCGCCACACCGCTGGGGGGCGTGTTCCCCCAGCCTTCTCAGCTGGCCAGAGGAGGTTAAACCCGGGTCCGTGGGGAGCTAGAAACCCCAGTAGCAATCTAGTGGGGATTTTACTGAACCTATAAAATATTGTGAGTACTATGAACTTTTGAACAATATGAATTCTTTCAATCCATGAACATGGGAGGTCTTTTCATGCTTTCTATCTTCTTAAATTTATTTCATTAGTATTTTATAATATCCTTTGTAGATGACTTTCACTTCCTTCTTATAATTTATTCCCAGTTTTTTTTTTTATTTTTTTTTTGTTTGTTTGTTTGGTTTTTTTGTTTGTTTGTTTTTTTTTTTTTTTTTTTTTTTTTGATCTGGGATTGCTTTCATGATTTCTTTCTCAGCAAGTTTGTTACTGATGCACATTAATGCTACAAATTTCTGCATGTTGATTTTGCCCACTAAGAGTTTGCTGCATTCATTTATCAGTTCTAATAGTCTATTGGTAAAGTCTTCGATTATTTTAAATGCATATAGACTCCTGTCATTGGCAAAGAGAGCTATATTTTTGCCTTTCTTCCTACTTGTGTGACGTATATTTTCTTCTCTTGCCTAACTGCTCTAGCCAAAACCTCCAGTATTTTATTGAATGAATCATATTGGAAAAATAATATGTTTACCCATTGAATAGGAGGTTGCTCAGTGTGAGTTTGCTGCATATGGCCTTTATCATGTTCAGGTGAGATCAAACTTTCTTTAACCAATTTGATTAATTTTTATTATGAAGTAATGTTGAATGTTTTTGAATGCTTTTTATATACCTGTTGAGATAATCATACCTTTTTAGCCTTCATTCTTTTGATGTGATGCATTATGTTTATTTATGTGTGTATGATGATCCCTCTTTGCATCCCTGGAATAATTTCAGTTTGAGCATAGAGAATGGCTTGTTTTCATGTGTTGTTAGATTTAATTTGCTTTTATTTCACTTCTTGTCACAACTGTGTTCTTCAGATGTATGATTTTCAGTCTATGGTTTTCTTGTTTGATGTGTTCTCATAATGTTTTGATATCAAGCCTTATAGAATGAGTTTGGAAGCATTGGTTCTCTTTTGAATCCTTGAAACAGTTTGAGAATATCGGCTTTTGTTCTTCCTTAAATGTTTGGTGAAATTCAACAGGGACGTCACCTGATCCTGGATTTTTCTTTTTGGTGAATGTATTAGGGCTGATTCAAATTTGTTACGCTTCATTGGCCTATCCAGTTTTTCATATCCCCATAATTCAGCTTTGATAGTTTATATATGTCCAATAATTTGTCCATTTCTTCTACATTTTCCATTGCATTGGCATAGATTTCTTCATATTTGTCCCTAAGGATACTTTCTATGAGTTGTAATGTCTCCTTTACTGTGGGTTGTAATGCCTCCTTTTTCATCTCATATTTTCTGTGGGTGCTAAATTTTCCCCCCTGCTATTCTTTTTTAAATTAATTAATTTTTATAATATTTTTAAAATTTGTTCTAATTAGTTAGTATACATGATAGTAGAATGCATTTCGACATGTTATACATGTATGGAGTATAACTTCTCATTCTTCTGGTTGTACATGATATAGAATTACGTTGGTCTTGTAGCCATATATGCACATAGGATAGTAATGTTCAATTCACTGTACTATCTTTCCTATTCCCACTCGCCCTCCCTTCCCTTCATTCCCCTTTGTCTAATCCAAAGTACTTCTATTCTTCCCTACCCACCTTATTGTGAGTTAACATCTGTATATCAGAGAAAACATTTGGTCTTTGGTTTTTAGGGATTGGATTACTTATTTCACTTAGTATGATATTCTCCAGTTCCATCTTTTGACCAGCAAATGCCAAAATTTCCTTCTTCTTTGTGGCTGAGTAATTATATGTGTGTGTGTATGTATATATATACATACACATCACATTATCTGTATCCTTTCATCTGTTGAAGGGCACCTAATTTGGTTCCACAGTTTAATTATTGTGATTTGAGCTGCTATAAATATTGATGTGGCTGCATCACTGTAATATGCCAAATTTCAGTCCTTTGGGTATGTGCTAAGGAGTGGGATAACTGGGTCAAATGATGGATCCATTCCAAGTTTTCTAGAGTCTCTAAACTGATTTATAGGATGATGGCACCAATTTCTAGTCCCACCAGCAAGGATGCTTATACCTCTTCCCCCACATCCTTGACAAAATTTATTATTGCTTGTATTCTTGATAATTGCCCTTCTGACTGGAGTGAGATGAAATCTCAGTGTGATTTTAATTCGCATTTCTCTAATTGCTAGATATGTTGAACATTTTTTTTCATGTATTTGTTGATCAATTGTATTTCTTCTTCTGTTAAGTGTCTGTTCAGTTCCTTAACCCATTAATTGATTGGGTTATTTATTTATTTACTTACTTACTAACTTACTTATTTTTTGGTGCTAAGTTTTTTGTCTTCTTTATATATCCTGGAGATAAATGCTCCATCTGAGGTGCAGGTGGCAAAGATTTTCTCCCATTCTGTAGGCTCTCTCTTCACCTTTGTGATTGTTTCCTTTGCTGTGAGGAAGCTTTCTAGTTTGATTCCATCCCATTTATTCATTTTTTTAATTTTACTTCGTGTGCTTTTGGTGTCTTGGTAAGGAAATCAGTTCCTGAGCTGACATGATGTAGATTTGCACCTACTTTTTCTTCTATTAAGCACAGGGTCTCTGTTCTAATCCCTAAGTCCTTGATTCACTTTGAGTTGAGTGTTCTTCAGGGTGAGAGATAGAGGCTTAATTTCATTTTGCTACATATGGATTTCCAGTTCTCCCAGCACCATTTGTTGAAGAGGCTATCTTTTCTCCAAAATATGGTTTCTTTTTTTTTTGCACCTTTGTTTAGTATGAGATAACTATATTTATGTGGGTTTGTCTCTGTGTCTTCTATTTTGCACCATTGCTCTATGTGTCTGTGTTGGTGCCAGTACCATGCCGTGTTTGTTACTGCACCTCCGTAGTATAATTTAAGGTCTGGTATTGTGATGCCTCTTGTTTCACTTTTCCTGCTAAGGATAACTTTGGCTATTCTGGCTCCCTTATTTTTCCAAGTGATTTTCATGAATACTTTTTCTATTTCTATGAAGAATGTCTTTGGACTTTCAATAGGAATTCCATTAAGTCTGTATAGCACTTTTTCCCCCTGTTACTCTTGTTAAAGTTTTATTAATACTTTTTAAAGTTTTCAAGAAAACATCCCTGCATTTCATAGATCATTTATATTCTATTTTTAATCTCCACTTATTTCTCCTTTGAAGTTATCTCTCATCTTCTGCTCATAGCTGATTGGTTTGTTCTTGCTTTTCTAGATCCTTGGTAGGCAGTGTGAGGTGTTTTCTATTCTTCTGCCTTTTGAAATGTGTTTTTTTTTTAATTGATGTAGGTATTTATTGTTATTAAATACCTTCATGGTCACAATTTTGCTTTATTCCATAAGTTTTATTATGTCATATTTCACTTTCATCTGTGTGCCAAACAATTTTATATTTCCCTAATGATTGCTTCTATGACACATTATTCATGCAATGTGTCATTTTCAGGCTCCCAGTATTAGTATAATTTCAAAGAGTATTTTGTTTTAATTTTTATTTCTAGTTTTATTCTATTGTGATCAAAAGGTTGCCTTTTGTTTTGTAGCCTAGTATATGATCTATTGTAGAGAATTTGTTTCATGTGCAGAGGAAAAGAATGCATATTGTTCAGTTTTTCGGTTTAATATTCTTTAATTTTCTGTTGGGGCCCATTGTTCTGTAGGGTAGTTTAAATCTGAAATTTCTATACTGATATTTTGTCCAGATGATCTTTCCACTGACTGGTGAAAGTAGGGTGTTGAAGTCACCTGCTACTACCCTATTGGATCATATCTCTCCCATGAGATCTAATAGTGTTACTGAGTTTTCCAACATTAGGGGCAGCTTCACTTACACACATTTCTTCCTGTAGCATTGATCACTTGATCATTATATAGTGGACTTTCTTGTGTCCTCTAACAGTTTTATTTTTATCTCTCTTAAGCTTACTTTGTTGGACAAATGGCTGTTTCATTTTGTTCAATTTGAATTGCATTTTTGTGGAATGATTTTCCCATCATTTTGCTTTCATTCTCTGTTTGTAGTTTCTTGTGTAGTGAGTTTTTGTAGACACCATATCATGGGTCTTTGTTGTTGTTTTTGTTGTGGTGGTCTATTCCACAAGTCTGCGTCTTTTGCTTGGGAGAATTAAGTGCATTAACAAGAATGCTTATTATTGAAACGTCAATATATATATTCCTGAATTTTCTCTCTCTCTCTCTCATTTTTTTGAATATGCTTTGTTCTTCCTCCACTTTTATCATTTATATCTTTTTTTTTTTTTTACTGTGTGAACTATATTTGGCTCTTTCTATTTCTCCTTTATGCGCTTGCTCTTTTGTGTGGACATTATACTTTCATGATGATAGTGGTCTTTCTTCCACTTCTGGATGCAGAGATCCCTTAAACATCTTATGTAAGACTAGCATGGTTTTGACTAAGACCTTCAGTTTTTGCTTGTCTTAGAAAGTCTCAATTATTTTTCCCCCAAAGAGAGTTTCTCTGACTATAGAATACTTGGTTGGCATTCATTTTCCTCTCCCAACATGGATGCCATTTCATTTCCTCCTGACCTGTAAGGTTTCTTCTGTGAAGCATGTGGATTGTCTAATGGGGCTACCCTTAACACTTATCCAGTTTCTTCAATTCTTTCCTTATCTCCTACATGTAACAATTTGTCTACAATATGTCACTTTGACAAAGTTTATTGGTCATATCTATTTGTATTTCATGTATGGATGTCCATATCTGTCCAAAGAGGTTATAGACGATTCCAACTATGATTTCATTGAATAGGGTTTCTATTTTCTTCACCTTCATTATCCAATAAATCTGACTATTCCCTTTTTGTGTTTTCTGAAAGGCCTTGAAATCTGTAAGTCTGTCCCTTACCATTTTCCCCCTATATTTTTGGTCTGACAAGGATCCTGCAAATACTGATAGGGATATTGCAGATGTTCCTTCCTGTGATTGATCAAAAGTAGACTTTCTTGGAATCCACACTGTTTTGGAGGCTTTCAATTGTATTTCATTTGATGTATTGAGTTCTTCATTTCCTTGATTTCTATTTGGCTCTTTTTCAAGATCTCCATCTTCTTCCAAAATTCTTCCTCATATCATGATTTTTTCTTATTGTCATTGAGTTGTCTGTCTGGGTTCTCCTGATTCCTTTTAGTTCTCTTATCATCAGTTTTCTGTACTTATTTGTTCAATATTATTTCCTCTGATGTCTAATGGTACAGTTATTTTGTTCTGTTGGTGTCATGTTACTTTGTTTTATATTTTTCATATCTCTTGTGACCATAAATTGAGATTTGTGTACCTGGTGTATGAGTTGTCTTTAACACCTTTATAAACTCGCTATTGTTGTAAATGTCTTTCTCTTGAAGATGTGACTTGGGGTGTTGGTTTTGCAAGTGACATTATATTGTATTTGGCTCCAGTTGGCTGCCATGGAATAGTGTTCCTACATGTTATTTGGCTTTAATCGAGTCATTTGATTCTGGTGCATGTGGTGGTGGGTTGAGAGAGCCCTTTGTCTCCAGGGGCCATGGAAGGACACTGGTTATACAGGATGGAGTAGGATATTGAGAAATATGGATGGTTCACCCAATGTGTGGCTACTGCCATAGTGAAGTAGATGAAAGAAGAAGCCCAGAGTACAGTGGGTTGTTTCTTCAGCTGTGGTATAAAGCCCTCACAACATCGGAAATAAATTTGAAACTGGCAAACTGTTCAACCTAAATTGTTTGGAAGAGAACCACAAAGATACACTCAGAATGCACGGGAAAACCAGCATGTGACTCCCTTCCAAAGAACTAGTAGAAAAGTTCTCCTCTTATAGCATGATTCATTGCCATAAGTGTGTGTTTATGTTTGTGTATGCATGTATGTGTATGTGAATGTATATATGTTTTATTTATGAGGTTGGATGGTTATGGTTGGTCCACAACAGTTGGGGACATTAATCATGGAGCGGAACGTCCACTTGGGCCCAGCGGTGGCCCGGGACTGTGCAAATGACTCTGTTCAATCAGAAAATTGGCTCAGAAAAATTATGGAGGTGATTCAGACTAACTTTGTGTCTTGGGTCAAATAGGGTAGCAGTGTGGCTGACTTTGCTCTTTGAATTTATTACCAAGGTGGTTGGGGCTGCCAGGTTCCCTCAGGCCCGACAGCATGATGTCAATATTGGGTGGCCGTGTAGCTCCAGCTCCAATAATTTGTGCACACTGCAGTAATCCACGCTCTAGGAATTGCGTGTGTAAGAATTCAGTTCCTTATTAGGAGAAAAGCTACAATGCAGACTCTAAGAATTTCCTTTTGGTTTTTCCAAGCCAATAGGGTTGGGTTAACAGCATCTGTGCCAAGGTTCTTTGCTTCCACAATGAAGAGGCCCGGTGGGACCCTCTCCTTCACTTTTTTCCCTTGAAGTGGTGTGTCCCTCCATCTGTGCAACTGGGGTTGTGGTTGCCAGTGTACTGTATCCCACCCTCTATGCT
The DNA here is from genome assembly GCA_025594165.1 of Tamias sibiricus. NCBI lineage: Eukaryota > Metazoa > Chordata > Mammalia > Rodentia > Sciuridae > Tamias > Tamias sibiricus. Next base: position 54,870,987 of record CM046667.1, on the reverse strand, counting down.
GCTATTCCAGGTCTCTGTGTCTTACAGGGTTCTCAACTCTACCTTGCTGAAGTGCAGTGTCACTCACCTAGAAATGCAGCCATTTATTTATTTTGATTCCTCTTCATGGAGGAAGAGGTGAGCACGGAGCTGCTTCTGTTGCGCCATCTTGCCCTTCCATCTCTGCCTTTTTAAATGTTATGTCTTTCTAGTGATGTAAACACACAGGTTGCGGAATTCCCTTAATCCTAAGTAAATGCCTCCTTTAGACACAAGATGGCGTGCTAAGCTCAGGTTTGCTGACAATTTTGTAATAATTTTGAATTGAGCAAGATGTAAGATCTAAATGATCCTGAAGAGGAACCCAAACATACACTGAGAATGCATAGGAAGGCCAGCATGGGACTCCCTTCTGAAGGACCAGTAGGGCAGGTCTCCTGCAGCATGGCTCAGTTCGATAGAGCCTCTCAGATTTGGTCCTTCCCCTCACTGAAATGGAGAATCACCAGAGGTCTGTGCCCAGCTCTGACTAGCCCCACCTCTGCTTTATTTTTAGTTTTATTTTCGCTTTAGCTCTCTTGAGGAGCCTTAGTCCTACAGGCTCTGGCAACCCTCCCAGTAGTTGAGGTAGCAACATTTTTGTTTAGTCTTGAAACTGTGAGACTGCATGGAATTCTCTTCACAGAACCTGTTGCTGATGGAGAGGGTGTTGTCAGAATTGCTGACATTTCGTATGATTCACTCCCAGACACAGCTCTCCACTGCTCTCTGGCCCAAAGGGATGGTCACAGACTGACGTGTTCTGGCTCTAACTTTGCCACAGGGTACTTGTAATAGGTTTCCTGTGGGAGAATGAAGGCTCATTGTTTCTATTCTGCCATTTTGGTGACAACACGTTCTGTTTATCTCTCCTTTGAGTTCTTCTTTGGCCTCATTGTTCACGAGTATATTTCATTTCCACATATTTTTGAGTTTTCTGAAATTTCAACTATTATTCATTTCTGCTTTCATACCGTTGTGGTCAGAACTGATAATCAAAACGATTTCCATCTTCTGGAATTTGTCAAGACTTCCTTTGGGTCCAACATATCATCTGTCCTAGAGAATGTTCTATGAGTTGTTGAAAAGAATATCTACTCTTCAGCTGGTGGTTAGAATGTCCTGTGTACATCTTCACATCCATTGGGTCTATAGTGTTGGTCTAGTTTGATCTTTCATTAGTGAATTTTTATCTGTATTATCTATCTATTGCTGCCAGTGGGATATCGCTGTCCCTTTGTTGTTATTGTATTTTGGTCTATTTCCCCATTCAGTTATGCAAATGTTTGCGTGATATACCAGTGTTTGTTGCATATGTATTTAAAACTGTTACATCCTCTTAATGAATTGACCCATTCATTATGTAAAGAACTTCCATGCCTCCTGTCCCTGTTTTCACCTCAAAGTCTATTTTCCACTTTCATGATAGCCACCCCTACTCTACTTGGGTTGCCATCTGCATGGACTATTGTCTCCAAGCCTTGCAACTGAACTGACTCTCTTGTAGGTAGCACAGAGTCAGATCTGCATTTTTAATCCGTCAGCCACACCTTGTCTTGTGATTGAAGAATGTAACTCATTTACACCGAATTAATGAGAGGCATGGACTTATTAATGCCATTTTGCTCTTTTCTGTTTGTGTACCCATAGTTCCATTCTTCTTCTCCTGCTTTCTTCCTTTGTAGTTTGATAATTTTTTGCCATTGTGGGCTTTGAAAATCTCTCTTATTTTTGTGTATCTACTAAGGGTTTATCCTCTGTGGTTAACATGAGGCTTACACGATATCTTTGGTGACCACTATCTATTTTACGCTGATCCTTGGAACAAACAAAATGTCTACTCCTTACATTCTGCTCCCTTCACATTATGATATTGATTTCATAACTTCCCATCTTTTATATCTCACGTATCTGTTAGCTAATTATTATAGTCACAGTTATTCAAATATTTGTGCCTTTCATTTTTAAACCAGACGTAGTAGTTATGTATGTACCACCATTATAGTATGACTGTATTTGGAACTTGACTATCTCTGTATGTTTTTTCATTTACAGTGAGTTTTGTACTTTGACATGTTTTCATGTTGTTAGTGTCTTTTCCTTTAACATCAAGAACTCCCTTTAGTAATTGCTGTAAGGCATTTCCAGTGGTGATGAAATCTGACAGCTATTTTGTTCTGTGTGGGGATATCTGTACCTCCCTTCCCCCCCCCCCCCCCACAGAGGACATCCTGGCCAAGTATAGCATTCTCTGTGGGCAGGTTTTGTTCTTCACTTTCAGCATTTTAAATATTAGCTCAAGTACCCCTGGCCTGAGGGATTCCGTTGAGAATTCTGCTGATAGTCTGGGGTAGGGGTACTCCTTTTCATGTGATGAGTCACCTTTCTCTTGCTTCTTTCAAAATTCTCTCTATTCATTGTTTAGGAGAGTTTGATTATAATACAGTGTCTCAGTAGTGTCTTGGCTCTAAGTTTGCCACAGGGTAGTTGTAATTGAGGTCCTGTGGGAGAGTGAAGTCTCACTGTTTCTATTCTGCCATTTTGGTGACAACACATAAATTGGCTGTATTGGGGTGATACTGGCTGTCTGTATTGCTTTATCACTCCTCAAGTCTTGGAAGTGTTCAGCCGTAATATCCTTACATAAGCTTTTCCATCCCTTTCGCTTCCTCTCCACCTTATTATACTCCCATAATGCCTATATCAGTTCATTTGATGGTATCCCATAAACATCATGGGCTTCCTGAACTCTTGGATTTTCTTTTAATCCCTCCAACTGGCTAAATTACAAAACCCCTCTCTTTGGGCTCACTGATCCATTTTTCTGCATGATGGAGCCTGCTATGAAAGTTCTGTATGGAATTTTTTATTTTGGTCACTGTGTTCTTGCAGTCCACAATTTCTGTTTTTGTTTCTTTCATGATTTCTTTCTCTTTGTTTTCTCTTCTCATTTTATTTTTGCATTGTTCGCTTGATAATATTCATTTTCTTTTTGTGTGTGTGTATGGGTGGGCATACTGGGAATTGAATTCAGGGGCTCTCAACCACTGAGCCACATCCCCAGCCCTATTTTGTGTGTTATTTGGAGAAAGGGCCTCATTGAGTTGCTTAGCTCATCACTTTTGCTGAGGCTGGCTTTGAACTTGATCCTCCAGCCTCAGCCTCTTGAGCCGCCGGGATTACAGGTGTGCACCACTGTGCCCAGTGATAATGTTCACTTTCTCTCTGTGTTCCCTTGCATTTTCATGATCTGACTTAAAACATTTATTTGGAATACATTGTCAAGCAATGCATAGATGCCCATATCTTTAGGGTCATGTACTGGTGCTGGACATTGCCATTTTGCTGGTGTTGTGATTCCCTGATTATTCATGATACTTGTGGTCATGCATTGGTTTCTGAGAAGGGGAAGGCACCCCTCCTGGTCTCCAGAGACCAGATTATTCAGGGCAAGCCATTTGGAAGTCAGTAGATCCAGAGATTGATTCTGAGCAGACCATCTTTCAGAGTTCATGGGTGGGTTTGCTGCTGGAGTGCTTGTGTGGGATGGCCTAATGCTTGGGTTCAGTATGTGGTACATAGGTGCCTGGTGCCCGGGTGTGCTCGGGTGGGCCTAGAGCCTGGGCCTGTGGGGGTTGGCCCAACAATGATTGGGCAGGCATGCTGGGTCTTCTGGAATGTGAGTCCAGAACCTGGGCACACAGACTGTTGGTGGACACCAGAAGGGCTTGGTAAATGAGCCTGCAACCAGCCTGGTGCTGGGTGAGAGCAGAAACTTGAGTGCATAGAAGCCAGCCTGTATCCCGGGTTCATAGTTTCTACACTGGCACTGAGTTTCACTGAGGTAGGCATGGTTCTGGGGTCTGTGATCCAGTCAGTGAATGGTTCACTTCACTCTCCTTTCAGCATGTTGAGGGTATCTTTTCTGAGGTCGTCAGCCTTAGACTGGGGGAGAGGTCATACAGGCAGTGTGAAACTGTCATTTCACCTTCTTCCATGGGTCTCTTTTAAATCTGTGCTACATCCACATGCTGTAACCTCTTACCTGGATTCCTTAGCTCCTTGGTGAAGGTAATTTTGTACAGGGATAGCTGTCCACCTTTATTTTCCTGGAAAATTCCATTCTGCCATGTTGCTCAGCTTAGTTTGCTCATCTTTCCTGTACAGAAATTTTAATATCAGCTTTTCAGTGTCAGTGAAACAGTCAACTGGGGTGTTGATAGGATTTTCATTTAAACTACAGATGGACTATTTCTGTCTTGAAATGTTGTCTTCCTCTATGTGAACATCATTTGTTTCCTCACACATTTAAAGCCTTGATTCTTTCCAAAGATTTTATTTTTGTTTCTTCCCATGTGCAATCAAGTCCTTGTACCTCTTTTGTTAAAATTTAATCCTAACTATTTTATTCTTTCCAATGCTAGTGTAAATGAATGTTTCCCAATTCCATTTTCATTACTAGCAATATGGAAGTACAGATGCTTTTTGTATGTTTGCCTCCTTTCTTGGAATCTTAGGGAAAAGGTTCATTACCCCTGACAGTTTTGTGAATTCGTTTGTATTAACTTCACACAAGATCATGTAACGATGACTTAACTCATTGTTTTGCTATCTGGTTGCCCTCCGTTTCTTTTTCTTTCCTACTTTCCCTAGCTAGAACCTCCAGTATGTTGCTGAATGGAGGTGGTGAGAGCACACTTCTTTTGGTTCTTAATGCTAGGCAGGAAACTCTCCTTTCACCATTAAGGGTGCTGTTACCTGTGAGTTTTCCTTAGATGCCCTTAATCAAGTTTAAGAAGTTCCTTCTCTTTTTACTTTGGAGTGCTTTTTTGTTTTTCCTTTTCCACCAATGTTACTATCTGGTTTGTTAACAAGGTAATGGTTAAAATGAGTAGAAAAGCATTTTGGGGGGGGCAGTTCTATTGTTTGTTTCATTTCTAATACCATTCATTTCCTTGTTACATACAGATTATCCTTTTTTCTTCCTACAACATTTTGACAACTTATGACTTTCTAGGAATTTGTCAACACTTTTTATTTTACTAAGGCCAATGTTAATGTTCCATCTTCCATTTATAATTTGATTATTTAATTCCTCTCCATTTCTTTGTGTTCAATCTAATTAAGTTATTGTCAGTTTTGCAGATATTATCAAAGGAAGAATTTTGGTTATATTAATTCTCTCTTTCATTTCTTAGTTCTCTACTTTTCTCCCTGACAATCTTAGTTCTTCTCTTCTGCTTGCTTTGAATTTTGTTTGGTCAGCATTTTCTCATGCCCTCAGGTGGGTGTTTGGAATATAAACTTAAGGACTTTCTTATTTAAAATATAATTTTTTTTCACAGCTGTATACCTTCTTAACATTGTTCTCACTGCATCTCACTTCATTTCAGTCAGAAGGACTCCCTGAACACTACTCAAACACAGAAGAGCAGTGGTCAAAAGTAAACAACTGTAGAACAGATCCTATGATTTAATGCAGAAGACACTCCATACATAGGAATATCAGCCCTCTTAATGCCACTGAGTACGCTAATGAATGTGTTTCTTTATATTCCTCAGCTTCCTTCAAGTCTTTTCCTCTCTCCAACATTTGCTCAAGGTTGGTATAGGGGGCTTCTAATCTGTGCTAGCAATCTGGGGTCATCATCTGGGACTCTAGCAGGACCTCTGCATGCTTTTCAATGGCATAACTTTCACCATCTTCAGTTTTCATCCATTTAAAAATTTTCTTGTAATTTTTCTGCTTTTTTGTTCATCCCTTTTCCATTGACCAACCAGTTGCTCTCTTGACCATCACCATACCACTCTTGATCTTGATCTGCCTCACTCAAAAAAGTCAGCCATGGTCCCTCGAGTTCCCATGAAGAGGGGATGGAAAACCAGGGCAAACTTGGAGCCCATTTCCATTTTTGCATGGCAGGATTCATATTGAAAATTCTTTCGTGCTTTTGTTTATGTATAAATATCTCCAATTTTCTATCAGGTTTAGGGGTTATAGCTATGGTAGGTATAGCATTCTTGCTTGACAGTCTTTTTCCTTCAGGACTTGGAATATTTCACCCCATCATCTTCTAATCTCCACAGTCCTAATGAAAAGTGAGCTGTTGACCTTATTGAAGACTCTACATACATGACAAGCCACTTCTGTCTTTCTGCTGTTAAGATTGTCTCTTGAGCTTTCATTTTGAAGAGTTTCATGTTGATGTGTCTAGGTTGTAATCAGCTTGAGTGTTCTCTACTTTGAGTTCAAGGAACTTCTTGGTTGTGTTGATTGCTTTTCTTGGAAATCTGAAAGTCTGTAGCCGTTATTTCATAGAAATTTATTTTTAAAATATTATAAGAACATTTTGATTTATGAAAGGATACCATAACCCAATTATTTGCAGTTTTTGCAAATCTCAGTCATATTTCCACCCCACTTATGCATACGCATATACATAGACACCAATTGTAATATTCCACTCATTTTGTATTTTCTTTTGTTCATTGAGGAGTGTGGCAAGGACTATCAATCCTACCATCCATATAATTGGTTTAGCATGTTTTTTTTTTATAAGAAGTGGACTTCAAATGACATTAAATTAAATTAAATTAATAAATTTTAGAATTTAATAAATTGGTGGTACTTAGCATACTCACAGTGCTGTGAAACCACTGCCTCTATCTAGTGTTAGATCATTTTCATCCCTCTACAAGAAAAAAAAAAAAAAAAAAAAAAAAAAAAAAAAAAAAAAAAAAAAACATTAAGCAGTCAGTCTTCATTCTTCCCTTCTCCCAGAAACTGGCCACCAAAAATGTTCTTCTGGTCATCAAGGAATTACTCCTCTAGATATTTCCTAACAACTGGGAACATACGATATGAGACTTTTTGTGTCTCACATAATTTAACATAATGAATTTGAGTTTTATGCGCATTAACACATGTGTCAGTATTTAATCACTTTTTAGGTTTGAATATTGTTCCATTATACATACATATCACACTTTATTTATCCATTCATGTATTCATGGACCTTTGCATTGGTTATATCATGTGAGTCAAAGATTGCTGTGAAAATCAAAATACAAGTATTTGTTTGAGTTCCAGTTTTCAATTATTTGAGGTATAAACCCAGAAGTGGAATCACTGTGCCATATGGTAATGTGGCTTAACTTTTTGTAAATTTCTTATTCATTCATTGCACAATTTCTTATTCATTCGTCTATTGATGAGCATCTGGGTTGATTTTATATCATAGCTATTGTGAATAGCTAACATGAATGTTGCATACAGCTGTAATTTGCCAATTTTAGATCTTTTTTGAAAATAGACAGGAGTGGGTTAGCAGGGTCTCATGTTGGTTCTATCCTGAATTTTTTGAGGAATCCCTATACTGCTTTCCAGACTGGTTGTACTAATCTGCACTCCCAACAACAATGTGCAAGTGTTCCTTTCTCCCCCACACCCTCACCAGCAGTTAGTTTTTTTCATATCCCTGAAGATTGCCATTGTGACTGGAATAAGATGAATTCTTAGTGTAGTTTTGATTTGCATGTCCTTGATTGCTATAGGTGTTGAACATTTTCTCATGCTTATTTGTCGCTGCCTGAAGCGGAAGTCGCTTGGAGCAGCGAACGCCACAGGAAAATTCGGAGGCAGGATGAAAATGAAAAAAGGTCTTTTATTCTTCTCCTCTCTCCAGCTCCAGCAATCACTCCAAATGCTCTAACTCCAACCACCACCTTCTTCTTCCCCACACACACTAACGAACCTCACCCAGTTATATACATATAGCTTTAACAAGGACACGTGCTTACAGCTCGAGCTTACAGGTGCGTCACGCAGTGTTCACGGGCATACAAAGATTCTTTGAATAATGTATCAACATCAGGTGGAAACTAGAACATCTTTTATGGCTCTCAGCTAACCGCAATCTTTAGCTATCTCCTTGATTATAGGCTCCTTCATTTCCCCCTTTTAGTTTTAAAAGAGGGGATGTTCTAGGACGTCCATGTGCAACCGACATTCTTACCCGTCATGGGAGTCTAGGCTGTCCTGACTCCTGGCTTAGGTTGACATGCCGGCCACATTAGACTGTCTCGTGCGACTGTGCCGTGTCTTAGGTTGTCCCCCTCTGGGGATCTTACCCGTCATAGGCTAACCAGCCATCCAATAGAGCCCTTCAGGATCGACTGTGTGTTGACTAACAGCCGTCCAATTTTTAGGAGATGCTGCGGCTTTAAGGCGGCAAGCCTACTGCTGACGAGCCAAGTTTCCATAGCGTATCAAGTTCTTTAAGCCAATCAGCTGCCCTTAGTTTCATCAAGTAACGCACTGAGTTCTCTTAGACAAATACCCGCAAGGCATTGTCCTGCAATGTCCCAAAATAATGGAAAATCAAAATGTCCATAAGTTATAACACATAGATTCAGGAGGCCCCATGCATGCAGAGCAGAGGCCACACTGCTGGTGAGGTTGTTGATGCTTGAGCAGCAGGGATGCTTGCAGCGACCGCGGTCCCTGCAGTTGTAGCAGCAGCCGTCTTTTTTATGTCCAGACATTTCCACCGGCAAATCTTCAGGGCCCGCTACCTAAAAACTCAAGCATCCATTATTAAGGGAAAGGCAGTGCTATTCCAGCACTGAGATCAAAAGGTGAGCTGTCAAACTAAAAAAAAAAAAGAACTATTAGTAGTAAAAAATAAAAGTTGATCTCTGCTCACACACATTGCTGCTCAAGCTCCCACAAACATAAGCTGGCAAAATATCACATTCAGAAATAATCAAAGAGAAACTGAGGGTGTTTACTGCATTAAAGATAAAGAAAAGCTAAAGGCATTTTGGAAAAATAATTTGTTAGCTGGAATCCTCGAGTCTCTATATACACAGCAATCCTATACCTGTTGAAATAATTCAAATTAATCAGCTACTAAACAAATGAAGTCAATAACAAATAAATGATCCTCTGTCGGAACACCAAAATATCACGTTATACAACATTAAACATATTCACAGCTGAAGAGAAGTCCCGGAGACAACTATAAATCAAAATTGATTATCATTATAATTGATTATCTAAAAATATTCTGAACTTATATAAATATCTATTTATCTATCTATCTATTGATTATCAAATTAGAATATTCTAAGCTTAAATGAATTAACGTTATTTGTTATTTGGATCTATATCTATCTACCTTTTTTTTTTTTTTTTTTTAAGCGCTTAATTATTTGTGACGTCACACTAGACAGACGCACATATAAACATATTTGTGACATCACATTAACATGAAATTTAGACAAATGCACAGACATAAAGACATATATAAAAGAGAAAAAAAAAATTACAATCGTGTATACACTGAAGAGAGATCTTCTTGTCCCGGCCGGGAAGAATGAAATTTAAGTTGTAAATTTAATGGAGAACTCTTTTAAGGGAATCACTCCATACCTTCATTTTGGTCCTCTTGACCTTGCACTTGTTTATTCAATCTAGACTCCTCAATAACTTCGTCTTGATCCCTTTGACTTTGTACCTGCTTTATCAATCTAGATGGTATCCATATTGGAGAGGATTCGTGCTTACAGCTCGAGCTTACAGGTGCGTCACGCAGTGTTCACGGGCATACAAAGATTCTTTGAATAATGTATCAACATCAGGTGGAAACTAGAACATCTTTTATGGCTCTCAGCTAACCGCAATCTTTAGCTATCTCCTTGATTATAGGCTCCTTCACTTATTGTGTTTCTTCATTTCAGAAGTTTCTCCTTAGTTCCTTTGCATTATTATTTATTGGGTTATTTGGTGGGTTTTTTTTTTCTCTGTGTGTATAATCCTTTTTGTGTTCTTTGTATATTCTGTATATTTATCCCCTAATGGAGGTGTGACTGGCCAAGTTAACTCCCATTCTGCATGCTCTCTCTTCATGCTCTTAATCATTTCCTTATCTGTGCAGAGAATTTTAAGTTTAATGGCATCCCACTGAACTTTCATATTTTAAATTGGTAGTAATGTCAATATGTTTTTGCACCTCTCCTCTTCTTTTCCTATGTAGTCCTGTGTAAAGTTGTATCAATTTTGTTGATTTTTTAATAGAGAACAAACATTTGCTTGTGTGAATGCTTAGCATTGTATTGCTTTTCTTTTCTTTCTTTCTTCTTTTACCTGTGTTCTAATCTTTACTATTTCTGTCTTTCTGTTACCTGGAACTGTGTTTGATCTACATTTTTTTTTTTTATTTCTTTAAGGTATTTGAGTTAGACTATGGATATAAAATCTGCCTTTTTCTTTAATATAGGCACTTACAGGTATAAACTTCTGATTGAGCACTGCTTTCTCAGTATCCCCTTGATTTGGTTCATCCTAGTTTTATTTATGTTCTCTGAATGTGTTTGCTAATTTCCCTCCTTATTTATTCTTTAGTTATTTGCACAGGCACTGTTTATTTCCTCACATTTAGCAATTTGGGGGGTTTCCTTCTCTAATTGTTTTCTTAGCTTCATTTTACTGTGTTCAGAAAAAATAGGTTCTGTGTGATTTCACTATTTTTAGTACTGAGACTTTTTCATGGCCCAATCAGTGGAATGTTCCATGTGATTAAACTTAGTTTTTATTCTTCTGTAATTGGATGCAATGTTCTTCATGTGTCTGTTGAGGCCTAGATATGTGGGGGTTTTCGTGTCCAAGTGCTCTATTTACTTACAGATCCTTGTTATAGTGGTTTCATGCATTAGTTGAAGTAGGACGTGGAATTCTCTAGCTACTGTTGAAGAACACTGTGTTTTCCCTATAGTTCTGCCCACTTTATTCTGGTACTGTTGCATGTGCCATACATATTAAAATTGCTATCCTCTTTTGATGAATTAAACTTTATATCCATACCTTTCTTCTGTCACAATTTTTCACTTAAAGTCAACATCTTTTGAAATTAATGGTGGCTGATTTTATGTCCTTTGGGTATATGCTGAAGAGTGGGATAAATGGATCAAGTGGTGGTTCCATTCCAAGTGTTCTGAGGAATCTCCATACAGCTTTACAGAGTGGTTGCACCAATTTGCACTCCCATCAGCAATGTATGAGTGTAGCTTTTCCCCCACATCCTCACCAACATTTATTGTTATATGTATTCTTGATAATTGCCATTCTGACTGGAGTGGGATGAAATCTCAGTGAGGTTTTAATTTGCATTTCTATTGATGCTGAACATTTTTTCATATATTTATTGATCGATTGTATTACTTCTTCTGTGAAGTGTCTGTTCAGTTCCTTAGGCCATTATTGACTGGGTTATCTGTTTTTCATTCTGTTTTGGGTGGGGTGGTTGTTAATTTTTTTGAGTACTTTATATGTCCTGGAGATTAATGCTCCATCTGAGGTGCAAGTGGCAAAGGTTTTCTCCCATTCTGTATGCTCTCTCTTCACATTTGTGATTGTTTTCTTTTCCAGGAGGAATATTTTTAGTTTGGTACAATCCAATTTATTGATTCTTGATTTTACTTCTTGTGCTTTCTGAGTATTGTTCAGGAATTTGGTTCCTAAACTGACATGATGGAGAATCAGAACTACTTTTTCTTCTAGTAGGCACAGGGTCTCTCTAGTCTAATGCCTAGGTCTTGATCCGCTTAGAGTTGAGTTTTGTGCAAGGTGAGAGATAGGGGTCTACTTTCATTTTATTACATATGGATTTCCAGTGTTCCCAGCACTGTTTGTTGAAGAAGCTATCTTTCCTCCAATATATGTTATGATCTTTTGTCTAGTATGAGATATAACCAAGGGACTAAAAATCAGCATACTCTAGTGACACAGCCACATCAATGTTCATAGCAGCTCAAGTCATGATAGCTGTCCCATGGAACCAACCCAGGTATCCTTCAATAGATGAATGGATAAAGAAAATGTGGTACATTTAAAAAATTATTATTACTCAGACATAAAGAAAAATTAAATTATGGCATTTGCCAGTAAATGGATGGAACTGGAAGCCATCATGCAAAGTGAAATATGTCAATCCCAACAAACCAAAGGCCGAGTGTTCTCTCTGATATACGGATGGTGACTCACAATAAGTTTGGGGGGATGGAGGTTCACTGGATTGGAGAGGTGAGAACAGGGGAGATGGGGGAATGGAAATGGGAAAAACAGTAGAATGAATCAGATATAACTTTCCTATGTTCATATATGAAATCACAACCAGTGTAAATCCACATCATGTATAACCACAAGAATGGGAAGTTATACTCCATGTAAGATATGTCAAAATACATTCTATTGTCATGTATAAGTAAAAGGAACAAATTTTTAAAAAGTTAAAAATTTAGGATTAAAGGTGGCGCCCCCTGGTGTCTATTTTTAGTATTTCAATTTTCTCCATCCTTTCATTTTCTTTTTTTAAAATATTTTATTTTTTTTAATTTATAATATTAGTATGTATTACAATCAAACTATGTTGAAGTGTTTGGATCTAAAACATAATTTTCTTCCAGACAGCATAGAGTTGAATCGTGTCTTGATTGTACTTTTGTTGTTGTTTTTTTGTTTTGTTGTTTGTTTTTGAACTTGTTCTGTATATCTAGGACCTTGAATTGATGAGCTCTATGCCTATAAATTTAAGGTGATTCCTGAGAAGGAAACCCTTCATTTCTGTCATTTGGCCACTTGTATCATCTCGTTTTCATTCATCTATATCTCCAACACTGCCTTATCTTTGGCATAACTAGTTTTTCTACTGTACCATTTTTACTTCATCCTAACTTTTGTCTCTGTATATTTTCCAGGACATTCTTAGTAGCTGTCTTAGTGTTTACTTATATCATCCTAATTTATTAATTAGCTTGTTTGAATTGATACCCGCTTATCTTCTATAGCCTACGAAAAGCATGCTCCCAAATAGCTGTCCCCATTATTTTCGTATTCCCAACAATTCCATATTCACAGACTGTGTGTTTGTTAACATGCTTTTATAATTAAAGTTCTATGCTTTTATGTTCTAAATCATGTAGCAAACAGAAAGCATTTGCACACGAAAAACATATTTATAATAGCTTTTATTTTTAGCTACAGAGTTTTACTTGTGATCTTCATTCTTTTTTGTTTTTTTTTTAATTTTGATATACCATCTCATTTCATTTCAGCCTTTGGGATGGCTTCTAGCATTTCTGTATGACAGATCTTTCACCATTAAACTTCCTGAGTGTTTTGCTCATCAGAGAATGTCTTCATTTCTCTTTGATTTTTAAGGATGGTGTTGTTACTTATGAAATCCTCTGACAGCAAGTTCTTCTTTTAGCACTTGAAGTATGACATTCCACTGCTTTCATGGTTTCTGATAAAAATTAGATCTTAATGTTTTGAGGATATCTTTTACCTGAATAGTGAGTATTGTCTTGGTACTTTCAAGATTCTCCTTTTGTTCTTCTTTATCTACAGCTTAATTATAATATGGTCCAGTCTAAATCCCTTTGATTTTATCCCACTGGGCACTTATTGAGCTTCTTGGATTTGTAGTTGCACATCTTGACTCAAATTTGGGGAGTTCAATCACCATTTCTTCAAATACTCATTCTCTTGCCTTGTCCCTCTATTCTTCTGTTCATGTGTACAATCATTCACTTCATGGTGCCTCACAGGTCCCTTGGGCTCTGTCCATTAGTTTTCTTTTTCTTTTCTTTTTTTTTTTTTTTTTTTCTGTTCCTCAGAATTGAATATTTCAATTGTTCTAACTACACATTCACTGAAGCTTTATCCTTCCTGCTCAAATTTGTTATTGAAATCCTGTGGTGATGTTTTCATTTCTGCTCTTTTATTGTGAATTTTAGGATTTCTGTTTGGTCATTTTTTTGAATACATATTTTTATTTCTTTAATGATATTCCAAATCATTCATATATTGGTCTCCTTTTTTCTCCACAGATTTTTCTTATTTCTTGGAACATATTTTAAGGCAAAGGTTTTCAACCATTTGTCTGTTAGGTTCAATGTCAAGTTTATCCCATTACAATTTGTGGCGACATCGATCTTTTGTTTACTTTTCCCTATAAATGGGAGAAACTCTTTTAAAAATTATTTGTCTAGTAATGTTTTTGATTAAAATTGGACATTTTGAATGTGACAATGTGGTGTCTCCACAATTCACATTGTACTACCTCTCTTAGATTTTGCTGTGCTTGTCTTTTGAGGACATTACTTTAGAGCATGTCTTGAACTATTTTTGTATAGACAGATTTCCTTGTGCTGTGTGGTCAAAGAAATTTCTTTTCTGTTATTCATCTTCTACTGTCCAGAGAGTGGTTTTCCTAAGCAATTTGTACCAAAACAAGAGGAAAAACAAAACAAAACAGAAAACATCCCCCTGTCTTTGGAAGTTGATTTTCAGAGGTTGCATCTTTCAATGTTCATTGAGATTATTTAAAGTGTTCCCTAACCCTTGGCAAGGAGGCCAACAATTGTAGGTCCTTTCTGAGCAGTCACCACTGTCTGGGTGTGTGCGTTGTGCTCACACAGCACTATGAACCTCTGGTTTCAGCAAGAACATCACTCAGTCTCTTTCTTTTCCTGCATTTAGTGCCACATGTTACTCCATCCATGCACTATTCCTGGCCCCAGGCATACTCGAGTGGTTTCTATTTTAAAATGTTTCTCAGTGATGACTCCAAGAAAGTCACTGCAGTTAAAGGTTGATAAAACAGTCCCTCTACCCCACCCAATTTTATTTTTCTGCTTCCTAAGGTCATTTTTCTTTATTCTGTATTGGCGGCTACCACAGCAGCAAGTAGCCAAAAGAAGATCAAATGCCATTCCTTTATTTTTGCTGTCCTTGGTGATGGGAGATTTTAGGTGGGTAAAGAAACATTCCAGTATACTTTCACAAAATTTTGTTCCGTTTCTTCACTGAGGTTGATATTCTGTTTGCTTTGTGTATTTGCATAGCATCCAGATTTCCAAAGAAAAAAATTGATTCTGCCAATTAGTTACTCTTTTGGCAGCTTCTTTATTGCTCTAGTGGCAGGACCTCTTCTGGAAGCACCTTACTCTGTCGTTTTCATCACATAAATCCGGCCTCTATTTCTTCAAATATGTTTTCTTTCCCTTTCTGTCTTCCCTCTTTTTCAGGGCATCTTATTATATGCATCATGGTATATATGATGGTGCCCCATAGGCCTCTTAGTTTCTGTTCCTTTTCTTTTCATTCTTTTTATGTTATGTTCTGCAGAATGCTTACACTCAATTGACTTGTGTTCAAGTTGAGTGATCCTTTACTTTGCCTGCTTAAATTCTGCTGCAGATTACCTGCTCGTGTACATGTACATGTACTGCTCAAGTTTTATTTGGTTCATTTTTAAAAATGATTTGTCTCTGTATTGACACATCCCTACATCCTTTCCTTTAGTGCCCTAAATATGTATTTTTCATGTTTTAAAGTTAATAATTGATGGGCTGTGGCTGTGGCTCAGTGGTATAGTGTTTGCCTGGCACAAGTGAGGCACTGGGTTCGATCCTCAGCACCTCAGCACATAAAAATAAAATAAGATAAAAGTATTGTGCCCACCTACAACTATATATCTATAAGATATATCTATATCTATCTCTATATATGTATATATATATACATATATATTATTAACTTTATATATATAAAGTTAAAAATATATATAAAGTTTAATAATATAACTTTATATATGTATATATATAAAGTTAATAATTGATGATGTCTTTTGCTAGTAATTCAAATGTCTGTGTTTCTTCAGTAATTGTTACTCTTGATTGCACTTTCTCCCTGATTCTGGGACATATTTTTCTTGTTTCCCCACATGACTTCTGCTTGTTATCTTTAAAATGAGAAACACTGCCAGTGTGGTGGCGGCACATGTCTGTATCCCAGTTAGTAGGGCAGCTGGGGTGGGAGGAACAGCAAGTTAGAAAGACCCTGTCTCAAAAATTTAAAATGGGAATTTGAGGAATGTAGTTCAGTGGTGGAGCACTCCTGAGGTCAATCCCCAGTTACATTAGGACATTTAGACATGTTAGATGGTATAGGGGAAGCCAATAAGATGGTGGAATGGGACTTACCAGTTCTTATCTCTCCATGGAAACATCAGTCAGAAAGGTGGTCCCAGAACTGTTTTCAAAGATGCTGGAAGGATTTTAGCATGTGGCAGTAGCACAGAAATGGGAGGGAATGCATTGAAGAGGGCAAGGAGGAGAGTTTGTATTATTTGCATTATTTCTTATCAAACTCCAGTCAGCACATTGTGCAGAGAGACACCTTCTGGCTGGCTAAGCAAGAGGGCAATGAGCATTGACCTTTGCCTTGCACCCCCAAACCATGCCTCTTCCAGTAGAACTGAGAGTTAGGCAAGCTTCCACAGCTCCAGGGTAAAGGCTAGTTTCTGCAGACTGAGCCTACATGCGCACCCCAGAGACAGGCTGGGTCCTGTGACCTAATGCTCCAGCCCTGCCTGACATACATGGTATCCGATCCTGCCACAGAGTGAGACCAGCAACTCCAGATACCAGGCAAATCAGAGCACCAGGTGATCCCTGTGGCCCTGCATTTTGTGCTTGGCACAGCCCTGGGCCATCTTCCACAGACCCAATTTCTCAGGCCACACCAGGGCCTGGTTGTCTTTAGTGGTACTTTGTTCTGCACTCCCCCTACACCAGGTGGCCCTCACCTCCAAAAGGTTCAGCCATTCCCCGACAGAAGCCGCCTCTGCAGCTCTAATCATGTGGCAGGTCCCCCACAGTGACCGACATCACCAGACTTCCACTCGGGACACAGGCTCCAGGCCAGCCCTCATGGGCCCATGTGCAAGGACAGCCCTCACAGAATCAGGTCACTCCCTGACCTTAATGTCCAAGGTACTAATCCAGGCCCAGTGGATCCAGACATCAGGTTAATCACAATGATCCAAACCACAAGACTGACACACACAATCCAGGCTCCACACTGGCCTTGTAGCCTTAAGCTACCAAGTTCCAGGTAGGATACTCTGCCTTTAGTCTCCAGTGGCACCAGTGTCCAGGCTTGCTCTAGCAGACCCCTTTAGTGTCTGGTACAAGGCTTTTGCCTGTGCAACAAGGTTCTAGACCAGTCCCTGGATACTCAAGAACAATGTTCAGCAAAGTGCCAGGCCAAGCTTTGTAAAGAAAGCCTTCATGGACTTGGGAACCAGGACCCCAACTCAAACACCCAGTGTCCAGATACACCCCAATGGGCTTGACCAATAGTCTACCCTAGTGGAGCCAGGTTTCAAAGATAACACCTTGCAGACAGCAATAGTCCTGCTCACCTGAAATATAGAACCCGGTGTAGCCTGACAAAGGATTCTTTATGCAAGGACACCCATTGACCATGTCATATGACACACCCAGAATCTCTGGTTGATATGGTTGCTGAAGGGCATTGTCAGAAAAAGCCAGTCTGAAAAGACTGGAATAATTCCATAATTCTTCAGATGTTACAAACTCCAAAGCACAGACATGAGAATTAAAGTCAATCATGAAAACACAAAACCTCTAAAGGAAGAAAATAAAATACCAGAAATAAAAGGAAATAACAATTCTGGAACTGGAAATTACAAGGAGTGAAATATAGAATGCAAGAGAACATCTTGATCAATCGTGAGGTCATCTGAAAATATTCACTCAGAGTAGGTAAAAGGGAAAAGAATGAAACAATAAAGAAAGTTCACAGAATTTATGATAGATCAAAGAGAAAATATTCATTTTTTCAAGCTCAGCTAAAATTATGAAAATAAGTAATATGAAAACATATAAAAACATAACACTTACTTGGAAAAATGAGTACACTGTCAAATTCACAACAGACTGATATTATAATTTATTTTTAAATTTTTTGTTTTTGACAGAACTCAGAACTGAGCCAAGGAGCACTCAACCACTGAGCTGGATGCTCAGCCCTTTTTAGTTTTAATTATGAGACAGGGTCTCACTAAGTTGCCAAGCCTGGCTTGGAACTTGGGATCCTCCTGCCTCAGCCTCCAGAATCCCTGGGAAAACATTCCTGTGCCACCACACCTGGCTATAATTTTAGTCTGTCAGTCAATCAAACCTCACACATGAATGTTCAAGAGAACACTATTAGAAAATAGAACAAAACTGGTAAGGGTATTTTACAAAGATGGAGTAGGACTCTCCCGCAATCAATCCCTACAGGAGCTTCATCTTTAAGAATTATTCATATATAAGAGATGAAGAAACCAGGATAAATGTCAGAGCAATGGAGAATTACATAAAAGTCCAAAACAATACACTTAAAAGAGGTAGAAAGGAAAGTTTGGTCCAAGACCAAACAATAATGTGAGCATAGAAGAGAGACTGGTACCCTGCTTGGACCCTGTGGAGTAGAGAGAAACAAAGGTGGCTTCCATCTGAAATTGACAGACTGATCTGTGTGATAAAAAGTGTAGCTGACAAGGGGCAAGAATCTCTGTCTGAGCAGGGCTTCATGGGAAGTCTTGCCCTCACCCCCAAGCATAGCACAGGGACAGGGAACCCCCAAATGAGATTTGAAATTTGAGCCAGCTCAATCTACAGACAAAGCAGATGAAGGTGCTGACCGATGTTCCTGACAGTGTGACACTCACCCATGAACACAACAACAGAGCTATTGTGAGAGAGAAAAGCAATTTATCTCCATTCTCTTCACCAGCACGGGTGAGGTTTGGATTCTGTTTATAGACTCAATTAAAAAAAAATTGTCTGACTTGGGCCAGGGCTGAAATCAAATGAGATCTGCTTTTTTTTTTTTTTTTTTAAAGATATTTTCATTAGTGCTTTAGAGTTATACCTAACAGTGGGGTTCATTTTGTCATTATCATACATGCATACAGTATAATTTGCTCCATGTCAGTACCCAGTACTTTCTCTTTCCCTCTTCTTCTCCCTCCCTGTGTTCCCAATCCTCTATTTTACTGGCCTTCTTTGTTTTTAAAATTGATGCTTTGTAGGTATACACAAAGGTGGAAATCACCATGGTATATCTATATATGTACACAGCATATTATGGTCAATTTAATTTTGTACTTTCTTTCTTCCTGGCCCTCCTCCTTCCCCCTCAATTCTCTTCCTGTACTCTATTAGTCTCCTTTCTGTCTTCATAGGGGCCTCGTAAACACTTGATCCTTGATTCCTTGGCATGGCTTATTTCATTTAACATGATGTTCCCCAATTTCATCAGTTCCATCCATTTCACAGCACATAATGTTAAATGTCATTGTCCTTTGTGGACGTGTAAAATTCCATTCACTATGTAGAACACATTATATTTACCCATTCATCAGTTGATAGGCATCTGCACATATTGTTTAATGTCATTGTCCTTTGTGGACGTGTAAATTTCCATTCACTATGTAGAACACATTTTATTTATCCATTCATTAGTTGATGGGCACCTGCACTGGTTCCATAACTTGGCTGTCATGAATTGCATTGCTATAAACATTGAGGTGCCCCGTATCAGTAAGTTGACTTTTGTACTTTTGGATTAAAACAGAAAAAGGAATGAAATATCTGGGTCATATGGTTGGTCCATTCCTAGATTTTTGAGGAATCTCCATATTGCTTTTCAAAGTGGCTGTACTAATTTTCAGTGTCCTTTTATATTTGCTTTTAAATGATGTTCCTAATATTGACAGTTTCTGAAGTTTGAAACTCCACACATAAAAGACTCTATTACAAAAACTTCAGCAATAATTAGTCTGAACCACTGAATGATAATTAACATGTTAACTGATTAATATTAATTAAAACCTACTGTCTCCTACATACAACTATTCCATTTCATCTTCCTCTTCTGTATCCAATTTATTCTTCCTGTTTTATGCTCTGTCTCCTTTCCCTCTCCCACACACATGCTTCCATCTTCACTTAGGTTTTCTCTCTGTATTTTCATTCTTTTTTATCCCATCATTAAATTCAATTTAGTATTCATTTGTGAATGTTTAACCAGTTCAGCCTGTACTATATTAATTAGTCTGCACCCACCTTCCCGCTGTGTTAATAGAGTCATAGAAATAATTTGTGATTGCATGCCTATTATACACTGATATACAGTTTACTTTTTAAAAATATTTTTTAACATGAAATCTGTTCAAAGTATTTTACATCCATAGTTGGTTGAATCTGAAAATGCAGAACCCTTGGATGCAGAGGGCTAATAAGCAAAAGTAGGTATTGATTGGCAGCTTATATACAGTCACCTTCCATCACACATATAAGGGGTTCATAATCATTGTGTTTGGGTCTTACCTTCTATTCCTCAGATCAAGCCCCTTTAGTTATTTTAGTGCCTTTTTGACCAGAAAAACGTTGGGATTACACTTCAAATCACTGCAGTGGAAACAGTCAGTAGAGGAGTTTATGGTGACTACTCAAAATCCCCAGATATTGTCACTCATCTTAATCTAAATCATATAATGCTATCTTGATGAGGATAAATACATCAGTACAGTATCCTGAATCCAAATATGGCTTTTTAATCAACTAATATGTGTGTTTATTTATTTATTTTGGTACTGGGGATTTAACACAAGGGCACATTGCTGCTGAGCTACTTCCCCAGTCCTTTTTATATATCTTTTATTATTATTACTATTTTTAATTTTGAGACAAAGTATCACTAAGTTGCTTAGGGCCTCACTAATTTGCTGAGATTGGCTTTGAACTTGCAGTCCTCCTGCCTCACCCTCTCGAGTGTCTGGGATTACAGGCATCCATCACTATGCCTGGCTCTTCCAAATGTTTATCAATGAACATATAAAATATGAAAAATGTTTAATTTGGAAAGATATTGTGTGCAAAAGTCAAGACCATCAAATTCTGAGTAGAGAATTGAAAAGTATCTACCATCTCACATTCAACTCGAGTTTTGGGGATCCATAATCTATCTCTAGGTAGAAAAGGAGTAATTTTTCTACTAAAAGACAATAATAATAGCTAATAATTCAGGCTAAAGGGCAATAACACAAGAGGAAAACTTGTATGTTTCATTAGTTGACCGAAGTTGCAAGCTGGAGTAGAAGAAAGTCCATACAGTCTATACAAACTGACCTTTCACAGAGCACACAAAGTAATGTTTTAAGTTTTCCAGGAACTTAGATTTGACACTGTGACCCCCCCCAAAAAAAATGTAACATGATACAAAACATAATGACCCTTCTTTAATTCAGAGATATTAGATTTTTGTTTTTGTTTTCAGTTCCCAGCTGCATAGACAAATTTTACTCAAGTAAGAGAAAAAGGATATCTTCATGTCTCCAGTCAAATAGAGCGGAATGGCAGCCACTAGAATTACACCGCAGTCATAATCATATTATCATTAAGATAATGCTGTGGTAGATTGATTGCAATATTTGTCACAATTAATGGCTTTCTCATATCCATAAACTGTGTAGTATTATGTTGCAAGACTTTGCAAGAGGTAGTATTTGTTTTCTCGCCACCATTTAAGTCTGTGTTGGCTATGTGATACGTTTTGCCAACAAAATGTGGCAGGAATTGTAGCATCTCACGCTATGCAGGAATTGAGCCCAGGTTCCCCCTCCCCCCCAGTTAGCTGGGGGGGGGGGTCGAAGCCAGAGTTCTTCCTCATTTATGCAAATGAGTTTGAATCCGAGTCCCTTCCCGTTAATTCAGGGAGTTGAACTTGGTTTCCCTTTGCTTGAGAAATGCTACTCTTGTGCATAAGAGTTAACTTTTTATATGTTCTTGCTACTTCTTATTCTTACTGTTCCACCTTTTGTTCTCACATGTGGCCACCAGATGTCGCTATCTCAATAGAATGATTCGGAAACTTAAAGCCTTGTGGAATCTGTGGCTGGAATTTTATTAACATTCGTTTTTTTACTATTATTATTACTAATATTAATTACTATAGAGAAGAAGCTTAATAAATGCCAATTATTTTAACCTCTTTTGTTATAATCATCATCACCAAGAAGAGGCTTTTAGAGCCTCTTTGTAATTGAAAGGGACTTCTTTTGTTTTCAGGATAATTTAGAATAGTTACATAAAGTTAGTTAAGACAAGGTCCTTCAGGACTAGCATCTGGCTATGCCTCCCTTTTTTCCTGCCCCTAGACTGTAAACAAGACCATGATAGAAAGCACTTTGTATTCCAGGCAGTTGTGCAGGTGTGCGGTGTGTGGGGGATTGGCTAAAAGGAATTCTTAAGAAAGACAAATTTGAACCCAGACTACTGCAGATAAACGTAACGAAATCGCAGAAGATTCAAAACAGTATGTTTGTACAAAACCTTGAGAGGTTAGGTGAAGGAGCCCTAATTAGGAAGGGCTGTTGTAGCTAGCTGGAAGCCATGGGTTCCACCTGATATGTATGTGACGCACCTGTAGGCACCCGCAAACCTGAAGGTATATAACCGGGTGAAAGCGGTCCGAGTTAGGAGAACGGAGAATTCAGACAGTCGGGCAGTCACTCGGTCGGTCAGAAGAATCAGAGCGGCCAGAACGTAGGCAGAGCGGTTACAGAAACCAGATAGAAGACAGAAGAGAAATGACTGGTCAGAGTTAGGCCGAGGCTCCTGAAGAAGACAGAAGAAAGAAGACAGAAGACAGAAGAGAGAAGAAAGAAGCTCTAGTAAAAGCTATACTCTGCCTCCGAGAATTTTCCTCCCGTGGCGGCGCCGTGGCTGGCCGTGACAGGCAGCTTACAGTTAGGTAAAAGATAGGAATGTTGCTGCTTCCCTGGGTCTTGTGACTCTATGTAAAAAAATAGAATATGTGCTGCCTTGAAGTGTGTTTATATACTTGCAAGAAAAGTAAAACGGAGGATTTTTGCAGCCTGACTCATGTACATTCCTTCCATTGCGCCGACTTTCTCCACCAGCCCGACGGGATTAACCCCTTCCATCACTGTGGAGGCTGGCCCCCCGCAAGGAATAATGTTATTATTGTGTACTCACCCCCCCCAATACATGTGAAAGATATGATGAAGGGAGAGTAGAGTGATGCTTCCTACAAGCCAAGGAATGCCAAAGATTTCTAGGAAAACATCAGAAGGTAGGAATGGATTCTTCTTCCCAGCCTCCTCCTTCAGAAGGAACCAAGCCTGCCAGCACCCTGATATCAGACTTCTAGAGCCAAAAAATGACAAAATATATTTTTTTATTTGTTGCTTAAGCCATTCATTCCATGGAGTTTTGTCGCATCCCAAACAAACTACTACAACCTGTGATGAGGAAGAAATCTAAAAAATCTTATTAGTGCATTACATGATTGATTTTAAACTATCAATGTTACTTGCAGCAAAGAGGCATTTGGGGTTGAAAATAACACATGGATTACCCTGAGCTTATGTGTTAAACTTGAGGCTAGGAGCTCCAAAAACATGAGAAGACACACAAAGAAATCTCCCCTCAAAATATGCAACCCCACAACAAAAGAAAGCACAGATATTTAAAGGTACGAAATTCCAGAGATAGAATACGAAAAGCTGGTGGTTAAAATGATTAATGAGCTGTAAGAAGATCTAAGGCAAGAATTAAGAGAGAAAATACAGGAGGTAAAAGACCATTTCAATAAAGAGATTCTGAAAAGAAACAAACCAGAACCCATGGAAATAAAAGACATAATAAATTAAATCTTAAAAATTCAGTTGAAAGTGTCTCCAAAATTTCAGAATATGTAGAAAACAGAACTTCAGGTTTTGAAAACAGAACTTCCAGACAGTTTAGAAACCTCAGAAAGCAGTGAAAAAGTAAAACACAACACGGTGATGGGAGTGTAGAAGAACTCTGGGACAACAAGAAGAGACCATGACTCAGGGTCACTCCAATTGAAGAGAGCATGAAGATACAAGCTAATGGCATTAAGAAATTTGGCAGTGAAACAGTAGCAGAAAAATGTCCAGACCTTAAGAATGAGATGCACATTCATATACATGAGGCATATAGGACCCAAACAGACAAGATTAGCAAAAATCTTTCTTAGACACATCATTATAAAATGGCAAGATGGCGGACCGGAGAGAGGCGACATTAAGTGTCATTCAGTAAAATGAGGTACAGTAGTGAGAATACTGTTGAGTTACTAGCGATACTCCTGCACCCGCAAAGGAGCCAAGGCCATCGTACTTCTCTGGGGGCACTGAGGCAACAGACTACAGCAGGGGTGAGTCTTCAAATTGCTGACTCACGCAGATCCCACGCGGGAGACAAACAGTGCACAACGATATCAGCAGCGGTGCTGGTGGGGAGCAGCGAAGAAGAACAAGGACCCTGGCAGCAGTACCCATAGGGAACAGCACAGAACCATAGGCGCTGACCATTTAGCTACCCAACTTGCTTGCATGCAAGTCACCTGGCAAATTCCCACGCACAGGAACACCAGTCAGGTCCTGGGTGGATCCATTATGCCCAGGGGGATTGGTCACCGCCATTTTTGAAATTGACTACAGCAGAGGGAGAAAGAAGGAGAAAAAAAAAAAAAAAAGCGGGGGCGGCGGGGGGGGGGGGGGGGATCACCTGCACACAGAACCATGCATACATCCGAGGAATTTACACAGGCTCTAAAGACAACCGACATCTACACAAGCCACACACAGACTGCGGAAGAGCTCATATCTGAACCCAGTGTACCGGCCCCACAACTCTGCAACTATACTGTGATGTGGAAAGTAGATGCCTACATCTTGGGTCACCTTTCAGTGCCATTTACCAGGGGGGCCTACTCCCAGCTCTGAACTCCGGCTGACCAGGTGCACAGATTGTAACTCCACTCCAACTCCTCAGCAGAAGCCAGGGCGGGTTCTGTGACTACTTGGTTAACTTTAACATCTGGAGGGTGGCGATAAAATCTGGAAAACTGACAATAGAGGTCCACATCTACTGGATGTGAAGGGAACCAGGACATTTCCCTTCAATTTTCTTGTATGTGGTTTATTTGTGTGTTCATCTTTGTGGGGTTTTTTTTTTGTTTGTTGGTTGGTTGGTTGGTTGGTTGGTTTTGAGTGTGTGTGTGTGTATGTGTGTGTTTGCTCATGCACGTTTTTCTCTTTTTCATTTATTCTTTTTTGTTTGGTTTGGTTAGTCTTGTTTCTCCCTTTTATCCCCCCTCTTCTTTCCTCTCCCTATCTGCACTACACCCTCACACACTCAACATAGGTGAAACCAAGTTTTATACATGAATTAGGATTTGAGAACTGGGGCAACTGAATAATATATCAAAGTTTTGTTATATATAGTTTCTTTTCTATTTTTGGCTCACTCCCTTTTTCTTCTCTTTTTCACCAATTTCTACTACTTTGAAATTTTTTATTTCTCTTAACATATACATAAGTTTGGTTTATATACACATTGGTCTTCCCACTAACTTGTTCACTCCAATTCATTTCCTCTCTCTTCTGCTGGTATTAAACTACATCCATAGATTTCTCTTTCACACTTCCTAAGAAATAATAACTCAATATTTTCACCTCCTTCCTCCTAAGCATATCACATCTGAGTCCAATATCAGAAGTTATAAACACCTTTACAAATCTACAGAGTATATTGGAGACAATATTTGAATTCACTAATTCTGTACATTGTGACCAAACCGTGTACATCTGAATAGAAAATGTCTGGTTTTAGAGTGGAAAGTGTTTATATGGGGATCTGATAACATTGCACTACCGGGGCATCATAAGACTTTAGGGTAAAAACAAAAAAGTCAAGGTTCCACAGGGCTAGAAGGGAAGTCATACAAGCAATATTAAAAAAAAAAAAAAAAAAAAGAAATTTGTCCCAAACAAATCAACATACCTCCTTAGTAGATTCCAGGGCAAGCACAGCAAATGAAATGACAGAGAAGGAGTTCAGGAGGTACATAATCACAATGTTCAATGATCTGAAGAATGACATAAGGCATCAAATACAGGTAGTAAAAGATCATTTTGACAAAGAACTTCATAAACAAATACAAGAAGCAAAAGATTACTTCAATAGGGAGATAGAGTTTCTAAAAGGAAACCAAACAGAAATTCTGGAAATGAAAGAAGCAATAAACCAAATTAAATGTTCAATTGAAAGCATCACCAACAGATTAGACCACTTGGAAGACAGGACCTCATATAATGAAGACAAAATATATAATCTTGAAGAAAATGTAGACTACATAGTGAAAATGGTAAGAAATCATGACCAGAACATTCAAGAAATATGGGATATCTTAAAATGACCAGATTTAAGAGTTATTGGGATAGAGGAAGGCATAGAGTTCCAAACCAAAGGAATGAGTAATTTATTCAACGAATAATAACGGAAAATTTTCCAAACATGAGGAATGAATGGGAAAAACAAGTTCAAGAGGCTTACCAAACACCAAATGTACAAAATCATAACAGAACCACACCAAGGCACATTATAATGAAAAGGCCTAACACACAGAATATGGAAAGAATATTAAAATCCAGGAGAGGAAGGAATCAGATTACATAAGGGGAAACCAATTAGATTATGTTCAGATTTTTCAACCCAGACCTTAAAAGCTAGAAGATCCTGGAACAATATATATCAAGCTCTGAAAGAAAATCTATGCCAACCAAGAATCTTATATCCAGCAAAACTAAGCTTTAGGTTTGAAGATGAAATAAAAACCTTCCACGATAAACAAAAGTTAAAAGAATTCACAACTCGAAAGCCTGCACTTCAGAACATCCTTGGCAAAATATTCCACGGAGAAGAAAAGAAAAATAACAATAAAAGCCAGCAAAGGGAAATATTAAACTAAAGGAAACACTAACCAGAGGAGAAACCAAATCAAGTTAAATACCAAAAACAAACAAAAAATGGATGGGAATATAATTCATGTCTCAATAATAACCCTGAATGTTATTGGCCTAAACTCACCATTCAAAAGACACAAACTGTCAGACTGGATTAAAATAAAAGATCCAACAATATGCTGTCTCCAAGAAACTCACCTCATAGAAAAGGACATCAACAGACTGAAGGTGAAAGGCTGGGAAAAATCTTACCACTCAGATGGGCTGTGGAAGCAAGCAGGGATTTCCATTCTCATATCAAATAAGGTAGACTTCAAGCCAAAGTTAATCAAAAGGGACAAAGATGGATATTTCATACTGCTTAAGGGAACCCTTCATCAACAAGACATAACAATTATAAATTTATATGCCCCAAATAATGGAGTGCCCACATTCATCAAACAAACACTTCTCAAGTTCAAGAGTCAAATAGACCAAAACACAATTATTGTAGGGGACTGCAACACACCTCTTTCACTACTGGGTAGATCGTCCAAACAAAAGCTAAGTAAAGAAACTTTAGACCTCATTAATACAATTAACAACTTAGACTTAAAGACATGTATAGAATATTTCATCCCTCAGTGAACAAATATACTTTCTTCTCAGCAGCACATGGTTCCTTCTATAAAATAGATCATACATTATGCCACAAAGCAACTCTTAGCAAACATAAAAAAAGTGGAGATACTACCCTGCATTCTATCAGATCACGATGGAATGAAATTAGAAATCAATGATAAAATAAAAAAAATAAAAAAAATTTACTCCAACACCTGGAGACAAAACAACATGCTACTGAATGAACAAGGGGTTGCAGAAGACACCAAGGAGGAGATTTAAAATATTCCTAGAGGTGAATGAGAACATGGATACATTGTATCAAAATCTCTGGGACACTATGAAGGCAGTATTAAGAGGAAAATTCATTGCATGGACTTCATTCCTTGAAAGAAGACAAAACCAACAAATAAATGACTTAACACCACAACTCAGAGCCCTAGAAAAAAGAACAGATCAACACTAAAAGTGGTAGAAGATGGGAAAATAATTAAAATCAGAGCTGAAATTAATGTAATTGAGACTAAAAAAACAATTGAAAGGATTAACAAAAAAAAAAAAAAAAAAAAAAAAAACTTGGGTCTTTGAAAAAAATAAATAAAATCGACAGACCCTTAGCCACGCTAATGAAAAGAAGGAGAGAAAAAACTCAAATTACTAACATCCATGATGAAAAAGGAAATATCACAACAGACACCTCAGAAATACAGAACATAATTAGAAGTTATTTTGAAAACTTGTACTCTAATAAAATAGAAAATATCAAAGGCATTGACAAATTTCTAGAGTCATGAATTGCGCAAACTGGATCTGGAGTTTATACACAATTTAAACAGATCAATTTCAAGAGAGGAAATCGAAGACGCCATCAAAAAACTACCAACCAAGAAAAGCCCAGGACCGGATGGGCACACAGCTGAGTTCTACAAGACCTTCAAAGAAGAACTAATACCAATACTCTTCAATTTATTTCAGGAAATAGAAAAAGAGGGAGCTCTTGCAGAATCATTTTAGGAGGCCAATATTACACTGATTCCAAAGCCAGGCAAAGTCACATCCAAACAAGAAAACTTCAGACCAGTACCTTTAATGAATACAGATGCAAAAATTCTCCACAAAATTCTCACAAATCGAATACAAAAACGTATCAAAAAGATAGTGCACCAAGATCAAGTGGGGTTAATCCCAGGGATGCAAGGTTGGTTCAACATGCGGAAATCAATAAATGTAATACATCACATCAATATACTTAAAGGTAAGAACCATATGATCATCTCAATAGATGCAGAAAAAGCATTCCATGAAATACAGCACCCCTTTATGTTCAAAACACGAGAAAAACTAGGGATAACAGGACTGTATCTCAACATTATAAAAGCTATCTATGGGAAGCCCCAGGCTGGCATCATTTTAAATGGAGAAACATTGATAGCATTCCCTCTAAAAACTGGAATAAGGCAGGGATGCCCCCTTTCACCACTGTTATTTAACATAGTACTTGAAACTCTGGCCAGAGCAATTAGACAGACGAAAGAAATTAAAAGGATTCAGATAGGAAAAGAAGAACTCAAATTAGCACTATTTGCTGATGATATGATTCTATACATAGAAGACCCAAAAAATTCCACCAGAAAACTTTTAGAACTAGTAAATGAATTTGGTAAAGTAGCAGGATACTAAATCAACACCCATAAGTCAAAGGCATTTATGTATACCAGTGACAAATCATCTGAAAGGGAAGTGATGAAATCTACCTCATTTACAATTGCATCAAGAAAAATAGAATACTTGGGAATCAACAATAGACATGAAAGAACTCTATTAAAAAAAAAACAAACAAACAAATACAGAACATTAAATAAAGAAATCAAGGAAGACCGTAGAAGATGGAAAGATCTACCTTGTTCTTGGATAGGCAGAATCAATATTGTCAGAATGACTATATTACCAAAATCATTATACAGTTTCAGTGCAATTACAATCAAATTCCCAATGACATTCCTTACATAAATAGAAAAGGAAGTCATAAAATTCATCTGGGACAATAAGAGACCGAGAATAGCTAACACAATCCTTAGCAAGAAGAGTGAAGCAGCTGGCGTCACAATATACTACAGAGCAATGGTAACACAAACAGCATGGTACTGGCACCAAAACAGACATGAAGACCAATGGTACAGAAGAGAGGACACAGAGACTAACATGCACAACTACAGCTATCTTATATTAGATAAAGGTACCAAAAACATACATTGGAGAAAAGATAGCCTCTTCAACAAATGGTGCTGCGATAAATGGAAATCCGTATGCAACAAAATGAAACTGAAACTCTATCTCTCACCATGCACAAATGTCAACTCAAAGTGGATCAAGAATCTAGGAATTAAACCAGAAACCAAGTGTGTATTAGAAAAAAAAGTAGGCCCAAACCTCCATCATATCGGATTAGGCTCCTATGTCCTTAATAAGACTCCTATTGCACAAGAATTAAAATCTGGAATTAATGAATGGGATGGATTCAAACTTAAAAAGGTTCTTCTCAGCAAAAGAAACAATCAGTGAGGTGAATAGAGAACATACTAATTGGGAACAAATCTTTACTACATGCACGTCAGATAGAGCACTGATCTCTAGAATATATAAAGAACTCAAAAATCTTAACACCAAAAAAAAAAAAAAAAAAAAAAAAAAAAAAAAAAAAAAAAAAAAAAAAAAACCCAACAACAAATAACCCAATGAATACATGGGCCAAGGAACTGAACAGACACTTGTCAGAAGAAGATATACAATCAATCAACAAATACATGAAAAAATGTTCAACATCTCTGGCAATTAGAGAAATGCAGATCAAAACTAAGATTTCATTTCACTCCAGTCAGAATGGCAGCTATTAAGAACACAAACAACAATAAATGTTGGAGAGGATGTGGGGAAAAAGGGACACTCACACATTGCTGGTGGGACTGCAAAATGGTGTAGCCAACATGGAAAGCAGTATGGAGATTCCTTGGAAAACTGGGAATGGAACCACCTTATGACCCAGCCATCCCTCTCCTGGGTCAATTCCCAAAGGACTTAAAAACAGCATACTACAGGGACACAGCCACATCAATGTTTATAGCAGCACAATTCACAATAGCTAGGTTGTGGAACCAACCAAGATGCCCCTCAGTAGAAGAATGGATAAAGAAAATGTGGTATATATACACAATGGAATATTACTCATCAATAAAAGAGAATAAAATAATGGCATTCGCAGGTAAATGGATGAAATTGGAGAATATAATGCTAAATGAAGTTAGCCAATTTCAAAAATCCAAATGCCAAATGTTTTCTCTGACATAAACAGGCTGATTCACAGTGGGGTTGGGTCGGGGAGCATAGGAGGATTAGAGGAATGCTAGAAAGGTCAATGGGGAGGGAGGGGAAGGGAGGGGGCAGGGGTGTATGAAGGAAAAAAATAAAAAGAAAAAAAATATGGTAGAATGAGATGGATATCATTACCCTAAGTGCATGTATGAGAACACGAATGGTATGAATATACTTTGTATAGAACCAGAGATATGTAAAAATGTGCTCTATATGTGTATTACAAATTGTAATGCATTGTACTGGCATACACAACAACTTTGAAAACTAAACTAAACTAAAATAAAATTGCCTAATCGAGAAAAAGGAGGGAATATCAAAAGCTTCAAGAGAAAAATAATATGTCGCATTTAGAGGTAAACCAATAAAGATCTGACTTCTCAGATAAGACTGTAAAATCCAGAGGAGCACGCAATGAGGTAATCCAAGTTCTGACAGAAAACACTTGCCAACCATCATTGCTATATGCAACAAAGCTATTCTTCAGGACTGAAGGAGATATAAGGACTTCCTAAGATAATGATAAACTGAAATAATTCATGACTACTAAGCAAGCACTTCAGAAAGCACTTTCAATGAGAAGAATTTAAAAGCAATCCCCAGGGTTTTTGAATGGACAAAGCTCTCTAGAAGAGCAGATGAAGAAATGAAAACTAAGGCCAGATTAAACAGTGGAAGTAAATCAAAAGTTCAGGAAATATTAAACTGCTCTTCCGTAGTGACTCATAATGGAAATGGTCTCAACTCTCCAGTTTGAAGACATAGACTGGCAGAGTGGTTTTAAAAAGAAGGCCCAACAGTGCGTGTGTGTGCAAAAGAGATTCATCGTACAGGCAATGACATCCCCAGGCTGAAATTAAAAGGATGGAAAAAGATATCCCATGGGCACAGGTACCAGAAGCAAACAGTAGAAGCTATTCTCATATCTGACAAAGCAGATTTTGTGCAAGAATTAATCATAGGAGACAAGGAAGTTCACATCATACTGGTTAAAGGAATGATTCGTCAAGAAGATTAACTGTAGTAAATATTTAATGCCCCCAAAATTGGTGTACCTAATTTCATAAAACAAATATTTCTTGACTTTAGGTCTCAGATTCCAATACTTTAATACGGGGTTGTTTCAAGACACCCTTCTCACCAATAGACAGGTTTTGAAAATGTGCTCCTCATATGCCCCTGTAAGTAGTCTCAAGGCTTATGGGTCACACACTTGAGCAAACGTGTGGACCACCAGAGAGGGACATATCCAGTTGGTGTCATAGAACAACTGGCATCTGGAGCATGCTAACCAACCTGACCCCAGGGAAGAGCTGCTCAGCTCTCAAGCCTTTTGCAGGGGTCCACTCTATGAGGATGTACAGGAAGTTACATGCCATGTATATGGGGAAGATCACATCTTGCCTACGTGCCTCTGCATGTACTAAGGCCACACACAGTACAAGGCCTTTACAAACACTACTAATATTTTTTCAAAGTTACAAATGTTACCAATGTAACTAAGTCATAGCTTTCACTTCTGAAACTACAGTATGTTGCACTCTCAAAAGTTGCATTCAATTGAACTTTGCGTTCCTCATAGGACACTTATATTGTGTTTGACTGACATCGTAGTTTCTGTGTAACTTCCAAAACCCCTTTGCAGTGATGATTTAGACTTCACAAAGGGGATTTATTTTTGGCCTTCCAACACAAAACAATAAGTGTCCTTGGGGGAAACGTTCTAGTCCAGGAAAGCCGAAACGATCTAGGAGGCCTCCCGATCAAAGATTTCTTTGGACTCTTAAAATAACTTTTCCTGGGGCCCTAAATGACTTAGAATTGCCTCTCCTTGATAAGTCCTGTGTGACCAGTTCAAAGAAATATTTTTTATTTTATCACTTTCTTTTCTGTTTGTGGTCCAGACCTCCTCTGCAACTTGTTTTTTGCTCAAAATATTGTACTTTTATTTATAATATGTAAAACTCCACATTTCTTTGACTCATTCCTAATTTTTCTTTCACTGAAGGTGTATGAGGTGACAGGCCTCATGCCTGATGTTGATAAGCCAGTCAATTCACATGTAGTCCTTCAATGGTGACAAACTAGCACACAAGAAAAAACCAAATTACTCCAGGTATATGGGGATAGAGGGCTGATCAAGGCCTTATGAAAGTACGCTTGATGAAAAACTATTAGAAAGTGTCAGAAAAGGTGTTTGAGCCAGATCTCACACCTTGAGTAATGGGTAGGATTTGACAAAGAAGGCTGCAGGCTGTGACTCAAGATGTACAAAGAGTTGGAAAGAAAAAAGTCATAAAAGGCATTGTGGGAGCTTAAGTTCTTCCTCAAAGGTAAAGGTTGGGTGTCCGTGAAGAATAAAAGCATGAAACAAAATCATCTGATTTGGAAACACACACAGTTTTAAAAGACTCTATAGCTGAAAACACTATTAAAATATTTTTTTTTTTAAAGTTAAAAATCAAAGTAGAATTTGGGACAAAAAAATAATTCACACCTTTATCGTAGAAAATGGCTTCACTGACTCAAGTGGTGAGGTAATCAGAAAAGTTAATAAGAAATGAAGAGGCCTGGAGGACAAAGCTGGGACTCAGAGGCAATTGTCCACAGGAAGTTAAGTGTTTTAGATGGGAAAACGCTCCTTGTGTTCTTGAAAGTAATGGGAGAAATTTATTTCAAAATTGCTTGTATTCCAGTGTCAGCCTGTGAAGGGAGCCCCAGAGCAAGTATTTTTGGAGGGAAGGTGCACAGTGTGGTCCTCCCTGGTAGGGTGCGCCCTTGTGCGATAGGGTTGAGGGCAGAGCAGGGCGTGGCTTGTCTTGGCGTCAGTGTTGACGTTGGCGCAGACGTAAGCTTTCCCAGCAGCTCCGCCACCAACTCCCACAATCGCGCCCTTGAGGTTCACAGACCATGGGGGCACTAAGCAGTCGGATGACGTGGCTCAGGTGGGATCGGGATCGTGCCCCAGAGGAGCCGGGCGCTGTTAGAAATGAGCAGGAGGCAATGGAGATGGAAGCAGCAGTGGTGCGGGGGGAGGAGGAGGGTGAAGAAGCCCAGCTCTCCACCAGTCAGGTAGGCCGCAAGCGGAAGACGAGCCCAGGCGGGCCGCTGGCAAAAGCTCCTCGCCAGGAGCGGATCAAGGACAAGTCCCAGTCTATTTACCAGGCGCTCTTCCTCAGGGGTGAGGGCAGCGACATACAGATCCGTGCATTGGGAGAGGCGTGGAACTTACACAGGGTCTACCTGTGTCAGTCAGGGTACTTTGCTAGCATGTTCAGCGGCGCCTGGCGGGAGACAAACATGAATACCATAGAGATACAGATACCTGATGAGAACATTGATCACGAGGCCTTGCACGAGGTTTTGGGCTCCTTGTACCGTGATTCCATGATCATCCCTCCCTGTCGAGTCATTGCCATCCTGGCCACTGCCAGTATGCTGCAGTTGGATGAGCTAATTCAACAGTGCAGGGAGATCATGAAGGACACTATCAGTGCCCAA
This sequence comes from Tamias sibiricus, assembly GCA_025594165.1. Lineage (NCBI taxonomy): Eukaryota > Metazoa > Chordata > Mammalia > Rodentia > Sciuridae > Tamias > Tamias sibiricus. Next base: position 54,836,779 of record CM046667.1, on the reverse strand, counting down.
AGTGTGTGCAACTACTACTACTCGGCCGAGAACTATGGGCTTCGGGACATCAGAACCATTTGCCGCCAATGGCTGTTGGACAACTTGATGACGCAGCGTAATGAGGAACTTTTGATGGAAGTCAGTCTGGATCTCATGAAAGAGCTTATTGCCTCTTCAGATCTCTTGGTGATGGAGGTGGAGATGGACATTTACACCACACTGAAAAAGTGGACATTCCTACAGCTGCAGCCCACGTGGAGGGGCACCCGAAGAGCATTGCTGCCTGATGCCAACTCGTGGTTTGCCAGGCATAGAGGGGAGTCAGAAGGTGCCCCTTTTCTGGAGACTGAGCAGGGAAGAGCCTTCATTCCAGTGTTCCAGCAGCTGCGGCTGGCCTACATCATCTGTGACCTGCCATCTGCACACATTATTGACCAGGATGCACTGATCCCAGCTGCATGGTTGACCCCGGTGTACAAAGAGCAGTGGCTAGCACTTCTTCGGGCTGAGCAGACAAAGGAGATTGGGCCTGTGGATGTCTATGTGTCTGACTTCCAAGGAAACAGCATGCGGTGTGGGGGCCAGCTCCGAAGAGATGAACAATGCAGCTGGAGTTGGGCAGGCTTTAACTTTGGCTGGGACCTGGTGGTGTGCTACACCAACCATCGCATTGTATTCCGTCGCAGTGCACTCAACAAGTCCTGTGGTCTTGGGGTCAGCTTACTCTGGCAGAGAAAAGTTGCATTCCGACTCCGACTTGTCTCTTTGGACAGGAATGGAAGAGCCATTTTCAGGAAGGAAACAGAATATCAGATGCTTTCCCTAAGAAAGGATCAAGAACTAGAGGTAGTGAACCTAGAGAACCAAGATGTGGCTTTCCCCTTATACATGGCATGTAATTTCCTGTACATCCCCCGGGAGGGAGAGGGGCACTGCCCAGAGTGAGGACTCTTGCAAAAGCCCAGAAAGCTGAGCGGCTCTTCCCTCTGCTCAGGAGTGGGCAGCATGCCTCTATGACACCAACCAGACTTGCTGATCTGTGGTGAGGCACACAGGCTTTATTGAAGTGTAGTCCCTAAGGCTTGAAACTGTTTACAGGGGCATAGGACCAGCACACATTTCAAAGCCAAATCACCTCCAAAATTCAATTGTGCTGTTAATGTGGCAACCTGTCCACCTGGTTTACCTTCCATCAACCACCACATAATTTCTGAGAAGACAAAGACCAACTGACTTTAGAGAGAAGCTGAGCTTTACCTACTCTACTGTTCTTCATGAAACTCTTAAAGAGGGCTTTCCTAGCCGGGCGCGGTGGCGCATGCCTGTAATCCCAGCACTGTGGGAGGCTGAGGCAGGAGGATCGTGAGTTCAAAGCCAGCCTCAGCAATGGCGAGGCACTTAGCAACTCAGTGAGACCCTGTCTCTAATAAAAATACAAAAAAGGGCTAGGGATGTAACCCAGTGGTCGAGGGCCCCCGAGTTCAATCCCTGGTACCACAAAAAAAAAAAAAAAAAAAAAAAGAGGGCTTTCCTGTAGTTTTCCTGTAGTTCGATTAAGTGAATGTTGAGGGTATATTTTGACTTCCCTTTCAGTTGGCACTTTTAGAGCTCCCATGATCCACTCATTAACACCACCAACACTGGTTTCTTTCCTTGCTCTCCCTTCCCATATTTCCTGCCAATGAGTGCACTGCTTACTTTCCATAGTTCCCCATTGTGGGAACCCATGCAGGTTCAGGTTACACAGATGGTCTTCTTTGTGTTGGTTGTTCTTCAACGAAAGATCATCTTGATGTAAATTGGAACTGACTTTAATTTTCATAGCATTTTAATCCCAGAAAAGCATTTCAAAGTTTATAACGCCATACTTTGGGAATGGGTGGTAGGAAGCAGCTTGATTCTATGAGGATATTCTTTTACTAAAGACAGTTTTGCATGTGGCGCAGTCAAGAATTATCTTTGCGCCAGAAAGTGCTCTCTAAGCAAGTTCATGGTCTTTGCTCTTGAGTCATTTGCTGTTCAAACTGTATTTCATGACTACTGCTAATTTGAATACTGTCATTATCTTGCCCCCTCCCAAATGTTCACCTTGTTTCATTTCATTGAGTGACTGTGGTTAAAGAATGTCAAACAATTTTTGAAAACTCTGTGTAAAAATCCATACACATAACAAAATATACTTTGGAGGAGTGTAAAAATCTACAGCAAGATTTAAACATAAAAAATTTTACAGGAGTAGCATTTTACTTACTTGAAACCAAAGTTTTTGTGTTTTTTTAAATGGGTTTATATTTCTCTTCCCAATTACATTTTTTTTCCTTTTCCACCAGTTTAGAAATTACTCTTGACCCTTTGTTTATTTTTCTTTCTTAAGCAGATTTGAAAGTCCTTACAAGTATTCATACTAATGTTAGGGTAATACTTTGATAACAGTAATATGAAGTGTCTCCTTCAAGGTGCCTTTGATGTCTGCTTTAATTTTGCATTTCCTTCCTGTCATGTTCCTTAAGGCTCTATATGCAAACAATAAACCTCATTTCCATGTTTTTAAATACAGCTGGGGAACAGTATGTAATGTTTTGCATAATGGTAAAAACGGGTTTATGCTTTACCACTTTTACTTCGTTTATGTAAACTTTTGAAGCAATTTCATCTTACATTTTCCTGAACTGAATACCAGGAAATTCCCTCACAAATGACATATCCTCACTTTTGAAATTCAGAAACTACTTAGCTGAAAATGAATATTGGCTGCAAAGTTGCTGCTGCTTTGTTACCCGACTAACTTTTCAATTTATTATTGCTGTTTACAGTAGTAGGAGGATGTTTGATGAAGTACAACAAATGACATCTTTAAACTCACACAAACCCTGACTGTTGCCATTTGCCGGCTTGGGGCACTTATCCAATACTAGACTTTACTTTTCACTTTAAGGTATTTTAAAATTTATTTTGACTGGTAAGTCTGAGGTAGCATGCTTCCCACATGAACACTCACTTTGTTTATAGACTCTCAGTAAAGGAATGCAGAAGCAGGACAAGATAAAACAAGTTATGGTGATCGTACACAAAGCCATCAAACTAAATGGGAGCAAAGTATATACTGCACCAAAGGAGATATAACTCTGTAGGATGCAATGCAGTCCTTAAGAACGATCAAGATTTTTTTTCTGCCTTTGTGTTTTCCTCTCTATATTTCTGTTGCTGCCTATCAGCATTTGTCTTATTATTAACTGTCTGACTGTGTTTGCATCCATGTCTATCTTTGTATGTCCTCATCTATTTTGCCCATCTTTGTTTTCATCTTTCTCACTTTTACTTTCTGTGTCTGTCACTGTGTCTTTCTCTTTCTGGCAGTCTCTGCCTCTTTGTGTGTGTGTGAGTGTGTGAGAGAGAGTTTGTGTGTACGCATGTGTGTACACGCAAGAACACATGCCCATGCTTGCCTGCCTCTCTTCTTTATGACGGCAATATATGTGACTACATGACCTATATGATTCTGCAACATGTATACTCAGAAAAATAAGAAATTATATCCCATCTATGTATGATATATCAAAGTGCATAAATGGATTCTACTGTCATGTATAACTAGTTAAAACAAATACAAAGATGAAAAAAAAGAACATACAGACTTTATTGCATGCCTAAGGCATGCACCTATTAGACTCCTGTCTGTCATAGTCCCTATATGCCTACCTGTGTATATTTCTGTTACTTCTGCCTATGTCTGTCTTCATCTCTTTCTGTGTCCCTCTTTTTCCTCTTCCTGTGTCACTCTCTCATTCTGTGTCCATCATTCAATTCCTCTCCCCCTGTCTTTGTCAGTAACTGTTGCTGTTATTTCCTGTGTCTGCCTGTCTTTCTTTCTTGGACTTTATTTCTATCTATTTCTACCTGCCTCTTCCTGCCCCTTTTCTGTGTATACTGGTCTACTGGTCTACCTGACTTTTGTTTTAACAAATGGCATATATATCACCATCGATGATTTTATCTATTTCCGTCTTTCTGACCATCTGTTTCTAATTTTTTTCCTGCCAGGCGGTCCAGTCTCTAGACGCTTCCTTCCCTGGCACCATTATATCTCTTCTTATGGTCTGTCTCTGTTACTTTTGTTATAATCAAAGACAAATTTATACCTTCTTTGTCAGTTATCACCCTAATGCATCAATTGCAGATCATTTGTAAAGAGTGAATCAGTTAGTCTTCCTTGGAAATTTCTAAAGGAATCAGTTTTAAAGTTTCTGGATGTTTCTTCACACACTCCCTCCTCCCCAGGAAAACTAGAGATGCTGCAATGCTTAATTTTAAATGTCCAAAAGCCTTTAACATGTAATCTGAATATGCAGGATAATTTGTCACATGTGTGTTTCTGTAAGATGTTTATATAAAAAATGGGCAAAATGGTTAATGTCAGATCCAGCATTTGTTTTAACTCAAGTGTCAGGAGAACACCATATAAGATATAAAAGATAATAGGATATAAATACGGGAGGCCATATTAGTGTTCCTTAGAACATCATAATATGATTAATAGTAGGTGTTGAAATGATCAGGCTATTTCTACTTGATTAACTTTTGTAATTTTGGGAAAGTTTTTATATCAAATGGTCATTTTCAAATTTCACATAATAGTGTAATCGGGTTCTTCAAATATTTATTGTTGGTTTTCTTTTTCTTTTTTTCTTTTCTTTTCTTTTCTTTTCTTTCTTTTTTTTTTTTTTTTTTTTTTTTTTTTTTTTGTACCAGGGATTGAAATCAGGGCCACTCGACCACTGGGCCACATCCCCAGCCCATTTTTGTATTTTATTTAGAGACAGGGTCTCACTGAGTTGCTAAGTGCCTCGCCATTGCTGAGGCTAGCTTTGAACTCGCGATCCTCCTGCCTCAGCCTCCCAAGTGCTGGGATTACAGGCGTGTGCCACCACACCCAGCTTATTGTTGGCTTGCTATCTGTTTCTTGGAGACATGCTAAACATTCCCACTTTATGGATTTGGCAATTTTAGTGAATTTTTGAAATGTGTATACTTTGAGCCTTCATGATTTGTATATACAGTATTTAAAAATGCACTCTGTGTACCCTGAATTCCTCCCATGATCACTTAAGAATTCAAATGTGCAGTAAATTAGACAATGGGGTTTGGAGGGAAGGTATGGGAGATAGAGAAAGAAAGACAGTTGAATGAATATGACATAATTTTCTCATGTACACATATGAAAACAATACAGTGAATCCCACCATCATGTACATCCATAAGAATGGGATTCTAACAAGAATGCAATCTATTCCATGTGTGTAGAATTGTATTATAGTGGATTCTGTCATGATTAACTAAAACCAACCAATAACTAAAAAAGACTTCAAACCATTAAATACATGTACATAATCATTTACTTTTAATCCTTCAACATGCTTATGACTTAGCTTTTGCTCCTTCACGGATCAAGCATATGGATCCATTCCGAATTTTTCCCAATAATTTCTATATTTGTAGTTGTTTCTGTCATCTTACACCTGCTTCCTAATTACCTGATTTTTTTTACTCCTTTTCTCTTGCACCATCCTTTTTTATTACTGGATTATTGTTTGAATTGCCATTGATTGGACTGAGTGTTCTTTACTGCCTTATTACTTATAGTGGTTTGGAAGTCAGGTATGATATCATGAGTACATATTTGTGCAAAGGCTGCCCTAGCCCAGGTCAGTGTCCATTTGGGCACAATTTAAGACCTCATCATAAGGAAACAGACACTACAACTAAAAATTAAACAGGTTATTTTTGCCATGGGGATTGAAGGGTTGTGGTAGAGCAGGGATCTAAGATTTACTGAATAGCATAAATATTCTTAATGCTTTATAATGCATAGTTTACTTCATTTGATCATCACAAACATGATGCCACGTATCCGTTCTTATATCCTCATTCAAAATGGGAAAAAATTAGGTATCACATACGTCATTTACCTTTCCAAAATGACGTAGTAGTAATTTCTGCATTGAAAATGAAAATCTATGTCCCTTTTAGTGAATTTCAGCAAACTTAAACCATTGCACATTGTCTTCAAAGGTAGATATATAAATGGTAGCCATATGTGCCCTTTCATATTAAACAAATATGTGAGACCAGGGTAATTTTCCTGAAGAAGCACAATGACAGGAAGGTGAGATTTTAAGTCTCAAACCACAATGTTTTTTGTTTGTTTTGTTTTTTGTTTTGCATAAAAGCTGTCACTGCCATACACCAACTGAGACAGCCTGTCCTTCATGGATTTGTTTCAAGAAAAAAAAAAAAAAAGGTAAACTGTGATGTATACCTCTCATGGGTTATGTATCATCACTCAGTCCACTCATTGGCTATCTGCGAACTCTTTTATTTCTTAGAAGAGAGATGGTCTCCAGTGATTGTCAAATACACAGAAATATGAGATATGGGAACAGTGTAACAAAAAATAATTGAATACTCAGAAACCCGTGTTCCTCAATATATGTTATGAAGTTTTCCCCAAACGATTCACATTCAGTGGTTTAACCAAATTTCTTTCTTAACAATCCCAGCTCTCACATGATCACTCAGTCACTCACTCACATGAGGGGCCTGAGAGCCTTAGTTTCTATATCTGCAAAGTAGCACTACTCTACCACCAGAAAAGACTAAGAGAATTAGAGATAATAGAAAATATCATTGACCATGTGGTAAGTACTAAGTACATTGAGAATCGATTACTAATCTTTATTTTACAATGTCTCACTAAAGCATTGCCTTGTCAAATAATTTTTCTACATTGAAAACTATAGATGATGCTATGGTTTTTGCTTCAACCATCCAACAGAATTTAGAGCACTCAAGGGAAGTAAATGCTTTTTTGCATGCAGTTTTACCCTTTCTCTTGTTCCTTGTATTTTTTTTTTTTTTTTTAATTTGTGAAAGATCCATTGCCTTGTCTTTGTATCTTCTCTAGCTTTGGTGAAGCTTCCCATTCTTTCATTTTTTTCCAAGTGTGCTCATAATTTTCCCTTTAAGTGATTTAATGATGGCTGCTTCAAAAGCCTTGTCAGTAAATCCTACACATCTGTATCTTCTCAGACCATTCATGGTCTTTTCTCATTGAAGTTGAGTTTTTGCTGGTTCTTGGCAGGGTATTCACATGACAAGTGAACTTGTGTTGTATTTTGGACATTTGGGGGTGTTAAAAGGCTCTGTGTTATTTAAATCTTCTGTCTCAGCACCCCTCCTCTGACACTATGCCAGAGAGTGAAGGAAGTTCACTGCTGCCAGTTGGAGGTGGAAATCCATTTCGCCCTCTAGGTCCATGTTGATATTGATACCCTGGGGGAGAAAAGTGCCTGATTGATAATGTTCCCCAACAGGGGCTCCATTGAAAGGGCATGATGGTGGAAGGCTCATTACTCCTGGGAACTTGTAATTATTTCTCTTTGCTGCTTCAACAAATTGCCTCAAACTTATCCTCATTTAAAATAACACATTGTCTTACAGTTTTTCATGTCAGGAGTCTATTATGTGTCATGCTCACCAAAAATCCAGGTCTTATCAGGCTGCGTTCTTTTCCACAAGCTCTGGGAGGATCTGTTTTCTGTTTATATAGGTTTTTGGTGAATTTAAATTCCTTGTGGTAGTGGGACTGAGGTCCCTGCTCTTCCTGCTGCCTGAAAGTTAAGATCCATTCTGTTTCTGTATGCTGCCATTGGCATCCTTTGTTTCCATGGCCACCTTTCTCCAATTTCAGAGCCAGCAATGAAGGACCAGGGTGCTCACATATCGCATCACTCTAACCCATTCTTTTGCCTCCTTCTTATACTTTTGAGAGCTCATGTGACTAGGAGTCCTACTGAGATAATCTACGAAAATCTTCATGTCTGAAATTCAGGTGATAAGCAGCTCAAATGCCACCTGCAAACTTAACAATATTTTTCCATGTAAGGTAGCATATTCACAGATTCTGGGGATTAGGACATAGACATATCAGGGAGCCATCATTTTACCTATCACAGCACTGGTAAAAGTCATGACTCCTGTAGACCTCTTCTGACATCATTCTAATGATGAGGGTGAAGGTTACCTAATCTTTGTTCCATGTGCAGCATCATTGATACAGCCTTCAATGTTCATATGATTGTAGCTTGGCAATGTCAGATCTGTCATCATCCTGGTCTCAGGCTTACCCCTCAACTTTGCTAGAGCATCTGCAGCAATCACAGTTTTAGGGATCATCCCAGGTATTTTGCCCAATATTTCTGGGTAGTTTTACTTCTGAAGGAAATCCACACACATTATGTGAAGACTGGAATAAATAACTACTATTTAAATACACAGACGTTGATCCAATACTCCATAGAATAATGTGCAAGGAGTGATCATAAAGAGATGGAGATATATAAAATGCAAAAGAAAAAATTCAAAATAACTCTCCGTGAATTGCAGTGAACTTCAAGATGATACAAGTTGTTTTAGTCAGCATTTTTTTTTTTTTTTCACTGTGACCAAAAGAATTGACATCAAAATTAGAGGAGGAAATATTTACTGGGGGCTTAGGTTTTTAGAGGTTCAGTCAATGAATGAGCAACTCCATAGCTCTTGCCTATGGTGAGAAGAGCATAGTGGAGTAAAGCAGCTCAGGATATGATAACAGGAAGCAGAGAGGATTCTGCTCCCAGGGACAAAATATAAACGCAAAAGGTATGCTATTAGTGACCTAGCTCCTCCATCCACACCACATCTGTCTATAGTTATCATCCAGTTAATCCGTATGAGTTAATTAATCCACTCTTCATATTATTACTCTCATACTCTAATCATTTCACTTCTGAATGCTCTTGCATTACTTATATATGAGCTTTTCATGGAATACCACATATCCAAACCATAATATTCATCTCCTGGCCCCAAATGCTCATTCCCATGTCACAAAGCAAAATTTATTTAGTTTTATATTTATTTTCAAGTGTCCCCATTGTCTTATCGGTTCCAGAATTACCCAAAAAGTCCAAGTCCAAAATCTCATCTGAGATTTAATGCAAACTTTTAGCTGTGAGAAGAAAGATGACAAACATGTTCCATACATGCAATTTATAAATGGCAAAGAATAAATATTTCCATTTCATAAGGGAAAATGGGTACATAAAATGAAATGATAAGACTAAAGCAAGACTGAAATCCAGCTGGGCAGAAAAGTTCTGTAACTCCACATCCAGAATCTGGGGCACATGGCACTGTGTTGTTCTTTCCAAAGGGCTTATATATTGTCTGCTGCTATTGCCTTGCTGGTTGCAGCCAACATGGCCTCTCTCTTGGCTTGTTTCTGCTTGATTTCTGCAAATTCCCTCAGCAGATATCCCACATTACTTGTGTCACTTAATCTCAGGTGTGTCCACTGAAGCTTCAGCTTCCTTCACACATTGCCATGCATTAGCATGAGCAGCCTGCAAGGATTTCAACATTGCTGCACTTTTCCTGGCATGCTAGGTTTTCCTGTGAAATCTTGGCGGAAGCCTCCATGTTCACAGAACTTTAGAATCCTGTATTCCTAAAGAACCAATACCACATGATTGATGCAAAGGTGTGCCATTATCTTAAACAGTAGCCAAGTGTGTTGGGACCCCAACTACAGCAGCAACTGAGTGCCTGGGTGGGTAAACATGGTGAAAAAGCTTCTTAGGGTCCCTATGAAAAAACAGGGTGCCCCCAAGGTTTCTTCTCAAAGAATTTTTACTTTTAAAACCTTGGGCCTAAAAGTGGTGTGGTCTTGCCAGTTCCTGAGATGCCCTCAAAACATTATTTCTGTTATCTCTGTGTAAACAATTTAACATTTCTTTGGTGGCTGTAATCTCTTTAACAACAACATCTTCTTCTGTCAACGTCTTACATTTTTCTGGCAAAACCGAGTTTTTCAACTTTTTCTGTTCTGCATTTTGATCCTGAATATCACAGTGAACTTGGCTGAAAGCTACCAGAAATATTCATTCCACTGCCTAAATGTTGTGGTGCCTTGACATTTCCTCTACCACATTAATAAGTTTCCATCACCTTTAATTTCAGCCTCACAGAAAGTCTAAGCACTAGGGCAATGTAAGCTGCCTGTCATGGCCAGCCACGGCGCCACGGGAGAAAAACTCGGAGGCAGAGTAAAGCTATTACTACTTTTACTTCTATTTTCTTAGAGAGAGCTTAGAGAGAGAAAGAAAGATTTTTCTTCTTCTTAGAAAGAGCTTAGAGAGAAAGATTAGAGATAGCTTTTTCTTCTTCTTCTTCTTAGAGCTTAGAGAGAAAGATAGAGCTTTTTCTTCTTTATCTTCTTAGAGCTTAGAGAGAAAGATAGAGCTTTTTTTTTTAGAGCTTAGAGAGAAAGAGAGAGAGCTTGAAAGAGAGAGATTTCTTCTTTAGAGAGAGAGAGCTTAGCTTTAAGAGCTTCTTTCTTTTTTCTTCCGACCGAGCGACTGCATGACTGACTGAGTGAATTCATTCTTCTCCCACTCCGACCGCTTTCACCCGGTTATATACCTTTAGCTTTGCGGGTGCCTCACGTGCATTTACAGGTGCATCACATACATACTTATTATCAGGTGGAACTTATGGCTTCCAGCTGACTGCAATAGCCATCTCTCTAATTGGGGCTCCTTCAGGGCAAAATGTAGACAACTTCTTTGCCACAATGTACCATAAGCAACCTTAAGTTCAATTTCTAATAGAGTTCAACTTTTCCTATGGAATCTTATGAACCCACTGTTTACTGTCCACAGGACTGTAAAAACATCAGCATGTGGTCTTCTGAGGTCCCACCTGAACTTTACATTAAATTCCACTTACAACGAATAAAAAAAAAAAAAATTCCTGCCTGCATCTATAACCTTTTCAGAATTCCTCTCCCAACAAATTTTCTCTTCTCCAGAAGTTTTCTGAACCCCATAGTCAGGTTAGTCGCAGCAATAGCCCTACTTCTCAGCACCAATTTCTGTTTTAGTCTGAAAATTTCTGACAAGAAAAAGTAAAGATGAGGAAAAGATTATATGGAGCTCAGGGTTTCAGAGGTTCAGTCCATGGTTCTACAACCTCATAGTTCTGGGCCCCAATTGAGGCAAAACATCACTATGAAGAGTATGATGGAGTAGAGCAGCTCAGTACAGGACAACAGGAGAAAGAGAGTGCTCGCTCACCTGGGACAAAATATAACCCCAGGGCATGCCCAACAATGACCTATAACCTCCAGTCACACCCTACCTGCCTATAGTTACAACCCAGTTGATACCTAAAAGTGGATCAATCCACTGATTAGATTACAGTTACACCTCTGAACATTTATGCATTGTCTCATATAATAACTTTTGGTACCACCACATATCTAAGCCATAAATCAAGGATATATTTCAATGAAATAAGAAAGTATATTAAGTAAGTGGACAGAATGCAACGCTTAACATAAATTGAAATTACAAACATTTTAAAAATACCTTATGTATTTGAACAAAATGAAAAGAAATATATATATAGTATCAAGAGCAGAATTGATCAAAGAAAGAATATGTGAACTTTAGAACAGGATATTTATTTATCTTTCTAAACATTCTTTAATTGTTATTTTCGTTATACATGACAGTAGAATGTATTTTGACTTACCATGCATACAATGGAGTATAACTTCCCATTATTGTGGTTGTACATGATGTGGAGTTAACCGATCATGTATTCATGTATGAACACAGGAAAGTTTTGTCCAATTTCTTCTACTGTCTTTCTCATTCCCATCCCCCCTCCCTTTCCCCACTCCCCCCATCCAATCTGGTGAATCCACACTCCTCCCTCTCTCTCTGCCTATAGTGAGTCAGCATCTGCATATCAGAGAGAACATTTGGCCTTTCCTTTTTGGGGACTGGCTTATTTCACTTAGAATGATAGTCTACAGTTCCATCCATTTATAAGCATATGCCAGAATTTCGTTCTTCTTTATTGCTGAGTAATATTCTATTGTGTATATATTCCACATTTTCTTTATCCATGTATCTTTTGAAGGGCACCTAAGTTGGTTCCATAGCTTAGCTATTGTGAATTGAGTTGCCGTAAACATTGATGTGGCCGCATCACTATAGTGTCACTATAGTAGCTAATTTTAAGTCATTTGGGTAGATACCAAAGAGTGGGATAACTGGGTCAAATGGTAGTTTTATTCCAAGGTTTTTTGAGGAATGTCCATACTGCTTTCCAGAGTGGTTGCAATAATTTGCAGTCCCCACCAGCAATGTATGTACCTTTTTACCTACATCCTTGCCAACATTTATCGTTACTTGTATTCTTGATAATTGCTATTATGACTGGAGTGAGATGAAATCTCAGTGTAGTTTTAATTTGCATTTCTCTAATTGCTAGAGATGTTGAACATATCCATACATTTGTTGATTGATCATATTTCTTCTTCTGTGAAGTATAGGATATGTTATTCAAAAATATACAGGTAGGGGAGAAAAAACAAGTAAATATGAATGACAAATTTATAAGATTATTTCTTTTATCATAAAAAGACCAAATTTTCAACTCTTTTGGGGACAATTAAGGGGCAAAGAAAGATGTCAGTTTAAGTAGTGGGCATCACTTTATAGCTTTTCTTTGGCTAAGAATTGAAACAACTAGAGAAGAATTATTGTGTTAGATTAGTGACTAAGGAAAAGAAATGACTTTAAATATTGGACAGAGACTTGAATAAACCCACATATTTTTGTCATTTCAACAGAGGGAGAGAAAGACTCCATCAGCACCAAGCCAGGACACCTCTAAGAATAGGGGCGACACAAAGGGAGTAGGGGTGGATAGAGGACAAAATTTGAAACAAATAACTTCAAAGCAGAAAGATGGTAATGGGATGGCACTTGAGATGTGCTCTGTGTTCTCAACTCATAAGTATGGTGCTTTGTTGTGGAACCATCTTGGGAAGGTTGTGACTCAACTTGCTTTTTTATCCATCTCAGCACAGATATTTTTGGCACACTTACCTCCACCACAGTCAAAGATATTCATAGGGTACACCATCATGGCTTGGATACTTTTCAGACCAGAATAAGATGTCTCTGAAAGAAGTGTCTGTAGCTTAAATTCTCAGCAAAGAGGAATCTATGTCTTTTCTTAACTTTTTTTTTGGTACAGGGGAATGAACTCAGGGGCACTTGACCACCTGGCCACATCCCCAGCCCTTTTTTGTATTTTATTAGAGACAGGGACTCACTGAGTTGCTAAATGCCTCACTATTGCTGAGGCTGGCTTTGAACTCATGATCCTCCTGTCTCAGCCTCCCAAGTGCTGGGATTACATGTGTGTGCCACCGCACCTGGCAAAGTTATATTATGCAAGCACAATTATTTTTTTCACTGCTGGGGATTGAACCCAGGGCCTTGTGCATGGGAGGCAAGCACTCTATCAACTGAGCTATATCTCCAGCCTGCTTAACTTTTTATTTTACTGTATTTTATGTTATTTGCTTTGTTTTCCCCAACTGTAGGTTTTATGTTTCCCTCAACAGTGCGTGCGCACTAGCTCTTTCTCTCTCTTTATATATATATATTTTACAGATATATCTGTATATATAATATATGTTATATATAATATACATAATTTATTTTATTTAGCTTTTATTGGTTACTTTTAGTTATACATGACAGTAGAATTCTTTTTCATATAATTGTACAAGTATGAAATATATCTTATTCTAGTTAGAAGCCCATTTTTATGTATGTATATATGATGGTGGGATTCACTATGTGGTATTCATATAAGTACTAGAGAAAATTATTTCAGATTCATTTCACTCAATTTCCTTTTTCTTTTCCCCTTCCTTCCTCATTGTCTAATCTACTACAAATCAATTCTTCCCCTCTCCCCTGTATTGTGGGTTAGCTTCCACATATCAGCGAAAACACTGGACTTTTAATTTTTTTGGAATGGGCTTATTTTCTGGCTGGGTGATTTATCCAGATTACCAAGAGGCCATTGGACTGTTACTCCACAATGGAGGTAAAGAAGCATACTCCTGGAGCGTAGGAGATCCCTTAGGGTGTCTCTTGGTATTACCCTGTCCCATTATTAAGGTCAATGGGAAACTAAGACAACCCAATCTAGGCAAGATGACAAATGTCTCAGACTCTTTAGGAATGAAAGTGTGGGTCACACCTCCAGGTAAAGAGCCAAGACCTGCTGAGGTGCTTGCTGAAGGTAGAGAGAATACAGATGGGTAGTAGAAGAAGGTAGTCATAAAATATGGCCATGTGTCCAGTTACAGAAATGAGGATTGTAATTGCCATTGATAATTCTTTCCTATTCCATTAAGGATATGTTTGGGCATACTTGCACATGCATTAACAGGAAATGATTGTTATTCATTATGTAATGTGATATTCATTGACTTAACATCAATAATGTTTTTTTTTTTTTATATTCTGAGGAAAGAAATAGTGCCTTCAGTTGTAGGAAGAATAGTTAAGTTAGGTGGAATTATGACCTTGTTATTGTGTTTATTTGGAGATTGAGTATGATGCAAAGAGTCATATTTGGATATCAAGTTGAAAAGGGGCAGACTTGTAATGGTTAATTTGAATTGTCAACTTGATTGGATTAAAAGATGCCAAGGATTAAAAGGCTTATGGGTATGCCAATGAGGGTTTGCCTAGGAATAATTGGCATGTGGGTGAGCAAAACTGAAATGGAGACCTTCCCTAAGCATGAGCAGCACAGACCAATAGGATGATGGGTTGGATGGAATACAAGTTGGAAGAACAAAGAAGCAGCAGCAGATGTAAGCTCAATTCTTCTTGAATGGGCTCTTGATTGCTACTGTGATATGGGACTCTCACTTCTTCACTCTTCTAAAATAGATTCTCCAGAAGCATTTGGTATCCAACTAGGGTAGCACCATTGATCCCTCTTGTTCTGAGGCTTCAGCCTCTTGGACTGTGCATCTACTAGTTCTTCCAGCTCTCTAGCCTGCAGACAGCCATTGTGGACTATCCAGCTTCTGGTCACATAAGCCAACCTCATAAGTCCCCGTTATAATTATACTTGCTGTTGATTCTGTTTCCCTAGAGAACCCTTACTAATACAGCATGATAGTCTCCAGGTCCATTTGTTTACTTACAAATGTAATAAAGTCATTATTTTTAAGGCTGAGTGATACTCTATCATGTATATATACCAAAATTTCTTTTTCATTTACCAGTTGAAGGGCATGTAGGTTGGTTCCATACCTTAACTATCGTGAGTTGAACTGCTGTAAACATTGATGTGACTGTGTCACAAGAATATGAAGATTTCAAATCATTTGGTTATGAACCATGGAGTGAGATAGGTGGAACAAATGGTGCTTCCATTCCTGGATTTTTGAGGATTCTCCATACAGAATTCCAGAGTGGTTACACCAACTTGCAATTCAAATGGCAATGTATGAGTGTCTTTTTCTCCCACAAACACTTATTGTCACTTGTATTCATGATAATTTCCATTCTGACTAGAGTGAGAAGAAATCTCAGTGTAACTTTAATTTTCATTTACCTAAGTTCTAGAGATGTTGAACATATTTTTTTTCATGTATTTTTGGACCATTTTTATTTCTTCTGTGAAGTACGTGTTCTACTCTTTTGCCCATTTACTGATTGGGGATATATTTGTTTATTTGTTGCTAAGGTTTTTGTGTTCTTTATAATTCTGGAAATTGACCCTCTTCCTGAGGTGCAGGTGGCAGAGATTTTTCCCATTCTGTAGGCTCTCCTTTCACATTTTTTTATTTCCTTTGCTGTGAAGAAGTTTTTTTATGTGATGACATCCCATTTATTGATTATTGATTTAACTTCTTGCATCATAAGAGTTTTGTTAAGGAAGTCAGTTCCTGTAGATACCAGTTGGATCTACATTTTCTTTTAGTATATGCAGGATTTCTGGTCAAATTTGTAGATGTTTGATCCAACTTGAGTAGAAATTTGTGCAGGTAAGAGATAGGGGATACATTTCCTTCTACTCCATATGAATTTCTACTTTTTCTACCTCCATTTGTTGAAGAGGTACCTTTTTCAAGTGTATGTGTTTGGTGCCTTCATCTAGTATGAGGAAACTGTATTTTTGTGGGTTTGTCTCTGTAGCTTCAATTCTGTTCCATTGGTCTTCTTGCCTGTTTTGGTGCCAAAACAATGCTGTTTTTGTTACTATAGCTTGGTAGCATAATTTGTCATCTGGTAATGTGATGCTTCCTGCTTTGCTTTCATTGCTAAGTATTGCTTTGACTATTCTGGGCCACATATTTTTCCAGAAATTTATGACTAATTTTTCTATTTCTATGAAGACTGCCATTGACGTTATGATGGGAAATGCATTGAATCTGTATAGTGCTTTTGGTAGTATGGACATTTTGATTATATTTATTTTGCCTATCCAAGAACATGGGAGATCTTTCCACTTGTACAGTTTTCCTCATTTTTTTTTTTTTTTAGTTTTTATTGTAGAGGTCCATCACCTTATTGATAGATTTATTTTCAAGTATTTTATTTTATTTTGGAGGCTACCGTAAATGGAATAATTTATCTTTCAGCTGATTTTTTTTTTGTTAGAATGTAGAAATGCAATTGATTTCTGGGTGTTAATTTGCTATCCTGCTACTTTGCTGAATATATTTAGGAGTTCTAAGATTTTTCTAGTGGAGTCCTTTGGGTACTCTAAGTAGAGAATCATGTCATTGGCAAACAAAGATAGTTTGAGCTCTTCTTTACCTATTTGTATCCTTTAATTACTTTAATTTGCCTAATTGCTCTGGCTGGGGTTCAATGACTATGATTAATAGAAGTGGTGAACCTGGGCATCCCTGTTCCTAAGTGGGACTAATTTCAGTTTTTATCTATTTACAGTGACATTGGCATTGGGTATGTCATATGTAGCTTTTTCAATATTGAGGTATGTTCCTTCAATCACAATTTTTCTAGTGTTTTTAGCATGAATGGTTGCTATATTTTGATGAATGCATTTTATGCATCCATTGAGATAATAATGTAGCTGTTGTCTTTAAGTCTATATATGTGATGAATTACATTTATTGATTTCTTTATGTTGAACCAAACTTGCATCCTTGGGCTGAGACCTAATTGATCATGCTGTACTATCATTTTAATGTGTTTTTATGTGATTTACTAATATTTTATTAAAAATTTTGCATCTATATTGAAGGTGTTGGTCTGAAAATTTATTTCTTTGATAAAAAGAAAAGTCTTTGTTTTGGTATTAGAGTAATACTAGCTTCATAGAATGTATTTGGAAGTGTTTCCTCCTTTTCTTATTGTAATGATTTGTAAATTTTAGTATTAGTTCTAATTTGAAGGGCTGGTAGACTTCTACAGATAATCCATTTGTTCCTGGGTTTTGCTTAGTTGGTAGGCTTTTGATGGCTGCTTCCATTTACCTACTTTAAATTGGTCTGTTTAAAATTTCTATATCCACTTGGTTCAATTTGTGTAGGCTGTATGTCTCTAGGAATTTGTCAATATCTTCAAGGTATTCTAGGCTATTGAGATTTTCTGCTTATACTCTGTATTTCCATCTGTCTGTGGTGATATTTCCTTTTTTCATCACAGATTTTTAAAAAATATTTATTTATTTTCTTTTAGTTGTACACAATGCATTTATTTTTACGTGGTGCTGAGGATCGAACCCGGGACGCGCACTTGCTTACTGCTGAGCCACAACCCCAGCTCTCATCACAGATTTTAACAATTTTGATATTTTCTCTCTTTATTTAGTTTAACTTAGCTAAGGATTTATCATTTTTTAAATTGACAACTTTTTGTTTCATTGATTTTTTAAAAATTGTATTTAAATCTCAATCGCATGGATTTTGCTTAAAATTTAATTATTTCATGTCTTCTGTTGATTCTGGTGTTGGTTTTTCTTTGTTTAGGGACTTGAAATGTAATGTTTGATTATTTATTTGCCATGTTTCTATTGCTTGAATGAATGAGCTCAATACTATAAGCGCATTCCTATTAGAACTGCCTTCATAGCATCCCAGAGATTTTGATTAGTTGTATTTCTATTTTTGTTTGGCTCTTCATATTTAAACAATTTTTCTCCCCAATTTCTTTTGATATCCATTCATCATTCAATAGTTAATTATTTAGTCTCCAGGACTTAGAGTGATTTTTTTTTATCTTATCACTGATTTCTAATTTTATTCCATTATGATCTGATATAATGCAGCACATTTTCTTTATTTTTATGTATTTGGTAATAGTTGCCTTGTGGCTTAAGATGTGGTCTAGTTTAGAAAATGCTCCATATGCTGCTGAGAAGAAAGTGTATACAGTCATTAATGGAAGAAATACTCTAAGTCTGTTAAGTTCAAAATTTTAATTGTATGTTTTTCATCCTATAGCCTCTTTATTACGTTTTTGTTTAGAAGATGTATGTTGTAATGAGAGAGTCATGTTAAAGTTACACAGTATTATTGCATTGTGATCAATTTGATTCTTTTTTAAATTTATTTTTATAATTTTTAATATGTACAACTCATAGTGCATGTATTTAGCATCTTTTTACATACAACTGTTTGTAGATGCTCCATTTTAGGGGGGGGGATAAATAATTACTATTATTATTTCCTGTTGTTTTATGATTCCCTTTAGCAGTATGAAGTGGCCATCCTTGTTTCTTCTGATTAACTTTGGATTTAAGTTCACTTTATCTGATATGATGATGAAACAACTGCTTCTTTATGAGATGCCTGTGAATGATATGTTTTTTCTCATTCTTTAACCTTCAGTGTGTGGATGTCTTTGGCTATGAGGTGAGTTTCTTGGAGCTTGGAGACAGAATATGGTTGGGCCTTGTTTCTTAATCCAGTCTGCCAGCCCTATGTCTTTTGATTGATGAGTTTCATCCATTAACACTTGGTGTTCTCATTGAGATATGATTTTTATTTCCTATCATTTTGATTTCTTTCTAGTTTTTAAATTGAATTAGATTTAACTTTGCTTGGTTCTATTCAAAATTTTCTAAGAATTTTCAACCTGCTTTCCATAGCAGTTACATCAAGTTGCAGTCCCACCAACAATGTATGAGTGAACCTTTTTCCTCACATCTTTGCCAAGATTTATTGTTGACTGGAGTGAGATGGAACCCCAGTGTAGTTTTAATTTTCATTTCTCTAATTGCTGGAGGTATTTAAAAATTTTTATATAGAGGGCTGGGGTTGTGGCTCAGAGGTAGAGTGTTCACTTAGCATGTGCACGGCCCAGGTTCTATCCTCAACACCACGTAAAAATAAAGGCATTGTGTACAACTAAAGCAAATAAATAAAAAAAATACATATATATTTTTGACATGTTTCTTTTTCTGTTAAGTGCCTGTTAAGTTTCTTAGCCCATTGATTGATTGGTTATTATTATTATTATTATTATTATTATTATTATTATTATTTGGTGTTATATTTTTGGGGTTCTTTGTATGTCCTGGAGATTAATGCTCTTTCTGAGGTGCAGATAGTAAATATTTTCTCCCATTCATTAGGCTCTCTCTTCACATTCTTGCTTCTTTCTTTTGCAGTGAAGAAGCTTTTTAGCTTGATATCACATTTATTGATTCTTGATTTTATTTCTTATGTTTTAGGAGTCTTATTGAAGAAGTCTGTTCCTGAGCCAACATGATGGAGAGTTGGAGATAATTTATCTTCTTCTAGGTGCAGTTTCTCTGGTCAAATGCCTAGTTACTTCATACTTTTGAATTGAGTTTTTTTTACAGGATGAGAGATATGTGTTCAATTTTATTCTGCTACATATGGATTTCCAGTTTCCCCAGCACCATTTGTTGAAGAGGTTGTTTTTTCTACAATGTATTTTTAGGGTGCCTTTGTCTAGGATGAGATAACTATTTATGTGGGTTTGTCTCAGTGTCTTCTATTCTGTTCCATTGGTTTTCCTGTATGTTTTGGTGCCAATACCATGCCACTTTTTTTACAATATCCCTGTAGTATAACCTAAGATCTCGTGTTAGGATGCCTCCTGATTCACTTTTTTCAGTAAGTATTTCTTTGGCTATTCTGGGCCTCTTAGTTTTCCAAATAAATTTTATGATTGCTTTTTCTATTTATATGAAGAGTATTATTGGTATAATACTAAGAAGTTCATTAAATCTGTATAACTCTTTTGGTGGTATGGCCATTTTGGTAATGTTAATTCTGCCTATACAAGAACATGTGAGATCCTTGCATTTTATAAGGTCTTGTTCAATTTCTTTCATTTTTACTGTACAGGTCATTCACCACTTTTATTAGATTGATTCCCAAGTATTTTTTGAGTCTATTATGAATGGGATAGTTTATCTGATTTCTCTTTCAGCTAATTCATCATTGGTGTGTAGGAATGTAATTGATTTATACACGTTAAGTTATATCCTGTTACTTTGCTGAATTCCTTTTTTGAAGGAGCCCTAATTAGGAAGGGCTGTTGTAGCTAGCTGGAAGCCATGGGTTCCACCTGATATGTATGTGACGCACCTGTAGGCACCCGCAAACCTGAAGGTATATAACCGGGTGAAAGCGGTCCGAGTTAGGAGAACGGAGAATTCAGACAGTCGGGTAGTCACTCGGTCGGTCAGAAGAATCAGAGCGGCCAGAACGTAGGCAGAGCGGTTACAGAAGAGAAACCAGATAGAAGAAGTAATGACTGGCCAGAGTTAGGCCGAGGCTCCAGAGGACTGGTCAGAGTTAGGCCGAGACTCCTGAGGAAGACAGAAGACAGAAGAAAGAAGAAGGAAGAAAGAAGAGAGAAGAAAGAAGCTCTAATCTTTCTCTAAGCTAAGCTCTATCTTTCTAACTCTAACTCTAAGCTAAGCTCTATCTTTCTAACTCTAACTCTAAGCTAAGAAGACAAGAAGAAAAGCTCGCTTTAATCTTTCTCTCTAAAAATCTTTCTTTCCCTCTCTAAGCTCTAAGAAAGTAGAAGTAAAAGTAGTAAAAGCTTAACTCTGCCCCCGAGAGTTTTTATCCCGGTTTACGGTACCAGGCAGCTTACACTTTTTGAGTTCAAGAAGCTTTTGGGTGGATTTTTTGGTCTTCTAAATAGAGAATATTGTCAAAGGCAAATAGTGATAGTTTGAGCTCTTCTTGGGTTTCAAGGACTATGTTGAATAGGATTCCTAAAAGAGGGCATCCCTCTCATTACAGTTTTTAGAGGGAATGCTTTCAATCTTTCTCCATTTGGAATGATGTTAACCTTGGGTTAAACATATAGCTTTTACAATGTGGACCTATGTTCCTACTTTCCCTAGTTTTTGTAGTGTTTTGCACATTAATTAATGCTATATTTGGTCAAATGTTTTGCCTGAAACTACTGAGCTAATCATGCAATTTTTGTCTATAAGTCTATTGATGAGATGAAATATGTTTATTGATTTCTGTATTTTAAAGCAACCTTGCATCCCTGTAATGTACTCCACATGATCATGGTGCACTATCGTTTTGATATATTTTTGTACACAATTTGCCAGTATCTTATTAAGAATTTTTCTATATATATTCATCAGGAATAGGTGTCTGAAACTTTCATTCCTTGATGTGTCTTTGTCTGTTTTATCTTTTAAATCAGGGGGATGCAGCTTTATAGAATGAGTTTATGAGGGTTCCCTGCCTTTTTTATTTCATGGAATAATTTGCAGAGTATTGGTGTTATGTCTACTTTGAAGGTCTGTTAGAAATTGGTTGTGAATCCATCTGCTTCTGTTTTTGTTGTTGTTATTTTAGTAGGCTTTTGATGATATCTTCAATTTCATTGTGTGAAATTGATCTATAAATTTTTCTGTCTTCCAGTTTCAATTTGGGTAGGACATATGTCTTTAAAAATTTGTCAATGTTTTAATGACTTTATAATTTATTGGAGTATAATTTTTCAAAGTAGTTTCTGATTATTGTCTGCATTTCAATACTGTCTGTGGGGATAGTTCCTTTTTCATCATGAATTTTAGTTTTTTCTCTCTTTTACTTCATTAGCATGCACAAGGGTTTATTGATTTTATTTATTTATTGAAAGAACCAACTTTTTGTTCAGTATAGTTTTTTAATTGTTTTATTTTCTTCCAATTTCATTGAATTCACTGCTGGTTTTAATTATTTCCTGTCTATTTCTGCTTTTGGTGTTGATTTGTTATTTTTCTGAGTATTTTAAGGTATAATGTCAGGTTATTTATTTGGTGAATTTGTATTATTTTAAAGAATGTGCTCAGAAAAATGAACTTTCCTCTTAGCACTGCCTTCATAATGTCCCAGAGATTTTGATAAATTGTGTTGTAATTCTCACTGACTTCGAAGTATTTTTTTAATTTCATACCTGATGCCTTATATATCCATTGATCATTAAATAGTGTATTATTAAGTCTTTAGGTGTTAGAGTAGCTTCTATTTTTTGTTTTATCATTGGTTTCTAATTTCATATCATTATGAACTGATAATATTGTTCATTTCTTTCATTTTCTAGGAGTTGTTTTGTGGCCTAAATATGTTGTATTTTAGAGGAAGGTCTGTATGCTGCTGAGAGGAAAGTGTATTCAGTCAAAGATGTGGATTAAAGTCACCCAGTATTATTGTGTCATGATCCATTTGATTCTTGAAAAGGTGCTTGTTTGAAGTATAGAGTTGTTCCACTGTTTGGGCACAAATATTTGCAATTGTTATTTCTTGTTTTTATATAATTACTTTAATCAGTATGATTTAATCAGTATGATTAGTATTTGTCACTTCTGGTAAATTTTGGCTTGAAGTCCACTTTACCTAATATGAGGATAGAATCCCCTGCTTGTTTTCAAGGTCCATGTGAATGTTATGTTTCTTTCAATCCTTTAACTCTAACTCTGTGGATGTCTTTGTTTACAAGATGAATCACTTGGAGACAGTATATTGTTGGATCTTGTTTTTTAATCCAATCTGCGAGTCTATGTCTTTTGATTGATGAGTTTTGGCTCTTTATATTCAATGTTATTATTGAGATGAAATTTTTATACCCTGTCATTTTGATTTAATTCTGGATTTAAAAAAAAATTTTAGTTATAGATAAACATAGTACTTTTTTATTTATTTTTTAAATGTGGTGCTGAGAATTGAACCCAGTTCCTCACACATGCCAGGCAAGTGCTCTACCACTGAGCCACAGCCCCAGCCCTAACTCTGGACTTTAATTTGTATTGTTTTCTCTTCCAATTGTCTACTTTTCTAGTGTAGCTCCTCTCTTTGCTGGTTTTCACTTTACTTTTTATTTCTAATTCATGACGTATTTTGTTGAGTATGTTTTTTAGAGGAGGTTTCTTGTTGTGAATTATTTTAATTTGTGCTCATCCTGGAAGGTTTTAATTTTGTCATCAATTCAAAAGCTTAATATTGCTGGGTATCATATTCTTGGCTGGCATCCATTTTATTTCAAGGCTTACTGTATATTATTCAAAGAGCACCTAGCTTCAACAGTCTTGTCTGAGAAATCAGCTGAGATCTGGATTGGTTTCCCTTTTTCTCTGGCAGCCTTTAAAATTTTATCCTTATTATGTATGTTAGGCATTTTTAAAATATTGTGCTTTGGTGTGGGTCTGTTATAATTTTGCATATTTGAGTCCTCTAAGACTCCTTAATTTGGTTTTCCATTTCATTGGTAAGATTTGGGAAAATTTCTAATATTATTTCATTGCAAGATTATGCATTCCATTGGTTTGTATCTTTGAGCTTTCATCTATCCCAATGAATCTTAAATTTGGTCTTTTCATATTAACCAATATTTCTTGGAATTTATGTTCATGGTCTCTTCACATCTTTTCTCCATATTCAACTTTATTTTCATGATGATATACTTTGTCTTCATTGCCTGAAGCTGTCTTCCATGTGATCTAGTCTGCTGGTGATGTTTCCATTGAATTTTTAATTTGGTTTATTGGTTCCTTCATTTTGAGGATTTCTGACCAATTCTCTTCAGGATATCTATCTTATTATTATTATTGATATGATCTTTCACTTCTTGTATTTTCTCTCTGATTTCATTTCTTAAGTCATCTTTTACCTTGTAGATCAGTTTCACCATGAACTTTAACAATTCTACCTCAGACATTTCCTCTACCGTGATTGAAATAGAGTCTATTGTTGAGGTATTTCTGTGTTATTTGAGATGCTTTGTTCCATTTCTTTTTCATATTGTTTGTGTGTCTGCCCATCTATATGGATGGATCTGATGCTATAGAGTTTCTACTTTACAAGTTCATAGTGTCCCTCTATATTACCAGTACCTCACAAGTTTGTGAAGGAGCCTAATGATAGCAACAATCTATGCAAACAATGCATAGCATCAGACTAGATCCTTAGGTCCTATTTTAATATATAGTGTTAATATGATATGTTGAGAGAGTAGGATTAGCAATTTCCATCAGTTAAAATGTAAAATAATCATGCATTATGTCTGGCTGAAAATCAAATAATAGGTGTTGTCTATCACATCTTCTGTCTTAATTATTGCTGTGACATTGGTGGTAAGCGTAGATATTATATGCCTCAATTAGTATTATGAAGTGATAAGGATAGAGTTGTGTAAGAGGAACAAAGAAGGCGTACCAGGGTAAAAAAGAGTTTGCAATTTCAAAGGGTGAATAGAGCAGATGCAGTGGTAACATAGGCTATGATGTTAATATAAAAGGGGAAAAACAGAATATAAATGAGGAGAGAGGGAATTGAATTTGGGTGTTGAAGGAGCCCCAATTAGGGAGATGGCTATTGCGGTCAGCTGGAAGCCATAAGTTCCACCTGATAATAAGTATGTATGTGACGCACCTGTAAATGCACGTGAGGCACCCGCAAAGCTAAAGGTATATAACCGGGTTAAAGCGGTCGGAAGGAGGAGAAGAATGAATTCATTCAGTCAGTCATGCAGTCGCTCGGTCGGAAGAAGAGTTCGGGTCAGAGAAGAAGAAAAGAATCAGAGCGGCCAGAATGTAGGCAGAGCGGTTACAGAAGAGAAACCAGATAGAAGAAGTAATTCCTGGTCAGAGTCAGGCCGAGGCTCCCGAGGAAGAAGGAAGAAAGAACAAAGAAGAAAGAAGCTCTAAAAGCTAAGCTCTCTCTCTCTCTAAAGAAGAAATCTCTCTCTTTCAAGCTCTCTCTCTTTCTCTCTAAGCTCTAAGAAGATGAAAAAGAAAAAGCTCTTTCTCTCTAAGCTCTAAGAAGAAGAAGAAAAAGCTATCTCTAATCTTTCTCTCTAAGCTCTTTCTAAGAAGAAGAAAAATCTTTCTTTCTCTCTCTAAGCTCTCTCTAAGAAAGTAGAAGTAAAAGTAGTAATAGCTTTACTCTGCCTCCGAGTTTTTCTCCCGCGGCGGTTTTGTGGCTGGCCACGACAGGCAGCTTACAGGGTGTCAGAAATAGAAAAAGATTAAATGAGACAAAGGGATAGAGTAGTGGCAAAGCTGATACAAAACGAAAATCAAAATATGATAAATCAAAACCCTAACCAACAAAAATACAATGCATGGGGCAAAAAGAACACCTTCAAAAAAGCAATAAAGGAAAAAAGGGCTAGAAATGAAAAGTGAGAAACAAATATGAATATATGTAGGACTCTTTGAATCAATCAGTACACACTCAAATGAAACAAATACCCAATATAGAAACCAAAAACCAAAAGCAAAACAGAACAACAGCAACAAGCAAGCAACAAAAAATATCTTGGTGAAATTTTAAGAAATTAACAAGTTGTATCCACTATGGTGGACACAATAGTCAGTAAGCATATGTGTTTATTGTGCCCAACTGATTTTGTTTCTTTCTTTTTTTTTTTTTTTTGAGGTATGAACTAAGAATGGCATATGGGCTATGGTTTTTTGTGTTTTTCCTTTCTATTATGTTGCTCACTGAGGTAAGTGTTGGGGTTTAAGTCTTTACAATTTCCCTTCTTGGGGGATTAGTTTGGGTGGGTCAGCTTCTGGGCATGGTGGCAAAGAGGTGTGCTGAGTTAGCTGTATTGCAAATGGGCTGTGAAGCAAGTAGTTATATCCAGCGATCCCATCTATCCTGGGCCAAGTGGATCAAGGCCAGGTGCTGGGACCTGTGGGCCAGAGGCAAAGCTGTTGTGAAGTGTCAGACTGGCCTGGTGGCAAGGTAGTGGCTTGGCATGCAGGGCTATGCACCAGCAGTTAAGCTACAGGTCTAGTAGGCAGAACAGTGGTTTGGGATTGGGGCTGGAGTTTTGGGAGACTACGGACTGGATGGCCAAAGGGCCCTGGCAGGTGCCAGACTGGTCCTGACCCTGGCTGGTCTGGGAGGCCTGGGGAATGGTGGATGCCAGATTATGAAGGGAGACAGGGACAAGGCTAGTGCTGAGACCTAGTGAGTGCCAGTCAGGTGGACCCTGGGAACCAGGTAGTTGTGCTTGGCTATTTTTTTTTTTTTACACCAGGGATTGAACTCAGGGGCACTAGACCACTGAGTCACATTCCTATACCTGTTTTGTATTTCCTTTAAAAATAGGGTCTCACTAAGTTGCTTAGCACGTCACTTTTTCTGAGGCTCTCTTTGAACTCACAATTCTCCTGCCTCAGCCTCCCGAGCTGCTGGGAATGCAGGCATGCACCACCATGTCTGACCTGGATATTCTTTTTTATTCTTATGTGTAGATGGACACATATCTTTATCTATTTTTTCTGTGTGGTGCTGAGAATCAAACCCAATGCCCCATACATGCTAGGCAAACACTCTACCACTGAGCGACAACCCCAGCCCCTGGCTTGGCTATTCTTTAGTGTACCTTCTCCCACTGCTGGTTTTCTTTTTTATTCCCCATTTTTTTAATGGAATATCTTTATTGAGTATATTTTGTAGTGTAGGCTTTCTAATTGTGAATTCTTTTAACTTGTGTTTTTCACGAAAGGTTTTCATTTTGTCTTCAGTTCTGAAGTTTAGTTTTCTGAAGTTTAATTTTCTTTTTAAATGCACTGCACAATTCCATGTATTCAACATTATTGAAATGACAAAATTATAAGAATATAAACTAGATTTGTGGATGCCAGGATCTAAGAATGCAGATAGTGTAGGGTGGGAGTGGCTACAGGAGGGTGGAAGAAGAAATATTTTGTATAGAGAAAAATGACTGTTCAGATTTAGAGGTAAACCAATTCTGATCTTAGCTGATTTTTCAACCCATACCCTAAAAGCTAGGAAGTCCTGAAATTAGAAATTTCAAAGGATATAGTATTCATGGGTGGCATCCATTTTTTTTCACTGCTTGGTACAAATAATTCCAGGACCACCTAGCTTTTAGAGTCTGGATTGAAAAATTAGCTGAGATCCGATTAGTTTACCTCTAAATCTGAACAGTCATTTTTGTCTATCAGCTTTCAAAATTCTATGCTGATTCTATATGTTACACATTTTCATAATAATGTGCCTTGGTGTGGGTCTCTTATAGATTTGTATATTTGGAATTATGTAATCCTTCTGTATTTCATTTTCATTCTTACTGTTTGGGAAATTTTTTTATATCATTTTATTGAAAATAAGTGCACCACGATCAAGTGGGGTTTACCCCAGGGATGCAAGGTTGGTTCAACATTCGGAAATCAAGAAACATAATACATCACATCAATAGACTTAAAAAAAAAACCATATGATCATCTCAATAGACGCCGAAAAAGCATTTGACAAAATACAACACCCCTTTATGTTCAAAGCTCTTAGAAAAATTAGGAATAACAGGAACATATCTCAACATTATAAAAGCTATCTATGCAAAACCTCAAGCTAACATTATCTTAAATGGAGAAAAATTGAAAGCATCCCCTCTAAAAACTGGAACAAGACAGGGACGCCCCCTTTCACCACTGCTATTTAACATAGTACGTGAAACTCTGGCCAGAGCAATTAGACAGATGAAAGAAATTAAAGGGATCCATTTCTTTAGTTTGTATTTGAGAGCATTCATCTATCTGAATGAGTCTTAGATGTGGCATTATCATGTTATCCCATAGTTCTTGTAAATTTGTCCATAGTCATTTAACATCTTTTTACCATCAACTTAATTTTTAAGATTATATAATTTGTCTTTGTTACATGAAACTTTATCTTCCAAGTGATCTAGGCTATTAGTGATGCTTTCCAATAAATTTTGAATTTAGTTTATTGATATCTTCATTTTGAGGATGTTTAATTAATTTTTCTTCAGGATTTCTATCTCCTTAGGGAAGTGATCTTTCACTTTTGTATTTTCTCTCTGATTTCACTCCTGACATCATCTTTTATTTCATCAAGCAATTTAACTGTGAACTTTCTAAATTCCTTCCCTAAACTTTCCTCTACTGTGGTATCAATGGATTCTGTTGTTGAGGCATTCTGGGATTGTTTGGGATGGTTTATTCCTTTGCTTTTTCATATTTTTTTTGTGTCTTTACATCTATATGAAGAGTTCTGAAGCAGCAGAATTTCAATCCTATGAACTTATAGAGTCCCTATTGATTTCCACTAGCTCACAGATTAAGGGGCACCAAATATTAGCAGAGATCTATGTAAAGAATATGTAGCAATAAACTAAGTACTTGGCTCTCATTATGATATCTACAATATTAATTGGTACAATAAACAGATTTGGTAGGATCAGAAATTTCCATTAGTAAAAACAGCAAATGATCATGAATTTTTTCTGGCAAAAAAATTAAACAATATGTGTTAACTTTGATATCCATATTATTAATTATTACTACAGCATTAGTCATGTGGTCCAATAGCAATTAGTGTTAAGAGATGTTAAGAATATATTTGAATAAGAGGAAAAATGAAAAGGTAGGAGGGTAGAAATGGGTTTGCAATTTCAATAGGTGAATGTGGGAAATGTGAAAATGAAGTACTTATATGGAAGGAGGAGAAAAATTAGAAGGAAATATTAAAAGAAGAGTAAAAGAGCAAACAGAATTTTACTGTTATGAAGAGCAAAGCAAGAAAGAAACAAGGGAAAGGGAATAGTGAAGATGACAATACAAAACAAAATTGAAAGAACTTTAAATAGAACAAAGAGGGGGGAGGGGGGAGGGCCAAGGGGATAAGAATAATGGCAGACTGAGTTTTCCATGATTACCCTAAATACATGTATGAAGACCCAGTTGTTGTAAAAATACTTTATATTAAACCAGCAACTCGAAAAATTGTGCTCTTTATATGTAATATGAAATGAAATGTACTCTGCAAATGTGTATAACAAATTAGAATAATAAAAAAAATTTAAAAAAGAGAGAACTATAATTTTTTAAAAAATAAATAAATAAATAAACATTGAAGTGGCTGTGTCACTGTAATATGCTGTTTTTAAGTCTTTTGGGAACAGACCCAGGAGTGGGATGGCTGGGTCATAGGGTGGTTCCATTCCCATTTTCCCAAGAAATCTCCATACTGCTTTCCATAGCGGTTGCACCATTTTGCAGTCCCACCAGCAATGTACGAGTGTGCCTTTTTCCCCACATCCTCTCCAACATTTATTGTTGTTTGTGTTCTTGATAGCTGCCATTCTGACTGGGGTGAAATGAAATCTTAGAGTAGTTTTTATTTGCATTTCTCTAATTGCCAAAATAGCTAGGTTGTGGAACCAACCTAGATGTCCCTCAGTAGATGAGTGGATAAAGAAAATGTGGTATATATACAAAATGGAATTTTACTCAGCAATAAGAGAGAATAAAATAATGGCATTTGCAGGTAAATGGATGAAGTTGGAGAATATAATGCTAAGTGAAATTAGTCAATCTCAAAAATCCAAACACCAAATGTTTTCTCTGATATAAGGAGGTTAGTTCACAGTGTGATTGGATGGGGGTACATAGGATTAGAGGAACACTAGAATGGTCAAAGGAAAGGGAGGGCAAGGGAGGGAGCAAGGGGGGAAAAGGGGGGAAAATGGTGGTTGAATGAGATGGATATCACTATCCCAAATGCATGATTAAAGATCTGAATGGTACTTATATACTTTGTATACAAGCAGTTGTATGTAAAAAGATGATATACTTGTGCATTATGAATAAGTAAATAAATAATCTTAATAAATAAATAAATAAATAAATATACTAATCAAAAACCCTATCCCTCAACAGACAGAGCAAGGAAAATGGTAAAAAAAATAAAAATGAAAATAAATGAGATAACAGAAACAAATATGTATATGTATACATATCCATGAATCATGGATAACAAAACAAAAACAATAAATAAATATTTTTGATGCAATATTAAGGAGTTACTTCCATTTTGGTGGTCAAAAATATCAATGAGAATATGTTTGCTGTTTGTGCCCATCTATCAACTATCTTTCTTTCTGTTTCTTCTTGAAGTATACACTCAGCTCAACAGTAGGGACTGTGGTTTGTCAGCCCCTTTCTTTTTATTCTGTTACTCACCAAGATGCCAGTTGGTGTTCAAAACCAAAAACCTCTGCTTCCCTTCTCAGTGGTAAGATGAAGTTTGGGATGGGAAATACTGTCAGTTCCGCTTCAGGGTGAAGACACAGCTGGGATCTGTGAGATGAGTACATGTAGGTAGAACTCTTGGGGGCTGGGCTTAGGTCTAGTGAGGCTCCAGATGCTTTATTGCACAACAAGTTTTCTGACAATATTAAATCCATATTCATTTAGAGTCTGTCAAACGTGTAACTATGTGGGAACACTACACAGGAGTCTCCCCATGAATCCACTCATAAGATTAGGAAGCCAGTCCCATACTGCTTCTGTTGGTGTTGGTTCCGCCCTTCTTGACATCCCAGCGCACATCCCCAAGGGCAATCACACCACCAATTCAGGTTCCTAACCTGCTGCGGCTGATTTCACATTCTTCACAGACTCCTGGGGTCAATCTCCCAGGAGGGACACACCCGACAGTTCAGAATCTCAACCAGCATCTTTCCCAGCCTCTTGGGTCCAAGCTCAGATAAACCCACCCATTTAGATTTATTATCTGCCATAGCTGGTCCTGTGAGCTGCAGGGCTCAAAAAGGATAGGAACCAGGATTCTCTCCAGCCTCCCTGATTTGTATTCTCCTGAGCGAAATAGTCTCTGTGCCTAATTTTCTCCAGATTTTCTTAGGCTCAGACTAGTGCACATGGCTGGTGTCTACTTGTACTCTGAGACAGCCCCATTTTCCCAGATGTGAGTTCTCTGTCCCAGTATCTGGCTGCCACAGTGTGTTCACATAAGCTGGATCAAACCTTGGCTCATCATAGACTATTGTTAACCATGGGGCATCAATCATGTACCAATTTACTGTGTCCAACGGCCTCTGAATCAGCCTAGGGAAGCTTCTTTTCCAAACTCAGTATTTTCCACACTGAAACTGCATATTTTATTCCCCAACTTTTTCCACCCATGTGTGTTAATTCCCCTGTTCCCACAAGCAGCTTAGCTTTATTTTTTTTCCTTCTTTAATGTTTCCCAGATTTCTAAGTCTCTAAGGCACTCTGGTTGTCCAGTATTGAGTTTTATTAAAATCTCTTTTTCACTCATCTCTCAGAGAAACAGTATTCCTATTACCTGAATCCCAGGCCACCAAGCTACAAGAAACACTGCTTCACTTTTGTTGTCCTAGTAGTTGTTCTCTTCCTTCTCTCCTCCTCCTCCTCCCCATCCTCCTCCTCCTCCTCCTCTTCCTCCTCCCCCTCCTCCTCTTCCTCCATCCTCCTCCTCCTCCTCCTCCTCCTCTTTCTTCTTCTCCTCTCCTCCCTCCTCCTCCTCCTCCTCCTCCTCCTCCTCCTCCTCCTCCTCCTCCTCCTCCTTCTTCTTCTTCTTCTTCTTCTTCTTCTTCTTCTTCTTCTTCTTCTTCTTCTTCTTTTTCTCTCTCCAGCTAGAATACTAAAGATTTTTATGAATATTTTTGGTCATTTGGGTTTCTTTTGGGAAATATCTGTTTAGATCATTTGTTCATATATTGTTCAGATTACTGTGATTATGTGTGTGTGTGTGTGTGTGTGTGTGTGTGTGTGTGTTTTTCTTGTTTGAGTTCTTTACCTATTTTAGGTATTAATCTTTTTTTGAATGTGTAGATGTCAAATATTATCTCCCATCATTCAGGTTATCTCCTCACAAATTTAATTGTTTCATTTGCTGTGCAAAACCTTTTCAATTTAATGCCTTCCCACTTATTGATTCATTTTAATATTCTTGGTTCAAGATCATTACTGAGAAATTCAATGCCTGCACCAGTAATTTGCAATTTTGACGCTATGATTTCCTCTAGCAGTGACAATTTTTCTCATCTAAATATTAGGCCTTTGATCCATGTTGTGTTGTTTCTCTTGCAAGGGGAATGATATGGATTTAGTCTCATTCCTTTACATATGGCTATCCAGTTTTCCAAACACCATTTGTTTTAGAAAGCTGTCTTTCCTCCAACATGTTTTTGGCACTTTATCAAGGATCATTCAAAGTGGATTTGTCTGTGTTTGTTGTGTTCTATTCCATTGATTTTAAATTCTGCTTTTATGCCAATATCATGCTGTTTTTATCATTTTATCTATGTAAGATAATTTGAGATCCAATATTGTGATACCTCTAGCATTGTTCTTATTATTTGGAATTGCTTTGACTGTTCTGGGTCTTTTAGTCAGCTGTAAAAAAAATTAGGTTTGTTCTAGTTCTGTGAAGAATATCATTGACATTTTGATGGAGATTTTTGTGAATATGTAGTTTAATTTGTACAATATGGCTGTTTTAAGAATTGCTTTCTTAAGTGTTATATAATTTCATTGTAGTGGTCTTTTCCATTTCTTAGTTACATATATTTTTCCATAATTTCTTCTTGAGGCTTTCATGGATGAAATTGTTTTCCTGATTTCTGTTTCAACAGGTTTATTGATTACGTATAAAAAATAAATGGATTTGTGCATGCACATTTTTAATATGCTACTTTACTGAATAAATTTGTCAACTCTAGAAGCCTTCTATTGGAATTGTTTGGATCTTCTAAAAATCACATCATCTGCAAACAGAGAGAATTTGACTTCTTCTTTACAATGTGTGTTGTTTTAATTTTCTTCCTCTACCTAATTTTTTTCTGGCTACATTTTAAGAATTATATTGAGTGCTGGGGTTGGGGCTTAGTGTTAGAGTGCTTGCCTAGCATGTGTGATGCACTTGGTTCAATTTTCGGCACCTCATATAAATAAATGAATAAAATAAAGGTTCATCAACATCTAAATATGTATATATATATATATATATATATATGTATATATATATGAATTATATTGCATAGGAGTGGTGAGATTATATATCCTTGCTTCTTCCTCATTTTAGAGGAAATGCTTTCTTTTTTCCTGTCCAGTACAATGTTGGGTTTTGGTTTTACATATATACCCTTGAAGATCTGTAGGTGTGTTCATTCTAACCCTAGTTCTCTCAGTGGTTTTAACATGTCTAGGTGCTAAACTTTTTAGGCATCTATTTAGATCATCACATAGTTTACGTTTTTACTTACATAATGAATTGAATATATAGATTTGCATATGTAGAACCAACTTTCTGCCCTCAATGAAAACAAACACCTCTTGATATAATGATTCAGATATTTGCCAAAACAAAAATGTTGGGTTATGTCAACACAGCTCTCTTACCATTAAATTCATTCAGACAAAAAAAAAAAACAATACACACCTAAAAATTGCTGGAATCAAAAACTGCCAAATTCACTTTCTTCTCAGCTGATCCTATAATCTCTAAAGAGACCATATTTATATCACATATCATATAATAGCACACTTTTAAAATGGTATTAACCTTCTCTCATCATAATGGAAAAAAATTAGAATTCAGCAGTAAGACATACTATAGAAACTATATAACATATGGATATTGAACAATACATTTTGAATGATAAATGGATCAAAAAAAGTAAAGTGAAAAATTTTAAATTCCTTACAGCAAATAAAAAGAGTGATAAAATATTCCAAAATCTCTGGGACACTATAAAGGCATTGTTTTGAAGAAAGTTACAGCATTGAGAGCCCACATAATGCAGAAACCAGAGAGATCCCCAATAAACAATTAAATTATTTATCTCAAGCCCTAAAAGTGTAGATAAAAACTGACTCTGATTTCTAACCTGGTAGAAAGTAGGCAATAATCAAGAGCAGGATTTAAATGAATGAAAAAAAGGAATAAAGATACAAAGGTTCAATGTACGAGGACTTGATTCTTTGAAAATAAATGTGAGATTGATAAACCCTAAAGAAAAGAGAAAACAGACTCAAATCAACAAAATTAGAGATGAAAAAAGAGATATCCCCACAGATATTTCTGAACTTCAGAGCATAGTTAAGGGACAAATTTGAAAAAATTATATTTGAATAAACTGAAAAATCTAAAATATGTTAACAATTTTCTAGACATATATGACTTAACTAAATACAAATAAGAGGATATGAAAAACCCAAACAGACCAATAATAAGATATAATATTGAAGTAGTAATATATATTTTCAAGCAAAAAACCCCAAGGGAAGATGAATTTTCAACTGAATTCTACCAGACCTTTAAAAGGGAAATAACTCAAATCCTCCTCAAATTATTTCATGATATAGGAGAAAAAAATGGCAGTTCTGGGGAATCCCCAAAGTTTTACCAGTTTCCTGTGAGCGAATTAAATTAGTAGTTCTGGTATGGTGAACTAAAGAAGGGAAATGGGGTATAAAAGCAAGGAGGCAACACAGAAAGCTAGTATTCAGGAGAAAAATGAAGCTACTGTTTTTTTTTTTTTTTTTTTCTTTATTTCTGGATTTTTTTTAACAGAAAGATAATTAGTACTGTTAACAGACAGTGAGGGAGGGTAAAACAGGTAATAGAAGTCAAAATATGTTCTCCTACCAATCTCAACAAAAACATGATGATCAGCATATCTACAATCCAAACAAATGATAAAATAACAAAATCAGAAAATCAGAAAAGCTGGAATGTGCATAGGCTGTATTTGTTACTTAGGCCATATTTTTCACTGCATCATTGGTGTTGACAGCCAATTTGAGTGTAGAAAAGAAATTGATAGATGGCTTGGACTCCACAGAGTGGATAGGAGAAAGGGAAATTCCATCTGAAATCGACGGAACCAACTTTGTGATATAAAGTGTGGCTGAGGTGTGCCAAAAGGTAGTATGCAAGTGTGTCTGAGGATGGTTGAATAGAATATTCTACCTCACTCCCAAGCTTTGAATGCAGACAGGCACTCTGAGAATGAAACTTGCAATTCAAGTAATATAAATCTATAGATAAAGTAAATAAAAGAGCTGGCCAATTTTCCTGACAGACTCACATTCTCAAAACTAGGAAAAAGAAATATTCATTCTTAGAGATAGAAGCTGTTTATTCATTCCTATGCCCTCCTCCAGCAGAGGTGGACAGTTAAAGGTGGTTGAATTCTGAAAATAAGCTTACCTAGCAAGTTTGATTGGTTTGGGTCAATGCAAATATCAGATGAGATTTATTTATTTTATGGTTTAGATATGAAGTGTCCCAAAAAAGTTTATTTGTGAGACAAAACAAAAATGTTCAGAGGTAAAATAATTGGATTATCAAAGCTATAAATTAAGTAGAGAATCAATCCACTGATATGGGTGAATGGGATGGAAATTGTAAGCAGGTAGTGTGTGGTTGGAGGATGTAGGACAAGAGGCTTGAATTTGAGGATTGCATTTTGTCCATTGTGAGTGGAGCTGTGTCTCTGCTTCCCGACTTCCATGTCCTGATCTTCTGCTTCATCTCTAGTACAGAGCTACTGAGATGACCAACTATGGACTAAAACTCTGAAAACATGAACCAAATTATACTTTTTCCTCATCTAAGATTTTCTTGTTAGGTCTTTGATCACAGTGATGCAAAGTTGACTAAAACACTTTCTAATGATATCTCCAAAATTGATGGTTTCTAAAATTTTAAACATCAAACCAAGAATTAGGAGGTGGGGGCATGGAGAGAAAGAACATAAGCTCAGTCATTTAGACAAAGGGAAATGAAAAGAAGGGAGGGGATTCGAAAAAGAAAGACAGTGTAATGAATCAGATATAATTTCCAAAGTGCATATATAAGTACACCACAGTGAATCCTACCATCATGTACATCCACAAGACTGGGTCTTAATTAGAATAAGATATATTCCATGTTGTATAATATATCAAATGGATTCTACAATCATGTATAACTAAAAAGAACCAATAAAAAACAGACACAGAAAATCCTATCACAAGAATTCACAAACAATTAATCTGTACCTCTGAATTGTAATTAACACATTTACTGATTGACATTAACTAACACCTAATGTCCTTACATGCAACTATTTCATTTCAACCTCCTCTGTCACACCACATTTATCCATCAATATTTTCCTCTGTCTCCCTTCTCTTCCTATTTACATCCTTCCATCTTTTCTTACTTTATTTTTTCTCTCTGTATTTCCTTTCTTTTTAAATCCAGTCATTCAATTCAATTTAATATAATATACTATTGTGAATGGTTAACCAGCTCAAGCTATACTATATTAACCCGCACCCACATTCCACCTGGGCCAATAGAGTTGTAGAGATACTTAGTAATTTCATGAATAGTATGCACTTAGAGCTTATTTATTTAAAAATGTATTAGTGCATTCAGTGAATCACATTTAAAGTACCACTGTTACTTGCAGCATTCTCTCCTGTCAAAGAGGCATTGGAAGTTAAATTGACATATGGATTATCCAGAGTCTGAGTTGTTGTTCATATATACTGACAAGACAGTACAAAATATATTTGAAACTTATTCTCCAAGAACCTCTGATATCTAAGAGGAAGAGGAATAAATTTCAATAGATCTGCAAGTTTATGAGTGACAAAAACAAGAAGAGAGGTGCAAAGAAATATTCCCCCAAAATATACAACCCCCCAACAAAGGAAACCACAGATATTTAAAGGTATGAAACTCCAGAGATAAAGTACAAAAAGGTAATTGTTAAAATGATTAATGAGCTATAAGAAGATCTAAGGCATCAATTAAGAGATAAAATACAGGAGGTAAAAGACCACTTCAATAAAAAGACAGAGATCTGAAAAGAAACAAATCAGAACTCATATAAATAAAAGACAAAATAAATCAAATAAAAATTCACTTGAAAGAATTTCTAAAAGTTTAGGTTATATAGAAAACAGAACTTCCAGACACTTTAGAAACCTTACAAATCAGTGAAGAAGAAAAATAAAAGACTGTGATGGGAATATAGAAGAAATCTGGCACAACATTAAGAGACCAAAACTCAGAGTCATTCTAATTGAAGAGAGCTTGAAGATACAAGGTAATGGCATTAAGAAATTTGGCAGTGGGCTGGGGTTGTGGCTCAGTGGTAGAGCATTCGCCTAGCACGTACGAGGCCCGGGTTCGATCCTCAGCACCACGTAAACATAAATGCATTGCATTGTGTACAACTAAAGCAAATAAATAAAAATGTAAAAAAATTAAAAAAAAAAAGAAATTTGGCAATGAAACAGTACCAGAAAAATTTCCAAACCTTAGGAATAAGATGCACATTCATATACATGAGGCATATAGGACCCAAACAGAGAAGATTAACAAATACTTTCTTAGACACATCATTATCAAATTTCTTAACAGAGAAAAAGGATGGAATATCAAAAGCCCCAAGAGAAAAATGGAAGGTTGCATTTATAGGTAAACCAATAAAGATCTGACTGCTCAGCTCAGGCTCTAAAATACAGAAGAACTTGCATTGAGGTAATCCAAGTTCTGACAGAAAACACTAGCCAACCATCATTTCTATATCCAAAAAAACTATCCTTCAGGATTAAAGGGGATACAAGGACTTCCTAAGATAATGATAAGCTGAAAGTGAGCATTTCAGAAAGCACTTTAAGCAAGAAGAACTTAAAACCAAACCTCTGAGATAGTGAATGGATAAAGCTCTCTAGAAGAGCAGATGAAGAAATGAAAAGTATTACCAAATTAAATAAAGGAAGCAAATCAATAGTGCATTAAATATTAAATGCTCTCCATTGTGACTCAAATTGTAAATTTTATGTAAATTGATGTAAATTTTCTCAATTCTCCAATTAAGAGACAGATTGACAGAGTAGTGTTCAAAAGAAGGGCCAACTTCATGTGTGTGCAAGAGACTCATCCTATAGGCAAAGACATCCACAGTCTGAATTTAAAAGGATGGAAAAGGCTATTCCATATAAATGGAGACTAAACATAAACAATATTAGCTATTCTCGTGTCTGAAAAAGCAGGTTATGTGAAAAATTAATCATAAGAGAAAAGGAAATTCATTTCAAAAGTAGATATTATGCCCCCAAAGTTGGCACACCTAATTACTTAAAGTAAACACTCCTTGATTTTGTCTCAGACACCAATAGACAATTCATACAGACATAAAATTGCTAGACACTGTGAACTAAAAAATGCTGTAAATCAAATGGGACTAATGGACATATCTAGAATATTTCATCTAATAAAACTGAACACATTTTCTTCTTTTTATCTCATGGAAAAATATCCAAATAGATAATATTTATTGGTCAAGAAATAAGTCCTATGAAATACAAAAAATTAATATACTCTTTCATACCTTGAGATCATAAGGAAATTAAATTAGAAATCAACACAAAATGATTCTAGAAACCAAAAATAAACGGCAATTGAACAATTTATGTTTGAATGAAGACTGAATAATAAGATGAGTAGAGAAATGAAAGATTATTAAAACCATTTGAGAATTGTGATACAATGTACCCAAATCTCTGGGAAAATATCAAGGTGGTTCTAATAGGAATGTTTAAAGTATTATGTTCTTACCTTTAAAATACACAGAAAAATTCCTAATAAACAATGTCTTACATCTCAAAGACCTAGAAAAGAGGGAACAAAATACTTATAAAATCAGTACAAGACAAGAAATTATTATAAACACAGTCATTAGTTTTGAGACAAAATAATTAAAAACAATGTAAAGGAACATTTTAATAAAGAAGTGGTTCTTTTTAAAGAAAATCATTATTCATAAATCCTTAGCAAAACTAAAAAAAAAAAAAGAGAATGATGACCCAGTTCAACAGAATTAGGTATGAAAATGGATATATCATCATACACATTTTTTTAAAATTCTGGCAGTGTTAGTGATTACTTTGACAATGTATATTCTAGTAAATTGGAAAATCTAGAATATATTAAAAACACTTTTACATACTTTACTCCAATTGATCCAATAAGGCATGGAAAGCATTAAAAATGGGGAAAAATCAAAGATATTGAAGCAATAGTAAAATAAAACTTTCCATCTAAAAAACTCAGAATCAAAAGATTCTAGGAGAATTCTACCAAATCTATCTATCTATCTATCTATCTATCAATCATTTTAGTACATGGGATTGAACTCAGGGACACTCAACCACTGAGACAAATCCCCAGCCCTATTTTCTTTTTCTTTTTTTCTTTTTTTTTTTTTTTTTTTTTTTTTTTTTTTTTGCATTTTATTTAGAAACAGGGTCTCCCTGAGTTGCTTAGAGCCTTGCTTTTGCTAAGGCTGGCTTTGAACTCTCAATCCTCCTGCTTCAGCCTCCCAAGCTGCTGGGATTACAGGCATGTGCCGCCATGCCCAACTTATACCAAATCTTTAAAGAAGAACTTATGCCAATACCCCTCAAATTACCTCATGAAAGGCAGAGATGGAACACACCCAAATTAATTCCATGTATCCTATATCACACTTATACTAAAACCAGAATAGGTTTAAATAAAATACAATTAGAGAACAATACATCCCTGATGAGCAGAGGTGAAAAATTTTTCAGAAAAATATTAGCAATCATCATTTGAAAGTACATTAAGAAGATTGAACATCACTGTTAAGGTGAATTCTTTCCAGGGATGCAAATTTGTTTCAACATAAATGGTAAATTGTTGTAATTCATCACATAAATAGAATAAAGTACAAAAATCACATGAGCAAACAAATAGATGGTAAAAAATCCTTTCAAAAAAAAACTAGCATTCATAAAGGTTAAAAACACTTAAGAAGCTAGAGAGAGAAGGAACTTACCCCAACATCATAAAGGGCATATATGAAAAACCCAAAGCCAGAAAAATTGAAAACATGACTTACAAAACTAGAAAC